>OX638062.1:42438356-43638356 GCA_951804385.1 Trifolium dubium | reverse complement strand
CCTGAGGGGAGAAGATCTAATTATGTTAGCACCCTACGGGGCAATAACCAGTAAATCTTTAAGATATAAGCACCCTGAGGGGAGAAGATCTAATCATGTTAGCACCCTGCGGGGCAATAACCAGTTATCTTTAGGATAAGCACCCTGAGGGGAGAAGATCTAATTATGTTAGCACCCTGCGGGGCAATAACCAGTAAATCTTTAAGATATAAGCACCCTGAGGAGAGAAGATCTAATCATGTTAGCACCCTGCGGGGCAATAACCAGTTATCTTTAGGATAAGCACCCTGAGGGGAGAAGATCTAATTATGTTAGCACCCTGCGGGGCAGCAACCATTTATCTTTAGGATCTAAGCACCCTGAGGGGAGATGACCTAACGATGTTGGCACCCTGAGGGGTGACGACTATCCTTTAGCGGAAGCACTCTGCGGAGTGACGATTTCCTTAAACACCCTGAGGGGTGACGACTATCCTTTAAAGGAAACACTCTGCGGAGTGACGATTTCCTTTAAACACCCTGAGGGGTGACAACTATCCTTCAACGGAAACACTCTGCGGAGTGACGATTTCCTTAAACACCCTGAGGGGTGACGACTATCCTTTAAAGGAAACACTCTGCGGAGTGAGGATTTTCTTTAAACACCCTGAGGGGTGATGGCTATCCTTTGACGGAAACACTCTGCGGAGTGACGATTGCCTTTAAACACCCTGAGGGGCGACAACTATCTTTTAGCGGAAACGCTCTGCGGAGCAATGATTTCCTTTCGATTTAGCACCTAGTGAGGTGACAACTACCTTTTAACCTAAGAACCCTGCGGGGCAACGGTTATCCTTTTTGAAGTACCCTGCGGGGCGATGACTTCTTCTTGGTTCAATTACCTACGGGAAACGGTTATCTTTCAAAAAACTAGGCACCCTACGGGACAATGCCTATTTTCGGTTTAAGCACCCTTCGGGGCGGGAACTACCCTTAAGATCTAAACATCGTCAAGGCGATAATCGATCTTTCACTTTCATAAGGTAAAATTATGAGTTTTTCTTATATTTAACTATCTTTCAAAGGCATTTAAAGATATTTAAATAGGGGCAGCTGTCATACCCCAAATTTTACCCTCCAAATTTTTAGTACATATTTATTTTAGTCAATTTTACTTATTTTTCTGGCAAGAAACTTTTTGTATTAAAAATATTTTATCACTTTTTTTGTTTGTCCAGAATTATAAAAATAAAGCATATATATAAAAAGAAGGAAAATATATAAACTTATATAGAAAGAAAATAAGAAAAGACACAAAAATATAAAAAAGAAGTAAATTAAACAAAATAAAACCAAATCTTTGGTCTTGAAGAGCAAGCAAGAGAATTAACACTAAAATATAAAATGAGAGCAAATCAATCATTAAAAACAAACAAAATCTCTCAAATTAATTTACTAACCAAATCTCTCAAGATTCATTCAAGTTTTAAAAAGCCTAATTCAAAACTATAAATAGAGGCTCTTTCTACACAATAATTCAGACACCAATTCTTCATTCATACCACAAAATTCTTCATAAACCACAATCAATTCTCCCTTACACAACCACTAATTTCCTTCAAATCCAAAACAACTATCATCAATACATCACTACCATCACCGTACGCAAAGCATTCTAGGATGCTGCTGCCGTCAGAGTCGCGTCGTCGTCCTTTAACCAGGTTTTTTCTCTCTCTCGTTTGCATATGTTTTTGTTGCTCTATACATTCTCCTTTTATGTTGCAGGTTCTGTTTATTGTTTTGGATAAAAAAAAAATAAGGCTTATCTCTTTAAAACCATACACAATAGCTTTTAATTTATTTATGTATATATATAATTATGTATGTATGTATATGTTCTTATGTTAACTTGTGTTGTTAGTGCCTATGTTTGATGACAATGTTTGGTTAATTTGGCAAGCTTCTGTTACGTACATGTTTTTAGTTTGTCTGTTAATAATTTAATATCATGTTTTAGAATTAACTAGTGTACACTATTTTGAGTTTCTATAGGATATTAGTCGTCCAATTTTAATTGTTTATTATAAAATTTTTAAACACCAAGTACAAAAACATCATTAAATAAATATGGATTAAAAAGAGGAGGCGGATGCACATCCGTTCGCTTCTCGACTAATTGGGGGCTTAGTGCACACTTTGTCCGACTTTTAGTCGTCTTCCATTCAAACCCATAAAAAGAACACTAAAAAACATCAACAAATCAAATCAAAATTTTCACCTTCGGGTCATTCTTAAAAAACACCTTAAGAGGTAAAATAAAATCTTTTTTCATAAAAAACACCAACCAACAATATACCCAGAACTACGTAGCTTTGATTTCCTCATCGCACCGGAGGATACGTAGGAGCAAGAGTCATCTTGTCAAGCATAATAATAAAAAACTTAATTTTTTCCCTCTTGCAAATAATAAAGAATTCAATCTTTTTTCTCTTTTATTTTGTAAATATCTTCAATAAAATAAAACAATATAAAAAGTAAGTAAACAAACTCAAAAAACCCTAGAATTAATTAGGAGGTTCCCGTTGGGTACAACGGATGTGAGGGGTGCTAATACCTTCCCCTTGCATAACCAACTCCCGAACCCTGAGATGGTTGCGACGACCGTCCCTTTTTAGGTTTTATCAATATTTCCCTTTAAAATAAAATTTGATGGCGACTCTGTGTCATTCCGAGTGTCCTAAACGCTCGGGCGATTTTCGCGGCGCGACAAGGTCGATGCTCACGCAACAACTGACGCATTTCCTCAAGAATTGACTCTCTGAGGACATCAATGCTCTCTTCCACACGCTCCAAACGTGATTCAACCTCTGTAAGCCTATTTGCCATTTTTGGGAGCATGAAAGACGGTATGTTGGACCAATTGATAGAACAGAGAACACAAACTAGGAATAGAAACTGATTTACTGTATAATTAGTATATTACAAGACAAAGACAATAACATTCCAGAGCATAGGCTCCTCAAAGAGATCAGGACATCTCCCCTTTCCCTTTGCCAACCAAGTGGTTATTTTCTAACACAACATATGACATAACTGTCTAAACACAATCTGAATAATTATAAAATAAAATTATAACTGCCTTAACACAAACTGCATAAGTAAAATAAAACATAACTTCCCCCTGCCAGTTATTTCCCCCCATTCCTTTCTTTTTCTTTCTCTCATAAACCCTCCAAACTTTAGGCCTCTCACACCCCACTTCCACTAATACATCTTCCTCTTTTGACTTTGTCTCTTCAAGTATTCTAACAAAATGTAATGCTTATTAATTATGTGCTTGTGGGTCGACTTGTGTTGGGTATCAAGTCACTACTCATTAGACACATTTTTATTAAAAATAAAACTCCCCCAAAAACTTATAAATGACATTCTATTTTGTAAAAAGATTCAACAATTAGACTAAATAAATACTACAATTAAAAAATTTAGCACTTCAATTTAATTGCTCTTAATTTTATTTTTTTGAACAAGCTAAAATGAGATATTTATACATTAAAAAAGTAAACCCCCAGCACAAGGAGTGTTAGAACAGACCATAATCGTTTACATCATGAACCGAAAACAAGAAAATCGAAACCAACAACCCCACAAAATCAAAAGCCCCAAGACACCAAGGGATTCGCCCACGAACTATGAAGATTAACCCCTATCCCCGGATACTGAGTCCTCATCCACCAAAAGGAATGCCGCTTGATTAAGTCGAACAAATGAGAAATCGATTATGCTGAATTATTGAAAAGGCGCTGATTGCGGTCTGTCCAGATAACCCAAACACAAACAAGCCAGATAAGCTGCATGAAAGATCGCCGCTTCTGACTAGCACATGCTGCGAAGACAAACTGTGAAAAATTGGCAGATGTAGTCAAAGGGTCCGCTGTAGCAAAACCAATCAAAGACCTAACCAGCGGCCACAAGGAACCAAAAACCCCGCATGTAAAGAAAAGATGACGAGAGGACTCGATGCCTCCACAACCCGACACACAATGCTGAACCTCTAGTGAAAGAATACCGCGATGAACCAAATTATTCCTCGTCGGTAACTTGTCCCGCAAAAGTCGGCAAGCCAAAATAGATACCTTTAAAGGAACTTGTCTATGCCAAATAAGATCTGCAGTGTCATCTAAAGTAGCAATATCATGTGTAGTCAAAAGTCGATCGACTCCACTGACTGTATACCCTCTCTCTGGATCAGAACGCCAACTCCATACATCATCCACCTGCTCCTGTACCTGAAATTCGTGAAGTAAGATCTGACGCTCCCTCAACAACTCCTTCTCCCACACCCTCAACTATCTCCTCCACCCCCCACGCCCTCCCTCCTACCCCCCATCCTAGAGAGAACATCTCAGCGACTGTGTGCTGCTTGGTTTCTGTCAAATCGAACAGACGACCAAACCTCGCACACAACGAAACTCCAACCAACCAAGGATCCATCCAGAAAGAAGTGTCTCTCCCATGCCCAACTCGTCTTTCCACTCCCTCCGCAAACCAACATCTCCCAATCCCAACATCCCCATCCTTAATCTTCGCTATCTCTCTCCACCACGTTGACCCTCTCCTCCCCCACGCACACAAACGACCACCCTCCAGCCCATATCTATCCACCAACACCCTAAACCACAAATCCCCCTATCCACCAACATCCGCCAACTTCCCTAAAAGAGCAATGTTAAACTCCCTCAACTACTTGACCCCCAACCCTCCATACTCCCGACGCATACAAATATATTTCCAACTAATCCAAGAAACCTTCCTAGAATCCTCACTCCCACCCTAAAAGAAATTAAGCAAAATAGATTCAACGGAAGAAATGATACCTGTAGGAGTTTTAAAAAAGAAAGAGCATAGACTGGAAGAGAAGTCAGAATAGATTTGAGCAATGCCAAACGACCACCAAAAGACAAAAAATGGCTCTTCCAACCAGACAATCTCTGTCTAACACTGAAACAACCCACTTTAATTATTAGAAGAAATAATAATTAGAGATATAATTATATTGCAATAGTATAAATAAGTTGTTATTTACAAATAAACACCACCTAGGTGTGACCCATTCTACAATAAGAGCCCAAGGCCCACTCTTACTTAAACTACTACTATGTTACTACTCAATTCATTTTTCACTTTCAGTAGCAGAACAACAACGATTATACTCTCTTTTCTCTCCCACGATTCCAACTCTCTTCCCCTCACCACTAAGCTTTCAATGTAATTGGAAACCAAACACTATCAATGCATCATGCAATTACATAGCTAAGTTGTTAGACCTAGTTCTCAATTATTCGATGAAGTTAACTCCACTTCTATTCCTTTTTAGTGTCCTCCTTCTCTCAAATTAAAATCAGATTCCAATGCCAGACTCATTGCATGCAATTGATTCAAACCTTAAGGGTGTCCATTGTTAATTGTGTAGAAGTGGGTACTAAGGAATGAGTTTTTATAGAAGTTGAAGCAAGGGTTAATATTTGGAGCAATTTAGGGACAAATCTGCAAAACCCTTATTTGGGAAAGGGGTTGTACTCAAACGGTAATAACTCTCTCCCTATAGCTCTGATTGAGATGATTCTTTTTTGAACGTTTAGCTAACTTCAATACGGTCGTTTGGACACCAGCCTCGTGAGATTTGATGGAGAAATGAATTTTATACGAATTTTTGAAGTAAGAAGTTCAACACAGGATTTTGCAGAAATCGTGTTGGAACAGGGCTTCACTAAAAAGGTAAATTCTCATTGCTCGTAACACCGATTGAAATTCCGTTTGTTGGTATGGAAAGCTGACTCAACACTCGTCGTTTGTGTACCAATTTCATGGATTTCGGTTGAGAAATGAGTTTGGTACATTGTTATGAAGTTGGGGGTCTGATATGGAGATATGCAGAAAAATTCTGGTCAGCAAGTAAGGAAGTCTTAAAAAGTCTGAGTGCTTGAGCTTGGAATGCATGAAGTAAAGCTTCGTATTTTAAGGTGGGTTCTTCGATCAGTCAGTGTAATACCCTAATTTTGAGTTTTTTAAAATAAATATTTTATTTAAAAATTATTTCTTATTTTTCTTAAGAAATACCAAAAATAGTTTTTAGATAATTTTTGCTTACAATTTATTCATTTTTCTTTATTTTCTTTTAATTATCGCAATTTATCTTTTTATATGAAAAATAGCAAAAATGTTCAAAAATAGTTTTTTACTTTTGTATTTAAGTTTACATTTTTATTTCTATACTTTTCTATATTTTATTTATATTTTTCTTGCACTTTTTCTATTTTATTTACATTTTCTTCTTTTTATGACAATTTCTTTCTATTGTGACCAATCACATTGCAACACATCATCCTCTCCACCTCATAATCATTTTCATTACTATTTTTCCATTAATTTTTTCATTAACCCAAAATTACATTTTATTACACAAATACCACTCACCTTATCCTACCACTATAAATACACACCTCACATCACTCAATCATCACCAATCATTTTTCACAAATCCCAATACACAAAAATCAGAAAAAATCACTCCTCCTTCCTCCACCAACACTTCCGGCGCGCCACCGCCGGAATTCCTTTTTCCGGCCAATTTCCGGCCAACGAAAAACCATCCAAAATCAACAATCAAACACACTTTTCCAAAGCTAAACACCATTCTAAATCCATTTCCGGCCTTTGTTTCGCGAGAAAACGACCGGAAATGGTCCAAAAACGAAGGTAAAGTCACGGCCAACATTCAACTCTCCGATCCGAGCTTTTCGTGCACAAACGAAGGTAGATAAGGATCATTTCGTGCTTATGGTACCTCTCTGAACACAAATCGATCATCGTTTGAGCTTGTACATACTTGAAACTCATTTTTGATTTTTTGCATCAAAACTTGCGTGGCTTTTTACTCTCTACACAAACACCTATTGTGAAAACTAACTATATATTCGTGATCCTTGCGAAAAACACTATGAAAAGCACTATCTACTTGTTAATTTTGGTGCATTTTTTATAGAAACCCTTTTTGTTTCAAAGAGTTTCATTAAGCTCCTTCCATGGAGGTTTACTGCTCGTGAGGGAAGAGGAAGAAGGAAGTGGGCTGCCACGTGGCAGCGCGCGGTTGGTTAGAGGGCCTTCTCGCGCGCGCCCCCCACCTGCTCAGTGCACCCCCCAGCTGGGTGAGGGTATGACCGGGTTGACCCAGTTCACCCGAATCCGACCTGATCTGATTGGTGAGATGGACTTGGGCTTGACTTTTTAGGCCCAGTTTTTGTTTTTGTTTCTTTTTTTATTTGCTGCTTGCACGCACCTTTTTGCTAATGCGCCCCTGCTGTTTGATTATTGGTTTATTTATTTTTTTGAGAAGTTTTTTCAATTAGATTATGAAACTTTGATATGAAAAATGGATTAAAAATAAATAGTCTCTGACGCATGACTTTGGCTATTTTATTTTTAATTCGGAGCTTTTGATTTTGAAACTTAGATTCGAAAAATGGATTAAAAATAAATAGTCTCTGACGCATGACTTTGACTATTCTATTTTTAATTCGGAGCTTTGAACTTGGAACTTGGCTATAAAAACGGATTAAAAGTAATTAGTCTCTGACGCATGACTTCTTATAGTTGACTTTGTCTCGTATAATTGAGTTATGCCGATTGCTTGTAATTGCCTGATGACTTATTTCTCTTTATCTGATACATGATTACTTGTTTATATGCTCATATCTGATGCATTTTTAATTGTTCAGTATCATTGATTATATGTCATTTGCATTCATGCATTTGCATTTCTCTCTTCTTCTACCTTTCTTTTTCTTTTTCTTTTCTAAAAACTTGAAAGCTTGTAAAACATTAAATAAACTATTGAATGAAAAAAGAGATGTCTGACGCATGACTTTCATCTTTTGAATGGTCTAAGTACCTGTTGCGTGGCTTGCGACTGAGGATTGTTCTCATGCACTGAATAATTCCTCAGAATATTTAAAAGACACTCAACCCACACAACTGCTTTTCCTGCCCTTGTGCAGTCAACTCTTTTTTTCAACTGCTCTTGTGCAGTCAAATCTTTTTTCAACTTCTTTTTCTTAAACGGATGACGCTTTATCCATTCCCCTGCTACAGACAAACGCTTAAGCCTCCGAAGCGAGCATACAAGCATACTGTTGTATCAGTGGAATGCGACCTAAGCATTGTTCACTAAAAACAACCAACACACAAATCTTTCTTTTCAGGAAGAACTACGTGAGCTTTGACTTCCTCATTGTACTTGGGGGATACGTAGGAGCGAGAGCCTCTCTCGTCAAGCCAAATACTAAAAAACTCTTTTTTCCCTTTTCTGTTCAATATGCGGTAATTTAATTCTTTTTATATGGTTATCTCTGTTTATGCAAACCAAAATTCCTCAAATGGTTCCCGTTGAGTACAACGGATATGAGGGGGTGTTAACGCCTTCCCTCATGTAACCAACTCCCGAACCCGATCTTTTTCAAGGTTTTATCATTATTTTCCTTTCCCCTCATGGGATAAATAAAATATGGTGGCGGCTTCATTGTTTACATTTGTGCATTGCATTTCATCATTGCATATATGTATATTTTTTGCGCCAGGTATTACAGCTGGCGACTTCACTGGGGACAATTGTGTAGAGAGTTAAGCCTAGTTTGAGGCTTTTGGTTTGCTTATTCCAGGTTAGCCGTATCTGTCCTATCTTTTACATTACCGCAAAACATTGAACTGTCTGGATTTGCTGGCTTTGTCTTCTCTTCTACTCCTTTTTTTTCTTTTTGCCTTTATGGCTTGGTTCTTGGTTACTGTGTGTTAGGGTTCATCACCGGACCAGAGAGAAACTTAGGATTAGTTGAGGGATTTTTACATTGGGCTCTCTGCCATGTGACTTTGAGTTCCGGTGTGAAAATTCCGCTCGGAATAGATTCCCTTGGAAAGGTTGGGCTCTCTGCCGCATGGCTTTGGGTTCAGTTTTTTCCATGTGGGGTCCAGGACTCCGGGGGCCTTTTTATCCAGTCTAGGTGTAATACCCTAATTTTTCACCTTTGTAAATAAATATTTGATTTGAAAATTATTTCTTATTTTTAAGAGAAATACCAAAAAATAGTTTTTTTCAATAATTTTGTTTTACAATTTATTCATTTTTCTTTATTTCTTTTAATTTGTTGCAATTTATCTTTTATACAAAAAATAGCAAAAATAATCAAAAATAGATTTTTTAAATAAATAAGGAATTCTTCCATTTAGTTTTACTATTTTCCCCCCACAAAAACCATTTATTACAAAAAATACCCTTTTTTAGTTGATAGTATAAATAGGAGAGGGTTACTACAAACCCTAGGAGGAAAATCACTGTAGCACAAAATTTCATTTCTGCTTTCTTTCTCTTCAGCCGCGCCTCCTAATCCATTTCTAACCCTAATTTATCTTCTCTCAAATTTCATCTCAAATCCTCATCAAAATGAAAAATGACCAAGAGATAAAAGATTCATCTCACTCTCCTCTATCTATTTCTCCTTGAATCGCACTAAAACGAGTAAAAACGGTCCTAGAATCGTTCGAACCGAAACCGAATCCGAGAGTAATGAAGGTAGTCGATTGAAACGGTTTTGAGTGTTATTTTTGCTCGATTTGTACCGTATTGTATGCGTAATCATTTGTGTATGCTTCGTTTCCAACCAATTCCTGTTAAAACTTATTAAATCGTGATTTCGTTTTTGGGGCACATGGAATGATTTGATTAAATCGGGTCACTGTTGATGATCACTTCTGCTACTCTTAAGTCAATGATATTAGGAAGCTCATCCCTATGATTGCTAGGCTGTTTATTTCTTTCTTGTCAAGCATTTGTTTGCTTTTAAGATTATGTACTTCATCAAGTATTTTTAATATAATAAACATGCATGTTTTTGAAATCATTCCATTTGTGTTCATCTCTTTTTTCTTATTTTGATTGCTTACAAACTTGGAGCGAGGATGATGAAAAAAAATAAATGATCTTTGCTGATTTATGCTTTTAGTGGTAAAAAACCTAGTTGATGACGTAAGGCATCGTTTCACTTTCTTTCATAAAAAAAAAAGATTTGAATTGAGCCATTCTTGCACATGTTTTGATGTTATCAGATTCTCCTAGTTTCTTGAGATATATTCTTTTAGTAAAAAAAATTTGGTTTGATACTTGACATGACACTTTAAGAGTATATGGGTTGTATTGCACTTTAGGCTACGTTATGAAGGTTCAGAAATGATTCAATAAAATCGGTACCGTCTTAACACCTTAGACTCTTAGAAGTATGTAAGATCAATTTGAGTACTGATTTTGACGAAGACCTGAACATAAGTTTTTAAGTAACCTTCAGTAGTTTATCTTAGCAGTCGGCACCATCTTGAGCACAAACTAAGTAGGAAATCGATCAACATAAGTGAATGATCCAGAAATGAAAATTTGCATACTTTGGTTAATTTCAAAATGGGAATGCACTTATTGAGTTAGATGACCCTCACTCGGTCGTTTAACCGAACAGTTGTTGAAAAAAAACCATAGTAAATGTACCCATTTAGTAGTTGGTTCACAGGAGTCTGGTTCTGAACTTGGTAGGGCGGGTTGCTGTCTGATCCCCCACAACTGCATTTGGAAGAGAAATAGGGGTTTACCAAACTGATTTTACCAGCTCCCCTCGATTTATGATCATAATCACTAACAGATTTTTCTACCATGAGTGTGTACAAGATAACGGGCTTAATGTGATTGCACCTGAATGAAAAGGGTGAATAAAATTTAAGCAAAAGTTAGAGTCACAATAAAATGCTTCAGATTTGTCTTCATATGATGAGAGTCTTTGACTGCAATGTGTGGTTTTGTGTTATTACAGTACTCTTGGTATTGATGTTTATTACTTGATTTTCTTTTCTAGCCGGCAACCATGTATGATTAGAGTTGTCATGTCGTGTTTTCAAACAAGTGCTAAAAAAGAGTTACTATTTATGTGCTTAATGACAAGCAAATGTTCAAGTATGGGGAATTTGATAACACAATTTATATCATTTTTTGGCTCGATTTACATGAATCCCAATTGCATGTTATAACCCTCAAAAGACCTAATTGAAACTAGGTTCACTTTGAAAGCATTCGGCAAATGTATTGTTAAGCTGACTCCTCCAGTTTGTTGAGTAACTAATAAATTATCTCTCCTTTCTACACATCATATGTGTTTCAAAAACTTGCATGTGCTTTATATCCAAAACACCTTTTCAAAAGAAATAATTTTACCTGCAAATTAATACGTGACATCGAAGAGATCTGTGTGATGGTCTGATCAAGGGCAAAGCTGATTTGAGACGCTCTTAGCTAGGGGCAAGCTATCTATAGATTCTGCAAAACAAGGGCAAACAAGTTGAATACCCTGCTTATCAAAAGTGAATTGGTTCAAGAATTAGATACACTGCAAATATCAGTGGGTCAGTGGCATATCCGTCATAGATTCCAATGCTTGGAGCATACTATGTCAGGATTATATCCTTCTGAAAAAGTTACATGTGGTGAGATACGGCAGAACCGTGGTTGTCAATACCATGGATGGTAAAGAGTATCGACTCTCAGTGCACGCTGTTGTAATCAAATAAAGATGTTGTTCCTCTTTGGAAGCCTGTTTGAACACCCGTCCTGCAACAGAAGCTTGCAAGGGTCCTCATCTCAATAATGCCAGAGTTACTCAGATTCTCGGTGCCGGGAAATTCAAATTCTCTTCAACATAAACTCATAAATTCATGCATTCATGCATACATGCATTCACGCATTCACACATACATGCACACAAACTCCTGCATATTATCAGATAATTCATCTGCATTAGTTTTGCATTTAGGCATCAGATGTACACAATCATGCATTCATGAAGTACATGTTCAAAATGATGTTTAACAGGTTGTGAACTTGGATCTCTTATTCAGTGAAAAAGGTCAGAGGACCTAATTCTCCAACGGGAAAGATTTGTTTGACATGAAAGATTGGTGAATCTTTAATCTCTCCAGTGAACTTACTTGATTTTATCATTACCACTGGTCTTCAGCAAACTAGTCAACAGAGTTTCATCCTTATCAGACGGATCCTCACTCTACACCTACCAGAAAAGGGTTGATGATTCTTTCCCCAGTGAATTGGTCAACAAGGCGTCACCCCCAAGCAGATCGGTCAGTGCACCATATTCTCAATGAGAAAGGTTGATGAGTCATTTCTTTCCCCAATGAGTCAGTTGACATCTCATCTCCAGTAAGTCGGTTGGAACACCGCATCATCAGCAAGTTGGTTGTTAAACCATTTTCCCCAGTAAAGTTGGCTTATGCGCAGCATCCCCAGCGAATGGATCAATAAGTTATTACCACAATAAGCTGGTCAGCATAATGCATACTCAGTAGAGTTGGTATTCCGTGTTGGAATAAGCCCTAAGAGCCAATCTATTTTATAGTATTTGCTTTAGGAGTTTAAATATAAATATGGCATTTCTTTCATTGTGTTTGTAGGAGTCCAAAATAATGAAATCCCTAGAATAGATAGTCCGTTTAATATTGAGTGTGACTTAATCATGAGACTAAATTAAACATAAGGACACTATTCTTAAAGTATCCGTAGTCGAGCTTTAAGGTGAAATTGGGATAACCTTAAAGCATAAAGACTATTATGAAAATAGACTGATGATCGCATCTCATGGATCATAGGATAAAGAGTTATCAAGTCTTGACATAAGTATAAAATATTAGGAGTAATATTTATACTGGATTGACCCGCCATAAGAGTACTACATGCCAAGTTATGCAAAGTGTCATAAGCTACTCTTATTTGATAATGGTGTAAAACCGCCCTTAGACCTGAAACCACCCTTGTACCCAAGATGTGGAGTTAAGTGCTTTGTTGCTGTTCTAACGTTGTCTGTAACAGGATAACCATAAAGGCAGTTAATGGGTACTTCGCAAAAGCATGCTGTGGGGCAGCGGTGTCCTAGATGGAATTTGCCGATCCTGCATAACAGGATAAATGTCATGGGCCCAATATTGAACTGGACAAAGATGACACCAAGTATGCTTTGTGTTCAATATAGACATAAGGGGCAAAGGGGTAATTATACACGCATGTATCATAGTAAAGGTTATGTTTAGATCACATGTAATTTCTCATGACTTGGGTAGCAATGATGTCTTGCTAGATACCTCTCATTGTTTATTATATTAAATGGAAATTTAATATAATTGCCAACGTCATGGAAACCTACAGGGTCACACACATAAGGACAGTCTAAATATTGAGATAATTAAGGAACACCGTAAGGTACGGTGAGTATGCGAAGTGATAAGGGTATCACGGTAATTAAACAAATAAGATACACCGTAGTGTACGGTGGGAGCGCGCGCACATGAGCATGCACACTCATGTGAGGCGCGCGCGCCGAAAGATATCTTTTAGAAGATATTGTTTTATTCTATTTGTTTGTTTGCTTTTTGTCCAAGATAAAAGATTTATTTTGTTTCATGAGAAACATCTATAAATAGAGAACTCTTGGCATAAGCTCAACACACCAAAAGCATAAGATATATTTTAGAGTTGGAAACCCTAAAATAATTCCTCTCTCAATATTCTTGAAAGCCTTCATAAATAAGGGCTAGCACTCTTTTGAAGGTGACCGTTCGTGTGGACTGAGTAGAGGCGTTGTTCTTCGTCATCAACGCTCGTGATCGAATCTTGTTCGTGGCTTTAAGGGTTCTACTCTACTAGAGGTAACAAACCCTAAACACATAACATGCTCATTCGTAAGGATCAAACAAAGGAAATTTTTTGAAATTCCGCTGCTTTACCGTTACTATTTTCCTTCATTCCGTACCTCAGCAAGTTGGTTTCTGAACCATATTCCCAATGAAGTTAGCACACTGCGTCTCCAACAAATTGATTGATGAACCATGTTCCTCAACAAGACAGGTGCCTGACAGTTGTCAAGAATAATGGCTGAAGGCTCAGCTTTCTTTCCCCAGCGAGTACTTTTTTTCAAGATACCTCAAATCTCCGAGTGGGAAGCAGACGCGAAATTTTTTAAATAATGGTCCACTATGAGCATTGGATTGACAATTCTTCTGATCAAGTGTAGAATTATTCCGATGAGTCTCATTTTCATTTCGAGCAAAGGTTTTGGATCAGAAATTCTTCAGATTTAGTGAAGGACATTTCTTCAGATTGAGTGAAGGATGATTCAATTTTTTTTTCTCGACCTTCCTTCAGATTTAGTGAAGGATATTTCTTCAGATTTAGTGAAGGATGATTTAATTTGGTCTTCAGATTTAGTGAAGGACATTTCTTCAGATTGAGTGAAGGATGAATCAACTTGTTCTCGACTTTCCTTCAGATTAAGTGAGGGAAGTTCCCGTTCAATTTTGACTTTCCTTCAGATTCAGTGAAGGACATTTCTTCAGATTGGGTGAAGGATGATTCATTTTGTTCTCGACTTTCCTTCAGATTCAGTGAAGGACATTTCTTCAGATTAAGTGAAGAATGATTTAATTTGGCCTTCAGATTCAGTGAAGGACATTTCTTCAGATTAAGTGAAGAATGATTTAATTTGGCCTTCAGATTCAGTGAAGGACATTTCTTCAGATTCAGTGAAGGACATTTCTTCAGATTGAGTGAAGGATGATTCAATTTTGTGTTGACTTTTCTTCAGATTCAGTGAAGGAATTTCCCATTCGGTTTCAACTTTTCTTCAGATTCAGTGAAGGAAGTTCCCATTCGGTTTCGACTTTTCTTCAATTTCAGCGAAGGACATTTTTTCAGATTAAGTGAAGAATAATTCAATTCGATCTCGACTTTCCTTCAGATTCAGTGAAGGGAGTTCTCATTCGGTCTCGACATTTCTTCAGATTCTGTGAAGGATGATTTAATTTGGTCTTCAGATTCAGTGAAGGACATTTCCTTCAGATTCAGTGAAGGGAGTTCTCATTCGGTCTCGACATTTCTTCAGATTCGGTGAAGGATGATTTAATTTGGTCTTCAGATTCAGTGAAGGACATTTTTTTCAGATTCAGTGAAGGAGGTTTCCATTCGGTCTCAACATTTCTCCAGATTCAGTGAAGAATAATTCAATTCGATCTCGACTTTCCTTCAGATTCAGTGAAGGGAGTTCTCATTCGGTTTCGACTATTCTTCAGGTTAAGTAAAGAAGGCTTCCATTTGGTCTCGACTTTTCTTCAGATTCAGTGAAGATGGGCAATTCTTCTGATTAAGTGAAGAATGATTCAAGATGGTAAGTTTGGTCTAAGCACCCATAGGAAGGGAGACGATCATTTCATTTACAGGTTATCAGTTACTAGTTATTCCAGGTATGTTTCCACCTTCATCTTCCACATGCATTCATTATCATTACATCATCTTCACTCCTCAAAATTAGGGTATTTGTATTTGATTACCTTCTACTTCGAACGTATAATAACGCAAGTTATTTACGCATTCGAGTATAAGATAATTAAATAGGGGCAGCTGTAATACCCTAATTTTTCACCTTTGTAAATAAATATTTTATTTGAAAATTATTTCTTATTTTTATGAGAAATACCAAAAAATAGTTTTTTTCAATAATTTTGTTTTACAATTTATTCATTTTTCTTTATTTCTTTTAATTTGTCGCAATTTATCTTTTATACAAAAAATAGCAAAAATAATCAAAAATAGATTTTTTAAATAAATAAGGAATTCTTCCATTTAGTTTTACTATTTTCCCCCCACAAAAACCATTTATTACAAAAAATACCCTTTTTTAGTTGATAGTATAAATAGGAGAGGGTTACTACAAACCCTAGGAGGAAAATCACTGTAGCACAAAATTTCATTTTTGCTTTCTTTCTCTTCAGCCGCGCCTCCTAATCCATTTCTAACCCTAATTTTTCTTCTCTCAAATTTCATCTCAAATCCTCATCAAAATGAAAAATGACCAAGAGATAAAAGATTCATCTCACTCTCCTCTATCTATTTCTCCTTGAATCGCACTGAAACGAGTAAAAACGGTCCTAGAATCGTTCGAACCGAAACCGAATCCGAGAGTAATGAAGGTAGTCGATTGAAACGGTTTTGAGTGTTATTTTTGCTCGATTTGTACGGTATTGTATGCGTAATCATTTGTGTATGCTTCGTTTCCAACCAATTCCTGTTAAAACTGATTAAATCGTGATTTCGTTTTTGGATCTAAAACTTTGATGCGATCATTTTCGTTTATTCACAAGTTGTTTATTAATTTTTGATACTGGATTTGGATTCTACGTTTGAAACTGTGTCGATAAGACTATTTTTTGCATGATTTGGTTGTGTTTTGAGTGAGTTAGATTCCCGTCCGAGCTCACTAAGTTAGTGACTCGGTCGTGCGAGGAAGAAGAAGTTATGCCACGTGTCAGCCTGCAATTGGCTGACACGATTTTTTTGTTTTTTTTGTTTGGATCCGGGTTAGTGACTGGATCCGGGTCGGTATGAACCGTTTGGTTCGACCCGGTTCAGGTTAGAATGGGTTTTGGGCTGGATCTTTTCTAGGCCCTGTTTCTTTCTGATTGTGTGAATTACTGTGTACACCCCCTTCTTTCCTTTCTGCACTTCCTCCCTCTATGGCAGAAATTGGGCTTAGGCCCATTTTGTGTGATTTTCATTTCACACCTCCCCATCTGCTATGTGCGCCCCCTGATGGGCCAATAAGGTTTTGGGCTTTAGGCCCATTTTGATGTTTTTTTTTTTATTTTTGTACCCCTTTTGGGCCGCGCCCCGATCCGGCCCAAAGCCCATGGGCTTTCTAAAAGCTCATTTATCTTTTTTTAGCGTTTTCACGCCCTTGATTTGTCCGTTGTTTTTTTATCGTTTAATCTCGTTTAGCGCTAGTAAAAATAAAATAATATTTTAATTCGATGTTTATTTCGCACTTAATTTATTGTTGTGTATTATATTCCACATTTTATAGTCATCACCGCATCTCTCATGCATCTCATGTTCATACGCATTCTCCTCTTCGACTGATTCTCATTCGGTATTCTTCTATCCCTTTTCTCTGGCTTGGTTTTCTTTTAAACTTCTCTTCTTAACTAAAACTAAAAACATTGACTTATCAATTAAAGCGGAAAAGAGGGAGCGTGACATACGTCTCGTTCGGCTCGAATAGTACAGTCTGTGACGTACATCTCAGATGGTGTACTATTCCCGTTTTAATCGATAAGCCATCAGTTGATTAATTAAAATGGAAAAGAGGGAGCGTGACGTACATCTCGTTCGGCTCGAATAGTACAGTCTGTGACGTACATCTCAGATGGTGTACTATTCCCGTTTTAATCAATTAACTCTAATAACTGAATGGAAAATAGGGAGCGTGACGTACATCTCGTTCGGCTCGGATAGGACAGTCTGTGACGTACATCTCAGATGGTGGACTATTCCCATTCACTGAATAATCTCAAAAACCTCTAAAAACAATTCAACTCACTTCAAACTCTTTTTCCTACCTCCGTGCAGTCAACTCTTTTTCAACTGCCCTTGCACAGTCAAAAGTCAAATCTTTTTATTTTCTTAAACGGATGATGCTTTATCCATTCTCCTGCTACAGACAAACGCTTAAGCCTCAGTTGAGCATACAAGCATACTGTTGTATCAGTGGAATGCGACCTAAGCATTGTTCACTAAAAACAACCAACACACAAGACCTTTTTTCGGGAAGAACTACGTGAGCTTTGACTTCCTCATTGTACTTGGGGGATACGTAGGAGCGAGAGCCTCTCTCGTCAAGCCAAATAATAAAAAACTTCTTTTTTCCCTTTTCTGTTCAATATGCGGTAATCTTTCTTTTTATGCGGTTAATTTCTATTTATGCAAACCAAATTCCTCAAATGGTTCCCGTTGGGTACAACGGATATGAGGGGGTGTTAACGTCTTCCCCTCATGTAACCAACTCCCGAACCCGATTGTCGCGCCGCGAAAATCGCCTGAGCGTCTAGGACACTCGGAATGACACAGAGTCGCCACCAAATTTTATTTTGAGGAAAATATCGATAAAACCTTAAAGGATAAGACGGTCATCGCAACCATCTTTGGGTTCAGGAGTTGGTTATGTAAGGGGAAGGTATTAGCACCCCTTACATCCGTTGTACTCAACGGGAACCTCCTAATTAATTCTAGGGTTTAATATTTTTAAAGTTTGTTTACATGTTTTTTAATTATTATACTTATTATTTTATTTAAGATATATTTACCAAAAGGGGAATATTTAAGTTTTTTATTATTATGCTTGACAAGATATTGATCTTGCTCCTACGTATCCTCCGGTGCGATGAGGAAATCAAAGCTACGTAGTTCTAGGTACCCATTGTTTGTTGGTGATTTTTAGGGAACGATGTCTTAATCGCATTCTTGTGGTTAAACGCCGCTTGTATGCTCGCATGGTGGAGGCTTAAGCATTGTTTGTATCACGTTAGAATTGATTGCAAACATGTTCGTTTATGAAGAAGATTTTTATTTAATTTGGCCCGAAGGCAAAAAACTTAATTTGATATGTTGGTAATTTTTAAGAGCGGAATACGAATAATCAGTAAAAGAAACGTTCGCTAAATCTTTGACTATTCGAGGGAGAGACGAATGTTCATTCGGGTGTCCCTTTTTTAATCCATATTTAATTTATATTTGTTTATGGAATACGAATAATCAGCCGGCAAGATATGCATCTTGACTTTAATTATTCAAGAGATGAACAAATGTATATCCGTGTATCTCTTTTTTTATTCCATAATATTTATTAAAGATTAAATTAATGACACTACATAATATATTTTTTTGACGGTGACACCACCTAATATTTACTTTGTATAACACTTGTATTTACTTAGAACTTGATTTAAAAAGGAAATTAATATTTAGTATTTTTGTGTAATATAAAATAAATAAATAAATCTACCCAAAAGCAAACGGTGGCTTATACATACTTATATGACATTTAAGGCTCAATCAAGGAGCACCCCCCTCTTTTAAATCTAGATCCAATCATTATGTGACAAGTGGCTACCATTATGTCTCAAATAACTAATAATAAAGCAGCAAACAAGCAACATTCATAATAATAAAACGCAAGGCAAAAACAGAGGAACGAACCCGTTTCCTTCTTCTTTGACTTAAAGCTTCGCGGTGGCAAAACGGAGACCGACGGTGGTGGCACGATCAGAAGCAGCGTGGGTAGGAGGTGAGAGCGACGGTGTCGGAGTAGGGGGGTTAAGGCGACGGCGAAAACCCCTTTTCCTTTCTACTGTGAGTTTTGGTTCTCTGATTTTTTGTGTGTTTTTTACTCTGATTTCCAACTCTATTTATAGCAGAGGGATTGAGTAGTTTTTTCCTATGTTTTGGGACTGATTCAGATAAAATTGAATGTAAATCATTTACCACCTTTTTTGTGAAATTTGTTGTAATCGGATTGAGTTTAAGAATTTGTTTCTGTATTTTGTACTTTTCCCCCAAGTTTCTGATTTTTGTTCATGTTTACTATCCTTTTGTTTGTTTTTCCCTTACTATCTTCTTCTTGTTTTTTGGTTCGGTCACTATCTTTTTTTTTTTTATTTATTTATTTGATTTTTGCTATTATACTTGTTATATTTATTTGGTTTATGTGGACCAAACAAAACAAATAGACTAATATAATAATAAAAAAACAAATGCATATTGTAATACCCTAATTTTGAGCTTTTTAAAATAAATATTTTATTTAAAAAATTATTTCTTAGTTTTTTGAGAAATACCCAAAAATAATTTTTTCAATAATTTTGTTTTACAATTTATTCATTTTTCTTTATTTCTTTCAATTGTCGCAATTTATCTTTTTATACGAAAAATAGCAAAAATATTCAAAAATAGTTTTTACCTTTCTATTTAAATTTACATTTTTATTTCTATACTTTTCCATATTTTATTTGTATTTTTCTTGCACTTTTTCTATTTTATTTACATTTTCTTCTTTTTATGACAATCTCTTTCTCTTGTGGTCAATCACATTGCGACATCTCATCATTTCCACCTCATAACCATTTTCATTACTATCTTTCCATTAGTTTTCTCATTAACCCAAAATTACACAATATCACAAAATTACCACTCACCTAATCCTACCACTATAAATACACACCTCACATCACTCAATCATTACCAATCATTTTTCACACATCCCACTCCAAGAAAAATCAGAAAATCACATCCTCCCTCCACCACCAACACTTTTCCGGCGCCAACGACGGAATTCCATTTTCCGGCCAACTTCCGGCCAACCAAAAATCATCCAAAATTAACAATCCAATACTCATTTCATACTAATTCGACCCTTCTGAACACAAATTCGTACTTAGTTTCATCAAAAACGCGCCGGAAACCACCTAATCGGAACCACCATTTTCGGTGGAGCTTCCAAACTCCGTTTCCAATGATTCCGACCTCAAACAAACTGATTTGTTGGTGATTTTCAAGTCTGGGATCATTTGAAACCATATACAAGCATCAATCGTCTTCTATTTCACCGGAACAACTCGGTTAAGTTTTTAGATCTATTCTTTTTTCGTTCGTTTCTCTTTATTCATGTGCTTTTTGATGAAATTGATTGTATATTTGTAATCTTTGTGAAAATCCGATCAAAACGGTATATGATTTTGTGATTTTTGGTGACCGGGAGAGCCACCGGCGAAGCTCCCCGCCGGCCACCTTTTCCTTCCACCGCCCGTCTCTGTTTCTGTTAAAACGTGAGGTTGAGGAAGGGGTGTGGCCCTGCCACGTGGCGACGCGTGAGTGGCTGGGCCAGCTACTCCGCGCGCCCCCCTTCTTTACTCCTCGCCCCCCGTCTGTTTTTTTAATTATTATTTTTTTAGTTTGTTTATTTTTGTGAGTTGGGTTTGGACCGGGCGGGTTGACCCACGGGTCACCTGACCCGGTCCGGTTTCTTTATATTGGTCTGGGCCTATGCTGTTTTGGCCCTGTACCTTTGTTTTTCTGTTTTGCTGCATGAAATCCCATAAATGCTTTTGCACCCCCTACTGATCTTAATTATTTATGATGTTAACGAATAAAAAAAATGCTATTTCATTTTATGTTCGAAAACTCATATTTGAAATAAAAATAAATCGGACTCTGACGTACGTCTCGCGTCCTTGATTCATTTTTATTTCGAATATTTTAAACGATTTAATTAACGTAGAGTAAAAAGGGCTTGACTTACGACTTGTCTCAGTTTACACTATTTTAATTAATATCGTCTAAACGATTTTTTTTCATTACGTTGACTGATCATGAAAATATCTTAAAGAACAATTTGATCACTTCTTCAATGTTAAATTTATAATGTCATAATTAAATAATATTGCAATTGTCTGTTAGATTTAATTTTGAGTGAAATAGAGATAAATTGGGCCCTGTCTTACGACTCGCGCTTTGAATTTATTTTTATTTCATTCAAAATATGACTTGATGTTTGACACGTAAGATAAGCGAGAGTCTGACGTACGACTCGTCTTTAGCTTATCTTACGCTTGCTTGCTAAAATGCTCGTTAATTTGCCTCTCTGTCTGTCAATTTCATTTTATGCCTGATTATCTGATTACTCATTTATTTATGTGTCCGCATATTTATTTCGAGTATTATTTAATTGTCGCATTATTACTCTGTCATTATCATATATCATGCATTTGCATTCCTCGCATCTTCTACCATTTTCTTTTCTTTTATGATCTGAAATCTGTTGTGAACTTATCTTTGGATATGGAATACGAATAAATCAGTCCCTGTCGTACGACTCGTGGCTTCGAATTATTCGTATGCCATTTAAAACGGAACCGTTTTTTAATTAAATGAAATGGGAAGGAGCCTGACTGACGACTCGCCTTCGACTCGTTTCACTTTAAATAAAAAAAAATTTCAATTAATAAACTGAATGAAAAGAGGGAGCCTGTCGTACGACTCGTTTCTGCTCGGATGATCCGGTCCCTGACTGACGACTCGTGATTTAGGATCATTCTCGTTCTCAAAACATTTCTCAAAATCTCTAAAAAATACTTAACTCACTTCAAATTCTTTTTCCTGCTTCTGTGCAGTCACTCTTTTTTTCAAACTTTCAAACATCTTTTCAACTGTTTTCTGAAATGAATAGTGCTTTATCCATCCCCCTGACACATACAAACGCTTAAGCCTCTGAAGCGAGCACACAAGCATACTGTTGTATCAGTGGAATGCGACCTAAGCATCGTTCACTAAAAACAAGCAACAAACAAAAACCCTTTTCAGGAAGAACTACGTGAGCTTTGACTTCCTCATTGTACTTGGGGGATACGTAGGAGCGAGAGCTTCTCTCGTCAAGTCAAATAATAAAAAAATCTTTTTTCCCTTTTCTGTTCAATATGCGGTAATCTTTCTTTTTATGCGACTAATTTTTGTTTATGCAAACCGAATTCCTCAAATGGTTCCCGTTGAGTACAACGGATATGAGGGGGTGTTAACGTCTTCCCCTCATGTAACCAACTCCCGAACCCGATCTTTAAGGTTTTATCATTATTTTCCTTTCCCCTCATGGGAAAAATAAAATATGGTGGCGGCTTCATTGTTTACATTTGTGCATTGCATTTCATCATTGCTTATCTGTATATTTTTTGCGTCGCGTACTACACATATGATACCACAAAAACCTGACAACAAAACAGCAAAGATAATCAAAACAAAAGTCACAAGTGAGACTTGAACCCACGACCCTTAAGCCACTAACTCTCCTGTCCTTAAATAATCACCATCTCAACCTAGCCTCATTTTCTGAAAAAGGTTGTCATAATAATTAAATAAGGAGGGTAAAATTTGGGGTATGACACCGATCTTTAAGGTTTTATCATTATTTCCCTTCCTCCTCATGGGATAAATAAAATATGGTGGCGGCTTCATTGTTTACATTTATGCATTGCATCTCATATATTGCATATCTGTACATTTTTTGTGCTGGGTACTACACTAGGTATCCGAAACTTTTGTCTAGGGACCACCGTTTAGAACCTGTGTCGAGGTTATGATGTTGACTCATCCAGTTGGTGTTATAATCTCGCTCAGATGAGGTTGCTTTTGGGAAAAGTAATCGAGGATTCTGGGAACCGTGTCAACCTAGAACAACATGTGAGAGGGATGGGTTACAGGTAACTTTGAACATTTGGCCTCAGAGATTCCACTTTGAAAATACCAGTTTGTTGTGGTTGTGAAAGAATATGTTATTATGTGACCAAGTTCTCTGAATAATCTGAAATGGTGACGGATATGACAATGCATCCATATATTCATTGCATCCATACATCCACGGATGCATGAAAATAACCATGCATATTCATCTTTCATACATTTCAAAAAGATGTGGGAAAAAGTCTTTGAAAAAAATCATCATGCATTTCAATCATAAAAAATCATGCATTTTTCAAATCACAAAACAAAATCTCATTTTCATCCATTCATTCCAACAGCTACTTTCCCGGCACCGCTACTGAACAAGAAGAGTTACCCATCATATCATGGATAACTGGCAAGAGAAGCACGATACGCTACAGACTGAGGTAAACCAGATGGGTGGAAAGGTAACCTTGTTAGGTGGAAAGCTAGATCAAGTCATTGAGATGTTGGCTAATTTGAATGTGCAACCAAGGAGGATTGAGATCCCTGCGCCTACAGTTTCGGCTACTCAAGGAAACGCCTCTACCGGTTATGATTGGCCACCATTTGGTTTGCGTGAAGGTTATGTTCCACAAGAGTATGTGTCTGCGACCTCTGCTCCACTTATGGAAGTTCATGCTAGGGTTAATGGTGTTCAACAAGTGGTTGACCTGAATCAAGAAGCATTTGATGATCCTAGAGATGCTTACGAGGGTCCCGAACCTCATAAGCCCTGTTTTTCTTATCAAGGACTTGTGCCCCCGGTTAATGAACCAAAGGATGATTCTGCTCCTCTGTTAGAACAGAAATACCAAGCTCTAGAGGAAAGATTGAATCTGGTAGAAACAGGCAGGGATCCATTAGATTTCACAAAGATGTACTTGGTTTCTGATGTGGTGCTCCCACCAAAGTTTAAGATGCCTAACTTCGAAAAGTACAAGGGTCTGAATTGCCCAAAGAACCATCTGATCATGTGTATCAGGATTATGGCTTCTTATTCTCATGATGATAAACTTATGATATACTGTTTCCAAGACAGTCTGGCTGATGTGCCTCTTAACTGGTACATGCAACTTGAACAAAGTAATATCCATTCATGGAGAGATTTGGCTAATGCTTTTGTCAAACAGTACCAATACAATATGGATATGGCTCCGAGCCGCGCTCAGCTTCAGAACACCAGTTAGAAGGATGGTGAATCTTTTAGGGCCCGTTTGGAGCGCAGGTTAGGGAACAAGATATGTTAACGTTTTCCAATCTTGTTTTAATCCGTTGTTTGGTGAACCAATAGAAAAGGATAAATTTAACTTACTATTTAAGCTTATCCAATTACTCTTTGTGATTTTAATCATTGTTTTCGGCTTAGTTATCCACATGAAAGGAGTATATTAACCATCTCACCTATTTTTTTGCTGGCTCACTATTATTTGACGTGTTTTTTTTTATGTTTTTATTGATCATATATTTTTTTTTATGTTTTTTTATATTATTTTAGTGCTATTTAAGCGTGTATCAATTTTAATTTTATGGATATATCTTATCATGTCAATATCAAATGTGTATCAAACACATGATATGATAAACTAATAATATTATTTTTCTTATCATATGTGCACCAAACACATGACATGATATATGCTAATCATGTTACTATCATTTGGGTTATTATTCAACTTTTTATCCTATCTTGTCCTTATCTATCCGGTGCACCAAACGGGCCCTTAAGGTTTATGCTCAAAGATGGAGGGCCTTGGCTTCTCAAGTACGTCCACCACTCCTAGAAACAGAACTTGTGGACATGTTCATCAATACTCTGCAGGAGGCATACTATAAAAATATGAGTGGTAGTGTTTCCTCAAACTTCTCTGATTTGGTCCGAGCTGGTGAAAGAATAGAGATAGGGATCAAGAGCGGTAGGATTCCATCTGTTGCTAGTTCTAAGAACAATACAAAGAAGCCGGTTAATAGTTTCAAAGAAAAAGAAGAGGAAGAGACAAGTGTTGTCACTTTTGAGAATGACAAAGCTCCACCACTGATGCCTGTGCAGTTTCCTTACTTCCCATATTCGTACTTGGCTGCTGCCCAACATCAGCAATCTCCCGGATATCCATATCAAATGCAAATGAATCATGTGCCTAAACAAACTCGAAAGGAACGAACGGCTAAGCAAAAGTCCGAGAAGGTCTTTGATCCAATTCCTATGTCATATAGTCAACTTCTTCCCCATCTGGTACATAGTGGAATGGTGGTTCCTAAAGCTCTGAAGCCAATGACTGCACCATTCCCAGCTGGGTATGATCCCAATGCGAATTGTGATTATCATGCTAGTACTAAGGGTCACACTACTGATAACTGCAAGTCCTTTAAGTACAAAGTGCAATTGCTTCTTGACAAACAGCTGTTGTCCTTCGAGGAAGGTGAACCAGTTATAAAAAATAATCAGTCAATGGAGTAATCAGGAACCGATGTCATTGAAGGAGGTTCCAACTTTGGGGCACGTGGAATGGTTTGATTAAAGTGGGTGGCTGATGATGATTACTACTTCTACTACTCTTTAGTCAGTGATATTAGGAAGCTCTTCCCTATCAACGCTAGGCTGTTTATTTCTTTCTTGTCAAGCATTCGTTTGCTTTTAAGATTATGTACTTCGTCAAGTATTTTTAATATAATAAACATGCATGTTTTTGGAATCAATCCATTTGTGTTCACCTCTTTTTTATTTTATTACTTACAAACTTGGAGCGAGGATGATGAAAACAAATAACTGATCGTTGTTGATATATGCTTTCAATGGTGAAAAAACCTAGTTGATGATGTAAGGCATTGTTTCACTTTCTTTAATTATTTCATAAAATAAAAATTGAATCGAGCCATTCTTGCACAGGTTTTGTTGTTATCTGATTCTCCCAGTTTCTTGAGATATATCTTTTTTTAAGAAAATAGGCAATTTTGGTTTGATACTTGACCTGACGCTTTAAGAGTATATAGGTTGTTTTGCACTGTAGGCTACATTATGAAGGTTCAGAAATGATTCAATAAAATCGGTACTGTCTTAACATCTTAGACTCTTGGAAGTATGTAAGATCAATTTGAGTGCTGATTTTGACGAAGACTTGATCATAAGTTTTTAAGTAACCCTTTGTAGTTTATCTTAGCAGTCGGCACCATCTTGGGCACAAACTAAGTAGGAAATCAATGAACATAAGTGAATGATCCAGAAATGAAAATTTGCATATTTTGCTTAATGCACTTATTGAGTTAGATGACCCTCACACGGTTGTTTAACCCAGCAGTTGTTGAAAAACCATAGTAAATGTACCCATTTAGTAGTTTGTTCAGAGGAGTCTGGTTCTGAACTTTGGTAGGGCGGGTTGCTATCCGATCCCCCGCAACTGCACTTGGAAGAAAAAGAGGGGTTTACCAAACTGATTTTACCAGCTCCCCTCGATTTATGATCATAATCACTAACAGATTTTCCTACCATGAGTGTGTACAAGATAACGGGCTTAATGTGATTGCACCTGAATGAAAAGGGTGAATAAAATTTAAGCAAAAGTTAGAGTTACAATAAAATGCTTCAGATTTTTCTTCATGTAATGAGAGTCTTTGACTGCAATGTGTGGTTTTGTGTTATTATAGTACCCTTGGTATTGATGTTTATTACTTGATTTTCTTCTCTAGCCGGCAACCACGTATGATTAGAGTTGTCATGTCTTTTTTCAAACCTGTGCTAAAAAGTGCTTAAGGACAAGCAAAGGTTCAAGTATGGGGAATCTGATAACACAAATTTATATCATTTTCTGGCTTGATTTACATGAATCCTAATTGCATGTTATAACTCTCAAAAGACCTAATTGAAGCTAGGTTCCCTTTGAAAGCATTCGGCAAATGTATTGTTAAGCTGACTCCTCAAGTTTGTTGAGTAATTAATAATTATCTCTATTTTCTACACATCAGATGTGTTTCAAAAAAAAAAAACTTGCATGTGCATTATATTCAAAACACTTATCAAAAGAAATGATTTTACCTGCAGATTAATACTTGACATCAAATAGATCTAAGTTGTGGTCTGATCAGGGGCAAAGCTGATTTGAGACGCTCCTAGCTATGGGCAAGTCATCTGTGGATTCTGCCAATCAAGGGCAAACAAGTTGAATACTCCGCTTATCGAAAGTGAATTGGTTCAAGAGTTGGTTACACTGCAAATATCAGTTGGTCAAGGACATACCCTTCAAAGATTCAAGTGCTTGGGGCATACTATGTCAGGATTATATCCTTTTGAAAAGTTACATGTGGTGAGATATGGCAGAACCGTGGTTGTGAATACCATGGATGGTAAGAGTTTCCACTCTCAGTGCACGTTGTTGTAATAAATAAAGATGTTGTTCCTCTTTGAAAGCCTGTTTGAACACCCGTCCTGCAACAGAAGCTTGCAAGGGCCCTCATCTAAACAATGCCAGAGTTACTCAGATTCTCGGTGCCGGGAAATTCAAACTCTCTTCAACAAAAACTCACAAATTCATGCATTCATGCATACATGCATTCACGCATACATGCATACAAACTCCAACATATCGTTAGATAATTCATTCGCATAAGTTTTGCATTAAGGCATCATATATACATAATCATGCATTCATGAAGCACATGTTCAAAATTTTGTTTTAACAGATTGCGAACTTAGATCTCTCATTCAGTGAAAAAGGTTGATGTACCTAATTCTCCAACAAAACGGTCATTGAATCGCAATTTCTCAACAAGAAGGGTTAATAAAACTTTTCCCTAGTGAACTGGTCAACAAAGTGTCATCCCTAAGTGGATCGATCAGTGCATCATGTTCTCAATGAGAAAGATTGAGGAATCATTTCTTTCCCTAGTGAGGCAGTTGATAATTGTTCATCTCAAGTAAGTCGGTTGGAACACCGCATTTTCAGCAAGTCGGTTGTTATACCGTTTTCACCAGTAAAGTTGGCTTATGCGCAGCATCCCTACCGAATGGATCAATAAGTCATTACCGCAGTAAATTGGTCAGCATAATGCATATTCAGTAGGGTTGGTATTCCGTACCTCAACAAGTTGGTTTCCGAACCATATCCCCAATGAAGTTAGCACACTGCGTCTCCAACAAATTGATTGATGAACCATGTTCCTCAATAAGACAGGTGCCTGACATTTGTCAAGAATAATGGCAGAATGTTCAATTTTTTCCAGCGAGTACTCTTTTTCAAGATACCTCAAACCTCAGCAAATTACTCCAGCAAGTTTTTCAGTGAGCGTACGGGTTGAGTTCTTAATTCTTCTAATTAAGTGAAGAATAAGCTCAAGTCAGTCTCGTCCTTTCAAGAATTCAGCCTTAAAGCTTTTCAGAACGAGTGGGAAGCCAACGCGAAAGAATTTAAATAAAAGTCCACTATGAGCATCAGATTTACAATTCTTCTGATTAAGTGTAGAATTATTCCAATGAGTCTCATTTTCATTTCGAGCAAAGGTTTTGGATCACAAATTCTTCTGATTAAAGTGGAGAATGGTTCAAATTTGCCTCAATTTTTTTGAGTATACGGGTTGGGTCGACATTTCTTCAGATTCAGTGAAGGATGACTTAATTTGGCCTTCAGATTCAGTGAAGGACATTTCCTCAGATTCAGTGAAGGATGGCTTAATTTGGCCTTCAGATTCAGTGAAGGACATTTCTTCAGATTGAGTGAAGGATGATTCAATTTGTTCTCGACTTTCCTTCAGATTCAGTGAAGGACATTTCTTTAGAATGAGTGAAGGATGATTCAATTTGTTCTCGACTTTCCTTCAGATTCAGTGAATGACATTTCTTCAGATTCAGTGAAGGATGATTTAATTTGGCCTTCAGATTCAGTGAAGGAGGTTTCCATTTGGTCTCGACTTTTCTTCAAATTCAGTGAAGAGGAGTAATTCTTCTGATAGAGTGAAGAATGGTTCAAAATGATTAGTTTTGGAGATAACGCACCCTGAGGGGAGGCGACTCAGTCTTTTATGGTCTATACACCCATAGGGCGGGTAATGAACATTTCATTCTCAGGTATTCAGTTACTAATCATTCCAAGTATGTTTCCACCTTCATCTTCCATATGCATTCATTATCATTACATCACTTTCACACCACAAAATTAGGGCATTTGTATTTAATTATCTTTTACTTCGAACGCATGAAGGCGCAAGTCATTTACGCATTCGAGTATAAGACAATTAAATAGGGGCAGCTGTAATACCCTAATTTTGAGTTTTTTAAAATAAATATTTTATTTAAAAATTATTTCTTATTTTTCTTAAGAAATACCAAAAATAGTTTTTTAGATAATTTTTGCTTAAAATTTATTCATTTTTCTTTATTTTCTTTTAATTGTCGCAATTTATCTTTTTATATGAAAAATAGCAAAAATGTTCAAAAATAGTTTTTTACTTTTGTATTTAAGTTTACATTTTTACTTCTATACTTTTCTATATTTTATTTATATTTTTCTTGCACTTTTTCTATTTTATTTACATTTTCTTCTTTTTATGACAATTTCTTTCTATTGTGACCAATCACATTGCAACACATCATCCTCTCCACCTCATAATCATTTTCATTACTATTTTTCCATTAATTTTTTCATTAACCCAAAATTACATTTTATTACACAAATACCACTCACCTAATCCTACCACTATAAATACACACCTCACATCACTCAATCATCACCAATTATTTTTCACAAATCCCAATACACAAAAATCAGAAAAAATCACTCCTCCTTCCTCCACCAACACTTCCGGCGCGCCACCGCCGGAATTCCTTTTTCCGGCCAATTTCCGGCCAACAAAAAACCATCCAAAATCAACAATCAAACACACTTTTCCAAAGCTAAACACCATTCTAAATCCATTTCCGGCCTTTGTTTCGTGAGAAAACGACCGGAAAAGGTCCAAAAACGAAGGTAAAGTCACGGCCAACATTCAACTCTCCGATCCGAGCTTTTCGTGCACAAACGAAGGTAGATAAGGATCATTTCGTGCTTATGGTACCTCTCTGAACACAAATCGATCATCGTTTGAGCTTGTACATACTTGAAACTCATTTTTGATTTTTTGCATCAAAACTTGCGTAGCTTTTTACTCTCTACAAAAACACCTATTGTGAAAACTAACTGTATATTCGTGATCCTTGCGAAAAACAGTATGAAAAGCACTATCTACTTGTTAATTTTGGTGCATTTTTTATAGAAACCCTTTTTGTTTCAAAGAGTTTCATTAAGCTCCTCCCATGGAGGTTTACTGTTCGTGAGGGAAGAGGAAGAAGGAAGTGGGCTGCCACGTGGCAGCGCGCGGTTGGCCAGAGGGCCTTCTCGTGTGCGCCCCCACCTGCTCAGTGCACCCCCCAGTTGGGTGAAGGTTGGACCGGGCTGACCCAGTTCATCCGGATCCGACCCGATCTGATTGGTGAGATGGACTTGGGCTTGACTTTTTGGGCCCAGTTTTTGTTTTTGTTTCTTTTTTTATTTGCTGCTTGCACACACCTTTTTGCTAACGCGCCCCTGCTGTTTGATTATTGGTTTATTTATTTTTTTGAGAACTTTTTTCAATTAGATTATGAAACTTTGATATGAAAAATGGATTAAAAATAAATAGTCTCTGACCCATGAATTTGGCTATTTTATTTTTAATTCGGAGCTTTTGATTTTGAAACTTAGATTCGAAAAATGGATTAAAAATAAATAGTCTCTGACGCATGACTTTGACTATTTTATTTTTAATTCGGAGCTTTGAACTTGGAACTTGGCTATAAAAACGGATTAAAAGTAATTAGTCTCTGACGCATGACTTTGGCTATATTTTACTTTTAAACCGAGACTTTTAAACTTAAAATAAAATATTTCAAAAAACAATGAGGTAGACTTTTGACCTTGACTTTTAAGTTGACTTTCGACTTTAATTTTTAAGTTGACTTTTCCTTTGACTTCTCAGTTTGACTTTGACTTCTCAGTTTGACTTTGACTTCTCAGTTTGACTTTTACGTTGAGTTTCCAGTTGACTTCTTATAGTTGACTTTGTCTCGTATAATTGAGTTATGCCGATTGCTTGTAATTGCCTGATGACTTGTTTCTCTTTATCTGATACATGATTACTTGTTTATATGCTCATATCTGATGCATTTTTAATTGTTCAGTATCATTGATTATATGTCATTTGCATTCATGCATTTGCATTTCTCTCTTCTTCTACCTTTCTTTTTCTTTTTCTTTTCTAAAAACTTGAAAGCTTGTAAAACATTAAATAAACTATTAAATGAAAAGAGAGATGTCTGATGCATGACTTTCATCTTTTGAATGGTCCAAGTACCTGCTGCATGGCTTGCGACTGAGGACTATTCTCATTCACTGAATAATTCCTCAGAAAATCTAAAAGACACTCAACCCACACAACTGCTTTTCCTGCCCTTGTGCAGTCAACTCTTTTTTTCAACTGCTCTTGTGCGGTCAAATCTTTTTTCAACTTCTTTTTCTTAAACGGATGACGCTTTATCCATTCCCCTGCTACAGACAAACGCTTAAGCCTCCGAAGCGAGCATACAAGCATACTGTTGTATCAGTGGAATGCGACCTAAGCATTGTTCACTAAAAACAACCAACACACAAATCTTTCTTTTCAGGAAGAACTACGTGAGCTTTGACTTACTCATTGTACTTGGGGGATACGTAGGAGCGAGAGCCTCTCTCGTCAAGCCAAATAATAAAAAACTCTTTTTTCCCTTTTCTGTTCAATATGCGGTAATTTATTTCTTTTTATATGGTTATCTCTGTTTATGCAAACCAAAATTCCTCAAATGGTACCCGTTGAGTACAACGGATATGAGGGGGTGTTAACGCCTTCCGCTCATGTAACCAACTCCCGAACCCGAACTTTTTCAAGGTTTTATCATTATTTTCCTTTCCCCTCATGGGATAAATAAAATATGGTGGCGGCTTCATTGTTTACATTTGTGCATTGCATTTCATCATTGCATATCTGTATATTTTTGCGCCGGGTACTACAGTCAGAAATTGGCATTTATATGTCCATTGTTGGAGTTAGTTGATGTCTTAGTGGTAGTTTATGACTAAATCTTGAAAACTACTAGTTTTGGCTAACTTAAAATTAATTAATTAATGAACTGATATATGCCCTTGCATGTGTATGAAATAACTGCAATTGTGATACTATAAACTTAGAAAGATTTTAAATTGAAAGCCATTTTGGTACTGAGCTGAATTTTTGTCAAATATGCAATTTATACTAATATCTATTGATACATATCAGTAGTGGATCGATATGTGTGCACCAGACTGAGTAAATTGGCAAACTGAGAGATTATGTATCGAGACATCAGCTTTTTGGATCGATACATAGTAACTTGGAATGTAGGTTGAGAAGTCTGGTGAGTATGGAATGATACATTAAGGATATGAATCGATACAAAGTGTTTTGGATCGATACATATACCAGATAAATGCTTCAAGCTTGCTTTTCAGTACTATTTCTCATAAAACTATTATTTTTATTTATAGTATCACAAACACGGTTAATGTCACATGCCATAAAATGTTTAAATAAGAGCATGGGTAGTTAAGATCAGAGAATAGTTTCCCCATCGTCGATCCTTGCTTATGAGATTCGATAAGTATTAGTTAGTAGCCTTTGGCTTATGAATTAAGATAGCTGATCATAGTTGAGTGTATATTCCCAACACTCTCAATACGGCCTCGGGATGAGATTTAGCTTTTATGCTAATAGTACATTCCTGTATATTATTAGGAATGCAGTTCAGTAATTAATAATAATAATAATATAAGTTTTAGTAACGTCTGATCCTTTTATATTAAAGATCAGAGAGCGGACCTCCATTTATTGGGGCTTCCACAGTTAAAGAGCGGACCTCCGTATTATCGGGGCTTCCAGAGCGGACCTCCGTATTGTCGGGGCTTCCACAGTAAATGCATTCAGTTAATATTGTGTTCAACCATACATTCATAAAGTGGTGATTTTAGTTCCAGTTATTCATGTTAAGATACGATTAGCTTAGTTTATTAGATCCCCGGTGCTTGGGGCATGTCGTGAGCATTGAGAGGAGCTCACTGAGACTTAGTAGTCTCATACCACGATATTTTGTTTTCAGATAGCCAGCCTACCCTAAGGAAGGACGTTCATGGAGTAGCAGCTTACAAAATTTGGATTGAGGAGATGGATAAGATCTTTATTTATGTTTCATTTAATTAAGACATATATGTTCTAGTCTTCTAAGTTGGAGTAAGTGTTGTATCTTAAAGTTTTTATTGCTACTTCCATGTACTCTTTTGTACTAAACAACTGATGTAATTTAATGTATCCAGTACTATTCGTTAATATTCTATATCGTATTCTAGATTATCGATATGGGGTGTTATAAGTGGTATCAGAGCAGGTCGATTCTGACTGTCTCGTGGGTCATTAATTATTACAACAATAAGTAGAATGGACCCTTTTGATTTTATCCGTTTATTCTGATATCGTCGCATACTGAGCCTAGCTAACTCAATATTGTGTTCGGTAGGCAGGATATTATGGGTAAGAGCTAGAGTGGACCTAGGAGGTCGAGAAGTGAAGGGCGCACTAAGAGTATAATTCAAGGTGGATTTAAAAGTAATTTTAGTAACGACTAGAGAAATAATAATATTTGACACTCAGAGAAGTGAAAAATAAGTAGCGCACTAGTGTGAGCATTAATAAAAAATGTTTACAAAGGATGGAAGTGTTTAGATGCGGGAAGAGTGATAGATGAATTTGATAAGACGAGACTAATTTTAGACGAACCTTGACTCAGTCAGGACTTGTCAATGACTGAGTGTAGTAAGGAGGCCACGGTAGATGACATGCAAAGAGGAGTAGAAACAAAGTCGTGCAGAGTATCAGACACATAATTCCAAGTTGAGTTTCACTTTGAATATGTACCATCAACGGGAAGTGTAGCTTATGAAGAAAGTAGTAAGTGCAGAAGGAGATGGAAGTTATTGATATCACACAATTCTTAATTATGAAAGAATGGTTAAGTGATAGAGAGCAATGAGTCAATATAAAGTAATACGATACTCACAAAAGTGTAAGAGTCGTAAGACTGACAGAGGTGACGTGGTGTCAATAGCTTGTGTAGATGGGACTGACGAAAAAATAAAGAGACACGACAGATGTAATTAGACATAAATGTTATGATTGCCTGAGTTGTGCAATAAGAGTGATAATGGAAGTCGGGAAGATCTGAAGGAAAATTATTATAGTAAAGCAGCAGAATTTCAAAAAAATTCCTTTATTGATCCTTACGAATGAGCATGATATGTGTTTAGGGTTTGTTACCTCTTGTAGAACAGAACCCTCAAATCCACGAACTAGAAAAGATCACGAGCATTGATGAAGATCACCGACGCCTCTAGCTAGTCCACACGAACAGTCACCTTCAAAAGAGTTCTAGCCCTTAAGTATGAAGGCTTTCAAGAATATTGAGAGAAGGATTATTTTAGGGTTTCCAACTCTAAAATATTTCTTATGCTTTTTGGTGTGTTGAGCTTTTGCCAAGAGTTCTCTATTTATAGATATTTTTTGTCTTGTGCAACAAGACAAATCTTATCTTGGACAAAAAGAAAACAAACAAAAAATCTCTTAAAAGATATACTAGGGCGTGCGCGCCCCACATGAGTGTACATGCTCATGCGCACGCGCTCCCACCGTACACTACGGTGTATCTTGTTTGTTTAATTACCGTGATACCCTTATCACTTTGCATACCTACCGTACCTTACGGTGTTCCTTAATTATCTCAATATTAGACTGTCCTTATGTGTGTGACCCTGTAGGTTTCCATGACGTTGGCAATTATATTAAATTTCCTTTTTTAATATAATAAACAATGAGCGGTATCTAGCAACACATCGTTGCTACCCAAGTCATGAGAAATTACATGTGATCTAAACATAACCTTAACTATGATACATGCGTGTACGATTACCCCTATGCCCCTTATGTCTATATTGAACACAAAGCATACTTGGTGTCATCTTTGTCCAGTTCAATATTGGGCCCATGACATTTATCCCGTTATGCAGGATTGGCAAATTCCATCTAGGACACTGCTGCCCCATAGCATGTTTCGTGAAGTACCCATTAACTGCCTTTATGATTATCCTGTTACGGACAATGTTAGATCAGCAACAAAGCACTTAACTCCACATCTAGGGTACAAGAGTGGTTTCAGGTCTAAGGGCGGTTTACACCATTATCATTATAAGAGTGACTTATGACACTTTGCATAACTTGGCATGTAGTACTCTTATGGCGGGTCAATCCAGTATAAATATTACTCCTAATATTTTACACTTATGTCAAGACTTGATAACTCCTTATCCTATGATCCATGAGATGTGATCATCAGTATATCTTCATAATAGTCTTTATGCTTTAAGGTTATCCCAATTTCACCTTAAAGCTCGACTACGGATACTTTAAGAATAGCGTCCTTATGTTTAATTTAGTCTCATGATTAAGTCACACTTAATATTAAACGGACTATCTATTCTAGGGATTTCATCACTTTGAACTCTTACAAACATAATGAAAGAAATGCCTTATATTATTGATAAACTCCCAAAGCAAATACTATGAAAATAGATTGGCTCTTAGGGCTTACTCCAACAATCTCCCACTAGCACTAAGGCCAATCTGGTATTACTTTAATACTCATAGACTTAGTATGCCCATCACACTTCAACTGCGCAAGAGGCTTTATTAGTGGTTAAGGAACCATTTCCCATGTTGGTATCTTACGTATTTTCCAACGTTCTACTTCGTTCTCCATCGAAATATAGAAGTGTTTAAGTATAAATGAATCGTCGGTGAGATATATTCTCAAGTGTCTTTGCAAGATTTAACCATTACCATCACTAATGTGATTAATGTGACTTGCAACACTGGAAACATAGTTTTTAGCTCAATCATGAGCTAAACAATCCAAATCAAATACTTAACTTCTATAATTGAAATAAACATACTTATGAAGCTTATCTTATAGCCTTCAATGTTCATATTCAAGCATGATATACAATACATTGATTATGGAAACTAGCCATCATTATAACTTTCTTATAATGACCCTTTCCCATGCCTATCTATTCCAAGAAAATCCTTAGTTCCATTGTGGTCCTTAGGCATATTCTTGAAGTTCAGTTAGTGTACAACACTTAGTTTCAAATTTTGGTACTTAACTGATTGTGTTACAATCATATGGTGTATCTGATATAGTACATAATATGATGTGTGTGATCATTCCATCTTCCAAAGCATATGGATTATTATCACGTGTCCCATTCTCATCTAATGAGATATGATATTGTCCTTTAGACAAAACCAATTTTATGACACATGCAATAATTTCACACGTTTAACTACTTAAGTGTCTTGAACACTTTGTCAAATTATGTACATAGGCTATTCCTAACTCTTTAGGAATCTCCATCTAAATGCTTAGGTAATTCCTAACTCTTTAGGAATTCTTTCCTAAGTACTTCATCAAAAGTTATTTCTTTAATCATGTCTCACATGTATAAGGAAAATATTTTGATGATTAATATGTCATCCACATATTATATCAGATATAATATTATTGCTCCCACTAAATCCTTGTGCACAACTTATATTTGTTCTTTATTAATTTGTTTTCCATAAAACTTAATAAAAGGAACAAATATTTAAATTCATTCAATCTAATCAAAATTAGATATGTTTGTCCTTATTCATTTGTTTTCTCAAAACTTCATAAAAGGAACAAACATTTAAACTTAATCAATCTAATCAAAATTAGATAGGTTTGTCCTTATTAATTTGTTTTCTCAAAACTTCATAATAGGAACAAAGAATAATTAAGTTTCTGAGATCTCTTATCTAATCAAAATTAGATAACTACATGTTGTATACCTTTCTAGCATCCTTTGGATCAACAAACCCTATACATATGTCTAATACATATATATGAGGTCATTCCAATTAAGGAATGCAACTTTGTTATCCATCTACCAAAACATGTACTACAACATTTAGTAAAAGAAATCAAACAGATTTTAAGCTTTATGATTAATTATATTTAGAGTTTCATCATAATATGCATTATGATTTTGCGTGAAACCTTTTAATAACCAATCAAATCTTAAAAGGTATTCTTAATACCATCCATATCAATGTTCAATAAGAATACTCACTCTCACCGTATGAGTCTTACTCGTTTTGATGATATAATCATTATCTACATAAAGTTATTGTATATGTATTCTATTTAAGATTTCATGGCATTTAGCCACTTCTCTGAATTTAGACCGTCTAACGACCTTTAATAAAGTCAGAGACTCATCTTCCATGAGAACCATATCACATTGCCGAGTCATGATAAAATCATACTTTTGGCCATATGTCATACGTTAGACTTATCTTGGATTTGTGCAACTTAAACCGATGGTTTTTCAACATCCTTAAGGAACCGGTTTATGTTCCCTTTCCAATAAATATGTTTTGTAGTACTTGAATTTTTCAAGTTCTATATCACTCCCACTGTTTCTTTTAGAAACACACTCCTACTAGAGGAATGCTTTAAACCTAGCAACAAAACAACTTTTGTCCTTTAGAATGATATAAGACTAGTATCCCTTAGAATACTTCCACATATTTATTTATTAGACTTAGATTTAATTTATCTAATAAATTTTTAATCCAAAAGGTCGCATAAAGACAAGTTTGGTGCTTTTACCTCCATATCGCATATGGTGTCTTCATGATTGTTGCGGGATTTTTGAGACATACCCCACTACAGTTTTATTTTTCATTTCCAAAGGAGGGGAAAAATTGAAAACCTTTTAAAAGAAATAGATTCTAGGTACGGGGGTTAGTTGCACTTGAGGAAGGTATTAGCACCTCAAGCGCCCATGGTACTCCATGGTAACCTCTTATATGTTATTGTGCTTTTTGATACATGCTTTTAAGAATGGAGGGAGAAATTGTATAGAAGAAAAAAGAAAGTGGAAAAAATTAAGAAAATTTTTATTTCATAAAGTAAATAAAAGAAAAGAAGTGTAAATATTTTTTGTTTGTAAAAAGATTTTTTTGAGAGAATTGTAGTTGTTGAGAGAGAGAGAGAGAGATTGTAAGAAAATATATTGTAAAGAAAATGTTGTAAAGAAAGAAAAAAAAGTTGTTGTTTGAAAACAAAAGTGTATTCATTTTTTTGTGTTTGAAGGAAAAGAAGATTGTAAAGAAAATAAATTGTAGATAATATCATGTTAAAGATGATTATAAAGTGAGCTTGCGTTTGTCTTGTAAAAGGATCGCACGTTTGTTTTAAAAAAAGGTTTTTCGCTTCAAAAAAAGGTCTCGTAATCAATTTAAAATCAATTACGAGTCCTCTCCCTTGGAAATGAATTTTTGTTTTTGGCATTTGTGTGTGATGTGTAAGCTAGGAAAGCAATAAATAAAGTCCTACGCTATTACAACCCAATTGAATAATTAGTATTTACAACCATATCGAATTTGAATAAATAATAATAACAGTAAGCAATAAATAGATAAAAGGGCGATGCATATAAAAATAAAAAAATGCAAGTGCGGAAAATAAATATGATGATGAATATGCACATAGGAGGAGAAAAAGAAAACATCGCAAAATAACATCCTAATTAAAAGTGGAGTGTGTGAAAGAAATGTGTCGGAGGCAAAGACATAATAATACATTTTTGGAGGCCACTCACAACAACAAATAATTTTAACCTAAGCACACAAGCAACATGCAATTTTATTTATCAAAAGAAATGTTTTTATTTTAATGAAGAGAATGAATTTAGGCCAAAAGGCCCTTAACTATTAATGCCAATTATTAGAGCTCAATGATTTTATAAAAATAAAATATTGTCTCTAACATGCATTTTTAAAATGATGCATTGTCCTAATCTAAATGCAATGCATGTATGCATAAAAATGTGAAGTAAAATTGTAATGTGAAATTGTAGTGTGATGCAAAAATTTGTAAAAAATGTTATGTGATATGCAAAATGTATAATGTGACATAATAAAAAAATGTAATGTGGTAAATGCATGTATGCATGTAAAAAATGTAAAGTGAAGTTGTGACAAATAAACAAACATTTTTTTGTTTTTTGACATTAAAATAGTTAGAAAAGAAATTTTTTTTCAAATTTTTTTGTATTAGTACTTAAACTTAGTAATTTCACAAAAAGACAATAAATCATACATATATTTTTTCATGGCAAAACATCTAAAGCATATAAATATAATGTATATATGTGAGTGCAAATAAATAGACATTAAAACTAGAAAAACAAAATGAAAAGAAAAAATAAAAATAACAAAAACAACAATTAAAAGTTAAACAAAATCACACACAAACAAAAAAAGAAAGAATGGCGCGGATTGGAATTATGTTGAAGCCCAAGACAAATATCCTTTAAAAAAACGAAAACGGGTCAAACCAGACCCGGTCCAAGACCCGGTCTGGTGACCCAGTGGGGGGGGGGGCTAAGTAAAAAAGGGGGGCGCGCTGAGTAAAACGGTGGGAGTATATCATTTTTTCTTTGCCATTTTTGGCATTTTTCATATTTCTTTCTCTCTCTATTCTCTCCGTTCTCTCTCTGTTCTATCTGATTTCTTTAAATTTTTCAGGAAAATGAAGAACACTGAAGAACACATTCATGCCTTCAAACACCTAAACCTAGAAAAATCCGAACAATCCCAAATCAAAAATCTCCCAACACAAACCCTTCCTAAAAACCTCTCCTAAACACGAATCTACAAAGTAAACAAACAAACAAGCATTGAATCGAACGGATCGAAACCCCAAATCAAAACTGAAACCCCCCAAATTTTGAAACCCTAACCTCCAAAATCAAACATAATCATGCAACTGATGATTCAGACAAGCTAAAACATTATCAAATCCGTCGTACAACATGAAGAAACACATAGATCTAACCCTAACCGAAATCAAATAATCATGAATCAACTACAATGATGCAAAAATGAAAGGAAAATCGAAGTATGCTACCTGTCCTGCTGTGAAACTTCTAGTAAGTGTTCCCTTCTTTTTCCTCTACCTTTGATTTTGTCCCTGCTCTTTTCCTTTTGTTTCGGTCTCTCCTTCTTTCTCTGTTTCTGACCCGGATTTCTTCTTTGTGTTCGCAAGGGTTACTGATGGAGGCTGAAAGTAGCTATCAATTTTTCTACAGTATGTAGAAAAAATCGATTTAGGGTTTGATTTTTTTTGTTGTTTCTGTTTTTCTGTATTTTGCTTTGGGGTTCTGTTTTTGATTCTGTTTTTTCTTTCTTTTGGTTGTGTTGAGTTGTAAGATGAAAGGTGAAGGAACCGTTTTTGTATGGAGGTTAGGTTTTTTTGTTTTAGGTTTTAATTCTGTGTTTGTGATGTTTCTGATTTTTTTCTAAAAAATTTGTTCTAAGCTTCTGTATTGCTCTCCAAAACCGCCCACCTTTGTTCTGTGAATTTGTTCTGTTAAATATTGTGAATTTAGGGTTTGTGATGAATAAAAGAGGAAAAGGCAGAGTATGCTTTGTGTTACAGATTTTGGTTTGAAATTTCTGTGTTGTAATGGGAAAGGGACAAGAAAAATGTCACTGTCTTGTGCTGGAAATTTCAGAAAAGCATTGGATCCATTTTTTTTCAATTTTGAGATTTTTTGTACTGTGTTTGTTCTTGAGCAAGAAGCCATAAGGCCAGTAAAAAAAACGAGATTAAAAAAAAAGATAGAAAAAGAACTCATTTTTTTGAAATTTTTGGGATAATAATTATAATAATGGTAATAAATAATAATAATAAATAAAAGTAGAAAATAAATAAAGGAAAAGCCTCTTGTTTTTGAAAAGGATTTTTTTGGATAATAATAATAATAAAAGGGAAAAAGAAGAATGATGATTAATAATAATGATAAAAGATAAGAGAAAAAGATGATAAATAGGCGGAACATAAAAGTATGACGACACAAAAAGTGATTAAAACGAACATAAACAACATGACGGATGCGATGATATATTTTTGACATTTATAACGCAAAAAGTGGACAATGGATTTTAGGTCCAAAATTGGGGTACAACAGCTGCCCCTATTTAAGTTTCTTCATCCGGAGAGATGAAGATTAAAATCTTTGTCTAGACGGGATTGAAGAGACTTAAATATAAAACGTGCACCATTTTTGGACCTAAAATCCTTCAACAATGCTTATGATGCAAATATGAATGCATGAAATGCAGATGATCAGTTTTTTTGAATTTTGTATGAATGTTGTAAAAGACAAACAAAGGAAGAAGACATGGTTAGGACGCCACAGGGGAAGAATCATAACATGGCCTGACTGGAAAAATAATAGGATGTGCCCCAAGTCCATTGGAAGAACGAACTCCACTGGGGAACAGAGTAAAAAGCTGGGGAGAATATTACTTATTATTTTGTGATTGACAGTAATGTGAGAAGAACATTGTCCACCGCCTTACAAAGAGACAGCTTGCATAAAAAAGACAACGTTTACAGAGAACAAGAGCATTGTCCACCGCCTTGCAAAGAGACAGGTTGCATAAAGAAGACAACGTCTATAAAGGATAAGAGAATTGTCCACCGCCTGACAAAGGGCGGATTGCAGATAAAAGACAATCTCTACAAAGAACAGGAACATTGTCCACCGCCTTACAGAGAGACGGGTTGCATAAAGAAGACAAAGTCCGCATTACCTACCATCATACAAATGACAGCGAGTCAAGATAAATTAAAGAGAGACATGGTATTATCTGCTATCCAAAGAAGTGATAGCGTGTCAAGATAAAGAAACCAAATATTACTTACTATCATGCAAACGATAGTCTGTCAAAGTAATATGCAAAGATGAAACATTATCTATTGTCCAACAAAATGACAACAAGTCAAGATAATTAAACTATGGAATTACCTCCTACCATGTGAATGGCAGTGTGCCAAGGTAATCTAAATAGATGGACATCGTCTACTATCCAACCAAGTAATAGCAAGTCAAGACAATGACTAAATATTACTTACTATCATGCAAACGATAGTGTGTCAAAGTAATATGAAAAGATGAAACATTATCTACTGTCCAATAAAATGACAGCAAGTCAAGATAATGAAACCAAAGAATTATCTCCTACCATGTGAACGGCAGTGTGCCAAGACAATCCGAAAAGATAGACATCATCTACTATCCAATAAAGCGATAGCAAGTAAAGACAATGACTAAATATTACTTACTACATGCAAACGATAGTGTGTCAAAGTAATATGAAAAGATAAAACATTATCTACTGTCCAACAAAATGACAGCAAGTCAAGATAATGAAACCAAAGAATTATCTCCTACCATGTGAACGGCAGTGTGCCAAGACAATCCGAAAAGATAGACATCATCTACTATCCAATAAAGCGATAGCAAGTCAAGACAATGCAACGATATTACTTACTATCACGCAACAATAATGTGTCAAAGTAATATGACTCCATTGAAAGGAGGTGACTCTACTGGGTACTTCAAAAGTGACTCAAGTAGGCTGATTTGTAAAAGTGTATGTGTTTGTAGAGAAAAGAAAAAATTTGTGTGATCTTTTGTGTAATGAATTGATCAGGTTCACTGGGGATAAAGCCACTTGAGGAATTGCAAAGTGTATCTGGTAAAATACAAGCTTCTTGTGTGGAAACTTGTCACTTATTGCTTTGAATTGGTGTTCAATCCGGGAACAAACCAGAGGGAAATATTGAAACAAGACTTTGTGTTCAGTTGATGAATAAGTTCAACTGAGATTTTCCTTTTGTTATAGGAAAAACTGAAACAACCATCATCCTCAAGATAGGAGTCTAGTGGGGAATTTTGAAACAGGAGAGATGTACACTTATCTGCCTAAGCTGACACTCTAATTGGAAAGAACAACATGCCCATCCCGACTCTATTTTGTAGACACAGACAAGACAAAATAACACAGAAGTTTGTAAAATGATGTAGTAATGTATGAATGATGTAAATGTTTGTAACACATGTAAATGATATGTATGAATGTATGTATGTTATGAATGTATGTGTATATGTATGTATGTGGAACATCTTTTGATGCACAGACAAAGTGACAAAACTGGAAACACAAAGCAACGTGGCATCACTGTTCAAGATATCTCAACAAAGTGTATATGTTATTGTAGATAAAGCAAGAGAACTCTTCTTGGGAAGGAACAACTTCTCTGGGGAAATGATCGTTTAATCCGAAACGATCTGTATACTAAACTTGACTGTACTCAAGACAAAAAAATTTCAATCTTAATTTGGGATGTACCATTTTCTAGAGATGATTGTTGACATTCTCTTAAAGAAAACATGTTTGTTGTTGATGAACATCTGAGAGAACGGAGACGACTTGCCCCTTGCTCTAAAGATCCTTGAATGAATAGCTCGAAGAGCGTGACTGGCTGACCTTTTACATCTAGTGTACTTTTTCAGGAATATATGATCTTGACACAGTTGTTTACACTGATTTTTGGTAAACAACCGCTAGTTTGCAATGCTTGAGAGACCAACTAGAGAATCTCGGGACATGTTTGTGCATTTATTATTCAAGTTTAAAGATAGCAATGTTCATTAATGCAAATGAACAAGTTTGTTTGTTTAAAGTAAAGTAAATGATAAAAAGATAACTTGTTTGGCAAGAAATGTAAAAATACTCAAATTGAGTACGTATTGACAAGAAAGTAAATGACTCAATGAAATAAAAGGCAAGAAATGTAAATGAAAAACATGTAAATTGCATGAATATGTAAATTGCATTGAATTTAAAAGAGTTTGACCACAGAATGTGTAAGGTTTGTAGTATGAGAGATTGTGATCCTAATTACATCAAATGAACTAGTATTTATAGATAAAAACTAAGGCTAATTAGTAACGACTAACTAACATCCATTTGACAAGTGTACAGCCACTTCATCCTTATCCAAAATGCCATCAGATATCAGTTTCAAATGAAGCTTTGCAATGGTTTGAATTTGAATTTGAATCTTCTGCCAATTCTTGATCATTTCTTCAAGTTAAAAATCCCAATTCGAGTTCGAGCCACTCGAATAGCATTAACTCGAGTAAAAAGTATTTGTAACTTGTGTATTTCCTAAAGTTATGAATATTTATCTGATTTGACTTTCGTCAAAATATATTTAATTTTGACCTTTAGATTTAAATAATAACTGGGAAAACACATTTCCATAATTAAAAGCATATTTAAATATATTCAGAAAAATATTTAAACTTTATTATTTTAATTAGCCAAAATATTGGCTAACAAATTGCCCCAAAAAAATGCCAATTTCGATTCGAATAACTCGAATAAGGAATTTGGCGTTTTTTATTCCAAATTAAATAACACGTGACAGCAATGATGATAATAACCGTCAGCGCATTTCCCCACTACTGACACTACTGCGCCTTTTCAGTCTTTATGGGACACGTGTCAGGTGCGGAAGTTGAAAGAAATCCCAAATTTCTTTTTCATTTATTTAATTCAGGAGAAAACGAAGCCTATAAATGGGATTAGGTCACCATTTGATCACTTTTCTGCAACTTCTCAACTAGCTTTCTTCATTCTCTGCATTCAACCTCTTTTCTTTGATTCTGTTTTTGAATCTTTTTGAAAACATTACCCGATCTGTCAAACTTGCTAAATCACCAAATTAATACTTGATTTGATTTTGCAAATCCTAGATTCTTTAATCACATCAGATCTATACTAGATCTATTTCAAAATTACCCCTCTTTTTCAACTGTTCATCTTCGTTACCCTTCAAACTATGGCTGAGCAAAACCAACTCATCCCTGTACCCTTTGCTGGTAAATGGCAACAAGGCATAACTAAAACTAACGGAATCGAGGTAGTGCCAGAACCCCATGGAACTCAGGAAGAACAAACTCGTTGGGAAGATGAACTGATAATTCCTTTTTCAATTTCTGACAATGTCTACGCGTTTGGAAGACCGTTCCCAGATGATGTTTCGTTAAAACCCGCGACTGCTGAGTTCTTTCCAATGCGCAAGACTTGCGAGCCTAAGATTTTCAGCACTGATCCCTTTAATTTCTCGTTTATTCGAAAGCCTCACAACATGTGGAGATCAGCTCCATCTTGCAACAATTCTGCATATCTTCAATGGTTTACTCGAGTCGAGAAAGAGTGGGGATCTTTCTGGCAACGCTCAGGAATCTATGACATAATTCAATTGTCAAAATATGGTCCTGCTTATCATCCTGAAATGTTAACAGCAGCTCTAATGTTTTATGAAAGGAGTACTCACACCTTTCACTTTCCTTGTGGGATGCTAACTCCAACTCTACTCGATGTAGCAGCTATTACTGGTTTGAGACCAGAAGGTGAAGTATTCGATCCAGCCAATTCGAGCAAAAATACTTACTTCAAAGGATCTTATTCGAATCCCAAAGGTTCATCATCATAGATGCAGTCTAACCTTTGCTCATTTGGCAACATATTGCCATTGTCTTCTTTAATGGTTTCATCAACCATATTTTGTTCCTTGACAGCCTCTAAGGCCATTTCGAGCTTTCTGTCGGCAACATATGCCGTTATTTTAGCCCAAGCAGAGGGCTTAGTCATCATCAAAGTATTCTATATCCCACCCAGATGGTGGAATAACTCCATCTTCAGGAGGGGTGTCATCAATTTCTTCCCTTTCCCAACAGAATCCATGAGTAGGATGGAGTCTGACTGAATGGTAAACATTATTGCTGGCTCCTCGAAAGCCACTATCTCTCTCTCCACAAGGTGCTATGGAGGCTAAGTGTTTATCAAAAGTTGCCTTAGTGATGTGGTCAACCTCTGACATATAGAAACTCTGATCAGCTTCTATATTTTCTACTATGTTATCCTCCCTTCGTAATATCAACCTTTGATGGCAAGTAGAAGGAACTTCCCCTACTCCATGAATCCATTCCCTTCCAAGGAGTAGATTGAAGCTAGCTCTCGAAGGCACAACTATAAAGAGAGTTGGCCTTATGGTGCTGCCTACTGCAACATCCATTTGTATGGCTCCTAAGGACTTGCCACTTTTTCCTTCATAGTTCGAAAGAACTATGTTATGTGAATGCATGTCAGTATCATACATTCCCAACTTCCTGAGCATGAAATGGGGCATTAGATTTACTGCAGCACCCCCATCCACCAGGACTTTGTTCACTCCAATACCACCAACTTTAGCCTTGATGTATAAAGGCTTGAGATGGTTTTTCATCCCTTCATGAGGCTGTTCGAATACAGCCTTCTGTTGTTCGATGCACCCATTGTTCATAACATAGTAACAAACAGGGGTGTAATCTTCTAACTCAGGTTCCACAAACTCTTCTTCAGGATCAGAGGTGGACCTCACATCATATTCACGTGGTAATATTGACACCACATTTACCAGGACATCAAAATCTGGCTCAGAACCAGATTCCAACAAGTCTTCATCAGGAATATCATCCTCCATATTGTCATTAGGGAATGATATCCTTTCCTTAACAGGCCTCTTCGAGGAAGAGCCTTCATCAATAATTAAGGCTTTTTCAGCCTTCTTGGGAACACATTCTTGTTTGTTCCCTGCATCATTTCGATTGCCCCCAGCATGAGCAATTTTGGTGTTGTTCCCAGCATGAACAACTTTGTTATTGCCCCCAGCATGGGCAATTGAGTCGGAGTTGCCCCCAGCATGGGCATTCTCTCTTTCCAACTTCTTAAGGCGTTGATACCTACACCATTGAGTTCGAGTCATGGGATTCTTTCCCTTATAATTGTTATTATAGGAAAATTTCCTATTTTCAGCATTGTTGCTCGAAGCAACTTGACTCGAGCCACCAACATCCATCTTTCTCTTCTGATAAGCCTGATGTTGGCCAGATGACCATTGGTTAACAGGAACTCTATTAGAAGGAACATATGTTTGTCTACTTCCAAGCCTGTCATGGATGGTAGGGCTTTGGTTTATGGCCTTACCCTTGTTTGGTCTTTCAGTAGACCATTTGTTTTTGTTAGCCACATATGGCATAACATTCTTAAGGCCTGCAGTAGCCTCTTTGTCACACACAGCGCTGCAACGAGGACACAACATAACTTCCTTGTTGCTCAGCTTGCACCTGGTGAGAAAATCAATGAGTTCCTCTTCAGCTCGAGGATAAACTACCTTAATTTTCTCAGCATACTCCCCTTTAGTAACTGCTCGAACCGGGGATGCTTCCATTGCGTCTATCATCAAACATTCGAATGGCTCAACGTAAGATGTTTCAGCCACTTGAAGGGGATCTGTGTCTACTTTCATGGGTTGCTTAGCTTTTTCGTCAAACTTCAGTCTCCCTTCATCCAATGCCTTCTGCACCAAATCCCTGAAAACAACACAATGTGAAGTTTTATGACCCAAAAAATTATGAAATTTGCAGTAACCCCTTTTCTTTCTTTGTTCTAATGAAGGAACTTTTAATCCCTTTTGAACAATTATTTGGCCATCAGTGACCAATAAATCAAAGATTTCATCACACTTGGTAACATCAAATGTGTAGGTTTTAGCAACATATTTATCACTTTTTGGTTCATTAGGATTCTTGCCATTCGAGGGCTTTAACAATTTACAAGTGTAAGGAGGCCCTGGCTTTAATTCAGCCAAGTCTATCTCATTCTGACCAACTTCCTCGAATTCTAGATCATATTCGTCTTCACTTTCATAGTTCCCTACATAAGCTACTTTCTCTTTCTTATGAAACTTGCTATTCCTGGCCTTTTCATTCCTAAGTCTTTCAACCTGTCTAACCCTATCAGCCAGTTGAGCCATGTCTCTAAGATGTTGAGTATCTAATTTCTTTCGAATCGAGTAGTCTAGGCCACCAGCAGCCATCTCTACCAATTCATGTTCAGGAACTTGAGTGAAGCATCTGGCTTTAAGAAGCCTAAACCTATTGAGATAATCATCAATAGATTCTGGTGCTTTGCGCCTAACACTTGCTAGTTCTTTAAGACTTATCTTTGTCTGGCCCATGTAGAATTGCTAATGAAAAGCCTTTCGAGTTGGGTCCAAGTAAATACAGAATGTGGGGGTAAGGTTATGAACCAAGTAAAAGCATTTTTTGTTAGAGAATTGGGAAAGTACTTCATCCTCAAATTCTCATTATTTGCTATGTCCCCAGCCTGAGTCAAATACCTAGAAATATGCTCGACTGTAGACTCTGTTGTATCACCAGCAAACTTGGTAAATTTTGGGGTTTTCCAACCCCTTGGTATTTCTGTTTGCAAAACAAATTCAGATAACGGTGACACAAAGTTGGGTCTATGTAAACCTACATTTAGACCATTTTGGGCAAGGATGGTTTCTACCAAATTGGCTAAGTTATTCTGCCCAAAATAATTATGTTGAACGTTTCTCAAAACCTCATCAGCATTTTGGTTTCGATGAACAATCACCCCTTCAGGTTCAACATTCCTTTGTACAGGTTGGTTAACAACTTGTGGTTCTTGCTGCTGACCTCGAGCCTCCTCGATTCGATTGTCAGCAACTTGTCCATGCCTTGGTCTAGGGGCCTGTAATGGTTGAAGTGGCTGTTGGATGGGCACTTGTGCCCCTCCAAAGAAATCAGCAATCCTACCCATTTGGGTAGCCAGGGTTTGGTAAGTCTGATTTGTATCTCGAATTAATGGGTTAATTATTGTACCCATTTGTTTAGTGAGTAAATTCACCATACCATAATTACTCTCATCCATTTGTTGCCTCATAGATAAAAGTGAATCTGTAGTGAGGGCTGGTTGGTTCATTCGAACTCTAGTATTATTAGAATTTTGCCCTTGTGGAAAGGGAGACCTCACTGTTACCTTATCAGATTGTAACCCAGGGTGTGAATACACATTGTGCATCATGGCTGTAGGCATTCCATATGGATAAAATCTTTGGGATTGATACAAACCCCCTGATTGACTTCGAAAGTCAAATGAGGATCCTGAAAATGGGGAGGAACCCCACCAATATTTTGTAAAGGCATGCTCGAAGTGTTTTCAGCCATTGTGGTTGTAGCATTGGATGTTAATGAGGGCATAAAGGAAGATACAGGAATTGCCTGTGTTGCCCCCACAGATGTTGCATCTGTGGCTGATGTTGTCAGAGCGCTCGAAGCGTCTACATGCCCAAATAATGGGTTAACATCATCAGGATCCTGATTGTTTTGGTTATTGACATTATTATTGTCATTACTATTGTTGTTGTTGTTGTTGTTACTAGTACTAGCGTTAGTGCCTCTAGGTCTCACCATCTCTGGTTTTATTCTACCACTTCTTAATTGCATGCACTAAACAATGTAGATTCTTCGAAAACAACACACAACTTTCCAAAACAAAAAGAAGAAAATTTTCAGGAAATTTTTTTAAGAAAACTTTGAAAATAAAACGCACAAAACCAGTCCCACTGGGTGTGCCAATTTGTTTACACTAATTTTTGGTAAACAACCGCTAGTTTGCAATGCTTGAGAGACCAACTAGAGAATCTCGGGACATGTTTGTGCATTTATTATTCAAGTTTAAAGATAGCAATGTTCATTAATGCAAATGAACAAGTTTGTTTGTTTAAAGTAAAGTAAATGATAAAAAGATAACTTGTTTAGCAAGAAATGTAAAAATACTCAAATTGAGTACGTATTGACAAGAAAGTAAATGACTCAATGAAATAAAAGGCAAGAAATGTAAATGAAAAACATGTAAATTGCATGAATATGTAAATTGCATTGAATTCAAAAGAGTTTGACCACAAGATCATACATTGTTGCCTTGTTTATTCCTTTCGCTCGAACGCTTGGGTACTCAGAATGTGTAAGGTTTGTAGTATGAGAGATTGTGATCCTAATTACATCAAATGAACTAGTATTTATAGATAAAAACTAAGGCTAACTAGTAACGACTAACTAACATCCATTTGACAAGTGTACAGCCACTTCATCCTTATCCAAAATGCCATCAGATATCAGTTTCAAATGAAGCTTTGCAATGGTTTGAATTTGAATTTGAATCTTCTGCCAATTCTTGATCATTTCTTCAAGTTAAAAATCCCAATTCGAGTTCGAGCCACTCGAATAGCATTAACTCGAGTAAAAAGTCTTTGTAACTTGTGTATTTCCTAAAGTTATGAATATTTATCTGATTTGACTTTCGTCAAAATATATTTAATTTTGACCTTTAGATTTAAATAATAACTGGGAAAACACATTTCCATAATTAAAAGCATATTTAAATATATTCAGAAAAATATTTAAACTTTATTATTTTAATTAGCCAAAATATTGGCTAACAACAGTATGCCTAAGTCTTTGAATCCTTGAAGGATATGCCCCTGATTAACTGATGTTTGTAGAGTAACCAAATTCTAAATCATTTTCAACCTTGATAAGAAGAATAATCAGCTTGTTTGCCCCTGATTGGCAGAATTCATATGTAACTTGCCCCTAGCTAGGAGCTTCTCAAGTTAGCTTTGCCTTTGATCAAACCATAGCTCAAATTTCTTTGATGTCAAGTATTAATTTGCAAGTAAAATTATTTCTTTTGAAAAGTAATTTTGATAAAATGCATTTGTATGTTTTTGAATTTGAATATTTTTTGTGGTGGGAATACATATGGTATGTATAAAGTTAATTTGTGATTACTCAACAAACAGGATGAGTCAGCTTAACAATAAATTTGTCGAATATGCTTTCACAGTGAACCTAGCTTCAATTAGGTCTTTTGTATGTTATAATATGGCTGGGCTCACGGTTTTCAAAAAAAAAAGATTATTAGGCTCAAAAATTTATTTGGTCCCACCCATTCTTCTTGATGTCCTTCATTCCTAAATTCAATTAATTCAACTGATGCACTCAGTCAACAAGAGAAATTTTTTGGCAATGATGTCTGAGGTTTACACTTTGGTCGAAACTTTATTGACATCTTTTTTGTTGAACAAACTTTTGATGAGATTTCTTGAAATGACAATCACTTTTGTTTGGAAACTGTTCCTATTTTTGAATCACTATTTATTTTGTATGGACTACCTCTTTTCGAACTTTGGATTTGTGGTCCATCACGGTGCCCCCTTTTTTTTTTTTTTAAAAGCCTAACAACCATAGGGATGAGCTTCTTTGTATCATTGACTTCAACTGGATAAGAGAGAGTAGTAGCACCATCAACAACCAAAATACAACAAATCACTCCATGTAGAACAGAGCTGGGTCTATATCCTCGAAAGAAAATTTGTTATCTTCGATCAACCTTTGAACTTCACCCTTCAAAGTCAAACAATATTCAATATTGTGGCCAGGTGCCCCTTGATGAAAAGCACAAGACAATTCGGGTTTATACCACCATGGTAATTTTCCAGGTACCTTAGGTGGTATCCTAGTCTGAATCAGATTCCTCTCAAGCAAAATAGGAAGTAGGTCTGCATACAACATAGGGATCGGTTCAAACTTAGGCTCTCTCTTTGGAGTAGTGTAGTACCCGGCACAAAAAAAATACAGATATGCAATGATGAAGTGCAATGCACAAATGTAGACAATGAAGCCGCCACCATCTTTTATTTATCCCGTGAGGGGAAAGGAAAATAATGATAAAACTTTGAAAAGATCGGGTTCGGGAGTTGGTTACATGAGGGGAAGACGTTAACACCCCCTCATATCCGTTGTACTCAACGGGAACCATTTGAGGAATTTTGGTTTGCATAAACAGAGATAACCGCATAAAAAAAAAATTACCGCATATTAAACTGAAAAGGGGAAAAAAAGAGTTTTTTATTATTTGGCTTGACGAGAGAGTCTCTCGCTCCTACGTATCCCCCAAGTACAATGAGGAAGTCAAAGCTCACGTAGTTCTTCCTGAAAAGAAGACTTTGTTTGTTGGTTGTTTTTAGTGAACGATGCTTAGGTCGCATTCCACTGATACAACAGTATGCTTGTATGCTCGCTTCAGAGGCTTAAGCGTTTGTCTGTAGCAGGAGAATGGATAAAGCGTCATCCGTTTAAGAAAACAAATTAAAAAGAAATTTGAAAGTTGAACAAAAAGTTGACTGCATAAGGGCAGGAAAAACAGTTGTGTGGGTTGAGTGTTTTTTAGGTTTTATGATATTGTTTAGTGAATGTGGATAACCTCATTGCCACAAGTCATTCGTCAAGGACGAGGTTATCCTAGCAAAGGCAAGTCATCCGTCAAGCTCCGCCGTTTCATTCAGTTTATTATCGAATTAATTAAAAAGTGAGAATAACCGAAAACAAGTCATCCGTCAAGCTCCTTCTATCTCATTTTTAATTAATAAGTATTTAAGGTTTTTAACGAGAATAAACCCAAGGCCGCAAGTCATCCGTCAAGGACTGGTTTATTCTTATTCTATTTGTTAGCAAAAGAAAGATTTCCACAGATTACAGTACAGATAAACAAAAGAAAAAGAAAGAGGTAGAAGATGATAGAGATGCAAATGAATGCACATGAATGACAGATAATGATGATGCTGAACAATTGAAAATGCACAAGATTAAGTACACTTGAATTAAATGCATACACAAGATATAAGCAAATAAACAAATACTCATGTATCAGACAAAAAGAAATAATTAATCAAGCAATTACATGTATTTAGCACACATCAATCATGTGAGAAAAGTCAACTATAAAAAAGTCAACAAAAAAGTCAAAGAAAAGTCAACCTAAAAGTCAACCTAAAAGTCAAGGTAAAAAGTCAAAGGAAAGTTGAGACAGAGACGAGTCATCCGTCAGGCTCTGCTTCGTTGCTTTTGAAAGGTTTTGTTTCAAGTTAAGAAAAAACTCGAATTAATAGTAAATCAACCGCGAGTCATCCGTCAGGTACCATTTACTCTAATCCGGTTTTTATTTCAAATTTTCAAATTAATAAAAAAGAAATGCAAAAAGATTAAATAAACACTTATTTCAAAAGTGCTTATTTGCATAAGCACTTTTGAGATAAACATTTATTTTTCATTAAGCATTTTTAGTCAAATACTAATTAAAATTAATTAAATGAACAGCGGTGTATACCAGTAAAAAGGGGTGCAGTAAGCAGTAAAAAAAAACAGAAAGAAAACATGGAACTGGGCCCAAAAACGGATAAGCCCAAATTCCTTCACTAAATGGACCAGATCGGGTCAGATCCAGATCCAAACGGGTCAAACGACCCACTCGCCCAGCTGGGGGTGCGAGTAGCAAACGGGGGGCGCGCGTGAGTAAGGCTGCACCCACTCACTGCGTGCCACGTCATCGTCACCTTCATCACAGCAATACAGAAAGAAAAAAAACGCCGGCGACGGAGGGAGCGCGACACTCACCGGCGCTGCCATAACCGGCCACCAAAACAAACATATTTATATACCATTTTGCTCGGAAAAACGCAAGGATTCTAAATTTTCACTTAGATTCAACAAACAACGCATAAATAAAAGGAAACGAACGAAAAAGTAAACGAACCAAAAACGTCGAACACGACTTTCCGACGAGATTTAGCGCAAAGTAAGAGAAGGAAAAGCTTCAGAAGGACCTCAAACGTATGAATCCATGTTCCTTTACCTTCGATTGTACACGAAACGGACGAATTGCGAGGTTTTAAATCGGCCGGAACTTTGATGCTCCGATGCGTTGCTTTCCGTTCATTTTTTGACCAATCAGAGCTTGAATTTGAGTTCAGGAGAGTCCAAACTATAAGAATTGAGTATTTGATTGTTGATTTTGGGTGGTTTTAGAGTAGTTGAATTTTCCGGCAAGGGGTGGCTCGGAACCGGCGGTTTCCGGCGTGTTTGGCGGAGTTTTTGGTGAAATTAATGATGGATTATTGATGAGAAGATGATTAGGAAGCTAATGGTGTTTTCGGATTTTGATTTGGATGAGTTTTGAAAAATGGGTGGTGGTTTTCCGGCGACCGGAGGTGGTTTTCCGGCGGTGGTCGCCGGAAAAGTGTTGGTGGAGGAAGGAGGAAGGATTTTCTGATTTTTTTGGGAATTGTGTAGAGAATGATTGTTAATGATCGAGTGATGTGAGGTGTGTATTTATAGAGGTAGGATTAGGTGAGTGGTATTTGTGTAATAAAATGATTATGAGATGGAGATGATGAGGTGTCGCAATGTGATTAGTCAAAAGCAAAGAATTTTTATAAAATGATAAAAAATGTCAAAATCAATAAGAAAAAAAAATGATTAAAAATGTAGAAAAATATAAAAATGAAATATAAACTTAAATAAAGAGATAAAAACTATTTTTGATTATTTCTGTTATTCTTCGTATAAAAAGATAAATTGCGACAAATTAAAAGAAATAAAGGAAAAAGAATAAATTGTAAAACAAAATTATCAAAAATCTATTTTTTTGGGTATTTCTTAAGGAAAATAAGAAATAATTTTTAAATAAAATATTTATTTTGAAAAGCTCAAAATTAGGGTATTACAAGTAGTATCAGTAGCAGGAGTTATAGCAGCAACATGCTGTTGTTTGTTCTTCTTTAGCTTCCCATTAACCACCATACTCACTTCTTGTTGTCTCTTTGTATCAAAGCCCGACCCAAATTCTCTTGCACTTCTGGAAGAAGCAGTCTCTCTTGTCAAACGTCCTTCTCGGAGAGCTTCCTCAATGCGCACACCTATGTCTACCATGTCGGATCACGAAGCACATTGGAAACCATTTTGTCATAGTAGAATGCATCAAGAGTTTTCAAGAAAATTTTAGCCATCTTCTTTTCCTCAAGAGGTGGGCTAATCTGAGCTGCAACCCCTCTCCATCTATGGGCATATTCCTTGAAAGATTCCTTGTTTTACTGAGTCATGGCCCGAAGTTGATCTCTATCCGGTGCCAAATCAGCATTGTACTTGTACTGCTGCACAAACGCTTCACATAAATCAAGAAAGGACTTGATCTTCGAACCTCCTAAGCTCATGTACCACTTGAGAGCTGCACCAGTCAAACTGTCTTGGAAGCAATGAATAAGCAATTCATCATCTTTTGTCAGAGCATACATCTTTCTAGTATACATCACAAGATGCATCTGAGGACAGGAATTCCCCTTATACTTTTCAAACTCGGGCACTTTGAACTTCAGCGGAAACTTGACATTCGGCACGAGACAAAGCTCATGCGCACTCTTTCCAAACAAGTCTTGTCCACGGAGAGCGCGAAGTTCTCGCTGGATCTCATCAAACTGATTCTGAATTTCCTCATTGCTACCAAAAGATACCACGCTTTCAGCTGGATTAGCATGGTAAACAGGTTCTGTCTCGAATTGCCTTACATTGATAGTGAGAGGTGCAACAGTCATCTCAGGGGACGGAATAGACACTACCATTTGAGGAACAGAAGTCATCCCAGGAGGTGGAATAGATGCCATCACCTACGGAGCAGTAGTAACATAGAACTGAGCGTTGAAATCATTATGTTGGGAACTCTCGCCAAAATTGGCGGGCATACCCCATGGGTACCGTGTAGTTGCAGTGAGTGTTGGCATGCTAGCATAGGATAACGGAGCTGAGATTTGGGTGTTTTATGGGATATAGACATCCAAACCCTGTGCTGGAGAAGGCGGAGGAGGGGGAGCCCTCACCGCAGTCAAAGATTCAAACATAGCCGTCAATTGGGCTACATTAGCTTGAAGAGAAGTGACTTGTTCTTGTAGCTGCTGGTTCTCTTGCTCAAGACCTTCCATTCTTTTTTTTTTTTAGTTTGCACAAGTGTTGTAGATGCGAGTTGACTTTAGACGAGAGCGTCAGACCACTGAGAGGAAGATACGAAGCTTAGACTCTTTGTAGAAGAAGACCATGAATGCAAAATGATGCATGTAAGGAAAGTTTTGATTTGATTTTTTTCAAAGGACTTTAGGATATGAATCGTAAAGGACCTTATTTGTTTTTTTGTTAATGATGAAAAGAATTTTTTTCGAAACATTGTTCTTTTTTTCAGAGTCCATGATGATTGTGAAGTTTATAAATAAATTCCTCTAAGTTCTTTGAAAACCAATGGAAAGAGATTTTTCATGGATGAATGGATGCGTGAATGTATGGATGCAACAATCACAAACATAGGAAAACATGGTTGGTTAAGATATCATGATGTTGGAGTCGAAGGTAAGAACCACCCACAAGGTATGAACTATTGGTTTTCTTCTTTTCGTAACACGGGTTCTACAAAGTTTCCAACGTCATCAACTTTCCTTCTTGAATACCAATGTCCATAACTGAACTCACGGCCAAATGAAATATCCAAGGGAAAGTCTCGATTGAGCGTGGTATCGCGGAACAACTAATCCAAGACTTACTCTCGGCTTAGCCATCGCACCACATCCTAAAGGCAAAGATGGGTTAAAGGTGACTAAAGGTCCACGACATCCTCGGAAACATGTCATAGCAACAATCTACCCGAAGCTCACGTCGAAAAGAATACTACAACATGCCCCTCAATTAGAATGATATAAGACTAGTATCCCTTAGAATACTTCCACATATTTATTTATTAGACTTAGATTTAATTTATCTAATAAATTTTTAATCCAAAAGGTCGCATAAAGACAAGCTTGGTGCTTTTACCTCTATATCGCATATGGTGTCTTCATGATTGTTGCGGGATTTTTGAGACATACCCCACTACAGTTTTATTTTTCATTTCCAAAGGAGGGGAAAATTGAAAACCTTTTAAAAGAAAGAGATTCTAGGTACGGGGGTTAGTTGCACTTGAGGAAGGTATTAGCACCTCAAGCGCCCATGGTACTCCATGGTAACCTCTTATATGTTATTGTGCTTTTTGATACATGCTTTTAAGAATGGAGGGAGAAATTGTATAGAAGAAAAAAGAAAGTGGAAAAAATTAAGAAAATTTTTATTTCATAAAGTAAATAAAAGAAAAGAAGTGTAAATATTTTTTGTTTGTAAAAAGATTTTTTTGAGAGAATTGTAGTTGTTGAGAGAGAGAGAGATTGTAAGAAAAGATATTGTAAAGAAAATTTTGTAAAGAAAGAAAAAAAAGTTGTTGTTTGAAAACGAAAGTGTATTCGTTTTTTTTTGTGTTTGAAGGTGTAGTACCCGGCGCAAAAAAATATATACAGATATGCAATGGTGAACGATGCTTAGGTCGCATTCCACTGATACAACAGTATGCTCGCTTCGGAGGCTTAAGCGTTTGTCTGTAGTAGGGGAATGGATAAAGCGCCATCCATTTAGAAAAACAGATAAAAAGAGTTTGAAAGTTGAAAAAGAGATTGACTGCACAAAGCAGTTGGAAAGGTTGACTGCACAGAGGCAGGAAAAACAGTTGAGTGGGTTGAGTGTCTTTTATGATTTTAGGAAAGTTGTTTGGAGAATGAGAATGATCCTAAATCACGAGTCGTTAGTCAGGGACCGGATCATCCGAGCAGAAACGAGTCGTACGACAGGCTCCCTCTTTTCATTCAGTTTATTAAATGAACATTCTTAATTAAAGTGAAACGAGCCGAAGGCGAGTCGTAAGTCTGGCTCCTTCCCATTTCATTTAATTAAAGAGTGTTCCGTTTTAAATGGCATGCGAATAATTCAAAGCCAAAGTCGTACGACAGAGACTGATTTATTCACATTCCATATTCAAAGACAAGTTCACAACAGAATTTCAGATCAGAAAAGAAAAGAAAAGAAAAAAGGGTAGAAGATGCGAAGAATGCAAATGCATAATATATGATAATGACAGTGTAATGATGCGACAATTAAATAATACTCGAAATAAATATGCGGACACATAAATAAGTGAGTAATCAGATAATCAGGCATAAATTGAAACTGACAAACAGAGAAGCAAATTAACGGACATTTTAGCAAGCAAGCGTAAGATAAGCTCAAGACGAGTCGTACGTCAGGCTCTCGCTTATCTTACGTGTCAAACATCAAGTCATATTTTGAATGAAATAAAAAAATAAATTCAAAGCGCGAGTCGTAAGACAGGGCTCAATTTATCTTTATCTTAATTAATTATGACGTTATAAATGATCAGGCGAAGTAACGAAAAAAATCGTTTAAACGAAATTAATTAAAATAGGATAAACAGAGACAAGTCGTAAGTCAAACCCTTTTATCTCTATATTAATTAAATTGTTTAAAATACTCGAAATAAAAATAAATCGAGGACACGAGACGTACGTCAGAGTACGATTTATTTTTATTCCGAATATGAGTTTTCGAACATAAAATGGAATAGCATTTTTGATTCGTTAACATCATAATTAATTAATATCAGCAGGGGGTGCAAAAGTAAAAAGGGGGTACAAACAGAAAAATAAAAAAAAAAACAAACAAAAATAAAGAAATTGGGCCCAGAACAGGGTCTGGCCCATTTCTCTTCAATCTGCCGGGTCGGGTGACCCATGGGTCAAACCCGCCCCGTCACAAACCCAACAGGCCAAACAAAAAAAACAGAGGGGGTGCGGTAAGAAAACGGGGGGCGCGCGTGAGTAAGCCTTTGGCCACTCACGCAGCGACACGTGGCAGAGCCACTCCCCCCTTCTTCTTCCTCACGAGCTGTAACAGAAACCATGGAAATTGAAGCTTTGATCCAAAAAAAAAGGTTTAACAAATCTTCACCAAAATTAACAAATAAATAGTGTATTTCATAGTATTTTTCACAAGGATTAATAATATCAACTTAGTTTTTGCAATAGATTATTGTGTGAAGAGAAAAAGGTCACGCAAGATTAGATCCAAAAATTGAAAAATGAGTTTCACGCCTACACAAGCATAAACGACAGTTGATTTTTGTTCAGATAAGTAGCATAAGCACGAAATGATCCTTATATACCTTCGTTTGCTTTCGAAACGGCCGGATCGGAGAGTTTGGTTTTGGCCGGAACTTCAAGCTCACGATTCACTGCTTTCTGGTCGTTTTTTGATGAAACAGAAGCCGGATTTGGATTCAGGAGGGTCCGAACTATAAGAATCGACTATTTGATTGTTAATTTTGGATGGTTTTTGGTTGGCCGGAAGTTGGCCGGAAAAGGGAATTTCGGCGGTGGCGCCGGAAAAGTGTTGGTGGTTGAGGGAGGAGAGTTTTCTGATTTTTTTGTATGGGGATGTGTGAAAAATGATTGGTAATGATTGAGTGATGTGAGGTGTGTATTTATAGTGATAGAGTTAGGTGAGTGGTATTTGTGTAATAAAATGATTATGAGGTGGAGATGATGAGGTGTCGCAATGTGATTGGTCAAAAGCAAAGAATTTTTATAAAATGATAAAAAAAAAGGTAAAAATCAATAAGAAAAATGAATAAAAATGTAGAAAAATATAAAAATGAAATATAAACTTAAACAAAGAGATAAAAACTATTTTTTTGATTATTTTTGCTATTCTTCGTATAAAAAGATAAATTGCGACAAATTAAAAGAAATAAAGGAAAATGAATAAATTGTAAAACAAAATTATCGAAAAAACTATTTTTGGTATTTCTCATAAAAATAAGAAATAATTTTTAAATAAAATATTTATTTTAAAAAGCTCAAAATTAGGGTATTACAGCTACCCCTATTTAATTGTCTTATACTCGAATGCGTAAATGACTTGCGCCTTTATGCGTTCGAAGTAAAAGATAATTAAATACAAATGCCCTAATTTTGTGGTGTGGATGTGATGTAATGATGATGAATGCATATGGAAGATGAAGGTGAAAACATACCTGAAATGATTAGTAACTGAGTACCTGAGAAAGAAATGATCATTACTCGCCCTATGAGTGTATAGACCATAAAAACTGAGTCGCCTCCCCTCAGGGTGCATTATCTCCAAAAATGATCATTACTCGCCCTATGAGTGTATAGACCATAAAAAGCTGAATCGCATCCCCTCAGGGTGCATTATCTGCAAAAATGATCATTACTCGCCCTATGAGTGTATAGACCATAAAAAGCTGAGTCGCATCCCCTCAGGGTGCGTTATCTCCAAAACTGATCATTACTCGCCCTATGAGTGTATAGACCATAAAAAACTGAGTCGTCGCCCTCCCTATGAGCGTATTACTCAAAAAACTGATCATTACTCGCCCTATGAGTGTATAGATCATAAAAAAAACTGAGTCGTTGCCCCCCTATGGGCGTATTACTCAAAAACTGATCATTACTCGCCCTATGAGTGTATAGATCATAAAAAACTGAGTCGTTGCCCCCCTATGGGCGTATTACTCAAAAACTGAATCTGAAAGTATTCCACTAGTGCTTTGACATATCTTTGGGTAAAGAAACTTGCGAGGAGTGTGAGCTGAATATTCTGCCAGTATCTTTGACAAAATTCACAAGACAACTGCTTGACAACTGTTTTGCTGAAGAACTTAATCCATCAATTAACTTGTCGGAGACGCAGTGTACTGTCCGCATGGGAATATAGTTTATAAACCAACTTGCTGGGGAAACTGTTTAACAAACAATTTACTGGAATACAACATTTCAACTATCTTACTGGAGATAACCATCTCAACTGAATCACTGAAGAAAAGATTTGTTTAACTCTTCTGACTGAGGAAGTTGTATGTAGACCGATCTACTGTATATAACCATTACTGAATTATTCACTGGGGAAAGGATCATCAACCCTTTCTGGTAGGTGTAGAGTGAAGATCCGTCTGATAAGGATGAAACTCTGTTGACCAACTTGCTGAATATCAGTGATTAGAACCAAATCAGTTCACTGAGAAGATTCAAGATTCACCAATCTTTCTTGTCAAGAAAATACGATTCATCAACCATCTTTCTGAAAATGCGATGTTCCAATTGACTTACTAGGATGAACAATTATCAACTGCCTCACCGGGGAAAGAAACGACCCCTTAACCTTCCTCATTGAGAATATGATGCACTGACTGATCTGCTTGGGGATGACACTTTGTTGACCAATTCATTGGGGAAAAGATTCATCAACCCTTATTGTTGAGAAGTTGCGATTCAAAAACCGTCTTATTGGAGAATTAGGTCCGCAGACCTTTGTTACTGAAAAGAGATCCAAGTCTGCAACCTGTTAAGACAACATTTTAAACATGTACTTCATGAATACATGATTGTGCACCTCTAATGCCTAAATGCAGAACTAATGCAGATGAAATATCTGATTATGTGCAGGATTTGGTGTGATTCTTTTTATGCATGAACCTATGTGCGTGAATGCATGAATGCATGAATTTCCGGGTTTGTTTTGAGGAGAATTTGAATTTCCCGGCACCGGGAATTTGAGTAACTCCATTGAGGTGAAATCCTGAGATGTTGACTGTTGTTGCGGGACGAACGTTCAATCAAGCTTCTAAATAGGATAGCAACTTTCTTCATGAGATGGAATCGAGAGATTGCCATGATTTTCTGTAATGGATTGGGACAGTTTACTGTATGCCACTGATTTTCCTTCAGATGTTTTAAAAATCAAAACAGTTTGTAATCTTTTCAAATGCTTTTATTTTTCACAATGCTTGAATGCTTTATTTATTAACAAAATGAATAGCACAAACATATGCAATCAGAACATAAAAGCAAGCAGACACAATATGATTGAAAGTGAGAATTTTATTCATTGCGCAAAAATGCGGAAAGTTTTTACAACTGGATGTTAATCCCTCAATGAGGTGATCGCAAATTGAAACTAAGATAATGGCAATGAAAATAAATGAATTCTACTGGATCATAACGATGCCATCTTTCTTCACGATCTCGAGTTTACAAGACTTTGCTTTGGTGAAAGGAGACTGGATTAATCCTTTCTGTCTAAAAGTTTCATCTTCGTGCATTGAGAGTGGAAACTCTTCACCAAAATTCTGCCACATCTCACCACATGTGACTTTTCAGGAAGGTATAATCCTGACACAGTATGCCCCAAGCACTTGAATCTATGACGGATATGCCCCTGACCAACTGGTATTTGCAGTGTATCTAATTCTTGAACCAATTCACTTTTGATAAGCAGGGTATTCAACTTGTTTGCCCCTGTTTGGCAGAATCTATAGATAGCTTGCCCTTAGCTAGGAGCGTCTCAAATCAGCTTTGCCCTTGATCAGACCATCACTCAGATCTCTTTGATGTCAAGTATTAATTTGCAGGTAAAATCATTTCTTTTGAAAAAGTGTTTTGCACATGCAAGTTTTTTTTTTTTGAAACACATATGATGTGTAGAAAAGAGAGATGATTATTAGTTACTCAACAAACTGGAGGAGTCAGCTTAACAATACATTTGCCGAATGCTTTCAAGTGAACCTAGCTTCAATTATGTCTTTTGAGGTCATAGCATGCAATTAGGATTCATGTAAATCAAGCCAAAAGAAGATATAAATTGTGTTATCAAATTCCCCATACTTGAACATTTGCTTGTCATTAAGCACATAAATAGCAACTCTTTTTTAGCACTTGTTTGAAAACACGACATGACAACTCTAATCATACGTGGTTGTCGGCTAAAAAAAGAAAATCAAGTAATAAACATCAATACCACAAGTACTGTAATAACACAAAACCACACATTGCAGTCAAAGACTCTCATCATATGAAAACAAATCTGAAGCATTTTATTGTGACTCTAACTTTTGCTTAAATTTTATTCACCCTTTTCATTCAGGTGCAATCACATTAAGCCCGTTATCTTGTACACGCTCATGGTAGGAAAATCTGTTAGTGATTATGATCATAAATCGAGGGGAGCTGGTAAAATCAGTTTGGTAAAACCCCTTTTCTTTTCCAAATGCAGTTGCGGGGGATCGGATAGCAACCCGCCCTACCAAGTTCAGAACCAATCTCCTCTGAACCAACTACTAAATGGGTACTGTCGCGCCGCGAAAATTGCCCGAGCATTTAGGACACTCGGAATGACACAGAGTCGCCACCGAATTTTTTTTAAAGGAAAAATATCGATAAAACCTAAAATAATGGAAGGATGGTCATCGCAACCATTTCCAAGTTCGGGGAAGGTATTAGCACCCCTCACATCCGTTGTACTCAACGGGAACCTCCTAATTAGTTCTAGGGTATTAAGGCTTTTTAAAGAATTTATTTACATGTTTTTATTATAATATTTATTAGAATTTTTATTTGTTAAGAGATATTTACAAGAAAGGGGAAAATTAAGTTTTTTATTATTATGCTTGACAAGATGACTCTTGCTCCTACGTATCCTCCGGTGCGATGAGGAAATCAAAGCTACGTAGTTCTGGGTATGGTATTGGTTTGTGTTTTTTATGAAAAGATTTTGTCTTACCTCTTAAAATGACTTTTAAGAATTGACCCGAAGGTGAAGAAATTAGATTGAATGTGTTGGTATTTTTTAATGCCCTTTTTATGAGTTTAGGTGGAAGACAAATTATTGGTAAACTGGGTGTACACAAAGCCACCAATAATTCGAGAAAAACGGAAGTGCATCCGCCCTCTCTTTTTAATCCACAATATTTTATAAATATATCTTGTTTCATTGTTTACAATTAAAATATATTACATTTAACCTAATTAGAATTAAATAAAATAAATTAGATGAATTAAATAAAATATATGCATTAAATAAAATTGAAACAAATTAAATTACAATGACTAGAAGGGGATTATGTACATGGGTCATTCACTAATTCTAAATCAAATCACTTACCATTCACTAACAACAATTTATATATATAAAAGAATAAAAGGCAAACATGATTAGGAAAAGAAACAGAAAGAAAATAACAAACCAGAGTTTCACGCAACAAATTTCCTTCCTTATTCAACTCGCAGCGGCTGCAAACAGAGACCGGCGGCGGTGGTGCGATCGACGGCTGGCGGCGACGGGGAGGTTCACGACCATATGCTGCTCGGCGTCGCGGTGGTGCTATGATAGGGACAGGCCGCATGTGATTCAGGCGGGGAGGGTTACGGCGGCGACGTCGGAAACCTTCCTCTCCTCTGCTTCAAGTTTGTTTATTCCTGTACAATTGTTTCTTCTCCTCTTTTGTTTTCTATTTATTTGGTGAGTAATTTGTATAGTGGTGGTGTTTGGGATTTGATGAAGGCGAGTGAATGGTGACGGTGCTGACCACATAACCCTTGTGTTCTCTGTGTATGCGATTTTGGTCTATGAAATTTAGGTGATGGTAGTGATGTATTGATGATAGTTGTTTTGAATCTGAAGGAAATTAGTGGTTTAATGGGTGGTTTGTACTTTGAAGAAGATGAATGGTGGTTGTTGTTATTGTAGAGTTTTTGTTCTATGGAATGTATTCTCTGCAGAATTTTCAGACCGTATATTTGCAGGTTTTTTGTTTTTGGTTCCCCTTTTCTGTGTAATAAGAAGCTCTATTTATAGCTTTGAAATTAGGTTTGTAAAAACTTGACATAATCAAAGAGAGATTTGTTTTGTTAATTGTTGTGAGAAATTTGCTCCATTTTTGTGTTTGATTTGCTGCAAAAATATATATTCAGTGTAAACTAGCCAAAGATTTGCCTAATTTTTATGTTTTGCTTGGGCTTTTTTCTGTATTGCGCGCCTGATTCTGTTCTGTAATATACTCCTTATTGTTTTATGTTTTAGTCACAATATTTGGACAAAAAACAGATAATATAAAAAAACAGAACAAAAACAAGGCTAAATGTCTCCAAGGGGAATTGCACCCATGACCCTGACCATAAAGAGCTCACACGCGTGCCCCCCTTTGCCAATCCAACTGTAATCACTTTTCTGATATTGAAATGAATTAAAAAATATATGTACCAACAGTGGAGGGTAAAATTTGGGGAATGACAGGTACATTTACTATTGTTTTTCAACAACTGCTGGGTTAAACGACCGAGTGAGGGTCATCTAACTCAATAAGTTCATTGACCAAAGTATGCAAAATTTCATTTCTGGATCATTCACTTATGTTCATCGATTTCCTACTTAGTTTGTGTACAAGATGGTGCCGACTGCTAAGATAAACTACTAAGAGTTACTTAAAAACTTATGTTCAGGTCTTCGTCAAAATCAGTACTCAAATTGATCTTTCATACTTCCAAGAGTCTAAGATGTTAAGACAGTACCGATTTTATTGAATCATTTCTGAACTTTCATAATGTAGCCTAAAGTGCAAAACAACCTATATACTCTTAAAGTGTCAGGTCAAGTGTCAAACCAAAATTGCTTATTTTCTTAAAAAGATATATCTCAAGAAACTGGGAGAATCAGATAACAACAAAACATATGCAAAAATGACTCGATTCAATCACAATTTTTTTTATGAAACAATGTCTTTCATCATCAGCTAGATTTTTTCACAATTGAAAGCATACATCGGCAAAAATCAGTTATTCGTTTTCATCATCCTCGCTCCAAATTTGCAGGTAAATAATAAAAAGAAGTGAATACAGATGGATTGATTACAAAACATGCATGTGCGTTACATAATCTTAAATGCAAACAAATATTTGACAAGAGATAAAATGCCTGATCAACTTGCTCTTTCATATCCTATTATGGGGAGGCGCCCATTGCGACCTCTTCCTTCGTCAGTTCTCGGATGGATCACTGATGAAGTTCAATCATTTTATGCTTTTGATCCAACAATCATATTAACTCTTCAACGAAGCTTGCAACCCGAAACCATGAAGAATTACGGCACAACTGATTCAATAGATTCACTTCTGAATGATGATTCTTTTTTTTTGAATTTGATTGAATGCAAAAATGTTTTATGAATGCAAGAAGTTATTGCCATTTTTCATTATCTTTTTGAAACTCTAAAAGAAGAATAAATAAGACGGAAATTGCACAAGAAGTACTTTTTCATTAATTGTAAATTAAACATTAAAACAAAGTGGCCCTACAAGCACAACCATTTATTCAGGGCTGAACAAAGGTGTTTTGAAAAGAAAACAAATTGCTTTGAAATAAAAACAACTTCTGAGATTCCAACAGCCTTCCAATTTGTGAGCACAGTCTCTAGAGAACACTGGCGCACTCAAACCTGATTCTTTCAAACAGCATCCCTGTCATCAATCATAGCAATGTGACCATCAACACGGTAACCAGCACTGCTAAAAACATCCTCAATCTTTGGAATCTTGTCTTGTATCTTCTTTGGAATTGCTATCCCCTTGGATGACTGATAACCCAAACCGAAGCGGTCCTTTTTCTCAGGCACAACTAACATCTGTCCCAAACCGGTAGACAGTCCTTCCTCTAAGGCTACTTTCAAGTTTTTCAAAGATGTAACGGATCCTTTTTCTTTCCGACCGTCACTTTCGATCTTTGCATGTTCATTCTGATCAACAGTGGCAACCAAAGTTTCTCTTTTGACATATCCCACTTGCACTAAACCTTGATCCATCAGTTGTTGCAAACATTCCTTCAGCTTTGAATAGTAGTTTGGATCCTTTTGACAATCATCACAATCAGAGTGTAATTTCTCAAACTCTTCATAACTCAGCAACATCTCTCGGACAGATGACAGAGGTGTTTTGATCAAAGAATTATCCCTTATCAAATTTCCGCCAGTTTCAACACAACCTACATTACCCGTTGGATGCTTAGGCAATGGATCATTGGTCACATTGGGTCCGCTTTCTTTGAAAGTCAAATCGTTCTCATCAATGAGGTCTTGTACTTTGTGCTTAAAAGCTTTGCAGTTATCAGTAGAGTGACCCACAATACAAGCATGGTAATCGCATTTAGCGTTAGCGTCATACCAATCAGGGAATGGTGGAAGCAAAGGTCTTAACTGCTTAGGCGTCATTTTACCACTATGAATCAAGTAAGGGAGCAACTGACTGTACGACATAGGGATAGGATCAAAAACCCTACGAGTTTGTGGAGGATTCCGTTTTGGTGTTGCCTGTTGCTGGTGTTGAGGCACTGGACTTTGAAACTGATAATTTGGAAACTGTTGGTGCTGAGTAGCAGCCAAGTATGGAAAGGGAAAGTAGGGAAACTGAACAGGTGCCGCCGGTTGCGCCTGACTGCCCCTTGAGGATATAGCATTAGTCTCACCCTCCTTCTTTCTGTTAAAGCCACCACCAGACTTCCTTGTGTTATTGCTTTGTGAACTAGAAGCAGCTGAAATCTCCCATTCTTGATCCCCATTTCCACTCTTTCACCAACTCGGACCAACTCGGCGAAATCAGAGGAAGTAGTACTAACCAACCTTTTAAAGTAAGTCCCTTGCAGAGTATTGGTAAACATGTCCACAAGTTCCGTCTCCAAGAGCGGAGGACGTACTTGAGAAGCTAAGGATCTCCATCTTTGTGCATAGACCTTGAAAGATTCACCCTCCTTCATAGTGGTATTTTGGAGCTGAGTGCGGCTTGGGGCCATATCCATATTATATTGGTATTGCTTGAGGAAAGCATTGGCCAAATCCCTCCACGACTGGATGTTACCTTTTTCAAGTTGCATGTACCAATTGAGAGGCACACCAGCCAGACTGTCTTGGAAACAGTGTATCATCAGTTTGTCATCATGAGAATAAGAGGCCATTTTTCTGACATACATAACCAGATGATTCTTCGGGCAACTCAAACCCTTATACTTTTCGAAATCAGGCATTTTGAACTTTGGTGGAAGCACAAAATCAGAAACCAAGTACATCTTCGAGAAATCCAACGGATCATTACCCGTTTCTACCAGATTTAACCTCTCCTCTAGAGCCTGATATTTCTGCTTTGTTTCTTCCAGCTGAGGAGCAAAATCAAACTTCGGTTCACTAACCGGAAGCACGGGTCCTTGATAAGCAAATCTAGGCCCACGCAATTCGGGACCCTGGTAAGCATCTCTAGGATCCTCAAATGCGTCTTGATCCAATTCCATCACATGTTGCACAGATGTAACCCTAGCAGGGGCTTCCACAATTGAGGCAGAAGTTGCCGGCACATATCCTGGTGGAACATAACCCTTAGGCAGACCAAAAGTAGGCCAATCATAGCCAGTAGAGGCATTTTCTTGAGCAACCATAACTGCAGGTGCAGGAGCCTCAACCACCTTTGGTTGCACATTCTTATTAGCCAACATCTCAAGAATCTGATCTAGCTTCCCACCCAACAAGGTCATTCTTCCATCCAACTGGGTTACCTGTCCACCCAACTGAGTTACTTGTTCACCCATCTGGGTTACCTCAGCCTTGAGCGCATCGTGCTTCTCTTGCCAATTGTCCATAATGTGATGAGCAACTCTTCTTGTCCTATAACGGTGCCGGGAAGGTAGCTGTTGGAATGAATGAATGAAAATGAGATTTTTAATCGATAAAAATGCATGATTTTTTTTATGACTGGAAATGCATGATTTTTTTTCAAAGACTTTTTACACATTTTTTGTAAATGTATGAAAGATGAATATGCATGATTATTTTCATGAATGCATGAATGTCATGAATGCAATGCATGTATATGATCACAGTAACATTGTATCATCTAGCGAACTTGATCTCAAAGTCACAAATCTTCCATTTTCATAACAACTGGGTTCTTTTCAAAATGGAATCTCTGAGGCCAAAAGTTCAAAGTTACCTGTAACCCACCCCTCTCACATGTTGTTCTAGGTTGACACGGTTCCCAAAATCCTCGATTACTTTTCCCAAAAGTAACCTCATCTGAGCGAGATTATAATGCCAACTAGATGAGTCAACATCGTAACCTCGACACATGTTCTAAACGGTGGTCCCTAGACAATGTTTCGGACACCTAATAAAGGCCACTAGAGTCCCAGACCCAACAAGGAAACATGAAGCCCGCAAGGCGTAAGCCAAGGAGTCCAATTATTCCAAGTGTATCTATTCTGGTCGAGACCATCACATCCAAGCCCAGAGACGTTCGTTAGGGAGCCCAACATGACAATCCCTCAACTAATCCTGAGTATCACTCTAGCTCGGGTACGGAGCATAATCACACTGTAACCAAGAACCAAGCCATAAAGGCAAAAAGAAAAAAAAGGAGTAGAAGAGAAGACAAAGCCAGCAAATCCAGACAGTTCAATATTTGCGGAAAAGTAAAAGATAGGACAGATACGGCTAACCTGGAATAAGCAAACCAAAAGCCCCAAATTAGGCTTAACTCACTAATCAAGTGTCCCCAGTGAAGTCGCCAGCTGTAGTACCCGGCGCAAAAAACTATATACAGATATGCAATGGTGAAATGCAATGCATAAATGTAAACAATGAAGCCGCCACCATATTTTATTTATCCCATGAGGGGAAAGGAAAATAATGATAAAACCTTAAAGATCGGGTTCGGGAGTTGGTTACATGAGGGGAAGACGTTAACACCCCCTCATATCCGTTGTACTCAACGGGAACCATTTGAGGAATTTTGGTTTGCATAAACAGAGATAACCGCATGAAAAGAAAAGATTACCGCACATTGAACAGAAAAGGGAAAAAAGAGTTTTTTTATTATTTGGCTTGACGAGAGAGGCTCTCTCTCCTACGTATCCCCCGAGTACAATGAGGAATTCAAAGCTCACGTAGTTCTTCCTGAAAAGAAAGATTTTTGTTTGTTGGTTGTTTTTAGTGAACGATGCTTAGGTCGCATTCCACTGATACAACAGTATGCTTGTATGCTCGCTTCGGAGGCTTAAGCGTTTGTCTGTAGTAGGGGAATGGATAAAGCGCCATCCATTTAGAAAAACAGATAAAAAGAGTTTGAAAGTTGAAAAAGAGATTGACTGCACAAAGCAGTTGGAAAGGCAGAAACGAGTCGTACGACAGGCTCCCTCTTTTCATTCAGTTTATTAAATGAACATTCTTAATTAAAGTGAAACGAGCCGAAGGCGAGTCTTAAGTCAGGCTCCTTCCCATTTCATTTAATTAAAGAGTGTTCCGTTTTAAATGGCATGCGAATAATTCAAAGCCAAAGTCGTACGACAGAGACTGATTTATTCACATTCCATATTCAAAGACAAGTTCACAACAGAATTTCAGATCAGAAAAGAAAAGAAAAGAAAAAAGGGTAGAAGATGCGAAGAATGCAAATGCATAATATATGATAATGACAGTGTAATGATGCGACAATTAAATAATACTCGAAATAAATATGCGGACACATAAATAAGTGAGTAATCAGATAATCAGGCATAAATTGAAACTGACAAACAGAGAAGCAAATTAACGGACATTTTAGCAAGCAAGCGTAAGATAAGCTCAAGACGAGTCGTACGTCAGGCTCTCGCTTATCTTACGTGTCAAACATCAAGTCATATTTTGAATGAAATAAAAAAATAAATTCAAAGCGCGAGTCGTAAGACAGGGCTCAATTTATCTTTATTTCACTCAAAATTAAATCTAACAGACAATTGAGATTTTAATTAATTATGACATTATAAATGATCAGGCGAAGTAACGAAAAAAATCGTTTAAACGAAATTAATTAAAATAGGATAAACAGAGACAAGTCGTAAGTCAAACCCTTTTATCTCTATATTAATTAAATTGTTTAAAATACTCGAAATAAAAATAAATCGAGGACACGAGACGTACGTCAGAGTCCGATTTATTTTTATTCCGAATATGAGTTTTCGAACATAAAATGGAATAGCATTTTTTATTCGTTAACATCATAATTAATTAATATCAGCAGGGGGTGCAAAAGTAAAAAGGGGGTACAAACAGAAAAATAAAAAAAAAACAAACAAAAATAAAGAAATTGGGCCCAGAACAGGGTCTGGCCCATTTCTCTTCAATATACCGGGCCGGGTCGGGTGACCCATGGGTCGAACCCGCCCGGTCACAAACCCAACAGGCCAAACAAAAAAACGGAGGGGGGTGCGGTAGAAAACGGCGGGCGCGCGTGAGTAAGCCTTTAGCCACTCACGCAGCGACACGTGGCAGAGCCACTCCCCCCTTCTTCTTCCTCACGAGCTGTAACAGAAACCATGGAAATTGAAGCTTTGATCCAAAAAAAAAGGTTTAACAAATCTTCACCAAAATTAACAAATAAATAGTGTATTTCATAGTATTTTTCACAAGGATTAATAATATCAACTTAGTTTTTGCAATAGATTACTGTGTGAAGAGAAAAAGGTCACGCAAGATTAGATCCAAAAATTGAAAAATGAGTTTCACGCCTGCACAAGCATAAACGACAGTTGATTTATGTTCAGATAAGTAGCATAAGCACGAAATGATCCTTATATACCTTCGTTTGCTTTCGAAACGGCCGGATCGGAGAGTTTGGTTTTGGCCGGAACTTCAAGCTCACGATTCACTGCTTTCCGGTCGTTTTTTGATGAAACAGAAGCCGGATTTGGATTCAGGAGGGTCCGAACTATAAGAATCGACTATTTGATTGTTAATTTTGGATGGTTTTTGGTTGGCCGGAAGTTGGCCGGAAAAGGGAATTCCGGCGGTGGCGCCGGAAAAGTGTTGGTGGTTGAGGGAGGAGAGTTTTCTGATTTTTTTGTATGGGGATGTGTGAAAAATGATTGGTAATGATTGAGTGATGTGAGGTGTGTATTTATAGTGATAGAGTTAGGTGAGTGGTATTTGTGTAATAAAATGATTATGAGGTGGAGATGATGAGGTGTCGCAATGTGATTGGTCAAAAGCAAAGAATTTTTATAAAATGATAAAAAAAAGGTAAAAATCAATAAGAAAAATGAATAAAAATGTAGAAAAATATAAAAAAGAAATATAAACTTAAACAAAGAGATAAAAACTATTTTTTTGATTATTTTTGCTATTCTTCGTATAAAAAGATAAATTGCGACAAATTAAAAGAAATAAAGGAAAATGAATAAATTGTAAAACAAAATTATCGAAAAAACTATTTTTGGTATTTCTCATAAAAATAAGAACTAATTTTTAAATAAAATATTTATTTTAAAAAGCTCAAAATTAGGGTATTACAGAAGGAAAAGAAGATTGTAAAGAAAATTAATTGTAGATAATATCATGTTAAAGATGATTATAAAGTGAGCTTGCGTTTGTCTTGTAAAAGGATCGCACATTTGTTTTAAAAAAAGGTTTTTCGCTTCAAAAAAATGTCTCATAATCAATTTAAAATCAATTACGAGTCCTCTCCCTTGGAAATGAATTTTTGTTTTTGGCATTTGTGTGTGATGTGTAAGCTAGGAAAGCAATAAATAAAGTCCTATGCTATTACAACCCAATTGAATAATTAATATTTACAACCATATCGAATTTGAATAAATAATAATAACAGTAAGCAATAAATAGATAAAAGGGCGATGCATATAAAAATAAAAAATTGCAAGTGCGGAAAATAACGCAAAATAACATCCTAATTAAAAGTGGAGTTTGTGAAAGAAATGTGTCGGAGGCAAAGACATAATAATACATTTTTGGAGGCCACTCACAACAACAAATAATTCTAACCTAAGCACACAAGCAACATGCAATTTTATTTATCAAAAGAAATGTTTTTATTTTTATGAAGAGAATGAATTTAGGCCAAAAGGCCTTTAACTATTAATGCCAATTATTAGGCCAAAAGGCCAAAAGGCTTTTATTTAGACAATATTTTATAAAAATAAAATATTGTCTCTAACATGTATTTTTAAAATGATGCATTGTCCTAATCTAAATGCAATGCATGTATGCATAAAAAATGTGAAGTAAAATTGTAATGTGAAATTGTAGTGTGATGCAAAAATTTGTAAAAAATGTTATGTGATATGCAAAATGTATAATGTGACGTAGTAAAAAAATGTAATGTTGTAAATGCATGTATGCATGTAAAAAATGTAAAGTGAAGTTGTGACAAATAAACAAACATTTTTTTGTTTTTTGACATTAAAAATTTCAATTTTTTTTGTATTAGTACTTAAACTTAGTAATTTCACAAAAAGACAATAAATCATACATATATTTTTTCATGGCAAAACATCTAAAGCATATAAATATAATGTATATATGTGAGTGCAAATAAATAGACAATAAAACTAGAAAAACAAAATGAAAAGAAAAAATAAAAATAACAAAAACAACAATTAAAAGTTAAACAAAATCACACACAAACAAAAAAAGAAAGAATGGTGCGGATTCGAATTATGCTGAAGCCCAGGACCAATATCCTTTAAAAAAAACAAAAACGGGTCAAACCAGACCCAGTCCAAGACCCGGTCTGGTGACCCAGTGGGGGGGGGCGCTAAGTAAAAAAGGGGGGCGTGCTGAGTAAAACGGTGGGAGTATATCATTTTTTCTTTGCCATTTTTGGCATTTTTCATATTTCTTTCTCTCTCTATTCTCTCCGTTCTTTCTCTGTTCTATCTAATTTCTTTAAATTTTTCAGGAAAATGAAGAACACTGAAGAACACATTCATGCCTTCAAACACCTAAACCTAGAAAAATCCGAACAATCCCAAATCAAAAATCTCCCAACACAAACCCTTCCTAAAAACCTCTCCTAAACACGAATCTACAAAGTAAACAAACAAACAAGCATTGAATCGAACGGATCGAAACCCCAAATCAAAATCGAAACCCCCCAAATTTTGAAACCCTAACCTCCAAAATCAAACATAATCATGCAATTGATGATTCAGACAAGCTAAAACATTATCAAATCCGTCGTACAACATGAAGAAACACATAGATCTAACCCTAACCGAAATCAAATAATCATGAATCAACTACAATGATGCAAAAATGAAAAGGAAAATCGAAGTATGCTACCTGTCCTGCTGTGAAACTTCTAGTAAGTGTTCCCTTCTTTTTCCTCTACCTTTGATTTTGTCCCTTCTCTTTTCCTTTTGTTTCTGTCTCTCCTTCTTTCTCTGTTTCTGACCCGGATTTCTTCTTTGTGTTCGCAAGGGTTACTGATGGAGGCTGAAAGTAGCTATCAATTTTTCTACAGTATGTAGAAAAAAATCGATTTAGGGTTTGATTTTTTTGTTGTTTATGTTTTTCTGTATTTTGCTTTGGGGTTCTGTTTTTGATTCTGTTTTTTCTTTCTTTTGGTTGTGTTGAGTTGTAAGATGAAAGGTGAAGGAACCGTTTTTTTGTTTTAGATTTTAATTCTGTGTTTGTGATGTTTCTGATTTTTTTCTAAAAAATTTGTTCTAAGCTTGTGTATTGCTCTCCAAAACCGCCCACCTTTGTTCTGTGAATTTGTTCTGTTAAATATTGTGAATTTAGGGTTTGTGATGAATAAAAGAGGAAAAGGCAGAGTATGCTTTGTGTTACAACTTTTGGTTTGAAATTTCTGTGTTGTAATGGGAAAGGGACAAGAAAAATGTCACTGTCTTGTGCTGGAAATTTCAGAAAAGCATTGGATCCATTTTTTTTCAATTTTGAGATTTTTTGTACTGTGTTTGTTCTTGAGCAAGAAGCCATAAGGCCAGTAAAAAAAACGAGATTAAAAAAAAAGATAGAAAAAGAACTCATTTTTTTGAAATTTTTGGGATAATAATTATAATAATGGTAATAAATAATAATAATAAATAAAAGTAGAAAATAAATAAAGGAAAAGCCTCTTGTTTTTGAAAAGGATTTTTTTGGATAATAATAATAATAAAAGGGAAAAAGAAGAATGATGATTAATAATAATGATAAAAGATAAGAGAAAAAGATGATAAATAGGCGGGACATAAAAGTACGACGACACAAAAAGTGATTAAAACGAACATAAACAACATGACGGATGCGATGATATATTTTTGACATTTTATAACGCAAAAAGTGGACAATGGATTTTAGGTCCAAAATTGGGGTACAACAATGATTATCTTAAAAGGGAAACTAATTGTGGGTGAAGATTAACTATAAGCAAAGAGATTTTAAGAGTCAATAATGTTTATAATAAACTTATCTTAAATAATATCATGTCGAACATGATGTGATAAAATAGTTATTATACTCATTAACTAAGTATTTACTAATATGTTTCATTCATATGATTTAAATACTTTTGTCAAGTTATTATTTACTTCATTGTTGAACTTCCTTTGACAAATTCAAAGATTTCTAATTTGTGTCACACACATATCCATATTTAATGATTTTTAATCATCAGTGTAAATGAAGTAAAATAAACTTCAATATATCAAGTATGTTTTAGTGGTCGACATACATCTCATGTATATTGTTCAAATAGGTCATGCGTTATTAACACTTTTAATTAATATTATACATATATATATATATATATATATATATATTCAAGTTCCAAATCTTTAATTGGTTCTTATCATAATTGTTATAGATGATCCCACCAAGATCATGGAACCCTAGTCCATCACTTGACTTGGATCAATAGTATAGAAAACTTTTCTTAAATGATAGGACAATTGTTTATCTTATTATTTAAGGCTACAACTCATACCTTGTCAATACAAGATATAATTAATATTTCTATTACTATATGGAATTCAATAACAATTATTGTGTTCCATCTCAAACTTGATTTTAAGTCATTGTATAAGCACCAATGAACAAAATTTTCATTCTAAACAAAAGCTCTTATTGTCAATGAAACAATTTTCATTCTAGACATAAGTTCTCATTGTCAATGAAACGATTTTCATAAGCTCCTATTGTTAGTGAAACAATTTTCATTCTAGACATAAGTTGACTTAAAATTATAGTCAATGTTCTAATTCTATAAGACATCTCTATTTTTTGAAAAATTGAGATTCAACATCTTGTATCATATACCTTTGATGTAGAAATAGAAACTTGGATTTTCTATAACAATATGTGTAATATTGAAGTCTTACTTCATTCTTTTAATTTGACTCTTCCAAGAACTATTTACGGCATTTTAATCAATGGTCTAACCATTAAAATAACCGTTCTCCTTTGGCACTCATTGTTGTTCTATCCAATGAGAGAAATATATAAATCTCATTTATATTATATCTCAAATTCTAATAGTGCAAATTATTTCTCATTCAATTCAACAATTTCCGATAGATATAGGAAATTCACATTAAATAAATTTGACTACATCTATCCATTATAATTTGTTAAATTGAACCTATGATCAACTCTTTGATCTATTGAGAAATCTTATCATACTTTGAAGTTCTTTCAAAAAGATCTTGCTTGAGATTAAATGATCACATTATTCATTCTTTAAAAGTATGATATATTCTATATCTAGATGTCAACTTTGATACTTCCGACAAGCATCCCTTTTAAATCTAGTTATAGTAGGTTCCTTTAGGGCATAGTTCAAGATCTTATAGTTCCTTTTTATATTCGAGAACAATTCTCATTTGTGTACCAATTCAGAAACTATTTTCTGAAATCTTTGTCCTTTGTAAGGACAACCTAATTTGTATTGTATCTAAATTTCAAAGATATGTAAGATATTTATTTAAATCTTTTAATTAGGACTTTTATTAAAAGGGTTCCACTATTTTACTCAAAACAAAGGACCCTCATCATTTGATTCGGAAAATCCCGTTGAAAGACTTTCTAGTGGATCGAGATCCATATTTCACTTTGTTCTACGTCCGCGTAGGTGGATTACACAAAACTCAGTTATTTAGGTAGGAACTCCTTCCAATTGTATCTCAACAATTCTCGAATATCTCCGTTGGGTGAATAACTCTTTATTCTAATTCATCATATGAATTATACCCAACGCTTGCTTCTAAACTTTGTATAATCTTATTATAACTTGTTTAGTTAAGTTTGACCCTAATTTTAGAAGTTGGATATTACAATTATCCCATCGCACCTTACTAATGTAAAACAATGCACCTCCGCGTGGGCGAAACCTACATTTGTTTGATACTAGTCTTGATGAGTTCTAAAACTTGGAAAGCATTAACTTAATATTCACATATTTTACTCAACAAAGAAAACGCACCTTGCGTGGGCGAAGCCTACATCTTTTTTATTAGTTTCTTATGTGTCTCTTGAGGGGTATTTATTTAGTTTTGATCTCACCGGCTTGTTAAACATACAAGACGCTCTTATATGCAACAACAATATACAAGATCATATGGTTATGGCATTGGTTCTCTCAAGCCAATGAGAGAGTTTTTCTTAAAAGGATTTAGATCAAAAGAAGCCATAACTAATTATCTTCAACAAACATAGTTTATCATTAGTTAAAGTTGTGTTACTTTAAAATTAAATTTTAAAACTTGATCATATCGTTCATAACGGACATAATCGTGTCACAATTTCATAAATTGTGATTTTTGTCAAGTTTTTGGTTGCAGAGCTCGCTAGCGCTCGCCAGCCGGCGAGCTGCTACTATTTTGCTCGCCAGCCGGCGAGCAGCTTCTGTTTCGCTTGCCAGTTTGCTCGCCAGCGCTCGCTGGGCGACCGCGTCAGGTTCTCGCGCACATCGTGGCGGGATTTCGTAAATCAAAATCACGATTTCGGCGAATTCTGAAAACGTTTTTCAGTATAACACAACCCTTGTGTTGTCATGAACCCTTGTATATCAAATATACCTTTTGTCATGTCATGAACCCTTGTATATCAAATATACCTTTTGTCATGAACCCTAGTATATCAAATATACTTTTATTTGCAACACTTCAAATCTAATTCTTCATTCTTATCTTGTTAGGTATTTTAGTCGAATTAAATTATTTATAACAAGATATAACAAACATCATAACCATGGTTTCGTAACCAGGCTCTGATACCACTGAAGGAAAATTGTTATAGTAAAGCAGCGGAATTTCAAAAAATTTCCTTTATTGATCCTTACGAATGAGAATGATATGTGTTTATGGTTTGTTACCTCTTGTAGAACAGAACCCTCAAATCCACGAACTAGAAAAGATCACGAGCGTTGATGAAGATCACCGACGCCTCTAGCTAGTGCACACGAACAGTCACCTTCAAAAGAGTGCTAGCCCTTAAGTATGAAGGCTTTCAAGAATATTGAGAGAAGGATTATTTTAGGGTTTCCAACTCTAAAATATTTCTTATGCTTTTTGGTGTGTTGAGCTTTTGCCAAGAGTTCTCTATTTATAGATATTTTTTGTCTTGTGCAACAAGACAAATCTTATCTTGGACAAAAAGAAAACAAACAAAAAATCTCTTAAAAGATATACTAGGGCGTGCGCGCCCCACATGAGTGTACATGCTCATGCGCACGCGCTCCCACCGTACACTACGGTGTATCTTGTTTGTTTAATTACCATGATACCCTTATCCCTTTGCATACCTACCGTACCTTAGGTGTTCCTTAATTATCTCAATATTAGACTGTCCTTATGTGTGTGACCCTGTAGGTTTCCATGACGTTGGCAACACATCATTGCTACCCAAGTCATGAGAAATTACATGTGATCTAAACATAACCTTAACTATGATACATGCGTGTACGATTACCCCTTTGCCCCTTATGTCTATATTGAACACAAAGCATACTTGGTGTCATCTTTGTCCAGTTCAATATTGGGCCCATGACATTTATCCCGTTATGCAGGATTGACAAATTCCATCTATGACACCGCTGCCCCATAGCATGTTTCGTGAAGTACCCATTAACTGCCTTTATGATTATCCTGTTACGGACAATGTTAGATCAGCAACAAAGCACTTAACTCCACATCTTGGGTACAAGAGTGGTTTCAGGTCTAAGGGCGGATTACACCATTATCATTATAAGAGTGACTTATGACACTTTGCATAACTTGGCATGTAGTACTCTTATGGCGGGTCAATCCAGTATAAATATTACTGCTAATATTTTACACTTATGTCAAGACTTGATAACTCCTTATCCTATGATCCATGAGATGTGATCATTAGTCTATCTTCATAATAGTCTTTATGCTTTAAGGTTATCCCAATTTCACCTTAAAGCTCGACTACGGATACTTTAAGAATAGCGTCCTTATGTTTAATTTAGTCTCATGATTAAGTCACACTTAATATTAAACGGACTATCTATTCTAGGGATTTCATCACTTTGAACTCTTACAAACATAATGAAAGAAATGCCTTATATTATTGATAAACTCCCAAAGCAAATACAATGAAAATAGATTGGCTCTTAGGGCTTACTCCAACAAGATCGACAACTTAGGACTTCCTTATGAGTTGTTCGGAGAAACTGGAAACCATGTAGACATGACTGAAGGGTAGCAATCCATGAGACTCAATAGAGTAGACTATTGGAGTATGAGTTAGCTGAATGAAGAGTGAAAAGTCGAACGTAAGTACGTGGAGACTGAAATAGGAAATTGGACCCTATTAAAGCCTTGCTATAGTGGGTGATTAAGATGAACTAGATAACATTCGTTTAATGTAGAAAGTCTTTCCGAGAATTCAGTGTTCTGAGTTAGACATGACTCATAATGTCTGACCCTTTCAACATAACACCAGTGAATCGATCTCCATCCAGATTCTTAACCGGTCAGATAACCCATCCAGTATATTTTCAATTCCCCTCTAATGTGGAATTGATATGAGAACCTTTACTTCCAATCAGCAATACAACTCAAGCCTTGACCCCGTCCCGTAAAGGACAATTAAATCAATCACTTTCTAAGTTGATAGTTTTATCAAATGAATTCAGTTTGCTCAATATCAGTATACTCCACTCAGCTACCATTATGTTCCTTGTAATGTTGGATTATTATAGTACCTTTACTCCTAATCAACAAGTGTATCTCAATGAGGACCTCAAGTTTCTTTCAATATCAGATCTTAGCGACCAATTTCATTCTAATGAAAAGTATAGCTAGCTAAGCTCATGTTTATACCAAAGATCTTTCAATTATCTTTTATCGAGTTGTTCAGCATTGATGCCGTCATTCAGGAACAAGTAACGAAGTATAATGTCAACCAATGGAATTCCTGAATGATGATAACTCTTAAGATTCCTGACTAATATATCAATCCAAAATGTACCCTCTAGTTATTCGCTCAGTTGAGCATTACTAGTAAGTCACACTGAAACTTAATAGATTTTACTCGTTATTTGTCCACCCCAGATCAACACAAGATAAACTTTAGCTAAGTAAGTCTGAAGAGCAGAGATATGCTAATGTTAGCCAATGCAGTGAACGTTGGAAATTTATCACTGTTTAACCGGTAAGTTCTAAACCGATAAGATTAGCCGAAACTAAGATAGACCCCGTTAGAGTATGTACCAATGTATACTAAAAATTAAACCTTATCAAAGCTATACAACCAGAGTACCAACTCAACGAACACAAATAGAACAACAAGAGTTCAAACTTTGTAACCAATCAAACCCTATAGATTCTAGTAATGATGTTGAGTCTTGGCATGACCAAGCGAGATGCCGATCAGTGGTAACTTGTATTAGATGACGTAAATCACAGACAAATGATGAGAAGTGAATAAGACAAATTGCGTAAGTAAACGAGAAATAGTTTCAGGTGTTATAAGTGATATGCTAGGACAAATGACATAGAAGATGAATGGCGATGTAGACTGAGAGAGACAGTGCATTACACGGTGAAGAAGGAGAATATGAATAGATGATGTTAAAAGATTATACCGAGTTATGTTAAGAAAGACCATATATTTATGGATTGAGGATGTTACGCGAGAAAGGATCGAAACTTGTATACCCTTTCAACCAACAATTTATCATTAGTAAGATTTTATTGAACCTATGACCTTATACCACCAGATACCTTGAGAGTAACCCTTGAGTACGTGTTAGAATCAAAAAATAGAAAATCAAGTTAAACCTTCGAGTTGTAGTTAAGACACAATGAGTGATCAGAGTGCGCAGCGAGATTTAGAACTAAGGATTACCTCAGAATGAAACAATGCTAGAAAATTAAGAGTGTGGATGAACGTAGAACCTTAATTGAGACATTACACTTATACTGTTAGAAACCTTTATTAGTAAAATATAAGTCAAACCTAGTATCGAGAGAAGTTTACCGAAATGATTAATCGAATGACAACTCGAAGCGATTAGTTGAGATTATTATACGAAATGAGTTAGGACTTAATGTAGTTATGAAAATAACTCAACCTCAAATGAACGGGAATACTTGTAGTAAGATGTTGAGAGTTGAAAAGCACGTGTTACAGTCAAACTTTAAGAAAGAATCGCGTCGTAACGATGATTGACTAGAGCAGTCAGATGAAAGGTTTCAGAGTAACCGAGATATTTAATCTGACGAATGGAGTCTGCGTATGAGTTGGTTTTGCATGTCTCGTACAGAAGTGCAGTGATAGCAGATGAATGTATGTCAGTTAGAGAACATGTCGTACAATTAGTTAATCGGTGGTTGTAATGAATTTTAGGACTATGAATGGTTGTAGTGTAAGTCAATATGTTGAAGGGGATCGATTGAATTAAAGATAAGATAAGTAATGAATAGAGAGTGTCTGGAGAGTTATGGAGATATAATAAGACGATAAGGTTAATGAGGTAGTTGATTTAGAAGGTTCCACCTGTAAGAGTAATTATGATCAAATTGATCATGATCAGTTACGTATTGATGAAGACAAAGCTCTTGAAGATGACCTGAATAATGCTTCAGAAGCTAATTCAGCTGCCCAACCTCTTGGTAACAATGTTGAGTTAGTTTTTGAAGAGGAATCTCTGTGTAATGAGGGATCTGAGTTTGTTGTTGCTACTCAAGTTCAGAATGATTTGGTTGCTTTTGAATCTCAAAAGCTTGCTTTAGTGGTGCAAAAAGATATTGATGTTTTGAAGAAGTCTTGGGCCAACCCTGTAGAAATTGAAGATAATAGTAATCGCCTTATTCATGAAGCTAACTTATTGAATGCATCAGGTGCTTCTCCATCTAAAGTTTCTCAAAGGGAGTTGAATCAGTTAGCTGACAAGGTCTTAACTCATGTTGATGATAGTCAAGAGTTTCAACTTGTTGTCTCTAAATCTTCTAAGAAAGCTCAGAAGTCTAAGCCTATAGTGCATAAGAATTCCACTGCCTTTACCACTAGGTCTAAGGTTGAACCCCTAGATCTTCCAATTTTGCTTGAGTCCAAGAATCAAGATTTCCATTTTGCTTCTAGATTCAAATTTATGAAGATGTGGATTGCTCATCCTGATTGCATTAATGTGATTAACCGAAGCTGGAACACCAACTTTATGGTTGCCCCATGTTTGTTCTAAACTAGAAGCTAAAATAACTCAAAGATAATCTCAAATTGTGGATTAAAAACATTTTTGGGAATATTCACACTAACGTTAAAACAGCTACTGCCAAGGTTGATTCCATTCAACATGAAATTGATACTTTTGGCCCTTCAGAAAACCTCTTTGATCAAGATAAGGAAGCTAGAATTAACTTAGAAAATGTTTTAAACATGGAAGAAAGCTTTTGGCAGCAGAAAGCTAAGGTTCAATGGAATTGTGAAGGGGACAGGAACACTGTATATTTCCATAGACAATGCCATTCTTAACCATTCTTCCTTAAATGTTAACCATTCTTCCTTCTCATGAGGAAATTTTTAATGCTGTGTTTTCCTTAAACAAAGACAGTGCCCCAGGTCCTGATGGATTTGGTGCCCTATTTTTTCAAACCTATTGGGAAATAATCAAGCATGATGTGCGTAAAGCTGTTTTACAGTTTTTCACGTCTGGTTGGTTATTACCGAATTTTAATTCTAATACTCTTGTGCTTATTCCTAAGACTAACAATGCAGATTCACTCAATCAGTTTAGACCTATTGCCATTGCCAATTTCAAATTCAAGATCATATCTAAGATTTTAGCAGATAGATTGGCTTCAGTTATGCCTGCAATCACTTCTCTACAGCAAAGAGGTTTTATCAAAGGAAGAAGCATAAAGGATTGTATTTGTATGACTTCTGAAGCCATTAATGTTCTTCATAAAAAATCATTTGGTGGTAATCTTGCTCTCAAGGTGGATATAGAAAAAGCTTTTGATACTTTGGATTGGTCCTTCTTGCTCAAAGTTCTCAAAGCTTTTGGCTTCAGTCAAGTTTTTTGCAAATGGATACACTCTATTCTTCTATCAGCCAAAATTTATATTTCCTTCAATGGTAAGCAAAATGGTTTCTTTTCTTGCTCTAGAGGGGTCAGACAAGGTGACCCCCTATCCCCTCTCTTGTTTTGCCTTGCTGAAGAAGTAATTAGCAGAAGTATTACAAAGTTGGTTAGAGAAAGCAAGCTTGACCTCATTTCTAGTAATAGAAACTTCTCAGTCGCTTCCCATGTCCTTTACGCAGATGATATCATGCTCTTTTGCAAGGCTCCAACTTCAAACATTCAATCCATCTCCTCCCTGTTTGTTAGATATGCCCATGCTTCTGGTCAGTTTGTCAACCCTCAAAAGTCCTCTATTTTTGCAGGTTCCATCCCTCATGGTAGGTTGTCTCATATTGCAAACTCCTTTAGGCTTTCAGATTGGCACCTTACCCTTCACTTATTTAGGTGTCCCAATTTTTAAGGGTAAGCCCAAAAAATGTCATTTGCAACCCATTGCTAACAAAGTCAAACTCAAACTGGCCTCTTGGAAAGCCTCCCTTCTCACCTTGGCTGGTAGAGTTCAATTAGTTAAGAGTGTTATTTTTAGCATGCTTGTTCATAATTTCACCATATATGCTTGGCCTGTTAGTTTAATTAAGGATATTGAAAAATGGTTGAGGAATTTTATTTGGAGTGGCAATGTCAATCAAAGGAAACTGGTGACTGTTGCCTGACACAAAGTTTGTTTACCTTTTAAAGAAGGTGGTTTAGGCCTTAGATCCCTATCCAAGTTTAATGAAGCGTGTAACCTGAAGCTTTGTTGGGAACTTGTTCACTCTATTCTTCAATGGGCACAATTTTTGAGAAGTAGAGTTCTTAAAGGTTTTAATCCTATATCATATCACACTTCTTCATCCATTTGGAGCAGTATAAAACATAAATACTCAGATATTTCTTCGAATTCTTCTTGGCAAATTGGTAATGGTGAAAATGTTAACTTTTGGTTGAATTCTTGGTGTGAAGAACCTTTGATCAATTTACTTAATATTCCTCATAACATTCATGATTTTCTTCAAGCGACTGTCAGTTATTTTATTGTTGATGATAAATGGAATATTCCTTTCTCTTTGGTGTTAGCCTACCCTTTTCTTCAAACTTAAGCTGACCAAGTTATTCTCCCTATTACTGTCAAAGAAGACCAGCTTTTGTGGACTCATTCTCATGATGGAAACCTAGCTTTAAAAGATGCCTACAAGTTTCACTGCCAAACTGGCCAACAAATTTCTTGGGCTAAGATTATTTGGAATGTTTCCATCCCTCCTTCAAAATCTTTCCTTTTTTGGAGAGGCTTGCATGGCAAATTACCCACAGATGATAATTTAGCTAATAGAGGTTGTTTTCTTCCTTCCAAATGCACTCTTTGTGGTATTGCAGGTGAAACTTCTTCTCATCTTTTCTTATATTGTTCCTTTGCTACTCAAATATGGAATTGGTTGGGTTCTATTCTTAAAGTTCAGTGCAACTTTACCTCTCTAACTGATCCCCTTAAGCTATGCTCAAACCAAAACTTTCCTCTTTGCAACCTTGTTATCCTTGCTTCTATCATCAATTCTTTCAATGTCATCTGGTATTGTAGGAATCAAAATAGATTCAATGATAAGGTGATAAATCTTAGAACTGCCTTTAACATTATCATCTCAGGTGTTTCTTTATCCTGGAACAATTGCAAGTTGAAAGCTAAATCTTCTATTTATGAATTTGTGATTTTAAAGGCTTTTAATGTTCAGTTCAAAAATGTGCTTTCTCCTGTTATAAAAGAAATGTTGTGGCAACCTCCTATTGCTAATTGGATAAAATGCAACAGTGACGTGGCTTCCATGGGCAACCGGGGTCCTTCATCTTGTGGTGGCATCTTTAGAAACTCAAATGCTGAATTTCTAGGTGTTTTTGCCTATAACTTAGATACTTGTAATTCTTTGATTGATGAGCTTAATGGAGCTATGTTGGCAGTGGAGCTGGCATATCAGAAAGGGTGGACTAGCTTATGGTTGGAAACTGACTCTATGCTTGTAGTGTTAGCCTTTAAATCTTCCAAAGTTATTTCTTGGCAACTTCGCAACAGAGTGGATAATTGCATTCATCTTCTTGCTTCTATGAATTTTTTTGTTTCTCATATTTATAGGGAAAGAAACACTTGTGCTGACAAGCTTGCTAATATAGGCCTTTCTTTAGATTCTCATGTTTGGTGGTCTCAAATTCCCTCTCAACTTAGTGATGATTTTGTTAGAAACAAATTAGGTTTGCCTTTCTATAGATTTAGTTAATCTCTTCTTAGAGGGTTTGGTGTTGCCCCCCCTCTCTTTGTTTTGTTTCTTTTTCTATATATATACATATAAAATAGTTATTGTTTTAAAAAAAAAAACAAAGTTATCAATTGAATTAAATAAATCAAAGTTTGGAGCAATTTGATTACAACACATTTTTTCTCCTTCAAAGAAATAAAAAAAATTTACCATGAAAGAGAAAGAAGAGAGGTAAAAAATTGAAAGAAAAGAATGAAGGGACAAATTATGTTTGTGCCATAAAAAGTACAAAAAAGTTGTCATAATATTATTTTAAATGTACTATTATACATTTTGTTAAGCCAAACTATGTTTAGCATCAATTTTATTGAGTTGACAGCTCAAATGGAAAGGACAGTTTGGTTTTTAGACGAGCATCATGTTTTCTTATATTAATAGTAGAATAGTAGATAACTATAAATACAAAATCTCACTAAAAAATTTAAATCTTAAACATAGTTGATTGAAGGCAGGGACCAAAAATCATTACCAAAAATATTTAAAGGACCAAAAAGGAAAAAAAGATTATGGTGACTAAAAATAAAAGTTTAAAAATTTATAGGGACTAACAGTGTATTTGGTATGCAAGAGATAGGCGAAAAAGATTGTGAAGAGAAAAAGTGCAGAGAGAGATGAAGTTTCTCTTGTTTGGAGCATTAGAGAGTTATAGAAGAGAGATTAAAAATGTATGCCACACACTTTTTATTTCTCTTCGTACATGCGAAGAAAGTGGCTAAAACACTGTTATTTTAAAACTATCCTTCTTTCCACTAAGATAATCATTATAATAGTATTGCATTACACATGCTTAGAGTTGTTATAGAAATAGGCCGGCCTATTAGCTTACAGGTTTGGGTGGACTATGCTTCAAAAAATTTATCTCAAATACACTCGAATTTTTTTGGCCCAAGTCTACGAAGCCCTCTAGAGGATTGGGCTAGACCTGGCTAACCCATCGGGCATAGGGTCAGCCCATTATTTGAAATTTTATGTCATTTTTGTTAAAAATTATCATCTAATGTGTAAGTTAAAAAAAATGGTTATATTTATGTAAAAATTTAATAAAAAATAATTTTATAATTTATTAATGCATATTTATTAATGATGTAAAAACTATTTACACTTGCATACAACTATATCTCAATAAAATTCATAATTATGAAGAACTAATATATCAAAGTTACTTTAAAAACGATCGAATAAACTGAAAAATGAATAAAATTAAATTAGGTCGGGCAAACCCATTAGCCAATCGGTCCAGGCGGGGCTCATATATGGTCGGGCAGGGCTCGTCAAAGCATGGTCCAATAAGAAAGGGTCGGGTCAATCTGGCCCATGTATAGTGCAAAGCCCTGCAGACCAAGCCGGGTTGGACAGGTCCATTTGACAGCTCTACACAGGCTTCTGATTTATTTTATTTTTTTAACGAATATTGAAGGCAACATTTTTTTTGAAGTCGGAGACAGTTTTTTCTTTTATCTATTCTATTATTTTGGTAGAAAATATACATTTTATCTTATACAAGACTTATATGCTCCCCGTAGGATAACTCAAATGATAAGAATTGATGGGATATGTGCATTAAGTAGGGGGAGGTCCATTGATCAATATTTAGCAGGTGCAATTTATCTTTCTGATGTGCAAAAAAAAATTATATGTCTACGTAAAATAACTCAGTTGGTATGAACTGAAAGACATATGTTAAATAGGAAAAGATAAAGAATCAAATAATTAAAGAAACAATTTATCTTTACTAAAAAAATACATGACTTATTGGAGCATTGGAGGGTAATTTTGTACTTTCATACACAATCAACATTTCTCTCTCTTTAATCTCTCTTCATTTTCTTCCGTTCCAATTAATACTTTAACTCTATTCTATTCTTCACATCTCTCTTCTCAAACTCTCTCTCACTTATTTCTCTCATCACAAATTCCCTTCATAACCAAACATACCCTACAAGTTTGTACCTCACATTCATGGCAATACTCCCTCTGAAATTGAATAGACTTGTAAGGTCTCCAGTGAGATTTTTTCAGAGTGGTCTATAGTTTGTCTAGTATAGTGAGCCAATAATATCCTTCGCCACTTAGTAGGCAGCATTTGTCATTTCAATGATGTAGTCATTCTTTTCTTTGCTTGCTACACACACCAACCAAAGAGAAGAGCCTCTTCATTTCCTGCACGATACGCAAAAGCGTTCTCCAATGCAAATGCAAAACCAAAACTACTAGTACTTGTATAGCCACAACACAGATAAAATTTTGTTATTAAATTGAGAAAATAAAAGTGTATAGCCATATAGACATACTCACATAGATAAAAGAAATCAAGAGAAAATAATTAAATTTATGTGATTATAGTATTATTCAAATATCTTTTAGAATTTGAATACTAACTTTTTAAAAATAATTAAATTTATGTGATTATAGTATTAATTCTGCTCTCTTCGTTAAAAAATTGAATCAATCAAATCTTTAAGAGAGATAATAAGGTATATAAAATAAATCTATCTTTTTGAATTCTAAAGTCTCTTAACAATGAAAAAGAGTGATATTTTAGTAAAAATCATATTATCTCTTACATTTACACACTCATTTTAAAGTGTATGAAATGGTCAATAAATCATTTATTTTGAGACAGAGTGAGTATAGTTGTTAAACCCATTTTACTACCATAACTTTGACCACTACACATACGTCAATGCACAATTTTGATCACTAATATTTTTAATTATCTGGCAATAAAATTATAAAAATTTAATATTTTAAATATACTCATCAAAACAAATCAAACAAGATCTTATATGCTATACTAATATTTACATCTATATAGTATTATTAAAAAAAATAAAAATAAAAATAAAATATAATAGATAAATAATACAATTTATCAAACCGAATTTTATACTTAAATACGGAGGTAGTACTATGTTGTATAATTTCATGCTCAATAGAACAAAAGACACAACGCTTAGTTTGATGAAGTTGAATGAATACATATACTACTGTCTCTCTCTGTACTAAAATGTAAGTCGTTTTAATCATATTACACAAATTAATAAATGAAATTAATGTTGTATGGAAAAGAGGAATTATGAGTTAGTTTACAAAATTATCTTTCATTAATTAATAGTATAAAAAAAAAATTGAAGAAATAAAAGAAGAAAGAGTAATAAATTATTAAGGTACAATTAGAAAAATAGAATTAAATATTTTATTAGTATTATAGAATAATTTATATTTTAGTGCAATTTGTAGAACCCGGCGAAAAAAATATACAGAAATGCAAAGATGAAATGCAATGCATAAATGTAAACAATGAAGCCGCCACCATATTTTATTTATCCCGTGAGGGGAAAGGAAAATAATGATAAAACCTTGAAAAGATCGGGTTCGGGAGTTGGTTACATGAGGGGAAGGCGTTAACACCCCCTCATATCCGTTGTACTCAATGGGAACCATTTGAGGAATTTTGGTTTGCATAAACAGAGAATTAACTGCATGTAAAGAAAAATTACCGCATATTGAATAGACAAAAGGGAAAAAATAGTTTTTTTATTATTTAGCTTGACGAGAGAGGCTCTTGCTCCTACTTATCCCCTAAGTACAATGAGGAAGTCAAACCTCACTTAGTTCTTCCTGAAAATTGTTTTTTTTGTTGGTCGTTCTTAGTGAACGATGCTTAGGTCGCATTCCACAGATACAACAGTATGCTTCTATGCTCAACTGAAGCTTTAAGCGTTTGTTTGTAGCAGCGGAATGGATAAAGCGTCATCCGTTTAAGAAAATAATCAAAAAGAGATTTGATTGCACAAGGGAAGTTTGAAAAGTTGATTGAGTGTGTCGAGTGTTTTTTATGAATTTTTAAGATTGTTTATTGAATGAGGATAAGTCACAGACACAAGCAGTGCAGCAGGGACTGAACTATCCAGAGAAGCAGGTCACTCATCGTACATCCCCTTTTCATTCAATTCGAATAATTGAACTTTATTAACTAAAGTGACATGAATTAGAGACAAGCCGTGCGGCAGACACTTCCTCATTCTCTTTAATTAACAAAGTTACGGTTTAAATGGTATGAGAATAATTCGCAGACACAAGCTGTACGTCAGGGACTGGATTTATTCTCATTCCACTTGTAAAAGAAAAGAGTTCCACACTTTCAGATTTCGAACCAAAGAGAAAAGAAAAAGAAAGGTGAGAGAGGAGAGAAATGCATATATGAATGCACATGAATGATATGACAATGATGACGCTGAACAATTAAATGCACAGAGTAAAGTATGAACAAATAATAATCGAGTTCAATAAACGGGTGCGAAATAAAAGATCAAACATCACATAACAGTTAAATATGAACTTCATTAATTAAAATGGATTAAGTCGGAGACAAGCCGTGCGGCAGACACTTCCTTAATCCTTTTTAATTAACAAGTTTCCCTTCGATTGATCCGAGCATAACTCACAGACGCAAGCCGTTCGGCAGGTGTAATACCCTAATTTTACAATTTTGTAAATATATATTTAATTTTATTTAAAAAATTATTTCTTTTTTCGTAAGAAATACCAAAAATAGTTTTTTAGATAATTTTTGCTTACAATTTATTCATTTTTCTTTATTTTCTTTTAATTGTCGCAATTTATCTTTTTAGGTGAAAAATAGAAAAAATATTCAAAAATAATTTTTACCTTTGTATTTAAATTTATATTTTTATTTCTATACTTTTCTATATTTTATTTGTATTTTTCTTGCACTTTTTCTATTTTATTTACATTTTCTTCTTTTTATGACAATTTCTTTCTCTTGTGGCCAATCACATTGCAACACATCACCCTCTCCACCTCATAATCATTTTCATTACTATCTTTCAATTAATTTTCTCATTTAACCCAAAATTACATTTTATTACAAAAATACCATTTAACCTAATATTCCACTATAAATACAAACCTCACATCACTCAATCATGACCAATCATTTTTCACAAATCTCAATACACCAAAAATCAGAAAAATCACTCCTCCCTCCACCACCAACACTTTTCCGGCGCCACCGCCGGAATTCCATTTTCCGGCCACCACCACCCAAATTCTGGCGACCCAAAATCAACAATCAAATACTCATTTCTTATAGTTTGGACCCTCCTGAACTCAAATCCAAGCTCTGATTGGTCAAAAAACGAACGGAAAGCAACAGATCGGAGCTCCAAAGTCGCGGCCGATGCCAAGTGTTCAAATTCTACCATTTCGTTCATCAACGAAGGTAATGACCGGTGTATTCATGCTCAGGGAACGCGTCTGAACCTATTCCAACCTTTAATTTCATCAAAATCTCGCCGGAAAAGTGTAGTTGAGTTTTTGGGTTCGTTAACTTTTTCATTCGTTTCTGCTTATTGAAGTATTGTTTGTTGAAACTAATTATAGATTCAGAATCCTTGCGTTTTTCCGATCGAAATGGTATATTCATTTTTGAATTTTGGTGACCGGGAGAGTCACCGTTGAGTTTGCCGTCGCCGGTGACCACCGCGCGCGGCCACTGTGATTTTGTGAGGAAGAAGAAGTTTCTGCCACGTGGCAGTCTCTGATTCGCTAAGGAATCTGCTCGCGCGCCTCACTGGTTTAAGTTGGACCGATTCGGTTTGAATTGGACCGGTTCGGGTCTGGTTCGCTGGACCGGGTTTGGAGCATAAACTTGGGTTAGATCTCTTTCCTCTGGGCCTTGTTGTTTTTTTTTCAGGATTTAGTTTTTGTAAATACTGTTTGCTACACCCCTATTGCTAATGCACCCATGCTGTTTGGTTATTTGTTTAATTAAATTTTTGAGAACTTTTTATTAATTACTTTGAAATTTTGAAATGGAAAACGGATTAAAAAAGTAATTAGTCTCTGACGCATGACTTTAAGTGATTAATTTTTTTTTAATTCGGAGTTTTTACAAATTAGATTAGGAAAAGCGGATTAAAAAAGTAATTAGTCTCTGACGCATGACTTTGACTGATTAATTTTTAATTCGGAGTTTTTTGGAACTTAGATTAGAAAAAGCGGATTAAAAAGTAATTAGTCTCTGACGCATGACTTTGACTGATTAATTTTTAATTCGGAGTTTTTGGAACTTAGATTAGGAAAATTGATTAAAAATAAATAGTCACTGACGCATGACTTTGGCGAAGTTATTTTTTATTCAGATCTTTAAAACTTTAAAACTAGAACTTCTTTGAGAAACCACGAGACATAGCCTGACGCATGACTTGTCTCTGTCTCAACTTTTGACCTTGACTTTTAAGTTGACTTTTGACTTTGACTTCTCAGTTTGACTTTTTGGTTGACCTTTGACTTAACCTTTATTTTGACTTTTATGTTGACTTTCCAGTTGACTTCTTATAGTTGACTTTGTCTTGTTTAATTGAGTTATGCCGATTGCTTGTAATTGCCTGATGACTTGTTTCTCTTTATCTGATACATGATTACTTGTTTATATGCTCATATCTGATGCATTTTAATTGTTTAGTATCATTGATTATATGTCATTTGCATTCATACATTTGCATTTCTCTACTCTTCTACCTTTCTTTTTCTTTTTCTTTTCTGAAACTGGAAAACTCTGAAATTACCTTAAATAAACTATTGAATGAAAAAAGAGATGTCTGACGCATGACTTTCATCTCTTGAATAGTCCAAGTACCTGCCGCATGGCTCGCGACTGAGGACTATTCTCATTCACTAAATAATTCCTCAGAAAATCTAAAAGACACTCAACCCACTCAACTGTTTTTCCTGCCCTTGTGCAGTCAACTCTTTTTCAACTGCCCTTGTGCAGTCAAATCTTTTTCAACTTCTTTTTCCTAAACGGATGGTGCTTTATCCATTCTCCTGATTCTAACAAACGCTTAAACCTCAGTTGAGTATACAAGCAATACTGTTGTGTCAGTGGAATGCGAATTAAGCATCGTTCACTAAAAACAACCAACACACAATCTTTCTTTTCAGGAAGAACTACGTGAGCTTTGACTTCCTCATTGTACTTGGGGGATACGTAGGAGCGAGAGCCTCCCTCATCAAGCCAAATAAAAAAAAAACTCTTTTTTTCCCTTTTCTGTTCAAAATGCGGTAATCTTTTCTTTTACATACGGTTATCTCTGTTTATGCAAACCAAAATTCCTCAAATGGTTCCCGTTGAGTACAACGGATATGAGGGGGTGTTAACGTCTTCCCCTCATGTAACCAACTCTCGAACCCGATCTTTAAGGTTTTATCATTATTTTCCTTTCCCCTCATGGGATAAATAAAATATAGTGGCGGCTTCATTGTTTACATTTGTGCATTGCATTTCATCATTGCATATATGTATATTTTTTTTGTGCCGGGTACTACAGCAGGGACCCGTTTATGCTCATTCCAATCAAAGCTTTTCATAGCAAAGATAATAGCACAACATAAATGTAAACGCATAAATAAGCAAATAAATAGCGCGTACATAAACAAGTAAGCAAAAAGTGGTCAACTGAACGTTAGATTAGAAAGTTTTTTAATCAAACTCCGTTAAATAAAATAAAATTGAGTCGGAGACAAGCCGTGTGGAAGACACTTTCTCGCTTTTATTTTAATCAATGAGTTTTCTTTTAGTGTTTTTGAAATAAAAAATAACTCTCGGACGCAAGCTGTACGGCAGGGACCCGTTTATTTTTTATTTCATTTTTTATAAAGAAATTTCAGAGAAGAGGATATGATAGCAAACAAAGGGTGCAGGCAGCAAAAGAAGAAAATGCAGAAAAATAAACTGGGCCTAAAGCCCAATTACAGATTCAGAGAAGGGGGTGCGTACAACACACTAGGGGATACGTTCAGTAATCCTCTTACATGGGCCTGAGCCCAATTTACACTCACTGAGGGGGGGTGTAGAATGAAAATAGAGAGTGCTAACAACAAAAATATCTAACAGATCTAGGCCCAGACATGGAAAAAACAAAAACGTGTCAGCCAATCGCAGGCTGATACGTGTCCAGACTATTTCTTCTTCCTCACGACCGAGTCACTAACTCGGTGACTCGGTATCAACAAAACAAACCTAAATCAAACCCAAAAATCACAAACGAATACTCAAATCCAATAAGTTTTGAACGTAGATCGTGAATTTCAAATCAATTTTTCGAAATAAAGTTGAGAACAAAGTAAAGAACGAACGCAACTTTTCAGATCTAAAACAAACTACACGAATCACCAACAATCAATGTAAACAAATAGTTGAATCAAGTCGTTTTTAGCTTTAGAACAGAGATTTGTCATTAGTTTTACGAACAAACGCTTAAAATCATGAAATCGAATTATTTAAGTTTTGGATCCGAAAACGCAAATATGAATTTCGTCCATTTTTTCAGTGAAAAGTTAACAAAATAGATCTATATACAATTATACATTCACAAAACAACAATGATTGAACAAGAAGGAAAGCCAGAACCACGCAAATTCACTACCTTCTTCGCAATATGAAGTTTCGGAACGGAAGATCTTGGAGCCATTTTCGGCTAGTTTGAGTGCAATTGAAGAAGATCTGAACGGAGAAAGAGGTTTGAAACACTTTGCTTCAGACGAAAATCATGTTTTAGTTTTGATTTTTGGTGAATTTGTGTTGAAGAAATGTTAGGGTTTGATAGGGTTTAAGAGTGAGGGAGCGGCGCTAAGAAGAGAGTAGAGAGAGAGAGTGAATTCTGAAATCTCTTCTTACAAGTGTCACCACTTGGTTTATATACTCCTCAAATTAGGGTTGGAAAAGATGTAATAACTAGAAAAATGTAAGGATAAAATAGAGAATGTGGGTGTAAAAAAGATTTCTGATTTATTTAAAAAAAGAAAAATGGTTCATGAATGAGAAATGGGGAGGTGGCAAAGTTTCGTTGGTCACAAAAAAAGAAATTGTCATAAATAGATAAAAATGCAAATAAAATAGAAAAACTGGAAGAAAAATGCAAATAAAATATAGAAAAATATAGAAATAAAATGTAAACTTAAATACAAAGATAAAAACTATTTTTGAATATTTTTGCTATTTTTACCGTGAAAAGATAAATTGTAACATCTAAAGGAAATAAAAGGAAAGGGATAAACAGTACACACATAATTTTGTTTAAAACAAAAATAAGAAACAATTTTCATAATAAAAAAATTTATTTCCAAAAGTGGAAAATTAGGGTATTACAGCTGCCCCTATTTAATTGTCTTATACTCAAATGCATAAATGACTCGTGTCTTTATGCGTTTGAAGTAAAAGTTGAAATTCCTGGCACGCTATGCACAGTGTGCGATATGATGTGCTAAGCACTTGATGTAACACGCAGTAACACAAAGTAAATAAAACAAAACAAATAAAGGAGACACAATATTTGTTAACCCAGTTCAGCGCACAACGTCAACCTAATCTGGGGGATACCAATCCAGGAATGAATATCACTATAATAGCTCTAGTTCTAAGTTATCAGCAAACACCCCGTTTACAACTTATCACCTAGGCACTACCAATGACTCTTCAACCTAGGAACTCCTAGATCAGAGATCCCATCTCACCCCCTTACAACCTTACAGACAGCAAGGATTTCAATAACACAGATATGAATATTTTCTTGGAGACACACTCCTAAAAACTACACACTTGTACCTAAAGGCTTAGAGTGTTATAACCACAATCAGTCCTAACTCCGTACTTCAAAGCTTAGGAGAGGATCATAAACATTACAACTCGAAGAGAACACAATCGTAAACTTGTATCAAAAACAGATTTGTTTTGATAATTATTATGAGTAGTGAAAATAGTACCCTTTATTTAGTCAAAAATAAAATAAAATAATAATATCCTTTAAGAGATATGTATAGAATTATTTTTAAAAATGAATCAGATATTTTTTTAAGATCAATCCCTTTCATTTTGGAAAAATTAATTTAATATTTTTTTAATAAATAGATAAGTTTAGGAAAAAGTTAGGGTTTACTACTTTTGCTAAAATCAGTGAAACGCTAGACGAACTAATAAGAACAAGAGAGAAACTTTGGGATTGGAGAGAGGAAGAACAAATTGAAAATCAACAACCTTAGAAAAAGTGAGTTTGCTATCAGGAATTAAGGTAAGGGAGCTTTGCACCATCTCTATGATTTTCTGAAATTTTAATTCAAGAACATAGCTTTATTCCATTTTCATTGTTCTATCATTCTTGTGTTTTGGTGATTGATGTTGCCTTGAATTATCCCTTCTATTTTGATTCATGTTACTGCTATGATTATTAATTTTGTGCCATGTGGAGACGTTGAACTTGTGAATTACATGAGTTTTGAGAAAGTGTCCGTGGGTTTTAAAATTGTTTGAATATATAAATAAATAAATAAATAAGAGTGGTTTTATTTTGTGTGTTTTTATTTGATAAATGATGTCATTTGAGTTCTTTCATTTTGAATTCATGCTGCTGCTGTAATTATAATATTTCGTGCTCTATTGGAATCTTTAAAATTTGTGAGATGCATGAGTTTTGGGTTTATAAATGTTTTTGAGTTTTAAAGAGTTTGAACTTTGGGTTTGAACATGTGAATTGAAAGAAAAAGCTATTTAAGTACTCTAGTTTTGCAACAACGTTTTCTACATTTTTATTTAACTTGAAAATCAATTTGAGAGTGTCTATTGAGTCAAGAAAATAGAATCACGATAGCTTGAAATTTTAGTAAGAGTTCTTTTTGAATTTTCCTTTCAAGCGTGCGATACCATCGCCGATTTAGATATTTTATTTGAGTTAGAGAAAGTCTAATATTTGGGTATTGGGTAGAATAGTTTTCTTTGTGTGGTCTTTGACTCTAATCTTTCTTTTCTTGATAATGATGTTGTGATGATGTTCGATTCCTCTATAGTTCTATGAAAATCATAACATGTTGCCGTTGCTGCCAAATTTGCGTTTCTGCTTTGCTTCACTGTGTGATTACTAATTGTATTTATATATATACACACTTATTGATTTGGAATCATATTTCTGTTTCCGCCAATTAGGAATCATGTTTACTAATTTATGGGTTGATTCTATCATGGTTTAGTTTGGTTAGATATCACAATATATAAGATTCATTCCTTTTGGGATACTTTACTACCCTTGTACGATGTATACAGTTGGGTTGCAACTAGTCTATGAATTACATATGAATAGGCGGTGGGTTAATTTTTCTAGAGAAATGATACTATGAGAAGATTGATATGATATTTACTAGTGCAAATGATGTTTGGGGTTGAGTTAGTTTCATAGAATTCTAACCGGGATCCTATAATAAGAGAAACTCTATAATTAAATTGATTGATTGACCAAATATCGATTACTATTTCGATTAGAGTACTTGACATTATTCACTGATTCTTCTTCTTAATTATAATCGTTCACTTTTTCCATTTCCACACTTGTAAACCTGTGCCAAATTATTTGAAATATTTTGAATGTGGTAATGTTTATCATAGCTGGATTTGGCAGTATAATTAAGAGACTTCAAACCATGTTATATTTGTAGTACCCGGCGCAAAAAAATATACAGATATGTAATGATGAAATGCAATGCACAAATGTAAACAATGAAGCCGCCACCATATTTTATTTATCCCATGAGGGGAAACGAAAATAATGATAAAACCTTAAAAGATCGGGTTCGGGAGTTGGTTACATGAGGGGAAGACGTTAACACCCCCTCATATCCGTTGTACTCAACGGGAACCATTTGAGGAATTTTGGTTTGCTTAAAAAGAACTAGCCGCATGAAAAGAATTAAATTGCCGCATATTGAACAGAAAGGAAAAAAAGAGTTTTTTATTATTTGGCTTGACGAAAGAGGCTCTCGCTCCTAGGTATCCCCCAAGTACAATGAGGAAGTCAAAGCTCACGTAGTTCTTCCTGAAAAAGAAAGATTTTTGTTTGTTGGTTGTTTTTAGTGAACGATGCTTAGGTCGCATTCCACTGATACAACAATATGCTTGTATGCTCGCTTCGGAGGTTTAAGCGTTTGTCTGTAGCAGGGGAATGGATAAAGCACTATTCATTTAAGAAAACAGTTGAAAAGATTTGACTGCACAAGAGCAGTTGAAAAAGAGCTGACTGCGCAAGGGCAGGAAAACAGTTGAATGGGTTGAGTGTCTTTTATGATTTTAGGAAATTGTTCTGAGAATGAGAATGATCCTAAATCACGAGTCGTAAGTCAGGGTCAGGATCATCCGAGCAGAAACGAGTCGTACGACAGGCTCCCTCTTTTCATTCAGTTTATTAAATGAACATTCTTAATTAAAGTGAAACGAGTCGAAGGCGAGTCGTAAGTCAGGCTCCTTCCCATTTCATTTAATTAAAGAGTGTTCCGTTTTAAATGGCATGCGAATAATTCGAAGCCAGATTCGTACGACAGAGACTGATTTATTCACATTCCATATCCAAAAACAAGTTCACAACAGATTTTCAGATCAGAAAAGAAAAGAAAAGGGTAGAGGATGCAAAGAATGCAAATGCACGATATATGGTGATGACAGTGTAATGATGCGACAATTAAATAATACTCAAAATAAATATGCAGACACATAAATAAATGAGTAATCAGATAATCAGGCATAAAATGAAACTGACAGACAGAGAGGCAAATCAATGAACATTTCAGCAAGCACACGTAAGATAAGCTCAAGACGAGTCGTACGTCAGGCTCTCGCTTATCTTAGGTTCCAAACATCAAGTCATATTTTGAATGAAATAAAAATAAATTCAAAGCGCGAGTCGTAAGACAGGGCCCAATTTATCTTTATTTCACTCAAAATTAAATCTAACAGACAACTGAGATATTATTTAATTATGACGTTACAAGTGATCAGGCAAAGTAACGAAAAAAGTCGTTTAAACGAAATTAATTAAAATAGGATAAACAGAAACAAGTCGTAAGTCAAGCCCTTTTATCTCTACCTTAATTAAATTGTTTAAAATATTCGAGATAAAAAATAAATCACGGACGCGAGACGTACGTCAGAGTCCGATTTATTTTTTTATTTCGAATACGAATTTTCGAACATAAAATGGAATAGCATTTTTCATAAAATATAACATCATAATCAAATATATCTCAGCGGGGGTGCAGCAGTAAAACGAGGTGTATAAACAGAAAAATAAAAAAAAAAGCACTTAAAAAAAACAAAAACAGAATTAGGCCCAAAAGGACCCAGCCCAAGCTTCAGGAAACGGACCGGGTCGGGTGACCCATGGGTCAAACCCAACCCGGTCACCAACCCACTTCACCAAACAAAAAACACAGGGGGGGGCGTTGAGAAATTGGGGGGCGCGCGTGAGAAATGGCTTCAGCCACTCACCGCGCGCCACGTATCCCCATCCTATCTTCTTCTTCCTTGATCCAAACAGAAACGGACGGAGGAAAGGGCAAACAGCGCCGTCGCCGGTGCTTGGTGGTTCAACCACTCCGTTCGCCAAAACTTAAAGATGTATATATAAATAGAATCGGATTTTCATGTAGATCACATATTTAACATTAGTTTTAACAAACAAAGCATTAGAAATCCAAAACGAACAAAACAAAAAACGAAACCAAAAACTCAAAAACGGAAATAGCACAAAATCAGACAGAAATAACGATTGGAAAGTATTCTAACAAGTTCCAGAAGCATAAATCAACGTCAAACAACCTTCGTTTTGGTTCGAATCGTCAAGATCTAGCGTTTTTGGTTCGGCCGGAATTTGGAACTCTGATACGTATCTTTCCAGTGGTTTTTTGACGAAACGGACAGTGGAATCGAACTCAGGAGGGTTGAATTATTAAGAAATGAGTATTTGATTTTGATTTTTGGGTGGTTTTCGTGGTGGCCGGAGTTTGGTGGTTGGAGTGGTGGTTTTGGAATTCCGGCGGTGGTCGCCGGAAAAGTGTTGGTGGAGGAAGGAGGATGTGATTTTCTGATTTTTATTGGAGTCTGTGAAAAATGATTGGTAATGATTGAGTGATGTGAGGTGTGTATTTATAGTAATAGGATTAGGTGAGTGGTATTTGTGTAATAAAATGATTATGAGGTGGAGATGATGAGGTGTCGCAATGTGATTGGTCAAAAGTAAAAAAAAAATTTATAAAATGGTAAAAAAGTCAAAATCAATAAGAAAAAATGAATAAAAATGTAGAAAAATATAAAAATAAATATAAACTTAAATAAAGAGATAAAAACTATTTTTGATTATTTTTGCAATTCTTCGTACAAAAAGATAAATTGCGACAAATTAAAAGAACTAAAGAAAAACGAATAAATTGTAAAACAAAATTATCGAAAAAACTATTTTTTTGGTATTTCTCATAAAAATAAGAAATAATTTTTAAATAAAATATTTATTTTAAAAAACGCAAAATTAGGGTATTACAATATTAAATAGTGGCGTGATATCCACAACTTCAAAAATAATATCAACAGCGATTTAATTTTGATTTGCTCTAAATTATTTTATAATATAAGTTTAATTGACATCGAGTTAATGATGTTTGGCTGGTGTTTGATTCATCATTACTAGGGTTGTGTAATGATGATTTTGCCGTTGAAATTTGTTGCTGTGTTGAACTGTGTTTGATACTTAGGAGATATACATGCATTTGTTTTGAATAACATTGACACGAGTTCATTCGCGTGTCAAGTCTTTTGTTGTCGTGTTGTGGAATGTTCGAAAGTGATTTGATCGGCATTCCTAATTTGTTGTCGTGTTGTGGGATGTTCGAAAGTGATTTGATCGGCATTCCTAATTTATTGTCGTGTTGTGGGATGTTCGAAAGTGATTTGATCGGCATTCTTAATTTGTTGTCGTGTTGTGGGATGTTTGAAAGTGATTTGATCGGCATTCCTAATTTGTTGTCGTGTTGAGAAGTGTTTTCAGGAATATAACTCTGACCTTCGACCCTTGGTACCATAGGGAGTCTCTAATTTAAGTATTGTGTGTGGTGTATCTAACTTGTGCTGTCTATCTATGATTTGTATAATTTGTTCCATTGTTAATATGCGCGGGATCACCCGCTATGGTGATTTCTTTGGTACTTGTGTTGCTATCTCTTCTTGCTATTGTACTTCGGTTATCATTTGATGTTTTGTGCTCACCTTTACATTTCCCCTCTGGCTTGGCCCTACGGTGTGCAACCGTAGTTTTCAGGTAGGAGTCCAAGCTTAGTTTCGTTGTTCGAGATGGCATTAAGAGTTGCGTTACCTTTGATACTTAATTATATATTCAGACTTTGTTGTTGGAAATATTATTTTTTTTTGAATTTAAATTCCGCGGCAAGTTTAAATTACTATAGTAATTAATTTTAGTTTTAGAAAAGAATGTGACACCCTTGTGTTGCTATTTTTAAAATAAAACTTAAAAATTAACTAAAATAATCATTGGGAAATCGGGGTGTTACATTCAGGTGAAAGGGGTAGAGTAACACCTATAGCTTTAATAATAATAATAATAATATTAATAATAATAATAATAATAATAATAATAATAAGAAGAAGAAGAAGAAGAAGAAGAAGAAGAAAAAGTAATAAAACTTGAAAGAAGTTGTCCCTATACTAAAATTTAAAATCTCTGGATCTCTTGAAATTAAATAGTTCCCCCTAGACTGAAATCATAGTTAAATCCAAAATTATAGGAAAAGAACGACAGCTTAGTATTTAGAATGGGTAGTTCAGAGAGGGATCTTGACATTACTTCGGTTGACAGTAGGAGACAGTGCACACACACACACGCAAGATTGTCAATGAAGGTTGATAGATAAGAATTGTGCCAATTTTTTAATTTTAACCCAAGGTTTAAAACTTGAAGCCTAGAATATATTGACTGCTTGTGACTAAAAAAAAATAATAACAATTGTTTTTCAATTTGAGTTTTGCACGGAGAGCAAAAGTTTAAGTGTGGGTGAATTTGATCAGTGCATTTTAGTGCACTTTTTAATCACTCTATGCTATGGCAATTATATGACTTCTCCCACTATTTTAGTGTTTTTATCATTTTTTTTTTTTTTTGATAAGCAAATAATGGAATTATAAGGAGTACAAGGGGTACTCAACCCTTACAATTCATGACAAACAACATCAAAATGTTTGTAAACAAGCAATCGGATTATGACACCAATCCGAAAGCAAGAAATAAGAAACATGCCGTACACGATAATTGAACCAAAACCATGAAAAAAATACAATATTATTCATCAAAGCATCTATATCCACTCTAGCTCCTTGGAAAATAATGTTGTTCCTCATGCTCCATATGCACCATGTCGTTGATAACCAAACTAAGTGCCTTGCACGCCATTTCTTATTAATGGATCAAAGTTCCAAACATAATAAAATGTCTCCAAGCTTCAGTTCCTGAACCAAGTTTGACACCTAACCATGTGCCTACTTTCTTCCAAACTACTTGTGCAAAGGCACATGAAAAAAACAAGTGGGAACAATCCTCTCTATGCATAAAACAGAACACGCAAAAAGTATCAAAATCATCAAGAATTATACCTTTGTGGTTCAAGGAGATTTTAGTCGGAAGTTTGTCCAAAAGTAAGAGCCAACCAAAGAAACTCACTTTAGAGGGTACATTGGTTTTCCAAAGCTTTCGAAGCGCAATCGCTGACTCCGGCACCGCAATATTGACCACCTTTAGAGACAACAACGCTGAGTAACAAGAGTGAACCGAAAATAGTCCCATTTGATCGGGAATCCAACGCCATAAATCATCTTGGTTGGGATCAAGTCTAACACTCATTAAAAAAGTCTCTAACTCACCCACTGCCACCACCTCGTCACGAGTCAGCTGTTCTTTCCACTCCCATTTCCAACACCAGTTCTCCGTGTCCCACCTATCGACCAACAAAACCTCCGGAACAAGCTCTTTAACAAATAACATAGGAAAAATCTCTTTCAACGGTTGATTGCACATCCATTTTTCCTGCCAAAAACCAATGTGGTCCCCCCTCCCTACAACAGTTCGAACATTGCTTCTGAAAAAATCAACATCCAACTCTCCTTTCCCCATCAAGTCGCGCCACCATAATGAGGTCTTGTTGCAACTAGGACGGTCACCATATCCCAAAAAATTAGCATGCATAGGACCGTAACGAAACCATAACAACTTCGACCAGCTACTCTGCCGTTGCGATAAACATCGCCATTTCCACTTACTAAGCAAAGCTAAATTAAATAGTTCCAAATTCTTGATGCCTAAACCACCCAAATCCTTCGGACGACACACCTGGTCCCAACTCACACAACACAATTTATGATTCTCCAACCCCCCGCCCCACAGAAAATTCCTCTGAACACGTACTAACTCAGCTAACACGCCTTTCGGGACTTTGTAAAAAGAGAAAAAATATAAAGGCAAACTTGTCAAAACAGAATTGATCAACGTTAGTCTACCTCCATATGACAACTGACGACTTTGCCAACAACTCAACCTCCGAGTCATCGCATCAACCACTGGCCGCCAAGTTTCTTTACGTCGTGGATTAGCTGCCACTGGAATGCCTAGAAACTTGAACGGTAAAGTATCAGACTGACAAGATAGGAAAGTCGACCCTGCTGCCAAAAAACTATCCTCTACATTAATGCCATATAATTTGCTTTTAAGAAAATTAATTTTCAAACCCGATACTAGCTCAAACCCCCGTAATACAGTTTTGATACACCGTAAATTATCCCAGGTCGCTGCACCCATAAGCACAGTATCATCCGCAAATTGAAGAATAAGAAATTGTAAAGAATCATGCACTGTAAAGCTCTGAAATTTCCTCAGCTCCGTGGCATTCCTAATCAAGCAAGTTAAACCTTCAGCAACAATTAAAAACAAAAAAGGAGAAAGAGGATCTCCCTGTCGCAAACCTTTCCCCACCTAAAAGTCACCGGTAGGACAACCGTTAACTAACACTGACATAGTACTATCAAAAACACAAGCCCGGATCCACTTCAACCAACCCTCAGAAAAACCCATATGAATCATCATGCTTGCCAAAAAATTCCAGCTAACGGTGTCATATGCACGTTCAAAATCAACTTTAAACAACAAACAAGAATCCTTTCTCCGTTTAGCCAAATCAATAATCTCGTTAAGAATCAAAACTCCATCTAAAATCTGCCTTTGAGGTAAAAAAGCTGATTGACATTCCGATATTAAACCCCCTAAAACTTTCTTTAACCGATTAGCCAAAAGTTTGGAAATAATCTTGTACAAACACCCCACTAAACAAATGGGCCGATAATCAGTCAATTCAAGAGGATGATCTTTTTTTGGAATCAGCGCCAAAAAAGAAGCTGTGACAGCTTTAGGAAGTACAGCTTTAGAATGGAACTCTTGTACAAAACCCATCACATCGGACTTAACAATATCCCAACATCCTTTTAAGAAATTAAAATTGAACCCGTCTGGTCCCGGACTCTTGTTACCATCACAACTCCATATGGTCTCTCGGACTTCATCTTCTGTAAAAGTTTCCATTAGAACAACATTGTCTTCGTCGGAAAGTTTATTAAACTGAACCTGCTGTATAGTTGGCCTATTTTCCCAAGCCTCAGTGAAATTGGATTGAAAATGATTTTGTACCTCAGAACGTATGGCCTGAACACCTTGAATCCACTCATTACCCTTTTGCAGTCCCATCAACTGATTTCTTCGTTGCCTGCCTTTAATACAAGCGTGAAAAAATCGAGAATTAGAATCCCCATCCATCACCCACTGCTGCCTTGATTTCTGTTTTAATAAACTTTCACGGTAATGAAGATGATCCCAAAAATTTTTGTTTAAATTTTGAACATCCAACTCAACATCATCATCAACATCCCCATTAGCTAACCGATCTTGTACATCATTCATCTCTTTAACAGTTTCAGTAATCTTCAAGTCCATATACCCAAATACCTCTCTATTCCAACCCTTCAAAGACTCTTTTAATCTCTTCAATTTTTCTTTTAAAATAAAGCTCGGATTGCCTTGTATAGTGAAGCTTGCCCAACAAGTAGTTACAAAAGATTTAAAATCCGGGTGATCAAGCCAACAATTATTAAATTTAAAAGGCTTTGGCCCCCAGTCAACGTTATTACTCACTAGCCAAATCGGACCATGATCCGATATATCTCTATCACCAACCCATTGACCTGAATATTTCCCCTTCTCATAAAAACCTTCTGTAAGTAAAAAGCGATCCAATCTGCTCATGGTTTTACCATCTGAACTAAACCATGTGAATTTTTTGCCTGCTACTGGAACATCAAACACCTCCATAGCATCTATAAACTGAGAAAATTCCCGCCGTTCAGATCTACCGTCATTACAACAACCTCCTTTTCGTTCACCCACCTTTAGGACGGCATTAAAATCGCCTCCTAAACACCAATCACCCTTCGCATTGTTCAATTTAAAATCCAACAGGTCCTGCCACAGTTTCCTTTTCCCAGACAAGCAACACGGAGAATAAATATTGACATGATAAATCAAATGTTCATTCCACAACACACAAACACCTAGAAAACCATCACCAGAAAAACTAAACTGCAACTGAAATAAACAACTATTCCACACAATTAACAATCCTCCCGAAAGACCCACCGAAGGTTTTGCCACCCAACATACATCCTTATGACCCCAAAGTTGATGAATCATATACTCTTCATAATCTACCCTTTTAGTTTCTTGAAGAAAACATATATCAAATGCACCTGATTGCAATAAATAACACAGCCGTTGACGTTTTGCTGTGCTTCCCCACCCTCGCATATTAAGTGAGAAAATCTTCATGATAACACCTGCTTGCGTTGCTCCCTGGCCTTACAGGCTTCCACATCTCTATGTTCATGTTGGAGAATTTTCTTCACAATAATCCCCTCATCATCACCTCCTGCAACACCCAATTTTGAAACCCCCTTCCAAAATTTGTTGTTACAGTTCCATATATCATCTGATTTGAGTGAACTACAACAGAGAATTGTCCCAGCAGAAGATAACGACTTCTCCTTGATCGGCTTAGATTTTGGATTGAATGGAGTTCTAATGGCTGCTGGTTTCGCCGTCTGAGAAGTTTCTGTACCCTCAGTAGAAGATAACCGCGTGATTTTACTCTGTCGAACTGTTGGAGCAGACTTGATTTTGGTGCCTGCACTAACAAGTGGACCTTTCTTATTAGTGCAATGTTGTGACATTGTCCCATAATTAACCACGCCCCTCCTTGCCACTTCAGAACCCACTTTGTTAGCTTTTGCTGAAACTAATGACCTGTTTGGAGTATTAACAACCCCCTTCTTAGTTGTTCCCTTGCATTCGAACCCATCCACTAATGCTAAATGACCACTAGATGCCTTGTGTAAATCACATGGGCTTGAAACATTGATGTTACCACCTCCTGTATCACAATTAGTACTAGATGCAGCAGCAGTAACACTATTTGATACCTCCATGTTATCCAACCAATGTACATGCTTCTTAGTCCTTACCATATTAGCCTCCATCTTACCAGAACTAGTTTGTGACAGTATTGCCAATGGAAAATCTCTTGCCTCTGATTCAAAATTAGCATTACTCCCTTCAATGCTATTACCCCTAGGAATTGGTAACTCTTTATCATGTTTTGTGTCTAGAGTCAAGTTTTGCTAATAATTGAGTTTTGCTATCTATTTTCGTAATAAACAGTAATTTGACAGCTTCTTATTGCACAGACTATAACTGGAGCTAGGAATATCGTATTGATGCGCGGCCAGTTGCATCGCTAAGCTAAGACATAGAGCTACAACTTTAACGTTGAAGTCAAAAGCTAATTCAGAGTGAAAAGAAGTCATATTTACTCGTCAATGTTCCAGACCTTTTGCTAATAATCCAAAACCGGGTCAAACTTGTATTTTTCGACCCGAGGCTCTTAAAGCCCTTTTCCTTTGCTTATTTAAACCAAAATTCGCCCTAGGTCAGAGGCTACACTTCATTCACGAAAATATCAAACCCTAGAGCAGCCACCACTTGAATGGAGAACTAAATTCCTCTTTCAATTCGTTGGTACAAGGAACTCATTTTAGAATCTTGAGGTATATTTTTAATAGCAATTTTCACTTTATATTCATGTTCTGTTATGTCAATTTCGTGTTCTTTATTTCAGTAAGATATCGAATTATAATGATGCTTAATCAATCTAATTCGATTCGTCACCGTGTTATTCAATTTGGTTCATCGCTTGTATAGATTAAATTGAATATGAATTGACATAAACTTTGAGCGCTTAGCAAAAGGAGTTGATTGAATTCAGTAAGGATATTAATCTGTCATTAGTAACGCTTGTTTACTCGTGCCTACGATTAGTTGAACGCATTTGAAGCTTGTTTGAATGGAATTCGTATAAAACCGTCAACGCTTGTTTATTTCGGTTTTATAAATCAACCAGAACATAATTATATAACGAATTTATTCCTTGTGAACCTATGATAGAATCAAGAACGAGTTACCTAAATCCAATGAATTGATCCTTTTAAATCAATCGAATTTCACACTTTTCTTACGTTTTGTTTGCAAAACAATCCCCATATTTTACCGTTTTAAAATTGTTCTAATATTGTTAAACTGATCGAGAGTCTTTGGGAAACGACCAAGGTGAACTACCTTGTACTACTCTTTAATTATATCTATTTTGACCACGAAACGACCATGATCAATGGTCTTACACACCTCATTATTGGTAACTTCCACCTCAGGGTATCCATTCTCCTTCCTTTCAAGGAACCTATTGATAATGGCTGGAGAGATCTCCACAAATTGGTTCCTAACATAGACCTTCTGATATTCTTTGCTAAGTGGATTGTCACAATGTAGTACCCGGCGCAAAAAATATACAGATATGCAATGATGAAATGCAATGCACAAATGTAAACAATGAAGCCGCCACCATGAGGGGAAGCAAAATAATGATAAAACCTTAAAAGATCGGGTTCGGGAGTTGGTTACATGAGGGGAAGGCTACCCCGTCATATCCGTTGTACTCAACGGGAACTATTTGAGGAATTTTGGTTTGCATAAACAGAGATAACCGCATAAAAGAAATAAATTACCGCATATTGAACAGGATAGGGAAAAAAAGAGAGTTTTTTATTATTTGGCTTGACGAGAGAGACTCTCACTCCTATGTATCCCCCAAGTACAATGAGGAAGTTAAAGCTCACGTAGTTCTTCCTGAAAAAGGTTTTGTTTGTTGGTTGTTTTTAGTGAACGATGCTTAGGTCGCATTCCACTGAGACAACAGTATTGCTTGTATACTCAATTGAGGTTTAAGCGTTTGTCTTTATCAGGGGAATGGATAAAGCACTATTCTTTTAAGAAAACAGTTGAAAAAGAGATTTGAAAGTTGAAAAAGAGAGTTGACTGCACAGAGGCAGGAAAAAACAGTTGTGGGTTGAGTGGTTTTTATGTTTTTAGGAAAGTTGTTTCGAGAATTAGAATGATCCTAAATCACAAGTCGTCAGTCAGGGACCGGATCATCCGAGCAGAAACGAGCCGTACGACAGGCTCCCTTTTTTCATTCAGTTTATTAATTGAACATTTTTTAATTAAAGTGATACGAGTCGAAGGCGAGTCGTCAGTCAGGCTCCTTCCCATTTCATTTAATTAAAAACAGTTCCGTTTTAAATAGCATGCGAATAATTCGAAGCTAGAGTCGTACGACAGAGACTGATTTATTCTCATTCCATATTCAAAGACAAGTTCACAACAGATTTCAGAAAAGAAAAGAAAAGGGTAGAAGCTGAGAGATGCAAATGCATAATGTATGATAATAACAGTATAATAATGCAACAATTAAATAGTACTCGAAATAAATATGCGGACACATAAATAAATGAGTAATCAGATAATCAGACATAAAATGAAACTGGCAAATAGAGAGGCAAATTAACGAGCATTTTAGCAAGCAAGCGTTAGATAAGCTCAAGACGAGTCGTACGTCAGGCTTTTGCTTATTTTACGTGTCAAACATCAAGTCATATTTTGAATGGAATAAAAAATAAATTCAAAGCGCGAGTCGTAAGACAGGGCCCAATTTATCTCTATTTCACTCAAAATTAAATTTAACAGACAAATGCGATATTATTAAATTATGACGTAATAAGTCGAACATTAAAGAAAAGTGATTAAATTGTTTTTAAGATACTTAGTGATCAGTCGATGTAACGGAGAAAATATCGTTTAAACGAAATTAATTAAAATAGGATAAATAGAGACAAGTCTTAAGTCAAGCCCTTTTATCTCTACATTAATTAAATTGTTTAAAATATTCAAAATAAAAAATAAATCACGGACGCGAGACGTACGTCAGAGTCCGATTTATTTTTTATTTCGAATACAAGTTTTCGAACATAAAATGGAATAACATTTTTTATTTATTAGTTATTGTCATAATTATATATAATCTCAGAGGGGTGCAGTAGCAAAATTGGGGGTTCATTCAGCAGAACAAAAAAATAAACATCAATAATAAAGACAACAAAGCCCAAAGAAAAAGGGCCCAAAACCACACCTGAACCGGACCGGTTTAACCCAAGAGCGAACCGGATCCGGTTCAGCAAACAAACAAACAAAAAACGTACTGGCTTATCACGGCGCGACACGTGGCGAGTGGGAGTAGTATCTTCAACCTTGCATCAAACAGAATCTCGTCGCCATTGTTGTTGTTGAAGCTCAATTTCAAAAACGTACAACCTCAAACGATCACAGAAACTTACGAATGAATAGTCGATTTGATAGTACTTCTCGCGTAGATCATGAATATGTGTTCGGTTTTCTCAATCGATGATCGTACAGAGAGAAACACCAACACCAAGTTCGGATGCAAAATTTCAAACGCGGGATTCACGCGAAAACAAGCAACAACAACGATTGGAAAAGGTTTTAATCAGGTCTAGAAGCAAAAACCATCATCAATACACCTTGTTTTGAGTTCGAATCGATCTAAAATGAAACTTGGATTTCGGACACGAAATGAAACTCCGATCTGCTCGTTTGTGGTAGTTTTTTGGTGATTTGGACTCTGGAATCGGACTCAGAAGGGTCGAAAGCTTTGGGAAAGTGTATTTGATTTTGATTTTTGAGTAGTTTTGGAGGTCGTCGGAATTTGGAATTCCGGTGGTGGTTTTGGGATTCCGGCGGCGGCGCCGGAAAAGTGTTGGTGGAGGAGGGAGGAGTAGCTTTTCTGATTTTTTTGGGATTTGTGACAAATGATTAATGATGTTTGAGTGATGTGAGGTGTGTATTTATAGTGATAGGATTAGGTGAGTGGTATTTGTAATAAAATGTAATTTTGGGTTAATGAGATAGATTAGTAAAAATGGTAATAAAATGATTATGAGGTGGAGATGATGAGGTGTCATTATTTGATTGGTTCAAAAAAGAAAGAAATTGTCATAAAAAGAAGAAAATGCAAATAAAATAGAAAAAGTGCAAGAAAATATAAATAAAATATAGAAAAAATATAGAAATAAAAATATAAACTCAAATACGAAAATAAAAACTATTTTTGAATATTTTTACTATTTTTCGCCTAAAAATATAAACTGCGACAAATTAAAAGAAATAAAGGAAAATAATAAATTGTAAGCAAAAATGATCTAAAAATCTATGTTTGGTATTTCTTAAAGAAAATAAGAAATAATTTTCAAAATAAAATATTTATTTTTCAAAAGTGGAAAATTAGGGTATTACAGCTGCCCCTATTTAATTGTCTTATACTCGAATGCGTAAATGACTTGCGTCTTTACGTGTTCGAAGTAAAAGATAATTAAATACAAATGCCCTAATTTTGTGGTGTGAATGTGATATAATGATAATGAATGCATATGGAAGATGAGGGTGGAAATATACCTGGAAAGATTAATAACTGAATCCCTGAGAATGAAATGATTGTCTCCCTTCTAGGTGCGTTGATCTTTAAAAGAACGAGTATAGTCTTCTCCCCTCAGGGTACCTGAACTCCAAAACTCATCGTTACCACTTCAATGGTGTGTCGACCACAAAAGAAAAATGAAGTCTTCTCCCCTCAGGGTACCTGAACTCCAAAACAGATCGTTACCACTCCTCCGGGTGTGTCGACCATAAAAGAAAAAAATGAAGTCTTCTCCCCTCAGGGTACCTGAACTCCAAAACTGATCGTTACCACTTCAGTGGTGTGTCGACCACAAAAGGAAAATGAAGTCTTCTCCCCTCAGAGTACCTGAACTCCAAAACAGATCGTTACCACTCCTCCGGATGTGTCGACCATAAAAGAAAAAAAATGAAGTCTTCTCCCCTCAGGGTACCTGAACTCCAAAACAGAGATTTACCACTTCACTGGTGTGTCGACCATAAAACTGAGTCGCCTCCCTCCCTATAGGTGCGTTATCTCAAAGCTGATCATTACCTCTCCTCCGGGTGTATTGACCAAAAAAAAGAAAAGAAAAACGAAGTCTTCTCCCCTCAGGGTACCTGAACTTCAAAACTGATCATTACCTCTCCTCCGGGTGTGTTGACCGTAAAAGAAAAACGAAGTCTTCTCCCCTCAGGGTACCTGAACTCCAAAACTGATCGTTACCACTTTACTGGTGTGTCGACCATAAAAACAAAAGAGTCTTCCCCCCTCAGGGTCCCTCAACTCAGAAAAATTGATTCTGAAAATGCTCCACTAACGCTTGATGTATCTTCGAGTAAAGAAAACTTGCTAGGAGTCAAAATTGAATATTCTGCCATTATCTTTGACAAAATTCACAAGACAACTGCTTGACAACTATTTTGCTGAATAACTTAATCCATCAACAACTTGTTGAAAACACAGTGTGTTAGCTTCATTAGGGACGTGGTTCAGAAACCAACTTGCTTAGGAAACCGTTTATCAAACGATTTACTGAAATACAGCATTTCAACTATCTTACTGGAGATAACCATCTCGAACAAACCACTGGAGAACGGGTCGATTTAACTTTTTTGACTGGGAAAGTTGTATGTAGACCAATCTGCTGTAGGTACACTTGTCGAATTATTCACTAGGAAAAGGGTCATCAACCCTTTTTGATAGGTGTAGAATGTTGATTAATCTGACGAGGATGAAACTCTGTTGACCAATTTGCTGATCATCAGTGATAAAGGTAAAACCAAATAAGTTCACTGGGGATGTTAAAGATCCGCCGATCCTTCTTGTCAAAAAGTCATGGTTCACCAACCGTCTTGCTGAAGATGCGGTGTTCCAATCGACTTACTAGGATGAACAAATATCAGCTGCCTCATTGGGGAAAAGAAACGATTCCTTGACCTTTCTCATTGAAAATATGATGCACTAGCCAATCTGCTTAGGGATGATACTTTTTTGACCAATTGATCGAGGAAAAGATTCATCAACCCCTTTCTTTTGTTGAGAAATTATGGTTGCAATAACCATCTTGTTTGAGAATTAGATCCACAGACTTTTGTCACTGAACAAGAGATCCGAGTCCGCAACCTGTTAAGACAACATTTTGAACATGTACTTTATGAATGCATGATTGTGTACTTCTATTGCCTAAATGTATATCTGATGCAGATGAAATATCTGATTATATGCAAGATTTTGTATGACCTTTTTATTCTTATGCATGACTCTATATGCGTGAATGCATGAATTTGTATGCATGAGTGCATGAATTTTTGAGTTTGTTTTGAGGAAAATTTGAATTTCCCGGCACCGAGAATCTGAGTAACTCTGACACTCTTGAGATGAGGACCCTTGCAAGTTTCCATTGGGGGACAAGTGTTCAAAAAGGCTTCCAAAGAGGAACAACAACTTTCTTTATCTGATGGAATCAAAAGATTGCCATGATTTTGTATTTTTAGGACAGGGGCACCTTACAGTATGCCATTGATTTCCTTTCAATCATTTCAAGTTTTCAAAACAGTTTGTTGTTTCCAAATGCTTTTTATTCATAATGTTTAAATGCTTTATTTGTCATAAATAAGTAGCACCAGTGCACACAATTAGAATGTAAAAGCAAGCTATCAAACAAATGAGAATTTTTATTAATTGCACTAAAGTACGAAATTTTCACTTGGATGCAAAATCCCTTGAAGAGGTAACTGCAAATTTAAGTTAAGATAATGGCAATGAAAATAAATGAATTCCACTAAATCATAATGATGTCATCCTTCTTCACGATCTCGAGTTTACAAGGCCTTGCTTTGGCAAAAGGAGACTGAGTCGATCCTTTTTGTCTGAAAGTTTCATCTTCATATAGAGTCAGGTATCGTAGTCTTATGCCTTTTCAAGTTTTCAGCCCACTGAGACACTCTCTATTGCATAAACCGCCCTTTCGGGTTTTCAACTTAGCAAGCTTTCTTCTCTCTTTCTTCTTTAGGCACATCATTTCAAGATCGCAGCAGCGTGCATTGAGAGTGGGAACTCTTCACCATCCATGATATTGACAACCAAAATTCTGCCTAATCTCACCACGTGTGACTTTTCAGGAAGATACAATCCGGACACAGTATGTCCCAAGCACTTGAATCTATGACGGATATGCCCCTGACCTACTGATATTGGCAGTGTATCTAATTCTTGAACCAATTCGCTCTTGATAAGCAGGTTATTCATTTTGTTTGCCCCTGATTGGCAGAATCCATAGATAGCTTGCCCCTAGCTAGGAGCGTCTTCAAATCACTTTTGCCCATGATCAGACCATAGCTTAGATTTCTTTAATGTCAAGTATTAATTTGCAAGTAAATCATTTCGTTTGAAAAGTGTTTTGGATATAATGCACATGCAAGTTTTTGAAACACATATGATGTGTATAAAAGAGAGATAATTATTAGTTATTCAACAAAATGGAGGAGTCAATTTAACAATACATTTTCCGAATGCTTTCAAAGTGAACCTAGCTTCATTTAGGTCTTTTGAGTGTTATAGCATGCAACTAAAATTCATGTAAATCAAGCCAAAAGAAGATATAAATTGTGTTATCAAATTCTCCATACTTGAACCTTTGCTTGTCATTAAGCACATAAATAGTAACTCTTTTTTAGCACTTGTTTGAAAAAGACATGACAACTCTAATCATACGTGGTTGCCGGCTAGAAAAGAAAATCAAGTGATAAACATCAATACCACAAGTACTGTAATAACACAAAACCACACATTGCAGTCAAAGACTCTCATCATATGAGGACAAATCTGAAGCATTTTATTGTGACTCTAACTTTTGCTTAAATTTTATTCACCCTTTTCATTCAGGTGCAATCACATTAAGCCCGTTATCTTGTACACAATCATGGTAGAAAAATTTGTTAGTGATTATGATCATAAATCGAGGGGAGCTGGTAAAATCAGTTTGGTAAACCCCTATTTCTCTTCCAAATGCAGTTGTGGGGGATCAGACAACAACCCGCCCTACCAAGTTCAGAACCAGACTCCTCAGAACCAACTACTAAATGGGTATATTTACTATGGTTTTTCAACAACTGCTGGGTTAAATAACCGAGTGAAGGTCATCTAACTCAATAAGTGCATTAACCAAAATATGCAAATTTTCATTTCTGGATCATTCACTTATGTTCGTCGATTTCCTACTTAGTTTGTGTACAAGATGGTGTCGACTGCTAAGATAAACTACTAAGAGTTACTTAAAAACTTATGTTCAGGTCTTCGTCCAAATCAGTACTCAAATTGATCTTACATACTTCTAAGAGTCTAAGATGTTAAGATAGTACCGATTTTATTGAATCATTTCTGAACTTTCATAATGTAGCCTAAAGTGCAAAACAACCTATATACTCTTAAAGTGTCAGGTCAAGTATCAAACCAACATTGCTTATTTTCTTAAAAAAGATATATGTCAAGAAACTGGAAAATTAGATAACAACAAAACATATGCAAGAATGGCTCGATTCACTCACAATTTTTATGAAATAATGAAAGAAAGTGAAACAATGCCTTATAATCAGCTAGATTTGTTCACTATTGAAAGCATATATCAGCAAAAATCAGTTATTCATTTTCATCATCCTCGCTCCAAGTTTGCGAGTAATAAGAAAAAGAGGTGAATACAGATGGATTGATTCCGAAACATGCATGTGCATTACATAATTTTAAATGCAAACAAATACTTGACAAGAAATAAAATGCCTGATCAACTTTCTCTTTCATATCCAGTTATGGGGAGGCGTCCATTATGACCTCTTTCTTTTTATATTCCCAGATCAATCACCGATGAAGTTCAATCATTTTATGCTCTTGATCCAACAATCATATTAACTCTTCAATGAAGCTTGCAACCCGAAACCATGAAGAATTACGGCACAATTATGATTCAATAGATTCACTTCTGAATAATGATTCCTTTTTTTTTTTTGAATTTGATTGAATGCAAAAGTGTTTTATGAATGCAAGAAGTTATTGCCATTTTTCATTATCTCTTTAAAACTGGGAAAAAGAAAGAATAACCAAGACAAAAATTGTGCACAAAAGTACTTTTTATTCATAAGTAATTAAAACATTCAAAGAAAATAGCCCTTACAAGCTCACCCATGTATCTCGTGCATGACAAAGGGATTTTTTTTTATTTTTTTTTTGAAAAAGTAAACTACTTTGAAAATGAAACGATCTCTGGGACTCCAACAGCCTTTTAGTTTGCAAATAGTGCGTGTCTGAAGAACACACGTGCACCCTATCTCGACTATTTCCATTATTCTCTTCATCCTTTACAACGGCAATCTGGTCATCACTGGAAACCAACACTGGAGTAACTTGTTGAAGGCCTCAACGACTGTTTACACTTCACAACTGGCTTGCCTCCCACAAAAAACAAAAACTTCTGGTTGATGAGTTCTTGCACCCTGTGTTTGAAAGTCGTGCAATTATCAATGGTATAACCTTCGGTACCAGCATGGTAGTCACAATTAGCATTAACATCGTACCAGACCGGGAACGGCGCGGTCATAGGTTTTAAAGCTCTGGGAGTTACTCTTCCACCTTGAACAAGATAGGGAAAGAGTTGACTATATGACATAGGAATCGGATCAAAGATCTTTCTTGGCTTTTGGGCCTGTTGTGCCTTCACTTGACTCGCACCAACTTCTGAATGCCTTTGCAACTGTTTAACCTTCACGATTGGTTCACCTTCTTCAAAGGACAACAATTGTTCATCACGAAGCTCTTGTATTTTGTACTTAAAATATCTGCAATTATTAGTAGTATGCCCCACAGCTCCAGCATGATAATCACACTTAGCCTTTGCGTCATACCAAGCAGGGAATGGTTCAGTCACTGGCTTTTGGACCTTAGGAACCACCAATCCATTGTGTACAAGATAAGGAAAGAGTCGACTAAATGACATAGGGACTGGATCAAAAAACTTTCTAGGCCGCTGAGACTGTTGTGTTTCCACCTGGCTCACATCAAATTCCAAAGGCTTCGATAGCTGATTATTTCCCACGAAAGGCCTACCATCCTTGAAGAATAACAATTTATGACCAATAAGCTCTTGCACTTTGTATTTAAAGGCTTGGCAGTCATTGGTGGAATGACCTTCAGCTCCAGCATGATAACCACATTTAGCATTTGCATCGTACCAGGCTGGCAACGGTGCATTCTTGGGTTTCATAGCCCTAGCAGTTTCCATTCCACTGTGTACCAGATAAAGAAGAAGCTGGTCATATGACATAGGAATTGGATCAAAGACTTTTCTAGGCCGCTGCTGGGCCTGTTGAGCTTGTTGTGGCACATAACTCACAGGCACCGGAAAAGGATATCCTTGGAACTGCTGATGTTGCATCGTTGCCACATATGGATATGGAAAATACGGGAACCGAACAGGAGCCTGGTCATTTTCAGAAGTATCAGCATTAATTAATTTCCTCCTCTTCTTCATCTATGATGTCACTACTAGCCTTCAATTTTCCATTTTGAGAACTAGCAATAAGCTGAATCTTGCCACTCTTGATCCCTCTTTCAATCATTTCCCCAATTCGGACCAAACCAGAGAAGTCAGAGGAAACATTACAAACCATCTTTTTAAAGTATATCCCTTGCAGAGTATTGACGAACATGTCCACAAGCTCTGTTTCTGAGTATGGTGGACGTACTTGGGAAGCCAATACTCTCCACCTCTATGCATAGTCCCTGAAGGATTCCCCTTCATTTTGAGTCATATTCTAGAGTTGAGTACGACTCAGAGTTATGTCTGCATTATTTTGATTGGTCTCTTCTAGATGATGGATAGCAAAATCCACTTTTGACACATCGGCAGGTATCTCAGGACCATGGTGAGCATTCATTGGGCCACTCAAATTCCCTTGTGACCAATTCGCTTCTTGATGAACTAGAGGTTCTCTATTCTGATTCTTGACAGTTTGGGAACCGGATGAAACATCAAACACAAACAACGTATATTCTTGTAGAGCAAACCTAATTGGTACACCATGAGTTGGCCAATTCACAGCTGTCACTGAAGCACTCTCTTCTGGGGCCTGAACGGTAGGTACCAGAACCTCATTCATAACCACTCTTTGGTGTAGATTCAAACTGGACAATATCTCCAGAACTCTGTCCAACTTTCCTAGACAAAGTTCCGGACACCTAATAAAGGCCACCGAGTCCAATTATTCCAAGTGAATTTATTCTGGTCGAGACCGTCATATCCAAGCCCAGAGACGTACGTCAGGGAGCCCAATATAACAATCCTTCATCTAATCCTAAGTATCACTCTAGCTCGGGTACAGAGCATAATCACACTGTAACCAAGAACCAAGCCATAAAGGCAAAAAGAAAAAAAAGAGTAGAAGAGAAGACAAAGTCAGCAAATCCAGACAGTTCAATATTTTGCGGTAAAATAAAAGATAGGATACGGCTAACCTGGAATAAGCAAACCAAAAGCCTCAAACTAGGCTTAACTCACTCCACAAAATCTACCCAGTGAAGTCGCCGGCTGTAGTACCCGGCGCAAAAAATATACAGATATGCAATGATGAAATGCAATGCACAAATGTAAACAATGAAGCCGCCACCATATTTTATTTATCCCATGAGAGGAAAGGAAAATAATGATAAAACCTTAAAAGATCGGGTTCGGGAGTTGGTTACATGAGGGGAAGGCGTTAACACCCCCTCATATCCGTTGTACTCAACGGGAACCATTTGAGGAATTTTGGTTTGCATAAACAAAGATAACCGCATAAAAGAAATAAATTACCGCATATTGAACAGGAAAGGAAAAAAAAAGAGTTTTTTATTATTTGGCTTGACGAGAGAGGCTCTCGCTCCTACGTATCCCCCAAGTACAATGAGGAAGTCAAAGCTCACGTAGTTCTTCCTAAAAAAGGTTTTGTTTGTTGGTAGTTTTTAGTGAACGATGCTTAGGTCGCATTCCACTGAGACAACAGTATTGCTTGTATACTCAACTGAGGTTTAAGCGTTTGTCTGTATCAGGGGAATGGATAAAGCACTATTCTTTTAAGAAAACAGTTGAAAAAGAGATTTGAAAGTTGAAAAAGAGAGTTGACTGCACAGAGGCAGGAAAAAACAGTTGAGGGTTGAGTGTTTTTTATGTTTTTAGGAATGTTGTTTCGAGAATGAGAATGATCCTAAATCACAAGTCGTCAGTCAGGGACCGGATCATCCGAGCAGAAACGAGTCGTACGACAGGTTCCCTCTTTTCATTCAGTGTATTAATTGAACATTTCTTAATTAAAGTGAAACGAGTCGAAGGCGAGTCGTCAGTCAAGCTCCTTCCCATTTAATTTAATTAAAAACGGTTCCGTTTTAAATGGCATGCGAATAATTCGAAGCCAGAGTCGTACCACAAAGACTGATTTATTCTCATTCCATATTCAAAGACAAGTTCAAAACAGATTTCAGAAAAGAAAAGAAAAGGGTAGAAGCTGAGAGATGCAAATGCATGATGTATGATAATAACAGTATAATAATGCAACAATTAAATAGTACTCGAAATAAATATGCGGACACATAAATAAATGAGTAATCAGATAATCAGGCATAAAATGAAACTGGCAAACAGAGAGGCAAATTAACGAGCATTTTACCAAGCAAGCGTAAGATAAGCTCAAGACGAGTCGTACGTCAGGCCCAATTTACGTGTCAAACATCAAGTCATATTTTGAATGGAATAAAAAATAAATTCAAAGCGCGAGTCGTAAGACATGGCCCAATTTATCTCTATTTCACTCAAAATTAAATTTAACAGACAAATGCGGTATTATTAAATTATGACGTAATAAGTCGAACATTAAAGAAAAGTGATTAAATTGTTTTTAAGATACTTAGTGATCAGTCGATGTAACGGAGAGAATATCGTTTAAATGAAATTAATTAAAATAGGATAAACAGAGACAAGTCTTAAGTCAAGCCCTTTTATCTCTACATTAAATAAATTGTTTAAAATATTTGAGATAAAAAATAAATCACGGACGCGAGACGTACGTCCGAGTCCGATTTATTTTTTATTTCGAATACGAATTTTCGAACATAAAATAGAATAACATTTTTTATTTATTAGTTATCGTCATAATTAAATATAATCTCAGAGGGGTGCAGTAGCAAAATTGGGGGTTCATGCAGCAGAACAAAAAAATAAACATCAATAAAAAAGACAACAAAGCCCAAAGAAAAAGGGCCCAAAACCACACCTGAACCGGACCGGTCCGGTTTAACCCAAGAGTGAACCGGATCCGGTTCAGCAAACAAACAAACAAAAAACGTACTGGCTTATCACGGCGCAACACGTGGCGAGTGGGAGTAGTATCTTCAACCTTGCATCAAACAGAATCCCGTCGCCATTGTTGTTGTTGAAGCTCAATTTCAAAAACGTACAACCTCAAACGATGACCGAAACTTACGAATGAATAGTCGATTTTGATAGTACTTCTCGCGTAGATCATGAATATGTGTTCGGTTTTCTCAATCGATGATCTTACAGAGAGAAACACAAACACCAAGTTCGGATGCAAAATTTCAAACGCGAGATTCACGCGAAAACAAGCAACAACAACGATTGGAAAAGGTTCTAATCAGGTCCAGAAGCAAAAACCATTATCAATACACCTTGTTTTGAGTTCGAATCGGTCTAAAATGAAACTTGGATTTCGGACACGAAATGAAACTCCGATCTGCTTGTTTTTGGTAGTTTTTTGGTGATTTGGACTCTGGAATCGGACTCAGAAGGGTCGAAAGCTTTGGGAAAGTGTATTTGATTTTGATTTTTGAGTAGTTTTGGAGGTCGTCGGAATTTGGAATTCCGGTGGTGGTTTTGGGATTCCGGCGGCGCCGGAAAAGTGTTGGTGGAGGAGGGAGGAGTAGCTTTTCTGATTATTTTGGGATTTGTGACAAATGATTAATGATGTTTGAGTGATGTGAGGTGTGTATTTATAGTGATAGGATTAGGTGAGTGGTATTTGTGTAATAAAATGTAATTTTGGGTTAATGAGATAGATTAGTAAAAATGGTAATAAAATGATTATGAGGTGGAGATGATGAGGTGTCATTATTTGATTGGTTCAAAAAAGAAAGAAATTGTCATAAAAAGAAGAAAATGCAAATAAAATAGAAAAAGTGCAAGAAAAATATAAATAAAATATAGAAAAAATATAGAAATAAAAATATAAACTCAAATACGAAAATAAAAACTATTTTTGAATATTTTTACTATTTTTCGCCTAAAAATATAAACTGCGACAAATTAAAAATAAAGGAAAATAATAAATTGTAAGCAAAAATTATCTAAAAATCTATTTTTGGTATTTCTTAAAGAAAATAAGAAATAATTTTCAAAATAAAATATTTATTTTTCAAAAGTGGAAAATTACGGTATTACACACAATCCTCGACAATATTAACACTAAATTCTTTGACCAATTTGGCATTGCAATTTCCCAAGCCACTAGTAGTTTTCATCAAGTCAGCTTTTTCTATTAAATCAATTACCTCTTTTCAGGCTAATGTTTCATCAGATATCTCTTTCCAGACCAAGTATCAAAGCATACACATACTTCCACTTTGCAGCACTGTCAATGAAGTGGAATTACACATTGTCTATTGGAACATCAGGGACATTTGGTGAAATAAATCTCCCACCAACTCTTCGTTTAGAAGACATGATGCTTGGAGCATCCTCTTCAACATCTTCATCAGTTACAGCAGCAATAGAAATATTTGGAAAAGATTTGAAATAAAAATAACCAACCATTGATAGTGGCATATTTATATGGTGGTTAAGGCCATGATTGCCTTGATCAACGCACAACAATTGATGAGAAGAAACAAAAGTAACTGCTGCACACCACACGCCTCTTAACTGTGATTGCTACAATTCCTCATAGAGACAAAATCCTAACTTGCCTCTTAACTTCTCAAATTGTATAGCATCAAGTGGCTTAGTAAAAATATCTGCAATTTGTTCCTTTGTACCCACATGCTACAGAGTCACAATTTTGTTTTCAACAAGATCATATAAAGTGATGATGAATGTTAATATGTTTGGTCTTGCTATGCTGAACAGGATTCTTTGAAATATTTATGGCGCTCATGTTGTCACAGTACAGTGTTATAACATTTTGTTCAACATCATATTCTTTCAGCATTTGCTTCATCCAAACAAGTTGTGAGCAGCTACTCCCAGCAACTATATACTCTGCTTCAGCTGTAGATAATGCCACACAGTTTTGCTCTTTGGTTAACCAGGAAGTTAAGTTGTTCCCTAGAAAGAAACATCTTCCTGAGGTACTCTTTCTATCATCTGCACTCCCAGCACAATCAGCATCACAATATCCATACAAGGCAGAGTCTTCACAGTGAGAATACATTATGCCATAGTAACTAGTCCCATTTACATACTTCAGGATTCTCTTTACTTGAGTCAAATGACTTACTTTAGGATCCGCCTGATATCTAGCACATACTGCAACAGCATAAGTGATGTCAGGTCTACTTGCAGTCAAGTACAGCAGGCTACCAATCATGCTTCTATAGAGACTTTGATCAACACTTACTCCCTTTTCATCCTTGGTGAGTTTTAGATGAGTAGGTGCTGATGTTCTCTTGTGTGTAGCATGTTCCATACCAAACTTCTTGACTATGTTTCTTGTATACTTGCTTTGGGATATGAAGATGGTGTTCTCCATTTGTTTAATCTGAAGTCCAAGAAAATAAGTCAATTCTCCAACAAGACTCATTTCAAATTCTGACTACATTTGCTTGACGAAGTGTTGGACCATCGTATCCGACATTCCACCAAACACAATGTCATCTACATAGATTTGAGCTATTATAAATTGTCCTTTGTCTTCTTTTACAAACAGAGTCTTGTCTGATTCTCCCTTCCTGTATCCTTGATCTTCCAAGAATTGAGTCAACCTTTCATACCAAGCCCTAGGCGCTTGCTTTAACCCATATAAGGCTTTCTTCAATTTATAAACATAATTAGGATGTTTTGGATCAACAAATCGTTTGGGTTGCTCAAAATACACTTCTTCCTGTAGGTATCCATTTAGGAAACACTCTTTACATCCATTTGATATAGTTTGAACTTGAGGATGCATGCTACTCCTAATAAAAGTCTGATAGATTCTAGTCTGGCAACAGGAGCAAAAGTTTTTTCAAAATCAAGCCCTTCAATCTGAGTATATCCTTGTGCAACAAGCCTTGCTTTATTTATAGTAATGGTACCATTCTCATCTGACTTGTTTTGTACACCCACATTGTTCCAATAACATTCACATTTTATGGTCTTGGAACTAAGTCCCATACCTCACTCCTTTCAAATTGATTCAATTCTTCCTGCATAGCCTCTATCCAAGGTTCATCAATTAGGGCTTCTTTGACATTCTTTGGCTCAAGCAGAGACACAAAACAAGAGCTTGCAATCACATCATTTGTCCTTCTAGTGGTTATCCCTTGTTAAAGATTTCCAATAATCAGATATTTGGGATGATTCTTCTAGACACGAACTGAGGGACCTTTGGTTTGGACTTGAGGTCCTGTACTTGTCTTAGCTTCCTCTTCAAGAATCTCTTCATCAGATTTTTCATTTCTGGGATGTCCTGATGTTTGAACACCTTGTTCAACATTGTCACGAACAGGAGCACCTTGATCTATGCAATCGTTCTCCTTGAAAGGAGAGTCTTTTACAACAACATTTATGGTTTTCCATCATAACTTGAGTCTTTGAGTTGTAGACCCTGTAAGCTCTACTGTTTGTGGAGTAGCCAAGGAAGATTCCCTCATCACTTTTAGGGTCAAGTTTTCTTCTTGGTTCTCTATCAGCTAGAATATATCATTTAATTCCAAAAACATGAAAATATTTGATAGTTGGCTTTCTATCTTTCCATAGTTCGTATAAAGTTGAGGAAGTACCTTTTCTCAGAGTCACTCTGTTGTGTATGTAACATGCAGTGTTCATGGCTTCAGCCCAGAAATGGTAAGGAATGTTTTTAGCATGAAGCATGACTCTAGCTGACTCTTGGATACACTACAAGAAAAATGGCAGATAGCGGCGGTTTTTTTGAGCTGATACCGGCGGTTTTCAACTGCCGCAACGCTTTTACTGGCGGTTTCCAAAGATGCTGCTAATTCAAGTGGCGAATCGCTTTTAGCGGCGGTTTTTCAAACCGCCAAACAAACTGCCGCTGAACATGTAGCGGCGGTTTATAAACCGCCCCTAATCGTAAAGTATTTTGAAAAAAATATTTGGATTGTGGCAGTTTAGAACCTCCGCTATACCGTATTATTGGTTAAAAAAAAAGTCTCAATTATTGATAAATACATTTTAAAAGTCCCATGCTTCCTTAGCTGACACGCAATTTTTAATAAGCTTGAAAACGTTGGTATCCACTCCATTAAATAGAGCATAAATAGCCTTGTTATTATATTGAGCTGCAGCTTCCTCATCTGTAGTCCATTCTAGTTCAGGTTTTAGTAGCACCGTTGAGATACCTTCCTTGTTAGTAAGGGTAGGTTAGTTCCATCCAGTCAAAACCGCCTTCCAAACTTTGCTATCAATAGATTTCAAAAATGCAGTCATTTTAGATTTCGAAGAATCATTGGAGCTCGCGAGTCTCCGACTCAAACCCAAATCAAACCCAAAAATCTCAAACGAATACTGAAATCCAATCAATTTTGAACGTAGATCGTGAATTTCAAATCAATTTTTCGAAATAAAGCTTAGAACAAAGTAAAGAACGAACGCAAGTTTTCAGATCTAAAACAAACTACACGAATCATCAACAATCAACGTAAACAAATAATTGAATCAAGTTGGTTTTAGTTGTACAGAGATTTGTCATTAGTTGTACGAACAAACGCTTAAAATCATGAAATCGAATGGTTTAAATTTCGGATCCGAAAACGCAAATATGAATTTCATCCATTTTTTCAGTGAAAAGTTAACAAAACAGATCTATATACAATTATACATTCACAAAACAACAATGATTGAACAAGAAGGAAAGCCGGAACCACGCGAATTCACTACCTTCTTTGCAATCTGAAGTTTCGGAACGGAAGATCTTGGAGCCATTTTTAGCTAGTTTGAGTGCTGAACGGAGAAAGAGGTTTGAAACACTTTGCTTCAGACGAAAATCATGTTTTAGTTTTGATTTTTGGTGAATTTGTATTGAAGAAATGTTAGGGTTTGATAGGGTTTAAGAGTGAGGGAGTGGCGCTGAGAAGAGAGTAGAGAGAGAGAGTGAATTCTGAAATCTCTTCTTACAAGTGTCACCACTTGGTTTATATACTCCTCAAATTAGGGTTGGGAAAAGATGTAATAACTTGAAAAATGTAAGGATAAAATGGAGAATGTGGGTGTAAAAAAGATTTCTGATTTATTTAAAAAAAGAAAAATGGTTCATGAATGAGAAATGGGGAGGTGGCAAAATTTGGTTGGTCACAAAAAAAGAAATTGTCATAAATAGATAAAAATGCAAATAAAATAGAAAAAGTGGAAGAAAAATGCAAATAAAATATAGAAAAATATAGAAATAAAATGTAAACTTAAATACAAAGATAAAAACTATTTTTGAATATTTTTGCTATTTTTACCGTGAAAAGATAAATTGTAACATCTAAAGGAAATAAAAGGAAAGGGATAAACAGTACACACATAATTTTATTTAAAACAAAAAAAAGAAACAATTTTCATAATAAAAAAATTTATTTACAAAAGTGGAAAATTAGGGTATTACAGCTGCCCCTATTTAATTATCTTATACTCAAATGCATAAATGACTCGTGTCTTTATGCATTTGAAGTAAAAGTTGAAATTCCTAGCACGCTATGCACAGTGTGCGATATGATGTGCTAAGCACTTTGTCAGATGTAACACGCAGTAACATGTAATGAACCTAAATTGGATAGGCCCAAATGAGTTAATTTTGGCCCAAGGAATAGAATGTCAAAGCACGAGTTAGAAGTTGGAACTATATAACTCAAGGAAAACAAGGAAATATGGCATTGAATATGTAATGGAACTTAGTTCTCTCTCTCTGAACATTTCTCTTCTTCTTCTCTGATATTCTCTCTTCTTTATACTTCAATTTCTTTATATTAGATCCTTCTATTGAAGTGATCCTTTCTTTACATCAATAATATCACAAATTACCTCTGTCCATTTTCCCTACCATTACATTGGTGCTTTCATTCTCACCATGGCAGAGTATGTGACGAAGCTTGCCGAAGAAGATCGATTGGAGAATGTAACTGCTCGTACAGATGCTGTTTTCGGCAGAATCATGGCTAAATTGGATATCCTACTGCAGCTATACAACTGCCCGATAAACTCTTCCCGTGGTGCAGCGAACTCATCCAAAGTCATCTCTACTTCAAAACTGAATGTCAATTTGTTGATGCAGGATGAATTTCGTTCATCTGCAAAACAGATCGAGGTTCCTTCTATTCGTGAGCAGAAACTATTAGAAGAAGAGAAAGTCGCTTCTGATTTGACGAACGATTCTGCGCCGTCTATTGATGAAATTTCTTCTTCCATGGAATCCATAGTGAAACATTCTATCACCGAAGAAGGTTATGTTGATTTGACGAGCACAACAGCGACGATGGTGTTTTCCCGGAATACGGTCACACACTCATTCAGTGAACTCCATTCGTCAGAATCGTTGAGTGTTGTTATGCCAACGCGAGAACCGGTCAAAGCAGATTTCGTCTCCGACGAAGAGTCAGTTTCAGAGGTCATCGTTGAGCAATCAAATGAACTGCAAGTAGATCTCATCGACGGCAACACACAGTGGAATCGAGGTTTGTCTCTGAAATCCTATTATCCTTTTGAGAGAATAGTGAAAAATGAAACTAGGATTAGGAAACCTAAGTTTCAAATGTGGTGGGAGGACCTTTTTGTTGAGTGCAATATAGAAGCTAGTAACACAAAATTTGCAGACGATTCTAGGCTTATCCCTCCAGATTTTGCTTCATTTTTTGGTGATACTGGTGTTATTGTGCCATGGAGCGTACATAGAAAAGTTATGCCTGCTAGGTGTTTGATGAAATTTCTTGAGAATTTGGACAATGCATGGACTGCTGTCTCAATGCAAACATGCCTTTCTTATGATCGACAAAATGTCACAACAGAGTCACCGCCACCGAAACCACTAGAATCTGCCGTAGGGAACCCTCTACTACGACCTGAACCACCTAATGATGTAGCCCTGCAGAACCACTCAATGTGGCCACTATCGGCAAAACCACCGGATCACAATTTTCAGTTGATGCAAGGGGAGTTCCAAGTGACACAGACACCCTCCGTTCATTCACCACCTCTGGAGCCTCCCGACGTAGCTCTCATAGTGATGGTTTTGCAGGAATTTGTCACACTTACGTTTCCAAAATTGATTGGCTTTCGGAGGTTATATCGGAATCAATATCGTATGACTGGCTTGATATGTGAGAGCTTGAGCATTTTGTCTCAACTTGTGGTTTTTAATGTTTTTGACAGCAATTTTTATACCATGGTTTCCATATTCTTATCAACCGTGAAGTTATTGTTAGATGCAAGTTATGCTCTCACTTGCTATGTTGATCTGAAGGTCACGACACTTTCTCACAATGTCACCATGATTCCACTGCTGAAACCACGCGAGGATATGTTTGCTGCTCTGGTTGCTTTGGCGACCAATATGCAAGCACCAGCGAAGACATATATGACCTCCGTCCTTGTAGTACTACCACCAAATTTCCGTTCTCTTTTTGATCCCGGGGGAACTAACCTTGTTACAACATTGCTACTTAAGCTTAAAGAAGAAGTTGTTATGCACCTTGTTCCGTTGCGATGCTTTTACAACATCCCTGTCAAGATCGGTTCAGCGGAAATTCCCCCACCAAAGCCACCAGACTATGTTATCATTCTGTTACATCTGCTTGTGCATCATCTCATATATGAGGGCAAGAATTATCACATGAAACAAATGATTCCTAGTAACTATTTTTATACTTCACCACATTGTAGAAGCCATGTGTTTATGCATAATACGAAAGTGCCGCCAAAATCACACCGTGTAATTTTTCAAATATATCAGTTTGCTGTTGCTGATAAATATCTTGAAATTGAATTATCTCACTTTAGTGGAGTGAAGTTTCACTTTAAACTCCGGAATGGAAATTGGGTTTATGGCTTTCTTGCTTGGTTTACATATACCCACAACAACTTGTTGTCTCTTGCTAGTGGTACAGAGAAAAGGGCAAGTCATATTTGTAATTGTCTGCAACTTCTACCTCTTCATAAGAATGTTAGTATTGAGTTCTATTTATGCTCAAAATTGAAAAAGTATCACAGTTGTGGGTCTAATATTTCTCGAAGTGTATTAGGTGTGATATGGTTTTTGGGATACACTTAATACACTTATGAAAGGAAACTATAGTGTTGTTGTTGAAAAGGTTCGCAGGGATTTGGAACAAAAGCAAATTAGCCAAAGTAGTAATATTACTACTACTCACAACATTCTTACTTTCACTCTAAGTCCACTCATATCTTTGGGCAGTATGCTTCAGACTATGAGGGCTTGTTACTTGTGAAGGAGTGGCTTCTTGAGACATTTGCAAACATTTGGCTTCGTTTCTGTTATAAATTCACTGCACTTTGGGGTGATCATGCAGAGGGTGTTGGTGAGGCCTCTCTTCCAACAATCTATTACACTTCTAATTACACTTCTAAGGTTCAGCTAGTTATTCAAAATAATTACCTCACTGATTTGTTTCATGATCAACTCAATGTTTGTGCCTATCTTCCAAGGATTGATGTGGCAATAGTGAAGGTTGTTTATCTTGACTTCAACCTTGAGGACAAGGTTGATTTTAAAGGGGAAGGTATTGTAATGAACCTAAATTGGATAGGCCCAAATGAGTTAATTTTGGCCCAAGGAATAGAATGTCAAAGCATGAGTTAGAAGTTGGAACTATATAACTCAAGGAAAACAAGGAAATATGGCATTGAATATGTAATGGAACTTAGTTCTCTCTCTCTGAACATTTCTCTTCTTCTTCTCTGATATTCTCTCTTCTTAATACTTCAATTTCTTTATATTAGATCCTTCTATTGAAGTGATCCTTTCTTTACATCAATAATATCACAAATTACCTCTGTCCATTTTCCCTACCATTACATAACACAAAGTAAATAAAACAAAACAAAACAAATAAAGGAGACACAATATTTGTTAACCCAGTTCAGCGCACAACGGCAACCTAATCTGGGGGATACAAATCTAGGAATGAATATCACTATAATAGCCCTATGTTGCGGGGATTTTGGGATTTCCACCACTAACATCGACCTTTCATTTCCAAAGAGGGGAAAGTGTTGAAAACCGTTTAAAAAGAGAGATTCTAAGCTCGAGGGTTAGTTACGCCTAGGGAAGGTATTAGCATCCTAAAAGTCCATGGTACTCCATGGTAACCTCTAATTTATTGCTTTTTTTATTGCTTTTAATGTGCTTTAGAAATTGAGGGAGAAGTTGTAAGAAATGGAGGGAGAAGATGTATAGAAAGAAAAGTGTGTGCATGTGGAGATTGGATGAGAAAAGAAAGTTATGACATAAAAAATTTAGTTTAAACCTAAACTAATCGTGGGACTAATTTGGTATTGCACTAAAGAAATTGTATTTAAAAGAGGGAAGAAGTTGTTTATTTGTTTTCTATTTTTTTCTAAAGAAATTACTAAGCGCACCTCTTCGGAAATGAAGGTTCATTTTTTTAGCGTTGTGCGGAAAGCGATAAAAATAAAATGCATGCAATGCAAGTTTTCTACATCCTCTTTGGGGTTACATTTTTCCTAAATACATTCTAAGAGTTTTTGCGACAAAAATAAACATGAATGAATGTAACATTTCAATGCAATGCAATTTTACAAGTTAAAGTGAATTATAGACGGAGCAAGAAATAAAGAAGAAGAAAAAACTACACTAACCTAATTATCCTAAAGCTTAAGGTTCTATTATCATCATTCTTTTTTAAGTCCGTCTCCATTTAGAATAGGTATTAAGTTTAAGTCTCAAAATCCACAATAGCATCATGAACAATATGCAATGATATGATAACATAAAATAAAATTATACTAAATTGCAAGAAAATAAAGGACTAAAATAAAAAATTATAAACTAAGAACATAAAACATAAAGTAAATAAATTAAAAAATAAGAGAGATTAAAGAGGGAAAAGAAGTAAATAGCAAAAAAAAATCTGAAGTAAAAAGAAATAAAACGTGAACACATAAAAAAGACAGGGGGGTGCATTTAATAAGGAATATAGTGTAATAAAATAAGTCTGAAAAAAGGGGGGTGAAAATAGAGAAAGAGTTGTTTGGCCAACTGTCTCGGCCCATTTGTTATCTGAACCGGTCCGGTTCGGTTCAGGTCCCTTAGATTGGACCGGACCGAACCGATTTATTCATTGTGATTGTGTGTTGGTGCGCGTGTGCAGGTGTATCGTGAACCAACAAGATCTCCTCATCAGATCTAGATCAGACAGTCCTGATCTGATCACAGAATCAACGATCAAGCCCAAGGGTTAAGGATCAACGAACGTGATTGAAAGTGACAGAAAATAGAACACACCGTGCGCCATCATCGTCCCCGTCAACGATAATAACTCCGGCGTGGTGGCTTTCATGGAGCTTTTTCAACGATCAACGAAAATATGTAAACCATATATCAATCAACTCGGATTTTCATGAAGAAATCAAATCCGGCATTAGTTTTTCAAAATGATGTTTATATTTTACGAATCGAAAAGAAAAAGGAGAAACGGATTTAAACAAAATCAAGCACAAACAGTACAAATTAGTTCAAATTAAAGCACGATTTTAATCTCAAAAGGTCCTAGAAGCATCGTATTAGTGTTATTAACCTTCGAATCGGTTCGATTTGAGATCGGGAATGAGTTTGATGAACGACGGCGTCAGATCTATTTGCTTTAAAGGTTTCTGCGTTACTGATGTTTAGTATGGTTTGGAACCAAGTTCAGAACAAGCGATGAAGACGGAAATGAAATCAGTTACGAAGATTTGAGAAGTTTTTTTTTTTTGGTTGATTGAAGTTTGGAATGATGAATGAAGAATAGAAAAAGAAGTACTCCTATAGTTTCTGGAAAAATAAAAAAATGAAGAAGAAACGTGCTTCTTTTTTTTTCTTTTTTTCTCTTATTTTTCTATTTTTGCTATTTTTTGTGGTTTTTGATTTTGAGAGAAAGAGAATTTGTGACTCTGATTTTTTTTTATCAAATTGGGGAAAATTCTAGGTTCGTGATTGAGTGATGTGGTGTTTGTATTTATAAGAGAAAATTAGGGTAAATGACATTTTTGGATTAATGATAAAATAGTAATGAGATGAAAATGATGTGATTTTTGATTGATTTTGAAAATATAAAAATGGTTTATGATGAGAATGAGGTTAGGTGGAGATATATGATTGGTCTAGGAGGAATATTGTTGTGATGAATTGTAAAAAGCTATTTTTGATTTAAATTTAAAATGAAAAAGGATAAGAAGAGATAAGGTATATTTTTTTTATTATTTTTGGTAAACTTTTAGATAGAATTGTGAAGATTAAATAAATTGAAATAAAATTGTAAAATATAACTAAATGCAAATCTTTTTGATATTTTGAAATATATGATAATAAATATAAAATGTGCGAAAAATAAGAAAAAAAACTATTTTTGATATTTTTTTATAAAATGCGATAATGAAATAAAGATTTAAAATAAAACTCTATTTTTTTTATTTTTACAAAAATAGTAAAATAAACGCCAAAAAACTATTTTTTATCATTTTCGGTCTTTTACGCTAAAAAAACCGAACTATTTAAAATAAAAGAAATAAAAGATGAACTATTCAGAAATAAAAGGAAATTTAAGAAAAATGATAAAATATGGAAAATGAATGAAAAAATGCATGAAAACGGAATAAAATATTTTTGAATATTTTTATGCGAGAAATGCAAAATTGGATTGGTAGGTCCAAAATTCGGGTACTACAGCTGCCCCTATTTAAGTTTTCTTCAATCGAAGAAATGAAGATTATAATCTTTGTTTAGACGGGATTGAAGAGACTTAAATATAAAACGTGCACCATTTTTGGACCTAAAATCCTCTAATAGTGCTTATGATGCTAATATGAATGCGAAAAATGCAAGATGATGAACTTTTTTCAATTTTGTATGAATGTTGTAAAAGACAAATAAAAAACAAGCATAGTTGAGACTCCACGGGGGGAATGATAAAACATGGCCCGATTGAGAAAATAGCAAGATACCCTGAGTCCATTGGGAAACGAACTTTGCTGGGGAACATAACCAAACACTGCGGAAAAAAGTCATCCACTATCGACTGACCGACAGTAAGAACGTTGTACACTGACGCACAACTTTAAAAATCATCAACTATCGACTGACCGACAACTGGGGCATTGTACACTGACATACAACATTTTTAAAAGAAAACATCGACTATCGACTGACCGACATAAGCGATGTTGTACACTGGCATATACATTTTAAAGATTATCAACTACCGACTGACCGACAGTAAGAATGTTGTACCCTGACACACAACATGTTCAAATCATCAACTATTGATTGACCGACAGTAAAGACGCCATACACTGACACACAACGCTTAAAAATCATCAGCTATCGACTGACCGACAGCAAGAATGTTGTACACTGACATACAATCATTTAAAAGGTCATTAACTATTGACTGACCGACAGCTGGAACACTGTACACTGACATACAATGTTTAAGAATCAACTACTATCGACTGACCGACAGTTGGGAATGTTGCACACTGACACACAACATTAAAAATCAACTACTATTGACTGACCAATAGTTGTAACAATGCACACTAACATACAATGTTTAAGAATCAACTACTATCAAATGACCGTCAGCAGGAAATGTTGTATACTGACATACAACTCTGAAAATCATCAACTATCGACTGACCGACAGCGAGAACATTTTACACTGACATACAATGTTTAAGAATCGACTACTATCGACTGACCGACAGCAGGAACATTGTACACTGACGCACAACATTGGAAATCATCAACTATCGACTGACCGACAGCTGGAACATTGTACACTGACAACCAATGTTTAAGAATCAATTACTATCGACTGACCGACAGCAGGAACATTGTACACTGACATACAACATTTATGTAGCACTAACTATCGACTGACCGACAATAAGTGAGAAAAGGTAACACAAACCTTTTGGGGTGTAATCAACTCTACGAAGTACTTCAGACAGTAACATAGGTAGGCTGAACAGTATGAGACATGTAGGGTCTTTTGTAAAGAGAAAAGATTTGTATGATCTTTTGTGTAATGTTTCTTGATAAGGTTTACTGGGGATAAAACCACCTGAGGAATTGTAAAGTGTATATGGTAAAATACAAGCTTTTTGTGTGAAAACTTGTCACTTTTTGAAAAGTTGTCCAATCCGGGAACAAACCGGAAGGAAACTTTAAAACAAGACTCTGTGCCCAATTGAAGAATAAATTCAACTGGAATTTTCCTTTTGTTGTAGGAAAAACTGAAACAACCATCATCCACAAGAGAAGAGTCTAATGGGGAATTTTTGAAATAAGAGGTGTACACTTATCTGCCTAAGCTGACACTCTAATTGGAGAGAACAACATGCCCATCCTGACTTTATTTTGTAGACACAGACAAGACAAAAAAGACAGAAATCTGTATGTGATGTAAAAATGTATGAATGATGTAAATGCTTATGTCACATGTAAATGATATGTATGTATGTTATGTATGAATGTATGTATGTATGAATATGTGTGTATGTATGTTGTGAATATTTACTGACAAAACAGACAGAAGGAACGAGACTGGAAGCAAGCCAACGTCGCAGTACAACTTAAGGCATTTCAACAAGGTGTATATGTTGTTGTAGATGTAGCAAGAGATTTCCTTTTGGGGAAGGAACAACTTCTCTGGGAAAACGACCGTTTTAACCGACGATCTGTATTCAAACTTGATTGTACTTTCATCGGGGATGTACCCTTTTCTTGAGAAGAAAACCCCATATAAGTCAATAACATGAATCAAAATTATGTTGAAGGTAGAATAACCACATGGACCTTCCTGATGATGTGTCCATTTATGGGTGGAACTGCTAGAGATACCGGTCCTGAAATTCCACTAGTGTATAAGAAACTGCCTTGAGACAACTATTGGCACCTTTTTAGAGAAAACATGTTTTCTGTTGATGAATAACTTGAGAAAATGGAGACGACTTGCCCCTTGCTTTAGATTCTTGCATCAGTCTGATAAATCTTTGAAAGATTTGCTCGAAGAGCATGACTGGTTACCCTTCTACATTGATCGTGTTGCAGTCATTATGCCCCTTTTTTTTCTTGTTTTTTTTTTTTGTATATATATTTTTTGTGTCCCTAATTTTTGCCTGGACCGCCTTTTCAAGTTTTCAATCCACCAGGACGCGCATTTTTTGCCTAAGGCGCCTTTTCAGGTTTTCAACTTAGCGAGCTCTTCTTTTTTTAGTATATTCTTCTTTTTTTTATCTTTTTTTTTGTCTTTTCATTTTTTGTGGGCATTGTATCTGTTGACTGCAATAATGTATACTGAGAGTGGAAACTCTTCTCTATCTATGATATTTGAAAATCACGATTCTGCTATATTTCACATCATGTAACTATTCAAGAAGAAATGATCTTGACATAGTATGCCCCAAGTGCTTGAAACCTTGAAGGGTATGCCGTTAACCAACTGATGTTTGCAGTGTGACCAAACCTTGAACCATTTTCAACCTTGATAAGCAGGATGTTCAACTTGTCTGCCCCTGATTGGCAGAGTCCATATGTGACTTGCCCCTTGCTAGGAGCGTCTCAAGTCTGTTTTGCCCTTGACCAGACTATAGCTCAAATTTCTTTGATGTCAAGTATTTATTTGCAAGTAAAATTATTTCTTTTGAAAAGTATTTTTTGATAAAATGCACATGTAAGTTTTTGAAATTGAATGTTTTTTTGTGGTAGAAACACATATGGAGTGTACAAAGATAATTACTAATTAATCAAACACGAGGAGTCAACGTAACAATACATTCGCCGAATATGCTTTCACAGTGAACCTAGTTTCAATTAGGTCTTTTGAATGTTATAACGTGGCTGGGCTCACAGTTTTCAAAAAAAGACTGTTAGGCTCAAAATTTATTTTTTCCCACCCATTCTTCTTGATGTTCTTCGATCCTAAGTTCAATTAATTCAACTGATGCACTCAGTCGACAAGAGAATCTTTTTGGCAATGATATTTGAGGTTGACACTTTGGTCGAAGCTTCATTGATATCCTTTTTTGTTGAACAGACTTTGATGAGATTTCTTGAAGTGACAGTCACTTTTTGTTTTAGGAAGTTGTTCCTATTTTTTTGAATCACTCTTTATTTGTATGGACTAGTTCTTTTTGAACTTTGAATTTGTGGTCCATCAGGATGCCCCTCTTTCTTTTTTATGGGCTCTCTTTTTTTTTAATTTTTTTTTTGTATTCTTTTTTTTTTTTGTATTTTCACTCGTTTTTGGAACAACCACTGTAAGATTTTGATATATGAATATTGTGACTGCCGTATGAATCGTTGTGAGTCTCATCTCTTGACAGCTTCTTTTGTTTAAGGGAAGTATTGTGCTTAAACCTCTCACTTAGTATGACCATAAAAATTGATTCTCTTGTATCAAAATGCATCATCAAATTAATTGAAAGACTACCCTGCCCCAGGTTCAAGATCGAGGGTTCAGAAAAGAAGTTGAAAGAAACACCGACTCCAGGCTTAAAAGGGGTTGACTACGGATTATCTCCTTATATCTCCACTGTTTGGGAGTTGAAACAATGCCTTACATCGTCAATTAGGTTTTTCACCATTGAAAGCATACGTCAGCAAAAATCAGTTATTTGTTTTCATCATCCTCGCTCCAAGTTTGTGATCGACGATTTGTGTATCAATAGATTAGATTGACCGCAAGTGCACAGTCTCGTCGTTGAGTTTTAAAAGATTATCGAACCACATAGACCAACAGTCGAACTACCGTGTTTCTACCGCTACTTTGTAAATCTAAGGCTATTGAATAATAGTTTAGAATTGTTTTAGAAATTAAAATAAATTAAATTAAGAATTAAAATAATTAAAGACGGATATCGGCATGTAACTTATTTAACCATCGAGAATTTAATAAATTAATAGCGCGCGAAAAAAAAGGTTTATTTTTCAGAAGAACTTTCTCAATTTAAAGGTCTAAACCTCACACTCTCGTTTTGTTGATAAAAACCATACTTTCTAAGCTAGGAGTTTTACTGTCACTTTTCTACCACCTTAGCTTCGAAAGTATATTTTGAAAATCAATTAGTTCTAATTAATCCTAACGTGGCTCTCGCTCGTTCAAAGATTAATATCAAATTCCTACTATCTAGTTAAAACCTCAAACTCTCGCTCTATTGATTTTAACCTTAGTTGTTTTCTTTTACTCTCGTTCAAAAGCTTAGGAGTTTTAAAATTAGGAATTCGAATCAGAAAAATAGTTTAATAAATGCGCGCTAAATCATTATTAAATTCCCTTCGGAGAATTAATTTACATACCGATATCTAGGAATTTAGCTAGACATAAAGCAAGAAACAAATAAATAAAAGTTGTAAATTAAATAAAGCATAAATAAATAATTAAATAAAAGCATTAAAAAGAACCTGAAATAAAAATGCTGAAATAACTTGAATTAAAGTTGACGAAAATAACCAGTACAAAATTCTTGACAGGAAAGTGAAAACAGAACTGAAAACGGATTCCCTGTGTGGAAATACCGTTACAGTTACTGTAACTAGAAACCTAAACTGACAGAAAACTGAAGGAAATAATGCGTAAATAGATCTGAAATTTGAGCTTCTATTTATAGGGGAGGATTTGCTAGTACGATCCACAAAAGTAGGAAAGATAAGCTTCACTTTGATCTCATCCAATTGCCATCCGATTAGGAACAGAAAACGGATCAGACGAATGCCTCTTCCCCACGTCACGCAAAATTAGTTACATTTGGGCCCTGAATTCTGTGGCGAGCGCCACAGGGCTGGTGGCGAGCGCCACCATGCTGCTTCCTTGCTGGGCTCAATTGGGCTCAGTTGGGCTGCACAGATTTTGTGCTTTGCACCCCCTTTTTGCTCCGTTTTTGACACTTTTTGCTCAATTCTCTTCTCCGACCTATTTTATTCAACAAAAGTAAAAACAAATCAAAAGCTAACACAAATGCATCTAAGTTAAGCTAAAAATACGATATGATTTCGTGTCATCAGTTTGTAAGTAATAAATCAAGAGAAAAGAGTGAATATGAATGAATTAATTCAAAAACATGCATGTTTATTATATTGAAAGTACTTAACAAATACTTGATAAGAAAGCAATAAAAAGCCTAGCGATTATAGAGACGAGCTTCCTAGCATCACCGACTTCAACTTGATAAAAGCGAGTAGAAATAACATCAACATCAAATTAATTCTGTCAGTCCATTATTCAACATGCCACAAAGCTGGTACCTCTTTCAAACTTTTTCTTCAACCATAACATCCATATTTGGAACTATGGGATAGACCTTGGAACTGAGTTCCATGAACAATATCTTGCACCATGTTAATAGTAGCAGTCCCATGAGGAGGGAGCGGATTTGCCTGTACATTAGAATTTCTATCTTTGAATTTCAAGGCACCTTTCTTCACCAAACTCTGGACTACATTCTTCAAACCATAGCAATGCTCGATATCGTGACCAGGTGAGCCAGAATGATAAGCACAAGTGAGATCGGCTCTGTACCATGGTGGCTGTTGGGTTTTTGTATGTTGGCTACATTCTTGCAAAAACAACTACTAGCCAAATGCTGAGACACATGTTGAAAGCAAGTGGCACAACATTGTGTGACCTGACTGTTGCGCGCAAACACGCGCTATATTTATGTTGAAGATCTTCTGGAGATTCTATGGAGTTTTATATTTAACCTAGCGTGCTGATCAAGACGCGCAGGTTTGCTGAGCTGTAATAAGGCTACAGGCCTTTGTATTTCCATAATTAATCTTTATGTATTTTTGGAAATAATATTCTTGCTCATGAAGAATTGTTAGTTGGACCTTACAACGTCCAAGCTATGTTTTGAAGCCCAAAACCCGTGTTGCTGAGTACTATATATGTATGAAGACAAACCCTAGGTTTTGTGTGTGTTGAAAACCGTGTGTGTACTAAAGCGTGAGTATTAGGTTTTCTTGTTAGTGTGAGTCTTGCTTGTATCTGTTGATGCATGTCAAGTTCTCTGTGTGTTATTGAGTTGTAACTGTGTACTACTCCTAAGCTGTGAAGTACGGAGTTAGTTGTGTCTTGAAAGTGTGACTTTTCAACCATTCAAAAGAACAAGTGATAACAGTGCTGGTTGTACTGTTTGGTAGGAATTGAGACGGGGTCTCATATCTAGGAGTTCCTAGGTAGAGCAGCACGGGATAGGGTCTAGGTGCATAACCAAGTAGTGAGGCTACGTTGGTGTATTTCACTAGAGCTATTATAGTGGGTTCATTCCTGGATTGGTATCCCCCAGACTAGGGCAAGTTGCGCCGAACTGGGTTAACAAACTCATTGTGTCCTTTACTTTACAGTCACGCTTATTTTACTTTGTTACGCCAAGTTATTTTATTATTGTATGACAAATGCTCGGACACTAGTGCTAACATTGTGCACAGCAATTGTCTGTCTGGTTGCCAGAATTTCAATTGGTATCAGAGCAGGCACCCTGCCTGATTGGGTGAGCTCCAGGGAAGATATTTCTGGCTAAGATGGACAAGGAAGGATGACTCATGAACTGACCACCACTGTTGATTGGTGATGCTAACTATGATGACTGGAAGTCCAAAATGACTACGTTTTTGAAATCCATGGATCACAAAACATGGAGAGCTGTCGTTGTAGGATGGGAACCCCCTGTGGTTACTACTGGTAAGGAAGGAGAGACTGTTACTAAGCTGAAACCTGAGGACGAATGGAGCAAGGATGAAGAAGCATGGGCCAATGCAAATTCAAGGGCTCTAAATGCCTTAACCAATGGAGTTGATGCGCACATTTTCAGATTGATAAAAAAATGTACTATTGCTAAGGAAGCATGGAAGAAACTCCAAACTGTTCATGAGGGTAACTCAAAAGTAAGAAGCTCAAGGCTGCAACTTTTGACTAGCAAGTTTGAGAACTTGAAGATGAAGGATGATGAAAGCATTCAAGAATTCCACATGAGAATACTCGAGTTTGATAATCAATTTGATGCCTTGGGAGAAAATATTTCTGAAGAGAACCTGGTAAAGAAAATGCTTAGGTCTCTACCTAAGAAATTTGACATGAAGGTTACTGCTATAGAAGAAGCTAAGGACATCTCAGAATTGAAAATGGGTGAACTAGTGGGATCCTTACAAACATTTGAAATGGCTGCAAATGAAAGATCAGAAAAGAAGACAAAGAGTATTGCTTTTGCCTCTAAATCTGAGGACAGTGATATGGAGACTGATGAAAGTCTATCTGAGACTATGGTGATGTTAGGTAAGAAATTTAATAAAGCCTTCAAAAGGTTTGACAGACAAGCCAAGACACATGCTCCAGACAACAGTCACAACATTAATAGGAATGCCAACAATCAGAGGAAACCAAAAACAAATGAGAGGTCAAGTCAAGGCAAAGGTGTACACTTATCTGCCTAAGCTGACACTCTAATTGGAGAGAACAACATGCCCATCCTGACTTTATTTTGTAGACACAGACAAGACAAAAAAGACAGAAATCTGTATGTGATGTAAAAATGTATGAATGATGTAAATGCTTATGTCACATGTAAATGATATGTATGTATGTTATGTATGAATGTATGTATGTATGAATATGTGTGTATGTATGTTGTGAATATTTACTGACAAAACAGGTAGAAGGAACGAGACTGGAAGCAAGCCAACGTCGCAGTACAACTTAAGGCATTTCAACAAGGTGTATATGTTGTTGTAGATGTAGCAAGAGATTTCCTTTTGGGGAAGGAACAACTTCTCTGGGAAAACGACCGTTTTAACCGACGATCTGTATTCAAACTTGATTGTACTTTCATCGGGGATGTACCCTTTTCTTGAGAAGAAAACCCCATATAAGTCAATAACATGAATCAAAATTATGTTGAAGGTAGAATAACCACATGGACCTTCCTGATGATGTGTCCATTTATGGGTGGAACTGCTAGAGATACCGGTCCTGAAATTCCACTAGTGTATAAGAAACTGCCTTGAGACAACTATTGGCACCTTTTTAGAGAAAACATGTTTTCTGTTGATGAATAACTTGAGAAAATGGAGACGACTTGCCCCTTGCTTTAGATTCTTGCATCAGTCTGATAAATCTTTGAAAGATTTGCTCGAAGAGCATGACTGGTTACCCTTCTACATTGATCGTGTTGCAGTCATTATGCCCCTTTTTTTTCTTGTTTTTTTTTTTTTGTATATATATTTTTTGTGTCCCTAATTTTTGCCTGGACCGCCTTTTCAAGTTTTCAATCCACCAGGACGCGCATTTTTTGCCTAAGGCGCCTTTTCAGGTTTTCAACTTAGCGAGCTCTTCTTTTTTTAGTATATTCTTCTTTTTTTTATCTTTTTTTTTGTCTTTTCTTTTTTTGTGGGCATTGTATCTGTTGACTGCAATAATGTATACTGAGAGTGGAAACTCTTCTCTATCTATGATATTTGAAAATCACGATTCTGCTATATTTCACATCATGTAACTATTCAAGAAGAAATGATCTAGACATAATATGCCCCAAGTGCTTGAAACCTTGAAGGGTATGCCGTTAACCAACTGATGTTTGCAGTGTGACCAAACCTTGAACCATTTTCAACCTTGATAAGCAGGATGTTCAACTTGTCTGCCCCTGATTGGCAGAGTCCATATGTGACTTGCCCCTTGCTAGGAGCGTCTCAAGTCTGTTTTGCCCTTGACCAGACTATAGCTCAAATTTCTTTGATGTCAAGTATTTATTTGCAAGTAAAATTATTTCTTTTGAAAAGTATTTTTTGATAAAATGCACATGTAAGTTTTTGAAATTGAATGTTTTTTTGTGGTAGAAACACATATGGAGTGTACAAAGATAATTACTAATTAATCAAACACGAGGAGTCAACATAACAATTCATTCGCCGAATATGCTTTCACAGTGAACCTAGTTTCAATTAGGTCTTTTGAATGTTATAACGTGGCTGGGCTCACAGTTTTCAAAAAAAGACTGTTAGGCTCAAAATTTATTTTTTCCCACCCATTCTTCTTGATGTTCTTCGATCCTAAGTTCAATTAATTCAACTGATGCACTCAGTCGACAAGAGAATCTTTTTGGCAATGATATTTGAGGTTGACACTTTGGTCGAAGCTTCATTGATATCCTTTTTTGTTGAACAGACTTTGATGAGATTTCTTGAAGTGACAGTCACTTTTTGTTTTAGGAAGTTGTTCCTATTTTTTTGAATCACTCTTTATTTGTATGGACTAGTTCTTTTTGAACTTTGAATTTGTGGTCCATCAGGATGCCCCTCTTTCTTTTTTATGGGCTCTCTTTTTTTTTAATTTTTTTTTTGTATTCTTTTTTTTTTTTTGTATTTTCACTCGTTTTTGGAGCAACCACTGTAAGATTTTGATATATGAATATTGTGACTGCCGTATGAATCGTTGTGAGTCTCATCTCTTGACAGCTTCTTTTGTTTAAGGGAAGTATTGTGCTTAAACCTCTCACTTAGTATGACCATAAAAATTGATTCTCTTGTATCAAAATGCATCATCAAATTAATTGAAAGACTACCCTGCCCCAGGTTCAAGATCGAGGGTTCAGAAAAGAAGTTGAAAGAAACACCGACTCCAGGCTTAAAAGGGGTTGACTACGGATTATCTCCTTATATCTCCACTGTTTGAGAGTTGAAACAATGCCTTACATCGTCAATTAGGTTTTTCACCATTGAAAGCATACGTCAGCAAAAATCAGTTATTTGTTTTCATCATCCTCGCTCCAAGTTTGTGATCGACGATTTGTGTATCAATAGATTAGATTGACCGCAAGTGCACAGTCTCGTCGTTGAGTTTTAAAAGATTATCGAACCACATAGACCAACAGTCGAACTACCGTGTTTCTACCGCTACTTTGTAAATCTAAGGCTATTGAATAATAGTTTAGAATTGTTTTAGAAATTAAAATAAATTAAATTAAGAATTAAAATAATTAAAGACGGATATCGGCATGTAACTTATTTAACCATCGAGAATTTAATAAATTAATAGCGCGCGAAAAAAAAGGTTTATTTTTCAGAAGAACTTTCTCAATTTAAAGGTCTAAACCTCACACTCTCGTTTTGTTGATAAAAACCATACTTTCTAAGCTAGGAGTTTTACTGTCACTTTTCTACCACCTTAGCTTCGAAAGTATATTTTGAAAATCAATTAGTTCTAATTAATCCTAACGTGGCTCTCGCTCGTTCAAAGATTAATATCAAATTCCTACTATCTAGTTAAAACCTCAAACTCTCGCTCTATTGATTTTAACCTTAGTTGCTTTCTTTTACTCTCGTTCAAAAGCTTAGGAGTTTTAAAATTAGGAATTCGAATCAGAAAAATAGTTTAATAAATGCGCGCTAAATCATTATTAAATTCCCTTCGGAGAATTAATTTACATACCGATATCTAGGAATTTAGCTAGACATAAAGCAAGAAACAAATAAATAAAAGTTGTAAATTAAATAAAGCATAAATAAATAATTAAATAAAAGCATTAAAAAGAACCTGAAATAAAAATGCTGAAATAACTTGAATTAAAGTTGACGAAAATAACCAGTACAAAATTCTTGACAGGAAAGTGAAAACAGAACTGAAAACGGATTCCCTGTGTGGAAATACCGTTACAGTTACTGTAACTAGAAACCTAAACTGACAGAAAACTGAAGGAAATAATGCGTAAATAGATCTGAAATTTGAGCTTCTATTTATAGGGGAGGATTTGCTAGTACGATCCACAAAAGTAGGAAAGATAAGCTTCACTTTGATCTCATCCAATTGCCATCCGATTAGGAACAGAAAACAGATCAGACGAATGCCTCTTCCCCACGTCACGCAAAATTAGTTACATTTGGGCCCTGAATTCTGTGGCGAGCGCCACAGGGCTGGTGGCGAGCGCCACCATGCTGCTTCCTTGCTGGGCTCAATTGGGCTCAGTTGGGCTGCGCAGATTTTGTGCTTTGCACCCCCTTTTTGCTCCGTTTTTGACACTTTTTGCTCAATTCTCTTCTCCGACCTATTTTATTCAACAAAAGTAAAAACAAATCAAAAGCTAACACAAATGCATCTAAGTTAAGCTAAAAATACGATATGATTTCGTGTCATCAGTTTGTAAGTAATAAATCAAGAGAAAAGAGTGAATATGAATGAATTAATTCAAAAACATGCATGTTTATTATATTGAAAGTACTTAACAAATACTTGATAAGAAAGCAATAAAAAGCCTAGCGATTATAGAGACGAGCTTCCTAGCATCACCGACTTCAACTTGATAAAAGCGAGTAGAAATAACATCAACATCAAATTAATTCTGTCAGTCCATTATTCAACATGCCACAAAGCTGGTACCTCTTTCAAACTTTTTCTTCAACCATAACATCCATATTTGGAACTGTGGGATAGACCTTGGAACTGAGTTCCATGAACAATATCTTGCACCATGTTAATAGTAGCAGTCCCATGAGGAGGGAGCGGATTTGCCTGTACATTAGAATTTGTATCTTTGAATTTCAAGGCACCTTTCTTCACCAAACTCTGGACTACATTCTTCAAACCATAGCAATGCTCGATATCGTGACCAGGTGAGCCAGAATGATAAGCACAAGTGAGATCGGCTCTGTACCATGGTGGCTGTTGGGTTTTTGTATGTTGGCTACATTCTTGCAAAAACAACTACTAGCCAAATGCTGAGACACATGTTGAAAGCAAGTGGCACAACATTGTGTGACCTGACTGTTGCGCGCAAACACGCGCTATATTTATGTTGAAGATCTTCTGGAGATTCTATGGAGTTTTATATTTAACCTAGCGTGCTGATCAAGACGCGCAGGTTTGCTGAGCTGTAATAAGGCTACAGGCCTTTGTATTTCCATAATTAATCTTTATGTATTTTTGGAAATAATATTCTTGCTCATGAAGAATTGTTAGTTGGACCTTACAACGTCCAAGCTATGTTTTGAAGCCCAAAACCCGTGTTGCTGAGTACTATATATGTATGAAGACAAACCCTAGGTTTTGTGTGTGTTGAAAACCGTGTGTGTACTAAAGCGTGAGTATTAGGTTTTCTTGTTAGTGTGAGTCTTGCTTGTATCTGTTGATGCATGTCAAGTTCTCTGTGTGTTATTGAGTTGTAACTGTGTACTACTCCTAAGCTGTGAAGTACGGAGTTAGTTGTGTCTTGAAAGTGTGACTTTTCAACCATTCAAAAGAACAAGTGATAACAGTGCTGGTTGTACTGTTTGGTAGGAATTGAGACGGGGTCTCATATCTAGGAGTTCCTAGGTAGAGCAGCACGGGATAGGGTCTAGGTGCATAACCAAGTAGTGAGGCTACGTTGGTGTATTTCACTAGAGCTATTATAGTGGGTTCATTCCTGGATTGGTATCCCCCAGACTAGGGCAAGTTGCGCCGAACTGGGTTAACAAACTCATTGTGTCCTTTACTTTACAGTCACGCTTATTTTACTTTGCTACGCCAAGTTATTTTATTATTGTATGACAAATGCTCGGACACTAGTGCTAACATTGTGCACAGCAATTGTCTGTCTGGTTGCCAGAATTTCAATTGGTATCAGAGCAGGCACCCTGCCTGATTGGGTGAGCTCCAGGGAAGATATTTCTGGCTAAGATGGACAAGGAAGGATGACTCATGAACTGACCACCACTGTTGATTGGTGATGCTAACTATGATGACTGGAAGTCCAAAATGACTACGTTTTTGAAATCCATGGATCACAAAACATGGAGAGCTGTGGTTGTAGGATGGGAACCCCCTGTGGTTACTACTGGTAAGGAAGGAGAGACTGTTACTAAGCTGAAACCTGAGGACGAATGGAGCAAGGATGAAGAAGCATGGGCCAATGCAAATTCAAGGGCTCTAAATGCCTTAACCAATGGAGTTGATGCGCACATTTTCAGATTGATAAAAAAATGTACTATTGCTAAGGAAGCATGGAAGAAACTCCAAACTGTTCATGAGGGTAACTCAAAAGTAAGAAGCTCAAGGCTGCAACTTTTGACTAGCAAGTTTGAGAACTTGAAGATGAAGGATGATGAAAGCATTCAAGAATTCCACATGAGAATACTCGAGTTTGATAATCAATTTGATGCCTTGGGAGAAAATATTTCTGAAGAGAACCTGGTAAAGAAAATGCTTAGGTCTCTACCTAAGAAATTTGACATGAAGGTTACTGCTATAGAAGAAGCTAAGGACATCTCAGAATTGAAAATGGGTGAACTAGTGGGATCCTTACAAACATTTGAAATGGCTGCAAATGAAAGATCAGAAAAGAAGACAAAGAGTATTGCTTTTGCCTCTAAATCTGAGGACAGTGATATGGAGACTGATGAAAGTCTATCTGAGACTATGGTGATGTTAGGTAAGAAATTTAATAAAGCCTTCAAAAGGTTTGACAGACAAGCCAAGACACATGCTCCAGACAACAGTCACAACATTAATAGGAATGCCAACAATCAGAGGAAACCAAAAACAAATGAGAGGTCAAGTCAAGGCAAAGGTGTACACTTATCTGCCTAAGCTGACACTCTAATTGGAGAGAACAACATGCCCATCCTGACTTTATTTTGTAGACACAGACAAGACAAAAAAGACAGAAATCTGTATGTGATGTAAAAATGTATGAATGATGTAAATGCTTATGTCACATGTAAATGATATGTATGTATGTTATGTATGAATGTATGTATGTATGAATATGTGTGTATGTATGTTGTGAATATTTACTGACAAAACAGGTAGAAGGAACGAGACTGGAAGCAAGCCAACGTCGCAGTACAACTTAAGGCATTTCAACAAGGTGTATATGTTGTTGTAGATGTAGCAAGAGATTTCCTTTTGGGGAAGGAACAACTTCTCTGGGAAAACGACCGTTTTAACCGACGATCTGTATTCAAACTTGATTGTACTTTCATCGGGGATGTACCCTTTTCTTGAGAAGAAAACCCCATATAAGTCAATAACATGAATCAAAATTATGTTGAAGGTAGAATAACCACATGGACCTTCCTGATGATGTGTCCATTTATGGGTGGAACTGCTAGAGATACCGGTCCTGAAATTCCACTAGTGTATAAGAAACTGCCTTGAGACAACTATTGGCACCTTTTTAGAGAAAACATGTTTTCTGTTGATGAATAACTTGAGAAAATGGAGACGACTTGCCCCTTGCTTTAGATTCTTGCATCAGTCTGATAAATCTTTGAAAGATTTGCTCGAAGAGCATGACTGGTTACCCTTCTACATTGATCGTGTTGCAGTCATTATGCCCCTTTTTTTTCTTGTTTTTTTTTTTTTGTATATATATTTTTTGTGTCCCTAATTTTTGCCTGGACCGCCTTTTCAAGTTTTCAATCCACCAGGACGCGCATTTTTTGCCTAAGGCGCCTTTTCAGGTTTTCAACTTAGCGAGCTCTTCTTTTTTTAGTATATTCTTCTTTTTTTTATCTTTTTTTTTGTCTTTTCTTTTTTTGTGGGCATTGTATCTGTTGACTGCAATAATGTATACTGAGAGTGGAAACTCTTCTCTATCTATGATATTTGAAAATCACGATTCTGCTATATTTCACATCATGTAACTATTCAAGAAGAAATGATCTAGACATAATATGCCCCAAGTGCTTGAAACCTTGAAGGGTATGCCGTTAACCAACTGATGTTTGCAGTGTGACCAAACCTTGAACCATTTTCAACCTTGATAAGCAGGATGTTCAACTTGTCTGCCCCTGATTGGCAGAGTCCATATGTGACTTGCCCCTTGCTAGGAGCATCTCAAGTCTGTTTTGCCCTTGACCAGACTATAGCTCAAATTTCTTTGATGTCAAGTATTTATTTGCAAGTAAAATTATTTCTTTTGAAAAGTATTTTTTGATAAAATGCACATGTAAGTTTTTGAAATTGAATGTTTTTTTGTGGTAGAAACACATATGGAGTGTACAAAGATAATTACTAATTAATCAAACACGAGGAGTCAACATAACAATTCATTCGCCGAATATGCTTTCACAGTGAACCTAGTTTCAATTAGGTCTTTTGAATGTTATAACGTGGCTGGGCTCACAGTTTTCAAAAAAAGACTGTTAGGCTCAAAATTTATTTTTTCCCACCCATTCTTCTTGATGTTCTTCGATCCTAAGTTCAATTAATTCAACTGATGCACTCAGTCGACAAGAGAATCTTTTTGGCAATGATATTTGAGGTTGACACTTTGGTCGAAGCTTCATTGATATCCTTTTTTGTTGAACAGACTTTGATGAGATTTCTTGAAGTGACAGTCACTTTTTGTTTTAGGAAGTTGTTCCTATTTTTTTGAATCACTCTTTATTTGTATGGACTAGTTCTTTTTGAACTTTGAATTTGTGGTCCATCAGGATGCCCCTCTTTCTTTTTTATGGGCTCTCTTTTTTTTTAATTTTTTTTTTGTATTCTTTTTTTTTTTTTGTATTTTCACTCGTTTTTGGAGCAACCACTGTAAGATTTTGATAGATGAATATTGTGACTGCCGTATGAATCGTTGTGAGTCTCATCTCTTGACAGCTTCTTTTGTTTAAGGGAAGTATTGTGCTTAAACCTCTCACTTAGTATGACCATAAAAATTGATTCTCTTGTATCAAAATGCATCATCAAATTAATTGAAAGACTACCCTGCCCCAGGTTCAAGATCGAGGGTTCAGAAAAGAAGTTGAAAGAAACACCGACTCCAGGCTTAAAAGGGGTTGACTACGGATTATCTCCTTATATCTCCACTGTTTGAGAGTTGAAACAATGCCTTACATCGTCAATTAGGTTTTTCACCATTGAAAGCATACGTCAGCAAAAATCAGTTATTTGTTTTCATCATCCTCGCTCCAAGTTTGTGATCGACGATTTGTGTATCAATAGATTAGATTGACCGCAAGTGCACAGTCTCGTCGTTGAGTTTTAAAAGATTATCGAACCACATAGACCAACAGTCGAACTACCGTGTTTCTACCGCTACTTTGTAAATCTAAGGCTATTGAATAATAGTTTAGAATTGTTTTAGAAATTAAAATAAATTAAATTAAGAATTAAAATAATTAAAGACGGATATCGGCATGTAACTTATTTAACCATCGAGAATTTAATAAATTAATAGCGCGCGAAAAAAAAGGTTTATTTTTCAGAAGAACTTTCTCAATTTAAAGGTCTAAACCTCACACTCTCGTTTTGTTGATAAAAACCATACTTTCTAAGCTAGGAGTTTTACTGTCACTTTTCTACCACCTTAGCTTCGAAAGTATATTTTGAAAATCAATTAGTTCTAATTAATCCTAACGTGGCTCTCGCTCGTTCAAAGATTAATATCAAATTCCTACTATCTAGTTAAAACCTCAAACTCTCGCTCTATTGATTTTAACCTTAGTTGCTTTCTTTTACTCTCGTTCAAAAGCTTAGGAGTTTTAAAATTAGGAATTCGAATCAGAAAAATAGTTTAATAAATGCGCGCTAAATCATTATTAAATTCCCTTCGGAGAATTAATTTACATACCGATATCTAGGAATTTAGCTAGACATAAAGCAAGAAACAAATAAATAAAAGTTGTAAATTAAATAAAGCATAAATAAATAATTAAATAAAAGCATTAAAAAGAACCTGAAATAAAAATGCTGAAATAACTTGAATTAAAGTTGACGAAAATAACCAGTACAAAATTCTTGACAGGAAAGTGAAAACAGAACTGAAAACGGATTCCCTGTGTGGAAATACCGTTACAGTTACTGTAACTAGAAACCTAAACTGACAGAAAACTGAAGGAAATAATGCGTAAATAGATCTGAAATTTGAGCTTCTATTTATAGGGGAGGATTTGCTAGTACGATCCACAAAAGTAGGAAAGATAAGCTTCACTTTGATCTCATCCAATTGCCATCCGATTAGGAACAGAAAACAGATCAGACGAATGCCTCTTCCCCACGTCACGCAAAATTAGTTACATTTGGGCCCTGAATTCTGTGGCGAGCGCCACAGGGCTGGTGGCGAGCGCCACCATGCTGCTTCCTTGCTGGGCTCAATTGGGCTCAGTTGGGCTGCGCAGATTTTGTGCTTTGCACCCCCTTTTTGCTCCGTTTTTGACACTTTTTGCTCAATTCTCTTCTCCGACCTATTTTATTCAACAAAAGTAAAAACAAATCAAAAGCTAACACAAATGCATCTAAGTTAAGCTAAAAATACGATATGATTTCGTGTCATCAGTTTGTAAGTAATAAATCAAGAGAAAAGAGTGAATATGAATGAATTAATTCAAAAACATGCATGTTTATTATATTGAAAGTACTTAACAAATACTTGATAAGAAAGCAATAAAAAGCCTAGCGATTATAGAGACGAGCTTCCTAGCATCACCGACTTCAACTTGATAAAAGCGAGTAGAAATAACATCAACATCAAATTAATTCTGTCAGTCCATTATTCAACATGCCACAAAGCTGGTACCTCTTTCAAACTTTTTCTTCAACCATAACATCCATATTTGGAACTGTGGGATAGACCTTGGAACTGAGTTCCATGAACAATATCTTGCACCATGTTAATAGTAGCAGTCCCATGAGGAGGGAGCGGATTTGCCTGTACATTAGAATTTGTATCTTTGAATTTCAAGGCACCTTTCTTCACCAAACTCTGGACTACATTCTTCAAACCATAGCAATGCTCGATATCGTGACCAGGTGAGCCAGAATGATAAGCACAAGTGAGATCGGCTCTGTACCATGGTGGCTGTTGGGTTTTTGTATGTTGGCTACATTCTTGCAAAAACAACTACTAGCCAAATGCTGAGACACATGTTGAAAGCAAGTGGCACAACATTGTGTGACCTGACTGTTGCGCGCAAACACGCGCTATATTTATGTTGAAGATCTTCTGGAGATTCTATGGAGTTTTATATTTAACCTAGCGTGCTGATCAAGACGCGCAGGTTTGCTGAGCTGTAATAAGGCTACAGGCCTTTGTATTTCCATAATTAATCTTTATGTATTTTTGGAAATAATATTCTTGCTCATGAAGAATTGTTAGTTGGACCTTACAACGTCCAAGCTATGTTTTGAAGCCCAAAACCCGTGTTGCTGAGTACTATATATGTATGAAGACAAACCCTAGGTTTTGTGTGTGTTGAAAACCGTGTGTGTACTAAAGCGTGAGTATTAGGTTTTCTTGTTAGTGTGAGTCTTGCTTGTATCTGTTGATGCATGTCAAGTTCTCTGTGTGTTATTGAGTTGTAACTGTGTACTACTCCTAAGCTGTGAAGTACGGAGTTAGTTGTGTCTTGAAAGTGTGACTTTTCAACCATTCAAAAGAACAAGTGATAACAGTGCTGGTTGTACTGTTTGGTAGGAATTGAGACGGGGTCTCATATCTAGGAGTTCCTAGGTAGAGCAGCACGGGATAGGGTCTAGGTGCATAACCAAGTAGTGAGGCTACGTTGGTGTATTTCACTAGAGCTATTATAGTGGGTTCATTCCTGGATTGGTATCCCCCAGACTAGGGCAAGTTGCGCCGAACTGGGTTAACAAACTCATTGTGTCCTTTACTTTACAGTCACGCTTATTTTACTTTGCTACGCCAAGTTATTTTATTATTGTATGACAAATGCTCGGACACTAGTGCTAACATTGTGCACAGCAATTGTCTGTCTGGTTGCCAGAATTTCAATTGGTATCAGAGCAGGCACCCTGCCTGATTGGGTGAGCTCCAGGGAAGATATTTCTGGCTAAGATGGACAAGGAAGGATGACTCATGAACTGACCACCACTGTTGATTGGTGATGCTAACTATGATGACTGGAAGTCCAAAATGACTACGTTTTTGAAATCCATGGATCACAAAACATGGAGAGCTGTGGTTGTAGGATGGGAACCCCCTGTGGTTACTACTGGTAAGGAAGGAGAGACTGTTACTAAGCTGAAACCTGAGGACGAATGGAGCAAGGATGAAGAAGCATGGGCCAATGCAAATTCAAGGGCTCTAAATGCCTTAACCAATGGAGTTGATGCGCACATTTTCAGATTGATAAAAAAATGTACTATTGCTAAGGAAGCATGGAAGAAACTCCAAACTGTTCATGAGGGTAACTCAAAAGTAAGAAGCTCAAGGCTGCAACTTTTGACTAGCAAGTTTGAGAACTTGAAGATGAAGGATGATGAAAGCATTCAAGAATTCCACATGAGAATACTCGAGTTTGATAATCAATTTGATGCCTTGGGAGAAAATATTTCTGAAGAGAACCTGGTAAAGAAAATGCTTAGGTCTCTACCTAAGAAATTTGACATGAAGGTTACTGCTATAGAAGAAGCTAAGGACATCTCAGAATTGAAAATGGGTGAACTAGTGGGATCCTTACAAACATTTGAAATGGCTGCAAATGAAAGATCAGAAAAGAAGACAAAGAGTATTGCTTTTGCCTCTAAATCTGAGGACAGTGATATGGAGACTGATGAAAGTCTATCTGAGACTATGGTGATGTTAGGTAAGAAATTTAATAAAGCCTTCAAAAGGTTTGACAGACAAGCCAAGACACATGCTCCAGACAACAGTCACAACATTAATAGGAATGCCAACAATCAGAGGAAACCAAAAACAAATGAGAGGTCAAGTCAAGGCAAAGGTGTGCTATGTCATGAGTGTGAAGGCTATGGTCACATTAGAACTGAGTGTGGCACCTATCTAAGAAATCAAAAGAAAGGGATGAATGTTTCATGGTCAGATGAAGATGAATCTGAAGAAGAATTTGAATCTGCCAATCATGTGACTGCGCTAACTGGAGTATGCACATCTGATGCAGAATCACACGATGGTGAAATGCCTTATGATGAACTGGTTGATTGCTACAAGGGCTTATGGCACAAAAGTGTGGAAGTGGCCAACACTGTGATTAAGCAAAGGAAGATCATTGCTTCACGACAGGCTGAGAAAATCAAACTTTTGGAAGAAAATTCAAGATTAGTTGATGAAGTGGAGCTATACAAATCCAAGATGGACATCATGAACAAACAAGTGAGGATGCTGAATACAGGAACTGAGAAGCTAGAAGAAATCCTAGAAATAGGACAAAGCTCAAAAGATTCCAAGGGTATTGGGTTCAACTATCATTCACTACGTCATCAGAAACCTTCATCAGAAATGAAGTTTGTTCCAGCTACTACTATCTATGATCCAACTATGTCAAGACAGATGCCCCAGCATCAGGTGAGACAACAGAAAGGCAGATACAAGACCAAGTCAAAGAAAAGATACACTGGTTGGGTGTGTTATCACTGTGGAAAGAAGGGACACATCAGGCCCTACTGCTACAAACTGTATGGATATCCTACAAAAATTGCTCCATCAAAAACTGAATCAACTGTGAAGAAAGAATGGAAGCAGAAAAGCAATAGTGTGGATCTTTACCAAACTGGTTCTGAAGGTGTGGAAACTGCACAGATTGCTCATACATCTCTAAGAGCATCTTCTAGGAGTGATTGGTACTTTGATAGTGGATGTTCAAGACATATGTCTGGAAATAGAGACTACTTGACAGATGTCTTGCCATATGCTACCAGCTTTGTGACCTTTGGAGATGGAGCCAAAGGAGAGATTAAAGGTATATGAACTTTGATAACTGAAGGGTTGCCTAAACTTGACAAAGTGCTTCATGTGAAAGGATTGACTTCTAATCTAATTAGCATTAGTCAACTATGTGATAAAGGTATGAAGGTCAACTTTACAAAGGATGAATGCTTAGTTACTAATAGTAAAGATGATCTACTGATGAAGGGAGAAAGATCAAGGGATAACTGTTATCTATGGGTCTCCCAAGACAAAGCTGAGGTATCTACGTACCTAACAACTAAAGAAGATGATGTGAAACTGTGGCACCAAAAGCTTGGACATCTAAATCTCAAGAGCATGAAGAAAGCTATTGCTGAAGGAGCTATTAGAGGTTTACCAAGACTTCAGATTCAAGAAGGAAGCATATGTGGAGAATGTTCAGATAGGTAAACAGACAAAGATGCCTCACCAGAAGCTGCAACATCTGACCACATCCAGAGTACTTGAGTTATTACATATGGACTTAATGGGACCTATGCAAGTTGAAAGCTTAGGAGGGAAAAAGTATGCTTTTGTCATGGTAGATGATTATTCTAGATATACCTGGATTGACTTCATCAAAGAAAAGTCTGACACTTTTGAGAAATTCAAGGATCTTTGCCTAAAACTAAAAGAGAGAAAGAATGTGGTATAACTAGAATCAGAAGTGATCATGGCAAGGAATTTGAAAATAGTAAGTTCTCTGAATTTTGCACTGTTGAAGGAATATTTCATGAGTTTTCTGCACCTATTACTCCCCAACAGAATGGAATAGTAGAAAGGAAGAATAGGACATTACAAGAATCAGCTAGAGTTATGATACATGCTAAGAAGTTACCCTTCTATTTCTGGGTTGAGGCTATGAATACAGCCTGCTACATCCATAACAGAGTTACACTGAGAAAGGGAACATCTACAACTCTGTATGAGCTATGGAAAGATAGAAAACCATCTGTAAAACATTTTCATGTCTTTGGAAGTAAGTGTTATATCTTAGCTGACAGAGAACCAAGGAGGAAGATGGACGCTAAAAGTGATGAGGGGATATTCTTAGGTTATTCAACCAACAGCAGAGCCTATAGAGTATTTAACTCTAGAACCAATGTCTTGATGGAATCCATAAATGTTGTGATAGATGATAAAGGTACAGATGCTGCACCAGATGACAGTACATTTGACCAAGCATGTGACCTACAAGAGGAAACAGAAGATGAGATTGTAAATGAAGAAGACTCAGGAGTGATCAATTCTGAAGAATTAGCCAATAACAAAGGGCCATCTACCAGAGTTCAGAAGTATCACCCTATTGTAGTACCCGGCGCAAAAAATATACAGATATGCAATGGTAAAATGCAATGCACAAATGTAAACAATGAAGCCGCCACCATATTTTATTTATCCCATGAGGGGAAAGGAAAATAATGATAAAACCTTAAAAGATCGGGTTCGGGAGTTGGTTACATGAGGGGAAGACGTTAACACCCCCTCATATCCGTTGTACTCAACGGGAACCATTTGAGGAATTTTGGTTTGCTTAAAAAGAACTAGCCGCATGAAAAGAATTAAACTACCGCATATTGAACAGAAAAGGGAAAAAAAGAGATTTTTATTATTTGGCTTGACGAGAGATGCTCTCGCTCCTACGTATCCCCCAAGTACAATGAGGAAGTCAAAGCTCACGTAGTTCTTCCTGAAAAGAAAGATTTGTGTGTTGGTTGTTTTTAGTGAACGATGCTTAAGTCGCATTCCACTGATACAACAGTATGCTTGTATGCTCGCTTCGGAGGCTTAAGCGTTTGTCTGTAGCAGGGAATGGATAAAGCACTATTCATTTAAGAAAACAGAAGTTGAAAAAAGATTTGACTGCACAAGAGCAGTTGAAAAAAAGCTGACTGCGCGAGGGCAGGAAAACAGTTGAATGGGTTGAGTGTCTTTTATGATTTTAGGAAATTAATTTGAGAATGAGAATGATCCTAAATCACGAGTCGTAAGTCAGGGACCGGATCATCCGAGCAGAAACGAGTCGTACGACAGGCTCCCTCTGACCCATGGGTCAAACCCGCCCGGTCACAAACCAAACCGGCCAAACAAAAAAAACAGAGGGGGGGGGGGGGCGGTAAGAAAACGGGGGGCGCGCGCGAGAAGGTCCCCTGACCAATCGCGCGCTGCCACGTGGCAGGGCCACACCCCTTCTTCTTCAGAAAATCACAGAGGGGGGGAGGCGCGCGCGCCACCGCCGGCGCCGTCGCCGGACCCCTTTCCGGTCACCAAAACTTGCAAGTGGGTATACCAATTTGACCGGAATTTCGCAAGGATCCTAAATCTAGTATAAAAAATCGCAAACAAAGCTTTAATTAAACAGATTTAATCGAAAAAGGGTCGGATCTACAAAAATGAAAACGGCTTAAACACGTACAAATGAGCGAAAGTACCAAACGGAAAACGTCCTAAAGAGCTTCAGGAACACATATGAACCCTCATCTACCTTCGTTTGAGCTTGAAATGGCCGGAAATGGAGGTTTGAGATCGGCCGGAACTTCTAGGCTTCGATTCACTATCTTCTGGTCGATTTTTGGCGAAACAGAGGCCGGATTTGGATTCAGGAGGGTCCAAACTATAAGGATTGAGTATTTGATTGTTGATTTTGGATGATTTTTGGTTGGCCAGAAGTTGGCCGGAAAAGGGAATTCCGGCGGTGGCGCCGGAAAAGTGTTGGTGGAGGAAGGAGGTGTGATTTTTTCTGATTTTTTGTATTGGGGTTTGTGAAAAATGATTGGTAATAATTGAGTGATGTGAGGTGTGTATTTATAGTGGTAGGATTAGGTGAGTGGTATTTGTGTAATAAAATGATTATGAGGTGGAGATGATGAGGTGTCGCAATGTGATTGGTCAAAAGCAAAGAATTTTATAAAATGGTAAAAAAATGTAAAAAACAATAAGAAAAAATGAATAAAAATGTAGAAAAATATAAAAATGAAATATAAACTTAAACAAAGAGATAAAAACTATTTTTTTGATTATTTTTGCAATTCTTCGTACAAAAAGATAAATTGCGACAAATTAAAAGAAATAAAGGAAAATGAATAAATTGTAAAATAAAATTATCGAAAAAACTATTTTTGGTATTTCTCATAAAAATAAGAAATAATTTTTAAATAAAATATTTATTTTGAAAAGCTCAAAATTAGGGTATTACAGCTGCCCCTATTTAATTGTCTTATACTCGAATGCGTAAATGACTTGCGCCTTTATGCGTTCGAAGTAAAAGATAATTAAATACAAATGCCCTAATTTTGTGGTGTGAATGTGATGTAATGATAATGAATGCATATGGAAGATGAAGGTGAAAACATACCTGGAATAACTAGTAACTGAATACCTGAGAATGAAATGATCATTACTCGCCCTATGAGTGTATAGACCATCAAAACTGAATCGCCTCCCCTCAGGGTGCGTTATCTCCAAAACTGATCATTACTCGCCCTATGAGTGTATAGACCATAACAAAAAACTGAGTTGTCACCCCTCCTATAGGTGCATTACTCAAAAACTGATCATTACTCGCCCTATGAGTGTATAGATCATAAAAAGCTGAGTCGTAGCCCTCCCTATGAGCGTATTACTCAAAAACTGATCATTACTCGCCCTATGAGTGTATAGACCATAAAAAAAATTGAGTCGTCGCCCTCCCTATGAGCGTATTACTCAAAAACTGATCATTACCCGCCCTATGGGTGTATAGATCATGAAAAACTGAGTCGTCGCCCTCCCTATGAGCGTATTACTCAAAAACTGATCATTACCCGCCCTATGGGTGTATAGATCATGAAAAACTGAGTCGTCGCCCTCCCTATGAGCGTATTACTCAAAAACTGAATCTGAAAGTACTCCACTAGTGCTTTGACATACCCTTGGGTAAAGATACTTGCGAGGAGTGTGAGCTGAATATTCTGCCAGTATCTTTGACAAAATTCACAAGACGACTGCTTGACAACTGTTTTGCTGAAGAACTTAATCCATCAATTAACTTGTCGGAGACGCAGTGTACTGTCCGCATTGGAATATAGTTTATAAACCAACTTGCTGGGGAAACTGTTTAACAAACAATTTACTGGAATACAACATTTCAACTATCTTACTGGAGATAACCATCTTAACTGAATCACTGGAGAAAGGATCTGTTTTAACTCTTCTGACCGAGAAAGTTGTATGTAGATTAATCTGCTGTATATAACCATTACGGAATTATTAACTGGGGAAAGGATCATCAACCCTTTCTGGTAGGTGTAGAGTGAAGATTCGTCTGATAAGAATGAAACTCTGTTGACCAACTTGCTGAATATCAGTGATCAAAACCAAACAAGTTCACTGGGAAGATTCAAGATTCACCAATCTTTCTTGTCAAGAAATTACAATTCATCAACCATCTTTCTGAAAATGCGATGTTCCAATCGACTTACTGGGATGAACAATTATCAACCGCCTCACTGGGGAAAGAAACAGACCCCTCAACCTTTCTCATTGAGAATATGATGCACTGATTGATCTGCTTGGGGATGACATTTTGTTGACCAATTCATGGGGGAAAAGATTCATCAACCCTTATTGTTGAGAAGTTACGATTCAATAACCGTCTTATTGGAGAATTAGGTCTGCAGACCTTTGTTACTGAACAAGAGATCCAAGTCTGCAACCTGTTAAGACAACATCTTAAACATGTACTTCATGAATGCATGACTGTGCACCTCTGATGCCTAAATGCAGAACTAATGCAAATGAAAAATCTGATTATATGCAGGATTTGGTGTGATTCTTTTTATGCATGAACCTATATGCGCGAATGCATGAATATGCATGAATGCATGAATTTCTGAGTTTGTTTTGGGGAGAGTTTGAATTTCCCGGCACCGAGGATTTGAGTAACTCCATTGAGGTGAAATCCTGAGATGTTGACTATCGTTGTGGGACGAACATTCAGTCAAGCTTCCAAAAAGAATAGCAACTTTCTTCATGAGATGGAATCGAGAGATTGCCATGATTTTCTGTAATGGATTGGGATAGTTTACTGTATGCCACTGGTTTCCCTTCAGATGTTTTGAAAATCAAAACAATTTGTAATCTTTTCAAATGCTTTTATTTTTCACAATGCTTTATTTATTAACAAAATGAATAGCACAAACATATGCAATCAGAACATAAAAGCAAGCAGACACAATATGATTGAAAATGAGAATTTTATTCACTACGCAAAAATGCGGAAAGTTTTTACAACTGGATGCTAATCCCTCAATGAGGTGATTGCAAATTGAAACTAAGATAATGGCAATGAAATAGATGAATTCTACTGAATCATAACGATACCATTCTTCTTCACGATCTCGAGATTACAAGGCCTTGCTTTGGTGAAAGGAGACTGAGTCGATCCTTTCTGTCTGAAAGTTTCATCTTCTTGTATTGAGAGTGGAAACTCTTCACCAGAGTTCTGCCATATATCACCACATATGACTTTTCAGGAAGATATAATCCTGACACAGTATGCCCCAAGCACTTGAATCTATGACGGATATGCCCCTGACCAACTGGTATTTGCAGTGTAACCAATTCTTGAACCAATTCACTCTTGATAAGCAGGGTATTCCACTTGTTTGCCCCTGTTTGGCATAATCTATAGATGGCTTGCCCCTAGCTAGGAGCGTTTCAAATCAGCTTTGCCCCATGATCAGACCACAACTCAGATCTCTTTGATGTCAAGTGTTACTTTGCAAGTAAAATTATTTCTTTTGAAAAAGTATTTAGCACATGCAAGTTTTTTTTTTTTGAAACACATATGATGTGTAGAAAAGAGAGATGATTATTAGTTACTCAACAAACTGGATGAGTCAGCTTAACAATACATTTGCCGAATGCTTTCAAAGTGAACCTAGCTTCATTTAGGTCTTTTGAGGTCATAGCATACAATTAGGATTCATTTAAATCAAGCCAAAAGAAGATATAAATTGTGTTATCAAATTCCCCATACTTGAACATTTGCTTGTCATTAAGCACATAAATAGTAACTCTTTTTTAGCACTTGTTTGAAAACACGACATGACAACTCTAATCATACGTGGTTGCCGGCTAGAGAAGAAAATCAAGTAATAAACATCAATACCAAGGGTACTGTAATAACACAAAACCACACATTGCAGTCAAAGACTCTCATCATATGAAGACAAATCTGAAGCATTTTATTGTGACTCTAACTTTTGCCTAAATTTTATTCACCCTTTTCATTCAAGTGCAATCACATTAAGCCCGTTATCTTGTACACACTCATGGTAGAAAAATCTGTTAGTGATTATGATCATAAATCGAGGGGAGCTGGTAAAATCAGTTTGGTAAACCCCTCTTTTTCTTCCAAATGCAGTTGCGGGGGATCGGATAGCAACCCGCCCTACCAAGTTCAGAACCAGTCTCCTCTGAACCAACTACTAAATGGGTATATTTACTATGGTTTTTCAACAACTGCTGGGTTAAACAACCGAGTGAGGGTCATCTAACTCAATAAGTGCATTAACCAAAGTATGCAAAATCTTCATTTCTCGATCATTCACTTATGTTCATCGATTTCCTACTTAGTTTGTGTACAAGATGGTGCCGACTGCTAAGATAAACTACTAAGAGTTACTTAAAAACTTATGTTCAGGTCTTCGTCAAAATCAGTACTCAAATTGATCTTACATACTTCCAAGAGTCTAAGATGTTAAGACAGTACCGATTTTATTGAATCATTTCTGAACTTTCATAATAGCCTAAAGTGCAAAACAACCTATATACTCTTAAAGTGTCAGGTCAAGTGTCAAACCAACATTGCTTATTTTCTTAAAAAAAAGATATATCTCAAGAAACTGGGAGAATTAGATAACAACAAAACATATGCATGAATGACTCAATTCAATCACAATTTTTTTATGAAACAATGTCTTTCATCATCAGCTAGGTTTTTTCACAATTGAAAGCATATATCATCAAAAATCAGTTATTCGTTTTCATCATCCTCTCTCCAAATTTGCAAGTAATAAGAAAAAGAGGTGAATACAGACGGATTGAATCTGAAACATGCATGTGCATTACATAATTTTAAAAGCAAACAAATACTTGACAAGAGATAAAATGCCTGATCAACTTTCTCTTTCATATCCTGTTATGGGGAGACACCCAATTTAACCTTTTTCTTCGTCAGTTCCCGGATCGATCACCGATGAAGTTCAATCATTATATGCTTTTGATCCAACAATCATATTAACTCTTCAACGAAGCTTGCAACCCGAAACCATGAAGAATTACGACACAATTATGATTCAATAGATTCACTTCTGAATGATGATTCTCTTTTTTTTTTGAATTTGATTGAATGCAAAAGTGTTTTATGAATGCAAGAAATTATTGCCATTTTTCATTATCTTTTTGAAACTGTAAAAGAACAATAAATAAGACAGAAATTGCACAAGAAGTACTTTTTCATTAATTGCAAATTAAACATTAAAACAAAGTGGCCCTACAAGCACAACCATTTATTCAGGGCTGAACAAAGGTGTTTTGAAAAGAAAACAAATTACTTTGAAATAAAAACAACTTCTGAGATTCCAACAGCCTTCCAATTTGTGAGCACGGTCTCTAGAGAACACTGGCGCACTCAAACCTGATTATTTCCAACAACATCCTTGTCATCAATCATAGCAATGTGACCATCAACACGGTAACCAGCATTGCTAAAAACATCCTCAATCTTTGGAATCTTGTCTTGAACCTTCTTCAGAGTTGCTATCCCTTTGGATGACTGATATCCCAAACCGAAGCGATCCTTTTTCTCAGGCACAACTAACATCTGTCCCAAACCGGTAGACAGTCCTTCCTCTATGGCTACTTTCAAGCTTTTCAAAGATGTAACGGATCCTTTTTCTTTCCGACCGTCACTTTCGAGCTTTGCATGTTCATTCTGATCAACAGTGGCAACCAAAGTTTCTCTTTTGACATATCCCACTTGCACTAAACCTTGATCCATCAGTTGTTGCAAACATTCCTTCAGCTTTGAACAGTAGTTTGGATCCTTTTGACAATCATCACAATCAGAGTGTAATTTCTCAAACTCTTCATAACTCAGCAACATCTCTCGGACAGATGACAGAGGTGTTTTGATTAGAGAAACATCCCTTATCAAATTTCCACCAATTTCAACATAACTCACATTACCTGTCGGATGCTTAGGCAATGGATCATTGGTCACATTGGGTCCGCTTTCTTTGAAAGTCAAATCGTTCTCATCAATGAGGTCTTGTACTTTGTGCTTAAAAGCTTTGCAGTTATCAGTAGAGTGACCCACAATACCAGCATGGTAATCGCATTTAGCGTTAGTGTCATACCAATCAGGGAATGGTGGAAGCAAAGGTCTTATTTGCTTAGGCGTCACCTTACCACTATGAATCAAGTAAGGGAGCAACTGACTGTATGACATGGGGATAGGATCAAAAACCCTACGAGGTTGTGGAGGATTCCGTTTTTGTGGTGCTTGTTGATGATGTTGAGGCACTGGATTTTGATACTGATAATTTGGAAACTGTTGGTGCTGAGCAGCAGCCAAGTATGGAAAGGGAAAGTAGGGAAACTGAACAGGTGCCGCCGGCAGCGCCTGACTGCCCCTTGAGGATATAGCATTAGTCTCACCTTCCTTCTTTCTGTTAAAGACACTACCAGGCTTCCTTGTGTTATTGCTTTGTGAACTAGAAGCAGCTGAAATCTTTCCATTCTTGATCCCCATTTCGACCCTTTCACCAACTCGGACCAACTCGGCGAAATCAGAGGAAGTAGTACTAACCAACCTTTTAAAGTAAGTCCCTTGCAGAGTATTGGTAAACATGTCTACAAGTTCCGTCTCCAAGAGCGGAGGACGTACTTGAGAAGGTAAGGATCTCCATCTTTGAGCATAGACCTTGAAAGATTCACCCTCCTTCATAGTGGTATTTTGGAGCTGAGTGCGGCTTGGAGCCATATCCATATTATATTGGTATTGCTTGAGGAAAGCATTGGCCAAATCCCTCCACGACAGGATATTACCTTTTTCAAGTTGCATGTACCAATTGAGAGGCACACCAGCCAGACTGTCTTGGAAACAGTGTATCATCAGTTTGTCATCATGAGAATAAGAGGCCATTTTTCTGACATACATAACCAGATGATTCTTCGGGCAGCTCAAACCCTTATATTTCTCGAAATCAGGCATTTTGAACTTTGGTGGAAGCACAAAATCAGAAACCAAGTACATCTTCGAGAAATCCAACGGATCATTACCCGTTTCTACCAGATTTAACCTCTCCTCTAGAGCCTGATATTTCTGCTTTGTTTCTTCCAGCTGAGGAGCAAAATCAAACTTCGGTTCACTAACCGGAAGCACGGGTCCTTGATAAGCAAACCTAGGCCCACGCAATTCGGGACCCTGGTACACATCTCTAGGATCCTCAAATGGGTCTTGATCCAAATCCATCACTTGTTGCACAGATGTAACCCTAGCAGGGGCTTCCACAATTGAAGTAGAAGTTGCTGGCACATATCCTGGTGGAACATAACCCTTAGGCAGACCAAAAGTAGGCCAATCATAGCCAGCAGAGGCATTTTCTTGAGCAACCATAACTGCAGGTGCAGGAACCTCAACCACCTTTGGTTGCACATTCTTATTAGCCAACATCTCAAGAATCTGATCTAGCTTCCCACCCAACAAGGTCATTCTTCCATCCAACTGGGTTACCTGTCCACCCAACTGAGTTACTTGTCCACCCATCTGGGTTACCTCAGCCTGGAGCGCATCGTGCTTCTCTTGCCAATTGTCCATAATGTGATGAGCAACTCTTCTTGTCCAATAACGGTGCCGGGAAGGTAGCTGTTGGAATGAATGAATGGGAATGAGATTTTTAATCGATAAAATGCATGATTTCTTTTTGAATGAATGGAAATGTATGATTTTTTTTTTTTATGAATGAAAATGCATATTTTTTCAAAGACTTTTTCCACATTTTTTTGTAAATGTATGAAAGATGAATATGCATGATTATTTGTATGGATGCATGGATGTATGAATGCAAAATGCATGGATATGATCACAGTAACATTGTATCATCTGGTGAACTTGATCTCAAAGTCACAAATCTTCCATTTTCATAACAACTGGGTTCTTTTCAAAATGGAATCTCTGAGGCCAAAAGTTCAAAGTTACCTGTAACCCACCCTCTCACATGTTGTTCTAGGTTGATAAGGTTACCCAAAATCTTGATTACTTTTCCCAAAAGCAACCTCATCTGGGCGAGATCATAACACCAACTGGATGAGTCGACATTATAACCTCGACACATGTTCTAAACGGTGGTCCCTAGACAAAAGTTTCGGACATCTAATAAAGGCCACCAGAGTTTCGGACCCAACAAGGAAACATGAAGCCCGCAAGGCGTAAGCCAAGGAGTCCAATTATTCCAAGTGAATCTATTCTGGTCGAGACCATCACATCCAAGCCCAGAGACGTTCGTCAGGGAGCCCAACATGACAATCCCTCAACTAATCCTGAGTATCACTCTAGCTCGGGTACGGAGCATAATCACACTATAACCAAGAATCAAGCCATAAAGGCAAAAAGAAAAAAAAGGAGTAGAAGAGAAGACAAAGCCAGCAAATCCAGACAGTTCAATATTTTGCGGTAAAATAAAAGATAGGACAGATACGGCTAACCTGGCATAAGCAAACCAAAAGCCCCAAATTAGGCTTAACTCACTAATCATGTCCCCAGTGGAGTCGCCAGCTGTAGTACCCGGCGCAAAAAATATACAGATATGCAATGGTAAAATGCAATGCACAAATGTAAACAATGAAGCCGCCACCATATTTTATTTATCCCATGAGGGGAAAGGAAAATAATGATAAAACCTTAAAAGATCGGGTTCGGGAGTTGGTTACATGAGGGGAAGACGTTAACACCCCCTCATATCCGTTGTACTCAACGGGAACCATTTGAGGAATTTTGGTTTGCTTAAAAAGAACTAGCCGCATGAAAAGAATTAAACTACCGCATATTGAACAGAAAAGGGAAAAAAAGAGATTTTTATTATTTGGCTTGACGAGAGATGCTCTCGCTCCTACGTATCCCCCAAGTACAATGAGGAAGTCAAAGCTCACGTAGTTCTTCCTGAAAAGAAAGATTTGTGTGTTGGTTGTTTTTAGTGAACGATGCTTAAGTCGCATTCCACTGATACAACAGTATGCTTGTATGCTCGCTTCGGAGGCTTAAGCGTTTGTCTGTAGCAGGGAATGGATAAAGCACTATTCATTTAAGAAAACAGAAGTTGAAAAAAGATTTGACTGCACAAGAGCAGTTGAAAAAAAGCTGACTGCGCGAGGGCAGGAAAACAGTTGAATGGGTTGAGTGTCTTTTATGATTTTAGGAAATTAATTTGAGAATGAGAATGATCCTAAATCACGAGTCGTAAGTCAGGGACCGGATCATCCGAGCAGAAACGAGTCGTACGACAGGCTCCCTCTTTTCATTCAGTTTATTAAATGAACATTCTTAATTAAAGTGAAACGAGCCGAAGGCGAGTCGTAAGTCAGGCTCCTTCCCATTTCATTTAATTAAAGAGTGTTCCATTTTAAATGGCTTGCGAATAATTCGAAGCCAGAGTCGTACGACAGAGACTGATTTATTCACATTCCATATTCAAAGATAAGTTCACAACAGATTTTCAGATCAGAAAAGAAAAGAAAAAAAGGTAGAAGATGCGAAGAATGCAAATGCATGATATATGATAATGATGTTGGAACAAAGGATGTTCAGAATCTGACTCTTAGTGTTTTGATGATAACAAAGTATTAATGAACAATAGGGTATTTTAATGTTTAATTTTTAAGTGTGCAGATTAATTTATTATGTTGATTGAACTAAGCTCTGAAACAAAGCATTAGCATGGATATCAGAAGCATGGATATCAGAAGTATGGACATCAGAAGCTAAGATATCAGAAGCTAAGATATCAGAAGAAAAGCTAATCAGAAGCAAGTCATCTCAGAAGCTATGTTGAATCAGAAGCAACGCTTTGAGAAGACCAACAGTTTCAGAAGCTGAAGACTCAGAAGCATATGTCAAATACATAGGCTCTGAATGACAAGCCAGGAATGTCAGTGTTAACTGATAGTGATTCAATGATTGGAAATCATTTGAATTAAAGGCTGTGATTGATTGATACATCATAGTACTACAACCTTATCATCAAGGATTGTGACGTTAGTACTATTTTACTCCATAAGGACGAATATTCTCAAGAAAAAGGAATAACAGGATAAGCATTACCAGAATTGGCAAATGTTCCATGTTACCTTGTCCTTTTCACAGCTGGCTTGAAAATGACCTCTGCAACGGTCATTATCTTCAAACGTCTCTATTTCTAATTCATTAGGAATTCTGTGTTAGAGTCTTAAGAGTCTTGAGTTGTAATCTTAAGAAAACTCTTGATTTTATAATCAAGTGTTTATCACTTTCTATCTTATTTCTTTTATATTAGGAAGCCTCTAGCAAGTGTGCTTGAGCAAGTAGGAAGTCTCTTACTAGTGTGTTTGAGCATTTGTAATAGTCTAGGTGATTATAGTAAAATCCCTTGGAAGTGCAAGGGGACTGGACTACTCTCGTTTTGTGAGAGGAACCAGTATAAAATTGCTTGTCTTGTCTCTCTCTCTATCCTTACTCTTTTGTGTGAGTGTGTTAATTGTGTTTATTTATCCGCTGGTGCTTCTGATAAGCTTCAGAACTTAGCAGAAGTTTTTCAAAATAACCAAAACACAATTCAACCCCCCCTTCTTGTGTTTTTCACACCTTCAATTGGTATCTAGAGCTCTGATTTGTTACGCATCACTTAACAGTGAGACAAAAAGATCCTGAAAAACACAATGTCTGAAGATTCAAGTTCAAAGAATGTTGCTATTCCATATGATTACAATTCTGAAAAGTCTGAGAAAACTGGTGGAACTTATAGCAAAGCACCCAAGTTCAATGGTGATCAATCAACCTTCAACTGGTGGAAATACAAAATCTATCCTCATATCATTGCTGAAGATGAAGGTTTGTGGGATATCATTGAAGAAGGTGTTAGTTTTCAAGATAAGCTTGATGAAGATGGTAAGACAACAGCAGCTGTAAAGAAGACCTTCACAGCTGAACAGAAGAAAGAATGGAAGAGACACAACAGAGCTATTTCTATCCTTGCTAGCTGTATCACTCATGATGAGTTTTTGAAACTTGGAAATAGATCTAGTGCTAAGGGTATTTATGACTCTTTGTGTGCTACTTATGAAGGAAACCAACAAGTGAAAGAAGCAAAGGCTAATCTTCTGGTTCATCAGTATGAAATGTTTAAGATGAAAGACACAGAAAGCATTGAAGAAATGTATGCAAGGTTTAAAATCTTGGTTTCTGGTCTTGGAGTCTTAAAGAAAAGTTATACCACTGCTGATCATGTTAAGAAGATTCTGAGGTGTTTACCACCCAAGTGGAGACCTAAGGTCACTACTATACAAGAAGCAAAAGATCTCAATACCTTAAGCCTAGAAGAGTTAACTAGTTCTCTCATAAGTCACGAGATGGAACTAGCTTCTGATGAGCCTAAGAAGAAATCAAAGTCATTGGCTTTGCCAGCAACTTTGAAATCTCCTAAAGCTTTAAAGGCTAAAGTTATTGAATCTGATGCTGATGAATCTTCTGTAGATGAACAGGAGGATGGATCAGATGAGGAACTCTTTGCTCTGCTTTCAAAGTTCAGGAAATGGAATAAGTACAAAAACAACAAAGCTTCTGGAAGAAGTTCTGGTTCTAAGAGTTATGGGAACAAAAACTCAAATTCTAAAGACAAGAAAGATGGTTCCAAAAATAGCTGTTTCAACTGCAAAAAGACTGGTCATTTTATTGCTGATTGTCCTGATTTGAACTCAAATGATAAAGGGAAAAAGGGCAACTTCAAGAACAGAATGAAGAAAAGTCTTATGGCTACTTTTGAAGATCTTGAGAAGTTATCAGATACTGAAGAAGATGATGAGGAAGCAAATCTAGCACTTATGGCTACTACATCTTCTGATAATGAATCTGATATGGAGAATGAATCTGACACTGATGATATTGATGAGGTAATTTCTAAACTTCCTCATGATAAGCTTCTTATTGCTCTTAGAGACACTATGAAGCAATACATAAACAAGTCAAATGATTTCAAAAGTTTAAAAACTAAAATTGACTTGCTTACAGAAAAATCTGACCAACTTCAATCTCAATATAATGAATCTCTTTTGAAAATTAAAGAGCTTGAAGAAGGTTGTGTTGCTTGTAACAAATCACATGATAAGCACGAAGTTGCTCTTCATGAGTTTGTTAAACAAAATGTTAACAAGAGCAAAGTTGCTTCTATGATTTACAGTGTGAGCAAGAACAAAGGATATGGACTTGGTTATTCTGCATCTTCTGATAAAGAAAAATCAAGTCAGTCTGTTTGTTTAAGCAAAACACCTCCTCCTCTCTATTCTACTTTCATATCAGAAATTGGTAATTCTGAGAAAGCTTCACAAACTTCTGTTTTGAATAAGGGAAAATCAAAAGTCTTTTGATAACTCAAATTCAAAAATGAGATACTCAGAAGTAAAGATTCTGAAGAGACCAGTTCCTAAACCTACTAAGGTTCTGAGAACTTCAGAAGCTAGTACTTCTGATACAAAGTCTGTGAAACCTATTAGAAGTTTTGGCAAGAAGAAGTATGCTCCTCAAACTGGTTTTCAAAAATCATACTTCCACAAGGCCTACACTAACCCATCAGGACCCAACAAGTTGTGGGTACCAAAATCTGAAATAGTTTATGTTGCAGGTTTGCACTCAAAAAGAGAAAAACTCAAGTACATGGTACCTGGACAGTGGCTGCTCTCGACACATGACAGGAGAAAAGCATTTATTCCTCACCCTGAATCTGAAAAAGGGAGGATCTGTAGGATTTGGTGGGAACCAAAAAGGCACAATAATTGGTACTGGTACAGTAGGTAATTCCTTCTCTACTATTTCTGATGTTCTTCTTGTTGATGGACTTTATCATAACCTTCTTAGCATAAGCCAATTATGTGACAATGGTTATGAAGTGGTGTTTAATAAGAACACATGCACTGTAAACAGATACTCTGATAAGTCTGTAGTTTTCAAAGGAAAAAGGAAAGGCAATGTTTACAAAATCAATCTTTTTGAATTAGTAGAACAACAAGTTGTTTGTCTTCTGACTCTGAGTGAAGAAAAGTGGGTCTGGCATAAAAGATTAGGACATGCTAACTGGAGATTAATCTCTAAGCTAAGTAGTCAAGATCTTGTGAGAGGCCTACCTGTCTTGAAATATCAGTCAGACACAATTTGTGGTCCGTGTCAAAAAGGAAAGCTTTTCAAAAGCTCTTTTAAAGATAAAAACATTGTCTCTACCACAAGACCTTTGGAACTGCTTCATATTGATTTATTTGGACCAGTCAGTACTGCTTCAATAAATGGTAAGAAGTATGGACTTGTCATTGTAGATGATTTCAGTAGATGGACATGGGTTAGATTCCAAGGAGGATACATATTATGTGTTTAAAACCTTCTGCACTCAAATACAAGTTGAAAAAGACTTGAAAATTGTCAAGGTTAGAAGTGATCATGGTGGTGAGTTTGAAAATGAACCTTTTGAAATCTATTGTGAAAACAATGGAATTCTTCATGAGTTCTCATCTCCTAGAACACCACAGCAAAATGGGGTTGTAGAGAGAAAGAACAGATCTTTACAAGAAATGGCCAGAACCATGATGCATGAAACTAACCTAGCAAAACATTTTTGGGCAGAAGCTATAAACACTGCTTGTTATATTCAAAATAGGATCTATATCAGACCTTTATTGAATAAAACAGCATATGAATTGTTCAAAGGAAGAAAACCTGATATTTCTTATTTTCATCAATTTGGTTGTACATGTTACATTCTGAATTCTAAAGTTCATTTAAAGAAATTTGACTCTAAAGCTTCTAAGGGTATCTTTATTGGATATTCTGAACGCTCTAAGTCATACAGAGTGTATAATTCTGAAACTAACACTGTTGAAGAATCTATGCATGTAAGATTTGATGACAAAGAGCCTGATGATGATAAGTCAGAGCTAGTTGAAGTTATTGCAGATAATCCAGATTCAGAAGTTGAAACTGTAGAGATTAACAAGAGTACAGAACCTGAGACAACTTCTGATGATCAAGAAATTGCTCCTTCTGAAGATGTTCCAACTCCTCAAATTGATAGTGATTTTGATGCTGAGATTGAAGAAGTTATTAAGAAAAATTCATTCAAATATAAGTCATCTCATCCAGAAGAGTTGATCATTGGAAATAAAGAAAGTCCTAGAAAAACAAGGTCAAACTCACAAAATGAAGATGCAATGGTCAGTTTGGTTTCTCTCAATGAACCAAAGACTATTGATGAAGCTCTCAAAGAAAAAGCTTGGATCTTAGCTATGAAAGATGAACTACATCAGTTTGACAGAAATGAAGTTTGGAATCTAGTTCCTAGACCAAAAGACAAGAACATTATTGGAACAAAATGGGTATTCAGAAATAAGCTCAATGAAAAAGGAGAAGTAACTAGAAACAAAGCAAGATTAGTTGCACAAGGTTACAGTCAACAGGAAGGAATTGATTACACATAAACTTTTGCTCCAGTTGCAAGATTGGATGCAATCAGGTTATTTCTTTCCTATGCAGTTAACCTTGGTATTACTTTATATCAAATGGATGTGAAGAGTGCATTTCTTAAAGGTTTTATTACTGAAGAAGTATATGTCAAACAACCTCCTGGTTTTGAAAATATTCAAAATCCTGATCATGTTTATAAACTTCAAAAGTCACTTTATGGTCTTAAACAAGCTCCTAGAGCTTGGTATGATAGACTAAGTAACTTTTTGGTTGATAATGGTTTTGAAAAAGGACAAGTTGACTGTACATTATTTAGAAAAACCTTGAAGAAAGACATTCTGATCGTTCAGATTTATGTTGATGATATTGTTTTTGGTTCAACTAATGCTACTCTATGCAAGAATTTCTCTAAGTTAATGGAAAAAGAATTTGAAATGAGCATGATGGGAGAAATGAAGTTCTTTCTTGGAATTCAAATCAATCAAACAAAGGAAGGAACTTACATTCATCAAACCAAATATACAAAGGATCTCTTGAAAAAGTTCAATCTTAAAGATTGTAAGCCAATGAATACTCCAATGCATCCAACAACAAGCATGAGTCTAGATGAATCTGAAGGCAAAGTTGATCAGAAGTTATATAGAGGTATGATTGGTTCTCTACTCTATCTAACTGCATCTAGACCTGATATTATGTTCTCTGTATGCTTGTGTGCAAGATTTCAATCAGATCCTAGAGAATCTCATCTCACTGCTGTGAAGAGAATCTTTAGATATCTGAAAGCTACTTGTAATTTTGGATTACTTTATAAGAAATCCAAGAAATATGAGTTAAATGGATTCTGTGACGCTGATTATGCTGGAGATAAACTTGAAAGAAAATCAACAAGTGGCAGTTGCCAATTTATGGGTGAAAATCTTATCTCCTGGTGTAGCAAGAGGCAGACCACCATTGCTATGTCCACAGCAGAAGCAGAATACATTTCAGCTGCAAAATGTTGCACACAACTTCTTTGGATGAAATATCAATTAGAAGATTATCATATAAGCAGTCACTATATACCTTTATATTGTGATAACACTGCAGCCATTCAGCTTTCTAAAAATCCTATTTTACACTCTAGAGCAAAACATATTGAGATCAAACATCATTTTATAAGAGATTATGTTGAGAAAGGTGTTATAGATATCAAGTTTGTTGATACTGAAAGACAATGGGCTGATATTTGTACAAAACCTTTAGCTGTTGAAAGATTTGATTTCATAAAGAAAAATCTCAACATGGTGTTTGTTCCTGATTGTTAAGTTCTTTTGAGTAAAACTGTTTTTAAAATCTGATAAGGATCAGAAGATGTTGAACCTCAGAACCTCAAGGTCAGAAGTTCTGATGAGTAACTACTTCTGATAAATATCAGAATCAAAAGAATGGTTCTGATGTGATAGTGGAACAGTTTAAAATTTTTTTTAACTGCTGTCCACTAACGCACCAATTATTTAAATAATTTTTTAATACACGTGTCATTTTGCAATTAGATGAGTATTGGTTTATGATGAGTTTAGCGCTTAAAATGAATATGACTACTCTGTCCTTTTGTGTGTTGTACTGTTTGTTTGTTTTCTAAAAATATACACTTATATCACTGGCACACAAACACGTTCACAACCCACACTTTTTCATACTCTTTCTAAACCTCCAACTCTTCAGTTCTCTTTCTTCCCTCTCTAGCAAAACCAAAACCCTAACCCTCAACAATGGCATCATCATCTGCTCTCACTCCTTCTGTTAAACCTATAGTTGATTTGGAAAATCAAAGGAAGTACAAGATCAGAAAGGATACTATGGTTTTCAAGTTTGAAAGTTTAAAGAGCGTTGTAGAGAAACGGGTCGATTTTGAAAGTCTAAAAGCTACTGGATTCGATTTACAAGAAATGTTCTACTATCAAGGATTAGAACGTTACTTCAATATTCTGAATGGTCCTATCTATGTAGACATGGTTAAAGAGTTTTGGATGAAAGCATACGTTTTTGACAAACAATCTGCGTATGTTGAAGTTCAAAATCTGGTGAAGAAAAACCCTTCTCTGAAAGGGAAATCTAGAAAGGAATTGGGTCTTCCTGAGATAACCCAAACGGAAATAAGGTCAAACATTGCTGGAATGGATATCAAGATTACTGCTGATCACATTGCAAAAGTGTTGAATATTCCAAATCATGGTATTCAACTGTCTGGTTTCAAGACTAAACCACAAGATCCAACAGTTCAAGCAACCTTGTTTGAAAATGTTAACTCAAATGTACAGAGAGATTTGAAACCTTTCTTCAAATCTGTTTACAAGGTGATGTTCGAATCAATTGCTACAAAGGTTGGTGGCACTGACTGTATTTCTTCTGAACAGAAATACTTCATGCATTTTCTTCATGGTATGATCAGAATGAATATGGCAAAATATATTTTTGATCATCTGTGTGAAGTTATCAAAAATAGCATTGAAAAAGGTCATGCCAACTGTCATCATGTTAGATTGCTGTCACACATCTTTTATCTAAGCAACTTTCATGAAATTCTGAAAAAGAATTACCCAACTTTTGTCAAGTCTTCTTATATGGAATCAAGGATTGTTGATGGTAAGTCCTTGAAGAAGATGTTCTTAATCAAAGGGAAAGTTGTTGTTCCTAACAATCCTTTGCTTATGAACAAGCAAGAAGAAGAGTTTGAATCAACCTTTCCTGTTGTAGATATTGAACAAGGAAAGAAGATTGCTGATGGTCTGTTTAATCATTGGGATAAGGAGTATGGTCTGGAAACTCCTGGAAACGAAGTTGATATAACCAAGCTGGGATTTGATCAGAAACAAGATTTTGTGATGAAGACTGCTGTCACCAGAGATAGAGTCAAAATCAAACAACCTTCTGTTGGTGGTGTTAAAATCTTGACAGAACAAGAGCTTGAAGATAAGGAAAAGGAAGTAAGGTCTAAGAAGCTTGAGGACAAGAACAAAAACAAGAGGAGAATGGTTGATGTGTCTGTTGAAGAATCTGATGATGATGAAGAACCTTTGATTACAAAAAGGGAGAGAATTGCCAGAGACAGAGCTGCTCACAAACGTCAGAAGCATCAAGGTACATCTTCTAACACTATTAGTAATGAGTCTGCAGAATCTCAATTTAGAAATGAACCTGCTTCTGAGCCTGTTTTTAAAATTCCTTCTCCAATCAAACCATCATCTGAACCTATATCAGAACCAAATGTTTTAGATATGCTATCTGAACATTTGTCACCTCAAACCATTCATACAGAAACTAAGAGCTTACCTGAAACTCCATCCAAACCTTCTGTTGTTATACCTTCTCCTTCTGAGAAATCAGGTCTTGAGAAGTTTAAAGAAAAATATGGTGATCCTCTTAGTGATGTTAGCTCTGATTCTGATACTGAAACTGATCACACAAATCCTATCCCCACTCAAATTCATGTTGACACTCCTCCCCATGTTACTCAACCTTCCATCCCAACCATAGAGATTGTTAATCCTTTAACAAAATCATCTTCACAAACTCAACCTGCTTTCACAGTCAGCTTACCTGAATCACCTCAATCCCCAGTCTCACCTCCATCTAATCTTGAACAAAATATCAATCAAACTGTTTCTGAGCCTCAAATAACTTATCAATCCATTCTTGAAAGCATTCAAACCCAACATTCTAACCAAACTGTTTCTAGCATTGAGATTCTAGCTAGGCTTATTAATAATGATGTTAGAAGAATGCACAGCTTAAAGTCTGAACGAGGCATTATGCCAAGTCAGATTGTTGAAAAGTTTGATGAGATTGACAATGCTCAGAGGTTGATCATAGCTGCTTTGAAGAAAAAGTATGTTGATGAGCTAGTTTATGAACATCTGCAATTCACTGACTCTTTTGAAAATGCATTTGGAAGTGCTCTTCAAAAGAAAAGATTGATGTTAACTAACTTATCACATGATGAGATGGAAGCTCTGAAGGCTGAAGAAAGGAAACAAAGGTTACTAGAACAGGAGTTAATGATGAAAGAAGATGTAAATGTTCTAAGTACTAGTGACTTTGATACTGTTATGGTTGAAAGTTCTGATGCTGCTGATACAAGGATTCTAAAGGTTGAACAGATTCAAAGAGAACAAAGAGATAAACTCTTAGTGCTGGAAGCTGGTCTGGAAGAGGTCAAGACTAATCAGATGGATCTGAAAGAAACTATCAATAAGAATGCTGAGAAGTCTGACAAAGCTCTTGAGAAGATGATGATGTTGCTTATCTCAAGACTTCCTTCTAACCCCTCCTCATCTCAACCCTAGGATTCTATGTTTGCGCACATTTTTTTTTAAGTGGTTGTAATATTTGAACAAGTTTTATTTCTGTTAATTGCATGAATATCTTTTGTTTACTTAATTTGCTTTGATTGCTGTTAACTGCTTGTTTTGTTTTGTTTAAATATATGCTTTTGAAAAGTATGTCAAACACAAAGAAATTATAGAAAAAGATTTCAAAACAGAACCATAAATCTTTATTGATTAAATAGAATATCATTACATAAGGTCCTAAATCTATTTAGAATCTAAATCTGACTTCTGAGAGTCACCAGAGCCTGAGGTTTCTGTTGGAGAATGATAATTCTCCAAGTACCTCAGATAATCAAAATCTGGCTTATCAGAACCAGAAGAGGATCCTTCTGAAGAACATTCACATTGTTCTGGATCATATGTTTTGAGAAATTCTCTGTAATCAGAATCAGTATCATCAGAATCTGATGAGAGATTGATGTATACTGGTGGTTGTGGCTTTGTTTTTGATCTGGTTCTATAACTTCTTCTTAATGGAACTGAAGAAGATGCTTCACCCTTGACCTTCTTTGCTTTTGGTTTTGTTTTCTTTGGTGATTCTTCTTTCTTCACTTCTTGGGGAGCCTTACCCTTATTTGCTCTTCTATCCTTATCCATTATTTCTAATAATAATGTGTGGAAGTGTTGAGTGAATTGAAATGGTGTTGCTCTCTTCTTTTATAGACTTTTATAGAGTCATAGTCTCTCAGTTCTTGGAATCAGATAAGTTCTTTAATGAAGTTGTTGTAACTGTTTTCCTGACTTGACTCCTTGAAAGTTGTGTTTTTGACTGATCTTTTTACGCGTTTTTTTTTTTTTTAAATGTCTTTACTTCTTTTTATACAAACTGTTTTTGTTGATGACAAAAGGGGGAGTAAGAGTCATTAATTAATGAGTTTTAGAAGCGCTAAATAACTGAAACCAATTAAAAGAATCTGTTTAATTTTACGTTTTCGTTGATTATTTTATCTGTTTATTTATCCTGGAGAATAATATTTTATGTTGAACCAAGTTCTTCATATGATGATAAATGGAAAGAGTGCAATTTTTCCATTAATTATCAGACTCAGGGGGAGAGCTTACAACACTAGTCTCTAAGAGTCAAATTATGAAGAATTTGAGTCACAATAAAATTATATTCTTAAACTATTTTAATTACTAAATGTTACAACTTAGGGGGAGCGTGCAAAGCTTATGAACCTCTGTTGAACATAGTAAATTAAAATAACAACCATTGTTAATTAATACTAGATTTGTCATCAATCAAAAAGGGGGAGATTGTTGGAACAAAGGATGTTCAGAATCTGACTCTTAGTGTTTTGATGATAACAAAGTATTAATGAACAATAGGGTATTTTAATGTTTAATTTTTAAGTGTGCAGATTAATTTATTATGTTGATTGAACTAAGCTCTGAAACAAAGCATTAGCATGGATATCAGAAGCATGGATATCAGAAGTATGGACATCAGAAGCTAAGATATCAGAAGAAAAGCTAATCAGAAGCAAGTCATCTCAGAAGCTATGTTGAATCAGAAGCAACGCTTTGAGAAGACCAACAGTTTCAGAAGCTGAAGACTCAGAAGCATATGTCAAATACATAGGCTCTGAATGACAAGCCAGGAATGTCAGTGTTAACTGATAGTGATTCAATGATTGGAAATCATTTGAATTAAAGGCTGTGATTGATTGATACATCATAGTACTACAACCTTATCATCAAGGATTGTGACGTTAGTACTATTTTACTCCATAAGGACGAATATTCTCAAGAAAAAGGAATAACAGGATAAGCATTACCAGAATTGGCAAATGTTCCATGTTACCTTGTCCTTTTCACAGCTGGCTTGAAAATGACCTCTGCAACGGTCATTATCTTCAAACGTCTCTATTTCTTCTTCACATATAAATAGAGAAAATCTCTTTGAAGATTAAGGTTACAAAAAAATAACAACAACGTACGCACTGATACAACTTTACTCCTTTACATAAGACTGAAAGCACTGCTTCTGAAACTATTTTCTGTTGTGCTTCTGACACTCTGTTTTTCTAATTCATTAGGAATTCTGTGTTAGAGTCTTAAGAGTCTTGAGTTGTAATCTTAAGAAAACTCTTGATTTTATAATCAAGTGTTTATCACTTTCTATCTTATTTCTTTTATATTAGGAAGCCTCTTGCAAGTGTGCTTGAGCAAGTAGGAAGTCTCTTACTAGTGTGTTTGAGCATTTGTAATAGTCTAGGTGATTATAGTAAAATCCCTTGGAAGTGCAAGGGGACTGGACTACTCTCGTTTTGTGAGAGGAACCAGTATAAAATTGCTTGTCTTGTCTCTCTCTCTATCCTTACTCTTTTGTGTGAGTGTGTTAATTGTGTTTATTTATCCGCTGGTGCTTCTGATAAGCTTCAGAACTTAGCAGAAGTTTTTCAAAATAACCAAAACACAATTCAACCCCCCCTTCTTGTGTTTTTCACACCTTCAAATGACAGTGTAATAATGCGACAATTAAATAATACTCGAAATAAATATGCAGATACATAAATAAATGAGTAATCAGATAATCAGGCATAAATTGAAACTGACAAACAGAGAAACAAATTAACGGACATTTTAGCAAGCAAGCGTAAGATAAGCTCAAGACGAGTCGTACGTCAGGCTCTCGCTTATCTTACATGTCAAACATCTAGTCATATTTTGAATGAAATAAAAAAAATAAATTCAAAGCACGAGTCGTAAGACAGGGCCCAATTTATCTTTATTTCACTCAAAATTAAATCTAACAGACAATTGAGATATTATTTAAATATGACGTTACAAGTGATCAGGCAAAGTAACGTAAAAAGTCGTTTAAACGAAATTAAGTAAAATAGGATAAACAGAGACAAGTCGTAAGTCAAGCCCTTTTATCTCTACATTAATTAAATTGTTTAAAATATTCGATATAAAAAATAAATTACGGACGCGAGACGTACGTCAGAGTCCGATTTATTTTTTATTTCGAATACGAATTTTCGAACATAAAATGGAATAGCATTTTTTTTTATATATTCGTAAACATCATAAATAAATTCAATCAGCAAGGAGGTGCAGTAGCAGACTAGGGTGCAGCAGCAGTAAAAAAAAAAAAAAAAAAAAAAAAAAAAAAACTGAAACTGGGCCTTTTTTTTGAGGCCCAAGTCCATTTACTACCAGACCGGGTCGGGTCCAGTTTAGGCTGGGTCAACCGACCCACTCACCCACCCAGCTGGGGGGTGTGGCAAGTAAAATGGGGGATACAAACAGAAAAATAAAAAAAAACAAACAAAATAAAGAAATTGGGCCCAGAACAGGGTCTGGCCCATTTCTCTTCAATCTACCGGGTCGGGTCGGGTGACCCATGGGTCAAACCCGCCCGGTCACAAACCAAACCGGCCAAACAAAAAAAACAGAGGGGGGGGCGGTAAGAAAACGGGGGGCGCGCGCGAGAAGGTCCCCTGACCAATCGCGCGCTGCCACGTGGCAGGGCCACACCCCTTCTTCTTCAGAAAATCACAGAGGGGGGGAGGCGCGCGCGCCACCGCCGGCGCCGTCGCCGGACCCCTTTCCGGTCACCAAAACTTGCAAGTGGGTATACCAATTTGACCGGAATTTCGCAAGGATCCTAAATCTAGTATAAAAAATCGCAAACAAAGCTTTAATTAAACAGATTTAATCGAAAAAGGGTCGGATCTACAAAAATGAAAACGGCTTAAACACGTACAAATGAGCGAAAGTACCAAACGGAAAACGTCCTAAAGAGCTTCAGGAACACATATGAACCCTCATCTACCTTCGTTTGAGCTTGAAATGGCCGGAAATGGAGGTTTGAGATCGGCCGGAACTTCTAGGCTTCGATTCACTATCTTCCGGTCGATTTTTGGCGAAACAGAGGCCGGATTTGGATTCAGGAGGGTCCAAACTATAAGGATTGAGTATTTGATTGTTGATTTTGGATGATTTTTGGTTGGCCAGAAGTTGGCCGAAAAAGGGAATTCCGGCGGTGGCGCCGGAAAAGTGTTGGTGGAGGAAGGAGGTGTGATTTTTTCTGATTTTTTGTATTGGGGTTTGTGAAAAATGATTGGTAATGATTGAGTGATGTGAGGTGTGTATTTATAGTGGTAGGATTAGGTGAGTGGTATTTGTGTAATAAAATGATTATGAGGTGGAGATGATGAGGGGTCGCAATGTGATTGGTCAAAAGCAAAGAATTTTATAAAATGGTAAAAAAATGTAAAAAACAATAAGAAAAAATGAATAAAAATGTAGAAAAATATAAAAATGAAATATAAACTTAAACAAAGAGATAAAAACTATTTTTTTGATTATTTTTGCAATTCTTCGTACAAAAAGATAAATTGCGACAAATTAAAAGAAATAAAGGAAAATGAATAAATTGTAAAATAAAATTATCGAAAAAACTATTTTTGGTATTTCTCATAAAAATAAGAAATAATTTTTAAATAAAATATTTATTTTGAAAAGCTCAAAATTAGGGTATTACACCTATTGACCAAGTCATTGGTAATCCTAATCAAGGCATCACAACAAGAAGAAGAAATAATGAGATATCCAATTCTTGCTTCATTTCCAATTTTGAACCCAAGAACGTCAAGGAGGCTCTAACTGATGAGTTCTGGATAAATGCTATGCAAGAAGAGCTAACTCAGTTCAAGAGAAGTGATGTATGTGATCTAGTTCCTAGGCCAGATAATGCAAACATCATAGGAACTAAATGGGTATACAAGAATAAGTCAGATGAGAATGGAACTATCACCAGAAACAAAGCAAGACTAGTGGCTCAAGGTTATGCTCAAATTGAAGGAGTTGATTTTGGTGAAACATTTGCTCCAGTAGCTAGACTAGAAGCTATTAGGCTATTACTTGGAATTGCATGCATACTCAAGTTCAAACTGTATCAAATGGACGTCAAGAGTGCATTTCTGAATGGTTACTTGAATGAAGTGGTCTATGTTGAACAGCCCAAGGGATTTGTTGATCCAGCCTTTCCAGATCATGTTTACAAATTAAAGAAAGCATTGTATGGTTTAAAGCAAGCTCCCAGAGCTTGGTATGAGAGGCTAACTGAATTCCTGGTGAATAATGGTTACAGAAAGGGTGGTAATGACAAGACACTCTTTGTAAAAGATGTGAGTGGAAAGCTTATGATTGCACAAATATATGTGGATGATATTGTCTTTGGAGGAATGTCTGACCAGATGGTAGAGCATTTTGTTCAGCAAATGCAATCTGAGTTTGAAATGAGTCTTGTAGGTGAGCTTAATTTCTTTTTGGGTCTTCAAGTAAAACAAATGGAAGACACTATATTTATCTCTCAGAGTAAGTATGCCAAGAATATGGTCAAGAAATTTGGCATGGATAATGCTGCCACTAAAAGGACTCCTGCTCCTACACATGTCAAGCTGTCAAAGGATGTCAAAGGTGAAAATGTAGATCAAAGTCTATACAGAAGTATGATAGGTAGTCTACTTTATCTAACTGCAAGTAGACCAGACATCACATTTGCTGTTGGAGTATGTGCTAGGTACCAAGCTGAACCAAAGGTGACTCATTTAACTCAAGTAAAAAGAATCTTGAAGTATGTGAATGGTACTAGTGATTATGGGTTACTATATACTCATGGTGAAAGTAACAAGTTAGTAGGGTATTGTGATGCTGACTGGGCAGGAAGTGCAGATGATAGAAAAAGCACTTCTGGAGGATGTTTCTTTCTAGGTGATAATCTTATATCTTGGTTTAGTAAGAAACAAAATTGTGTTTCATTATCAACTACTGAGGCTGAGTACATAGCAGCAGGCAGTAGTTGTACTCAAATGGTGTGGATGAGACAAATGCTGAGTGAATACAATGTCAAGACAAATGCTATGACATTATATTGTGACAACTTGAGTGCTATCAATATTTCCAAAAATCCTATACAACATAGTAGGACCAAGCACATTGATATCAAACATCATTTCATCAGAGATTTGGTTGAAGAAAAGATAATTGCAATTGAGCATGTTTCCACTGAAGAGCAATTAGCAGATATATTTACAAAAGCTCTTGATATTGCCCAATTTGAAAAATTAAGAAGGCGGTTAGGCATTTGCCTAATTGAGGAATTATAGCAGTTATTGTGTGTAAGGCGTGCATCAGTTACTGTCTCTCTCCCCAACCGCTACTTGCACGTCAATCAAGGAAGTGAATCAAAACTTCCCTTTTACAAAACAATCACACGCAATCATCATTATTCCTTACAACTCTTTTCTGAAACACTCAACCGCTCTATTGCCGCTCCCATTGCTGTTCAAAAATTCTCAAACCTCCAAATTCTCAAAAATCTTACTACGATCATGTCTACTTCATCTCAATCACCTATCGCAAACGCACAAACTTCCCCCAAAGCTTCTGAAACCGCTTCTCCAACGGTCCTGAATGTCCAACCGCTCGCAACAATGATCGATTCATCAGCAATCAAACAGCGTCCTAAAGCGCTGGTGTCAAGGAAGAGGAAAACCAGAAAAGGATCTACTTCTTCTGCTGCGAAGAAGACTGCAAAATCAAAAAGTAAGAAATCCTCTCCTGTTCAACGTGTAGGTCTTAGCATGCATGATCTATACTGTAAGGAAAATCCGTTCAAGTCGACTGTTGTAGAACCAGATGTTGATACTTCTGGCACTGGATCTGATGATAAGCCTATTGAGGGAACTGAAGCGTTTACTGAAACCCTAGGGTCTGATAATCCTAAGGTAGATGACAAGTTAGATGCTGGAAAATCAAATTTGCATGTTGATAGTGTTAAACATGCTGATGACAAGGTTGTTACTGATGATGCAAATGTTGCTGAGAACATTGCTGTGACAGAGGAAACTGCTCAACCCTCTGCTGAGAAGCCAGATGCTGTGCCAGATGCTCAAGCATCTTTGGCACAATCCAATGAGGAGGTTTAGGATGTTCCAAACACTCCTGAAACTGAAGTGGCTGAAGAGAATGATTCTCCTAAGCCTCAGGATGATGGTCAGGCTGAGAATGTGAACATTGACCAAACTAATGTGGTCAATGTGGATGATTTGGAGTCTGAAGACAGAACTTTGGAAGAGACTCTTGCTGCTATGGGTATTGCTCGAAGGACAAGGAGAAATTCCACTACTGCTGTTGCATCTCCTACTGGAAAAGATGCTAAGAAAGACAAAAAGAAAGCTGATACTGGGAAGAAACCGGTTGGTCCCCCTAGGTCTTGGAGTAAAGTTACTCCCAAGCTTGATCAAAAGAAGAAGAGCCTTAAAAGAAAGGATCACCCTTCAAGTGATTCAGACTTTGAGATGACTGAGACAAATGCTGCCCCATCTGGTGGAGCATCTAGAAGAACTGTCAAGGGAATGAAAGTCCCTCTTGTTATTCCTCCAGCTCCTCTGGATAATGTATCTTTTCACTTGGAAAGTGGTGCTTCTAGGTGGAAATTTGTCTATCATAGGAGGCTTGGCTTGGAAAGGAATTTGAAGGCAGATGCTTTTAAATGCAAAGAACTTATGGATGTGCTGGAATTTGCTGGGCTGATGAAGACAGTGCAGAACCTGGGACACTACTATGACAAGCTAGTAAGGGAATTTGTGGTCAACATGTCTGAAGATTGTGATGATCCTAGAAATCCAGAATACAGGCAGGTGTTTGTACGTGGCAGGTGCATCAATTTTTCTCCTCAAATTATCAATACTTATCTAGAAAGGTCCACTGTAGACGTTCCTGAGTTGGAGGTAACTGATGACATCATCTGCAAGGAGATAACAAGTAACAAGCTTAGACATTGGCCTAGGCATTTGTCTGCTGCTAAACTGTCCCCATTGTATACCCTGTTAAATAAAATTGCTGCTCATAACTGGTCCCCAACTACTCACTCCAATTTTGTTGCTACTGGCTTGGGTAAGCTTATATATGCAGTAGGTACTAAGTCTGCATTTGATTTTGGCTCTTATATTTAATATCAATTTTTAGAGCAAGCTAAGTCCTTTGCTATGTGATATCATCCTACAACAACACCCTGACATTTTGGTTGGTGCTGATGAACCTGTTAGAAGGCTTAGTCCCCTTGTTTTGGATTGCAAACCTTTGTCCCAGCCACAGGCTGATGAGTTGGCTGGCACATCTGTCCAAGGAAGGCTATGATTGCTGAACTGACTAAGGTTAGCCTGTATTTGGGTGAGAAGAAGCTGAAGGTTGACAAGGTAATAGTTGCTTTGATAGCTGAGGCTGAAGCTGAGGGTGAGCTGAATGCCCAAGGACAAGACAGGGAAGAAGAAGGAGGAAATGGTAATGCTTCTGCTGCTGGTGACACTGAGCACGTGTCCAACACCTCTGATGAGACTGCCTCTTTTTAATCCTTGTGTAATTTTTTTTCTTTTATTCATTCACTATGCACCTGTGTGTGCCCTATGGTCTGTAATAACACTTATTGGGGCCTCTTTGTGCCTCTGTGACCTCTGTGACTGATGTGCCACTCTTCGATCTCTCTTATGGATTATATGCATTATTGATGTTTGTCAGAATTTATGGCTAAAAAGGGGGAGTAGTAGTATATGTTAGAAATTAATTTTTCTTATGCCTGAAGAATGATCTGTTGCATGCTCTTGAAGTTGCTTGAAGTTGCTATGCTATGCTATGTTTATGCATGAAGATGTATGTTAGAATTAAAATTCTTATGATCTGAAGATGCTCAGACACATGCTCTAGAAGTTGCTATGTTATTTATATGCATGAAGATGTTTGGACAGATGCTCTGACATTTGTCTCATTGAAGTAAGTATGTTTTTTTTCTATGCATGCAAGTTTTGAGGGGGAGCGCTTATGTTATGTGACGTGAATGCATGTGTTGAGGGGGAGCACGTATCACTGATCTCTATCTGTTGTGGAAGAATTTTTTTTAAGAGTATGTTTTCATCTCTTTATATGAACCCACTATATGTGAAATTTTTATCTGGCTATGTCCTGTGAGGCTAGGCGCATTATGATTTCTGAATGCCTCTGATATTGTTACGAGCTATCCTTGTTCAAAGAATTCTCTTGAAGGTAGTTTTGTTATATGCCATGATTATTGTGTTGCCTATGCATGATGTGAACGTGAAGAAGTTTTGTGTATTTCTCCAAGAACTGGCTATAGATTGTTTTCGCCATAAATTTGCCAAAGGGGGAGATTGTTGGGTTTTTGTATGTTGGCTACATTCTTGCAAAAACAACTACTAGCCAAATGCTGAGACACATGCTGAAAGCAAGTGGCACAGCATTGTGTGACCTGACTGTTGCGCGCAAACACGCGCTATATTTATGTTGAAGATCTTCTGGATATTCTATGGAGTTTTATATTTAACCTAGCGTGCTGATCAAGACGCGCAGGTTTGCTGAGCTGTAATAAGGCTACAGGCCTTTGTATTTCCATAATTAATCTTTATGTATTTTTGGAAATAACATTCTTGCTCATGAAGAATTGTTAGCTGGACCTTACAACGTCTAAGCTATGTTTTGAAGCCCAAAACCCGTGTTGCTGAGTACTATATATGTATGAAGACAAACCCTAGGTTTTGTGTGTGTTGAAAACCGTGTGTGTACTAAAGCGTGAGTATTAGGTTTTCTTGTTAGTGAGAGTCTTGCTTGTATCTGTTGATGCATGTCAAGTTCTCTGTGTGTTATTGAGTTGTAACTGTGTACTACTCCTAAGCTGTGAAGTACGGAGTTAGTTGTGTCTTGAAAGTGTGACTTTTCAACCATTCAAAAGAACAAGTGATAACAGTGCTGGTTGTACTGTTTGGTAGGAATTGAGACGGGGTCTCATATCTAGGAGTTCCTAGGTAGAGCAGCACGGGATAGGGTCTAGGTGCATAACCCAGTAGTGAGGCTACGTTGGTGTATTTCACTAGAGCTATTATAGTGGGTTCATTCCTGGATTGGTATCCCCCAGACTAGGGCAAGTTGCGCCGAACTGGGTTAACAAACTCATTGTATCCTTTACTTTACAGTCACGCTTATTTTACTTTGCTACGCCAAGTTATTTTATTATTGTGTGACAAATGCTCGGACACTAGTGCTAACATTGTGCACAGCATTTGTCTGTCTGGTTGCCAGAATTTCAGTGGCAATATCTCAGGTACTGGCAGGGGTGGCTTAAGTTGGATAGACTTGTTTTCAAGCAAAGCTGGTAGCAAATCGGCATACTTTATCGGAATAGGATCGTATCGAGGAGGATCCTGATTACAATTGTAATTGACATTCTGTGATTGATTTTGTGGTTGCTGTTGATAACCTATATTCATCGGTTGTGCAATAGCAGCGACATACTATTGTTGTTGGCGATAATTCCTTCTGTGACCGCCATTAGCAATCATGCTTACCTCTAGCTCCTTCTTCTTTCCAAAACTAGCACCGTACCTTTTGTTACTACCAGAACCAGAAGCATCTTTGACCAAACGTCCTTCTCGAATTGCCTCTTCCATACGTGTACCAGTTTTAACCACATCAGTAAAATTACGGTGATTACTAGCAATCATTCTATCAAAGTAAAACGGGTCGAGTGTATTCAAAAATATCTTTGTCATCTCTTTTTCATCCAAAGGTGGATTAACCTGTGCAGCCAGTCCACGCCACCTTTGGGCGTACTCCTTGAAGCTTTCTCGTTCTTTTTGGGATAAAGAACAAAGTTGGTCCCTGTCAGGAGCTAAATCCACATTGTACTTATACTGTTGCATGAGTGCTTCACACACATCAGTAAAAGACTTGATATTCTCACGATCCAAACTCACATACCACTTCAAAGCAGCACCAGTCTAGCTGTCTTGAAAGCAATGAATCCACAGTTGATCTTTTCTTGCATGAGCAGCCATCTTTCTAGCATACATGATCAAATGACTTTGTGGGCAAGAATCCCCCTTGTACTTTTCAAAGTCAGGAACTTTGAATATAGGCGGTATATCAACATCAGGAACTAAACACATATCATAAGCACTCTTTCCAAACAACTCCTTACCACGGAGCGCACGAAGTTCTCGCTGGATTTCATCAAACTGGTTCTGAACTTCATCGTTGTGACCAAAAGATACCACGCTATCAACCGGACCAGCATGATAGATAGGTTCTCCCACTAATGTCACAGTGTTCATGATGAGAGGAGCAACCGTCATTGCAGTCTGTGGAAGAGAAACTACAACCTGTGGAATAGCACCACCCTGAAACTGAGTATTGAGAGGAATCTGCTGAGATCCTTCACCGAAATTAGCAAGCATGCCCCATTGGTAATGCATTGGTGCAGTGGACATCGGCTGGCTAACATAGAACAGTGGAACAGAAACCGGGATGTTATCAGGAATAGAAACATTCAAAGCTTGTGATGGAGGAGGCGGGGGCCTCGCCATAGTCAAAGATTCAACCAAAGCAGTCAGATGGGCTACATTAGCCTTAAGAGAGGTAACCTGTTCTTGTAATTGCTGATTCTCTTGCTCAAGACCTTCCATTCTTTTCTTGAAGTTTGCACTAGTGTTGTAAGTACGTGTTGGCTTGAAACGAGAACGTCGGGCCAGGATCTGAGAGAGAGATGCGGAGCTTAGACTCTTTGATAAAACCATGAATGTGGAAATGATGTATGTAATGAAAGTTTTATTTTGACTTTGATTTTCAAAGGACTCTAGGATATGAATCATAAAGGACCTCATTTTTGTTTGTAAATGATCAAAAGAAAATTTTCTTTTCAAAGCAATTTTTTTTCAAGGTCCATGATGATTGTGAAGTTTATAAAGAAATTTCTCTAAGTCTTTTGAAAACCCATGGAAAGAGATTTTCATGGATGCATGGATGAATGAGATGTGATAATGCAACAAGCACAAACATAAGCAAACATGGTTGGTTATGATATCACAATGTTGGAATCAAAGGTAAACCACCCACGAGGTATGAACTATTGGTTTTCTTCTTTTTGTAACATGGGTTCTACAAAGTTCCCAACGTCATCAATTTTCCTTCTTGACTACCAATGTCCACGACTTAACTCACGGCCAAATGAAATATCCAAGGGAAAGTCTCGATTGAGCGTGGTATCGCGGAGTCAACTATTCCAAGACTTTTACTCTCGGCTTGAGCTATCGCACCACACCCTAAAAAAGGGTCCACAACATCCTTGGATACATGTCATAGCAACAATCTACGCAAAAAATCACGTCGAAAAGAATACTACAAACATGACCCTCAATTGTGCGTGGTTCCATCACATGTGGATATGTGCGGAGTTTTGCCTTCCGCCCACTCACTATGATCCTATCACAACTATCTCAAGGTACACTCAAGCTCGGGTCAAGCTTGTCTCACTCAAAAACCCTTCCATAATATATATAAAGCTTGTAAACATTTAAGCACATAGGAAAGCAATAAACTAGATAGGTTCAACCCTCTTAAGGAGAGTGTCCCCAGTGAAGTCGCCATTTTTCTGTTGCGGGGATTTTGGGATTTCCACCACTAACATTGACCTTTCATTTCGAAAGAGGGGAAAGTGTCGAAAACCGTTTAAAAAGAGAGATTCTATGCTCGGGGGTTAGTTACACCTAGGGAAGGTATTAGCATCCTAAACGTCCATGGTACTCCATGGTAACCTCTAATTTATTGCTTTTTTATTGCTTTCAATGTGCTTAAGAAATTGAGGGAGAAGTTGTAAGAAATGGAGGGAGAAGATGTATAGAAAGAAAAGTGTGTGAATGTGGAGATTGGATGAGAAAAGAAAGTTATGACATAAAAAATTTAGTTGAAACCTAAACTAATCGTGTGACTAATTTGGTATTGGACTAAAGAAATTGTATTTAAAAGAGGGAAGAAGTTGTTTATTTGTTTTCTATTTTTTTCTAAAGAAATTACTAAGCGCACCTCTTCGGAAATGAAGGTTCGTTTTTTTTATTGGTTTTTTAGCGTTGTGCGGAAAGCGATAAAAATAAAATGCACGCAATGCAAGTTTTCTACATCCTCTTTGGGGTTACATTTTTCCTAAATACATTCTAAGAGTTTTTGCGACAAAAATAAACATGAATGAATGCAACATTTCAATGCAATGCAATTTTACAAGTTAAAGTGAATTATAGACGGAGCAAGAAATAAAGAAGAAAAAAAAACTACACTAAGCTAATTATCCTAAAGCTTAAGGTTCTATTATCATCATTCTTTTTTAAGTCCGTCTCCATTTAGCATAGGTATTAAGTTTAAGTCTCAAAATCCACAATCAAGCATCATGAACAATATGCAATGATATGATAACATAAAATAAAATTATACTAAATTGCAAGAAAATAAAGGACTAAAATAAAAAATTATAAACTAAGAACATAAAACATAAAACATAAAGTAAATAAATTAAAAAAGAAGAGAGATTAAAGAGGGAAAAGAAGTAAATAGCAAAAAAAATCTGAAGTAAAAAGAAATAAAACGTGAACACATAAAAAAGACAGGGGGGTGCATTTAATAAGGAATATAGTGTAATAAAATAAGTCTGAAAAAAGGGGGGTGAAAATAGAGAAAGAGTTGTTTGGCCCAAGTGTCTAGGCCCATTTGTTATCTGAACCGGTCCGGTTCGGTTCAGGTCCCTTAGATTGGACCGGACCGAACCGGTTTATTCATTGTGATTGTGTGTGGGTGCGCGTGTGCAGGTGTATCGTGAACCAACAAGATCTCCTCATCAGATCTAGATCAGACAGTCCTGATCTGATCACAGAATCAACGATCAAGCCCAAGGGTTAAGGATAAACGAACGTGATTGAAAGTGACAGAAAACAGAACACACCGTGCACCATCATCGTCTCCGTCAACGATAATAACTCCGGCGCAGTGGCTTTCATGGAGCTTTTTCAACGATCAACGAAAATATGCAAACTATATATCAATCAACTTGGATTTTCATGAAGAAATCAAATTCGGCATTAGTTTTTCAAAACCATGTTTATATTTTACGAATCGAAAAGAAAAAGGAGAAACGAATTTAAACAAAATCAAACACAAACAGTACAAATTAGTTCAAATTAAAGCACGATTTTAATCTCAAAAGGTCCTAGAAGCATCGTATTAGCGTTATTAACCTTCGAATCGGTTCGATTTGAGATTGGGAATGAGTTTGATGAACGACGGTGTCGGATCTGTTTGCTTCAAAGGTTTCTGCGTTACTGATGTTTAGTATGGTTTGGAACCAAGTTCAGAACAAGCGATGAAGACGGAAATGAAATCACTGACGAAGATTTGAGAAGTTTTTTTTTTTGGTTGATTGAAGTTTGGAATGATGAATTGATCGACGATTTGTGTATCAATAAATATTTTATAACTGCAAGTGCACAGTCTCGTCGTTGAGTTTTAAAAGATATCGAACCACAGAGACCAACAGTCGAACTACCGTATTTCTGTCGTTGCGGTGTAAATCTAAGGCTAATAGATGTTTAGGGTTGATTGGAATTTTAAAAGAAAATTAAAATTAAGATTTAAAATTAATTAAAGCGGGATATCGGTATGTAACTTAATCAACCTTCGGGGATTTAATAAATTAATAGCGTGCGAAAAAGGGTTTATTTTTCAGAAGAACTTTCTTAATTCAAAGGTTTAAACCTCACACTCTCGTTTTGTTGATAAAAACCATACTTTCTAAGCTAGGAGTTTTACTGTCACTTTTCTACCACCTTAACTTCGAAAGTATATTTTGAAAATCAATTAGTTCTAATTAATCCTAACGTGGCTCTCGCTCGTTCAAAGATTAATATCAAATTCCTACTATCTAGTTAAAACCTCAAACTCTCGCTATATTGATTTTAACCTTAATCGCTTTATATTACTCTCGTTCAAAAGCTTAAGAGTTTTAAAATTAGGAATTCGAATCAGAAAAATAGTTTAGGAAGTGCGCGCTAAATCATTATTAAATTCCCTTCGGAGAATTAATTCACATACCGATATCTAGGAATTTAGCTAGACATAGTAAAGAAATTAAATAAACAAAAACAGAAAATTAAATAAAGCATAATTAAATAAACGAATAAAAACATTAAATAAAAAACCTGGAATAAATGCTGAATTAACTTGACTGAAATAACTGGAATAATATTCTTGACAGGAAAGTGAAAACAGAACTGAAAACGGATTCCCGGTGTGGAAATACCGTTACAGTTACTGTAACAAGAAACTAAAACTGTACTGAAAAGTAAAGAAAATAAGACGTACGAAGAACATAATTTCGTCCTCTATTTATAGAGGGAATTTTCTGGTTACGATCCACAAAAATAAGAGATGATAAGCTCCTTTTTGTTTTTATCCAATAGCCACACGATTAGGAGAAACGGTTGATCGAACGCCTGCTTGCTCCCCACGCTGCGCAAAACAGTTGCTACTGGGCTTTCACTAGGTGGCGCTCGCCACCCATTCTGTGGCGCTCGCCACTGGGCTTCCAATTGGTGGCGCTCGCCACCCCCATTGTGGCGCTCGCCACTAATCAAATTTGGGCCAATGCCCATTTTTGCTATGCTCCTTTGTGGGCTGCGCGAATTTGGGCTTTGCACCCCCTTTTTGCTCCGTTTTTGCCACTTTTTGCTCAATTCTCATTCTCCGACCTATTTTATTCGACAAAAGTAAAAACATATCAAATACTTAACATAAAAAGACATAAATGAAATAAATACATATGCAAATGCAACTAAAATTCACCTAAATTAAGCTAAAAATACGATATGATTTCGTGTCATCAAATTCCCCCACACTTGAACCATTGCTTGTCCTCAAGCATAAAAGAATAGTGAATCGCAAAGCATAAGTAAAAACACATGACACGATCATCTTACTCGTACGTGGTTGCTGGCTAAACTATGAAAATCAAATAACAGTGCAAATAACAAAAACACCGTAATGACACAAGAGACTCCCGGTCATGTGAAAACAGACCTGAAGCATTTCCTCTTGACTCTACCTCTCACCTAAGTTTCATTCCCCCTTTTCATTCCAGCGCAATCACATTAAGCCTGTTATCTTGTACACGCCCATGGTGGGAAACCTGTTAGTGATTATGATCATCATATAGCGAGGGGTGCTGATAACATAAGTTTGGTAACCACTATTTGCTTTACCCATTTCGCAGTTGCGGGGGATCGGATCGTAACCCGCCCTACCAAGTTCAGAATCAGGCACCTCTGAACCAACTACTAATGGGTTTCTATACTATGGTATTTTTTTCCTTCTCATGTTTCAACATTTGCTGAATATTCATCAATTATTTCAAGGAATCAACCAATAGCATTTATAACATTTTTAATCAAAATCATTCACTTATATTCTTCGGTTTCCCACTTAGTTTGTGCCTTGAGATGGTGCCGACTACTAGATAAACTACTAAGGGTTCATTAAAACTCAAGTGCAAAGCTTTGTCAAAATTAGTACTCAAATCAGTTTTACACACTTCCGGGAATCTAAGGTGTTAAAACGGTATTGATTTTATCTAACTGTTACCCAAATTCACAAAATAGCCTAGATAGTGCAAACAACCTATATACTTTAAGACAATCAACATCAAGCATCAGAACACAACACTTGCTTTTCACAAGAAAATTTTTGGTATGGCTCAAGAAAATGGGAAAATCAGACGATATCAAAACCAACACGCAAAATCAACTCAATCCAAGTGAACTAACCTAAGCTTTTATTATGCATGCAAAACTAAATGACTGTAAGTAAAGGAAAGCGATAAAGCTTCCTCCCCCACACTTAAATCGAATATTGTCCCCAATGCAACGACTAAAGGTGAGCTCAGAAGGGTACAACCTGAGAGAAAGTAACTACTGGCGGTCCGGGCCGCACCTCCTCGTGCGCCTCTCATGTGGTGGAGGTCCTGCACCGAGCTGCTGGAAATAGCCATCAAAATCATCCATTCGTAAGGACATATCTGCCATGCCATCAATCAAACCACGCTGGTCGCTCTGACACTGCTGCATCATGCTCATCATCTCTGTTTGACGAGTCTGGATGTCCTGGATATGCTGGTCCCGCTGGGCATCTAAAGTGTAGTGCTGCCTCATCTCAGCTAAAACGGTATCAAGCGTGGCTGTGCCACTCTCATGGGCAGCTCCAGAAGTAGTACCTGCAAAATAACCAGAAGAAGTGTGTGTGTTGTGTGCATTAGTCTCCGGAGCCTCGTGCTCCTCATCCTCAGATCTGTCACTCTCTTCCTCATCAGGGTCGGGGAGACAACGGAATTTGGCTATCGAGCGCACATTGAAGCGCGCGGGGTCAGGGAGGGTGATATCAGGGCAGGCTTTGTTATCTATCATGAGAATGTATTTTCCATCAGCCTGCTGCTTTACTAGCCTCATGTTTCGTGCCACGTCTAAATCAATGGTACGAGGGTCAAGTGGGGTAAGGGTAGAAATTTGCGCCCCGTGGTTTAGCAAGCGTGCTAAGGTTGTGATAAGACCACCAAAAACAATTGCCCCTTTGGACTTAACCATTGAAAACATGTGATACATCATAAAGCGGGCAGTATGGACCTTTTCTTTTGAGACGCTGTAAGTGAACAGCAAAAAGAGCTCTTTTTCATTGACCTTGTTAGAACCAAGGCGGCCAAACACAGTGCAAGCCAAAAGATGGCGAAAGTAGCGAATAGCGGGGTTTTGGATCAATGACGCTCTGTTACCCTCAAAACTACTCATATCCTTGCCGGTTAATCCCCACCAAAGTTTCTTTGCGGCATCTGGCCACCCCACTTGAGTAGGCAGCTCATCTTTCACTCCCTCGCCGTGTGGTAAGTGCAACAACTCGGCTAGCTCATCGTAGCTAAAATTGTAATCAACATTAAATAAACGGAATCTCACACGGTCGGGGGTGGGGTTTAGTTCTAGAGAGCTAAGAAATTCTGCGGTAAGTTGGACATGAACGAGGTCTTTAAAAGAAAGCAAGAAATCAAGCTTAAATGAACGAACCAAATGGCGCACACTATCCGATAATCCTAGAGTCTCGAGACAAAAGTCATCGGCATACCTCGTTGGTTCGTATTCCTTTCGGCGGAGGAGTCAGTAGAGCTTAGCTTGGTCTCCATCTCGGAAGTTGATTGCATACTCCCCTTGTTGGGCCATGAACTTGACTTACCTTAGCTTGTAATACTAGAAGAAAATGAAACAAAGAAAGAAAGAAAGCCTCTGTGAAATGAGAAATGTGTTGTGAAGTGAATGTGTTGTGGTGTGTGTATTTATAATGGAAAATGGAGGTGAATGTGGTGATTGTGTAGTTGAAAATCTTAATGGAACATAATGATGGTGTCTTCATTTCACAGAGAATCAATTCCTTTCCAAACCCATAAAAACAAAACCATTCAATACAAGCTTACTGTAACACGCTTCCTGTACAAAATTTTGCCAAAATCATGAAGTTACATTCTGTGGCGAGCGCCACCAGGCCAAATTTTGCATTTTGGCCTTTTTCGTCCTGTAGCGTGTTGTTGTTCATTTGTACCTATACCTGTCTAAAGGAAATTGTACAGCATGCACACAGTTGAATTAAGTTCTAACAGGACAAAAATTTCACCAATTTACATTTCTAACACAGAGCAATTATCCACAAGAAAAATTCACATGAGCACACAAGAATATAAAACAAACGGTCTCTCATCAGGAGTTTTTATTAATCAAACGAACTAAATAAGAGTAAATATAGTTATTGCTGATTTCTGAAATTCAAATTAAAGTACTAGTAGAGAAAATTTCCTAGGATTAATTATTCTAGAGCAAGGAAAAGTAAATGAAAATCCTAGGAATGCGGTGAAATACGCCGAGACGGTCCTAGCCACTACGACGATGTTCGACTTCATTCACAACAAACCCCAACTCATCCTAAATATTCTCTACTTGCGCAGCGGCGGTATCCAAGAAAGCATAAAATTCCGCGCGCAACTTAGTCAGCTCGGCTTCCATTACATTAGTTTTAGCTTGCAATGCTTCAAACATAGCAACAGTCACGGTCGGTGGCCCAACTGGGGCATCAGCAGCAGGAGTAGGAGTAGAGAGAGTAGGATCAGAATCAGGAGACTCACTTGGATCAGCATCAGAGAGATATGTGTCAAGGTTTTCATAGGCTTGGGGTGAAGAAGGAGGTGTCAAGGGTGTATACTGAGGTTCCAAATCATTGAGCCAATTTCTTCTGTCATGAACACTGGTTTTATTGCTAGGCAAGGTAAAGTGGGGCACGACTTGGCGATTGATAAGGAGGTCAAATCTGTCGGGTCCTAAGTTCCCTATAATGCCACGGTTAAAGCAAAAGTTTATGTCCATGCATCAGATTCCTCCCAAGGGTTGAAGTTGATTAAAATGAACTGTCAGGCCTAGGGCATCTGCAATCATTGTAACCAACCCACCAACTAGTATGGGTCCCAGGCAGTCAAGGGCTATATTGTACATGTTGGTCATCATAAAGGTGGCCCCATTGACAGGGCGGGACTGCGAAGCACATAACATGATAAAAAGCTCCTCACGGGACACAAAGGTGTTCTTCTCTTCCTTTCCAAAGAGGGTCTGGGCTAGGATTTTGTGAAAGTAGCGGAAGGCTGGGTTGTGTATGTTTTCAGAATACATGTTTCCAAACTCAGCATGTCCTTCTCCTGAGATTTTACCCCAGAAATAGTCTAGCTCACGGAAAGGGAAAGTGCTCTCCTCAACTGATGTGAAAGTATGTGGGTCACTCGGGAAACCTAGGAGGTTGGCCATTTCTAGGTTGTTGAAGGTGTAGTCAATGCCGAACATCCTAAAGTTTATCAGGCCTCTTCTGAATCCTTTTCCGATCTCAGGGTGATAGAAAAATGAGCTTAGGAACTCGAGGGTTAGGCTTCGGTAAGAGCTAAATCTTCTCCCCACAGCAAAGCCGGACCATCCGACTTCATTAAGCAAGAACATCACGCTTCCGCGGATCCCTAGCTTGTCCATAGTAGCGCTGTCAGGGTAGATGGATAGGTGCATATCTCTCTGAGCTAGAATCTCATAGCCTTTGATCTGTCCTACTCCTCTGAACTTGATATCATGATTCTCATCTCGATTCATCGTGAAAGAAAGAAAGGTATCTAAAAAAAATAGATTTGAAAATATATACCAAAAATATGAGTGAGAAATAAGATATATAATAATACCGCTTAATTTTAAAAACATAATAATTCAGAAAAAATAAGCAACAACTAATGACATAAAAATTAACAAAATTAAACCTACATGTGGGTTGCCTCCCACCAAGCGCTTTGTTTAAAGTCGGTGAGCTCGACGGTTTTGTGTTTTTTATCTTGCTTGTGATGGCCGGATTGGGAGTGATTTCCATGGCCACTTATCACGCACTCTCACATACCCCTCGCTCTTTCTCTTCTTTCTCCTATAGGGCGGTTCAGCTTCCTTGCCCTCTTCTATTATTTTGTGGTTTGGGAGAAATGGAATTTTATCAATTTCAGGCGGGGGTTTTGGTTCAATTTCAAGTGTCCTTCGTTCTTTGGACTTAGGACTTTCACTCGCCTTTCCAAATGTCACTCTCATCCTCTTTGTATTGACATTCTCTTCAAATTTTCTTTCCCCTATTTTCCTCTTTCTATTTGCGCCCTTATCCCCATGTGTGTTAATTTTTACATCTTTTTTCTTTTCACATGGTTGGGGAGTTGGGTCTACTCTAGCCTCTACTATCACTTGGGGAACAAGGATTGGTGGATTGTAGGGAGCAGGGAAAACATGCAGTGTTCCCTTCTCTACCTCTTCGACTACCTCACTAGGGAGGAGTATCGGTGATGCTTCTTCGATCTCCACTCTTTCCTCGCTGAAACTCTCAACATCATTATCATCCTCACTAGCCCTCTCAATCTCGCTTTCATTAACGTTTGCTACGACGTCTACTTGTCTCTCGTAAGAGGGTTCTATGGTTGACTGGGTGAACTGGGAGATTAGTGTCTCCATCGACTCTTGGGGAGTCGCTGTTGAGGCAACCATGGCGTCGAGCATCCTTTGGGTTTCGAGATTGGTTTGTCTAATCCGTTCATTTATAAGGTCTTGCTCCCTCATCATCTCTCTAAATCGGTGCTCTCGACTAGCCTTAGCGGAATTTTCCATAAATTCATTATATACCACTAATAGGCTAGGACTAACGGATTCTTTTGGATTTAAATATGGAGGATAGTAATTGTACTGAGAATTAAGGTATTGTCCTTCAGAGTATGGGGACGGCTGAGACTGGTAGTTACATGGGAAGTTATGGTTAGGGTAGTTAAAATTTTGAGGATAGTCATTATAAAAGGAGTTTGAGTTATACATTTAAGCTCAAAGGACTTATCCTAAAATTGTTTGTTATTTATTATTTTATTTATTTTTTTCGATTTTTGAAATTTAAAACGCCTTAGTCTCTACGGTGTAACGACGGAGTTACGATATCGACTAAATTGGTCCCCGGCAACGGCGCCAAAAACTTGATCGACGATTTGTGTATCAATAAATATTTTATAACTGCAAGTGCACAGTTTCGTCGTTGAGTTTTAAAAGATATCGAACCACAGAGACCAACAGTCGAACTAACGTATTTCTGTCGTTGCGGTGTAAATCTAAGGCTAATAGATGTTTAGGGTTGATTGGAATTTTAAAAGAAAATTAAAATTAAGATTTAAAATTAATTAAAGTGGGATATCGGTATGTAACTTAATCAACCTTTGGGGATTTAATAAATTAATAGCTCGCGAAAAAGGGTTTATTTTTCAGAAGAACTTTCTTAATTCAAAGGTTTAAACCTCACACTCTCGTTTTGTTGATCATAGCCTTTCTGTTCATAATTGTGGAAGTTTCTTGCACAAGCACAGACATTCTCTTGGAGGGCCCTGCTATATCAGCAGCATGGGTTCCCTGAAACAGCTTAAAGTGAAGAGAAAGAGGAGGCTTTCTCTTCAGTGGCTCATCAACAACAGTCAATATGTTATGATGTTGGGAAAGAATTATTCCACAAATAAGAGTGGGAAAAGCAATAGGCAACTGAACAACCCAAGATTTTCCATGGGTCATTGTTTGCTCAAAGATATAAGTACCAAAATCCGCTTCAGTCCCAATCCCTATATAGTGAATCATCCTAGCCAAACCAATAGTTATATGGGAAGAGTGGGTAGTGGGAACCCAGTTGATAGTCCCTATCCTATTAAGCACAACATATTTAACAGAGAGCATACACGAGGGAACTTTACCTTTGGTTGGCCACACCTTGACCTAATTAGCAGTAAATGGTCATACACACCTCATTATTGGTAACTTCCACTTGAGGGTATCCATGCTCTGTCCTTTCAAGGAACCTATTGATAATGGCTGGAGAGAACTCCACACATTGGTTCCTAACATATACCTTCTGATAATCTTTGCTAAGTGGATTGTCACAATCGTCGGCAATATTAACACTAAATTCTTTGACCAATTTGGCATTACAATTTCCCAAGCCACTAGTAGTTTTCATCAAGTCAGCTTTTTCTATTAAATCAATTACCTCTTTACAGGCTAATGTTTCATCAGACATTTCTCTTTCAAGACCAAGTCTCAAAGCATACACATACTTCCACTTTGCAGCACTGTCAATGAAGTGGAATGACACATTGTCTATTAGCACATCAGGGACATTTGGTGAAATAAATCTCCCACCAACTCTTCGTTTAGAAGACATGATGCTTGGAGCAGCAATAGAAATATTTGGAAAATATTTGAAATAAAAATAACGAACCATTGATAGTCACCACTCCACCGGGTGCGTAAACCGTAAAAAAAATTTCTTTTTTTTTGTATTAGATGTAAAATAGGGCTCTAGGTGTAGTTTTAGATGCTACAAAAGTTAAAGTTTAGCATTTTAGAAGTTTGGACTAATTTTATCTTAGTAAGTATTACTCGGTGTTTGTTATGTTGTTGCATTATGAATTTTTTGTGCTTGATTTGATGTATCATGCATGTCTTTGCTAGTATTATAAGTGCAAATGAGGAAAAAGATACAGCTTGTGCCTAAATAGTAATTTGCATTATAGCGTCGGCTTAACAGACGTTACAAAGTTTTGTTGACTTTTTAAGAGTTGACTATAGCGTCGGCTTGACCGAAGCTTTATGATTTTGTTGACTTTTCTGATTCTCGTAAACTTAGCGTCGGATGTAACTAGAATCGGCCATTGACTCGGCTTAGCCGACGCTAACCTTTAGCTTCGAGCCTTTAACTTCGGTCCTGACACCGACGCTAATCAGACGCTAAATACGTGTTAGTGTCGGTTTTTGGCCCTTTAGAGTGGGCTTAAGACCGACGCTAAAAGCTGTTTTTCTAGTAGTGGCTATGCCAACTTACAAGACTATTACAAAAAAGGTGACAAGTACCACTAGTACTTTTCCTATCCAACTTGCAACCGGCAAAGTCGGAATCAGAATATCCTAGTAAAGAACAATCGTTCCCCTTGGAGTACCACAAGCCGAAATTTGAAGTTCCTTTTAAATATCTTAAAATCCTTTTACGACTTTTAAATGTGATTCTTTAGGGGATGATTGGTAACGTGCGCAAATGCAAACGCTAAACATTATATCCGGCCTTGAAGCCGTCAAGTAGAGTAGAGATCCGATTATAACTCCATATTGAGTGATTTCCACATCTTTACCTTCCTCATCATTGCTTAAAGCATATGTTGATGTCATAGGAGTTTTCATATCTTTGGAATCCATCATGCCAAACTTCTTGAGCAACTCAAGACAATACTTTGTTTGATATATGAATGTTCCTTCCTCTAGTTGCTTGATTTGTAATCCCAATAAGTAGGTTAGCTCACCCATCATGCTCATCTCAAATTCACCTTGCATTAAACTAGAAAAGCTCTTGACAAGAGATGGGTTAGTGGAACCAAAAATAATATCATCAATATATATTTGAACTAATAAGACATCCTTTCCCTTACGTTTAATGAATAGAGTGGTGTCAACCTTCCCCCTTGAGTATCCGTTTTTGATTAAGAACTTGCTAAGCCTATCATACCAAGCCATAGGGGCTTGTTTTAGACCATATAAAGCCCTTTTTAGTTTAAAAACATAATCCGGATGTTCGTGATTTTCAAAACCGGGTGGTTGTTTGACTACTTGGCTAACCCACTTAGAAGGGGGGGTTGAATAAGTGGCCCTTTTAAACAATGTCGTTTTCCAAAAATTTGTTTAAAGGTATGCCCGAAAGTCCCACTGGATCGGTAGTCTCTTTGAATCGACTTGATCAAAGGAAAAATAGTTTAAGCCTTTAACGAAAGATGATAACGAATAAGAAGCGATCGAGTTCAAATTATCCAATTAAAAAATTCAAGCAAGTTACACAAGTTCAATGCCAAATCTATCACAATCAAGATATATGACAATTGAATTTTTATGCACACTTACGAACACAAAAATTCAATTGAATCGGAAAATTAAAGCGATTGCGTAAAGTAAAAGATTAAGGAAGAAAGAGACAAATGATTGATTAGGGAGTTCCCAACGACTTTCGTGTCGTCCTCGCGGTCGGCCGGGTACATCTCCCCCCAAATAACCAAACGGGTTATTTGAGCGTTTATTGATTAAAAACGTTTACTATGAGTGTACAATTTACAAAGACTCCAATAACCCTATCTCGAATCTAATGTAAACTATGCGATATACCCTCAACAAAGAAGAGGGGGTTGAATTGTGTTTTAGGTAGTTTAAAAAACTTCTTCTAAGTTCTTTCGAACTTATCATATTTGGCAGCGGATAACACAACAAAGAAGAGTAAAGAGAGAGAGAGAGACACAAGCAATTTTATACTGGTTCCTCTCACAAGTTGAGAGTAGTCCAGTCCCCTTGTACTTCCAAGGGAGTTCACTAAAATCACTATGATTACAGTTGCTCAAACACACTAGTAAGAGACTTCCAATGCTCAAGTATAGAAACAAGTGACTTCCTAGACTAAGATAGAATATATTGTTTTTGGTACCTTTGAGCACTTGATAAGAATCAAATACTCAAGGCAAATTACAACACTTAACACAAGAGCAACACTTAGAATTCTAACGAACAGTAAGTGAATAAAGCAAGACTATTTTGTTATCAGAAGCTCAGTTTTCTTTCTTGTGAGTTTGATCAATTTTGCAAGTTGTAATCCACACTTGACTTCAAGAACGAGGTCTCTATATATATATGAAGAGTTAGAGACGTTGCAGATTTGACCGTTGTCAAGTTGTTTTGTCCGTTGGAGCAGTTCCTAGGTGGTCACATGTAATTAAGCTCAACAAGGAAACTTGATGACTTCACTTTGCAGGTTTAGACCTTGTGTGTGTCCAAATGCGGTAATGAAAAAATGACTAATGCACGCATTATCTTCCCAAGATAATATTATAACGTGCTTTGATTTTCCTTCACACATATTTGAACTTAATCGTTGATGATTCCTAAGTTAAACATGTGATATCCTTTCGTGAATCTTCCAGCGCAAGACTGATCTCAGAAGTCTGCACTCCCAGTACAGCTTCTGGTGTTGTGTGCTTCTGATTACTTATCTTCTGAGATCATCCTTCTGATGTATCATCAGAACTTGCGTTAATGCTTCTGATCAAGTCATCAGAACCTCTAAGCTTCAGTGCATGTTGACTTTTCACTAATGTTCCTGCATGCTTAGATTAAATATTAAAATACCCTATTGTTCATTAATACTTTGTTATCATCAAAACTTAAGCGAATAATTGTCAGAACCACTTTTGTTCCAACAATCTCCCCCTTTTTGATGATGACAAACTAAGTATTAATTTACAATGGTTGTTGAATTAATTTATCAAGGTTCAAAACAAGTTTATGAGTTTTGCACACTCCCCCTGAGTTTAAAATTTGAATTAATTTCTACATATTTGACTCTTGGTGGAAGAGTTTGCAAGCTCTCCCCCTAAGTCTGATACTTCTGAGAAAAATTGCACTTTTTCTTTGAAATATCATATGTAGATTTCTTTCAAGTTTAACATATATTCTCCACAATAAAAATAATAAGTTTGCGTAAGACATAACTTAAATGTAATGACAGTTTCAGTATAAGTGCATTTAAGTTTCATTCAAAATTAATTACCCTTACTCCCCCTTTTGTCATCAACAAAAACATTTACGTGAAAAGAAGAGAAGAGTTTGAAAATATGTCAAAGCAAACGATTGGTTATGTGAGCGGTGTGTATTGAAAACCAACACAAATATTCCTTTAAAAACGCATAACCTTTGAGAGATTTATTCATTGCAAAAAAAAACAAAACATTTTCAGAAGAAGCAATGAATAAGGAAACCATAATTTTTTTGGATACAGCTTCAGAAAGTGCAAGAATGAAGAAACTTGCTGATAGAAGATCTACAGAAGCCAAACCAGAGGATGGCAGAACTTCATCAGTGGAATCAACTGCACGCTCAGAAGCTAAAGAGAAGAAGCCAATAGATGATAATGGACTTAGTCTGGTATTAGAGGATCAAATTTCTATTCTGAGTAGAAGACAGAATAGTACTTTTTGTAATAAACATGGTTTTGAAATAAAATTGATCCAATCCTAGCTTTTATTATTTACTTATGTCCAACTGTTTTGCTTACGTTAAAAACTTTGAAGTAGTGCGTAGTTAATGCAGTCAAAGATATGAGTTTCAATAAGAATGAAGTCAAGGGTGGTCACAACCATGTAATAAATTTCATTGTTGACCACAACTGACTCAGTGTAAAAACCAAAACTCTATAAAACGCATTCCCATCTCATTTATCTCAACACTTCCGCATTTTCATTGAATTAGGAAAATGGACAAGGATAGAAGAGATATCAAAGGGAAGAAGGTAGCAGAGAAGAAGAAGACTAGGAAACCACCAAGTCCAAAACCAAGGAATGGTAAAGGAAAGGGTGAAGCTTCTTCATTTGAGCCACTTAGAAGAAGCTGTAGGATTCGTTCAAAGATAGAACCATCAAAGCCAATCACTGTCTGTTCCTCAACAGATTCAGATGAGATTGATTCTGATTATGCAGAATTTTTGAGGACATATGATCCCATAGCTGCTGAAGGCTCATTATCTTCTTCAGACTCAACTAGCACAGATCCTGATTATGCAAGGTTTTTGGAGACTTAGTTACCTCTAGAAGAACCCTCTTCATCAGAAGGATCGGCCGTGTCTGAATTAGATTCTAAGTAGTAGTGTTTGAGTTTCTGTGTACTTTAAATTCTACTATTTTCAATAAAATGTTTGTCTTTGCTTTATACTACAATTACTTCTGATTTTCTATATCATGCATGTTTAAAAGATAATTATAAAATAACATAGCAAACATGTAATTCAAACAACATGCAATTAAAAACAAACATCCAGTTTTAACAGAAACAACAAGTTTTAACAAACCAAAATATCCAAAAGAAATAGTGCATAGAGAGATCCTAAGGTTTGAGATAGGAGAAGGTTAGGTTTTCTTGTTCTGAAGGATGTCCAAGAAAGTTTGCATTTGCACTGACTGAACCTTCAAGGCTTCGTTCATTTTAGTAATTTCAGCACCTTGTGCATTTTGCATTCCTTCCAATATAGCAAACCTTTGTTCTTGTCTTGCTTCCATCTCAGCAAACCTTTTATAACCAGAAGTACTTTAAACTCCTGGAATGACAGCTTCTTGCATAACCACTCCTGCAGTAACCTCTTCTGACCTAGCAGCTTCTACTAACCTTTGCTCTTCTGCTAATCTTTCCTCTTCTGCTAACCGAGCCGCTTCTGCTAGTCTAGCTTCTTCTGCTAATCTAGCCTCTTCTACTAATCTAGCCTCTTCAGCTAACTTAGCTTCCAACTCAGCAGCACGTCTCAAAGCACCCTCAAGCTTGTCTTTCTCAATTTCCTCATGAGACTGATTAGTCAATAGCAGAATTTCGCTTGTAGTGGTCCAACAGGTTCTTTCCAATTCCTCAAGCTGTTGTTTGTGAGCAATAACTAACTTTCTGATAGTTCTTCTTGAAATGGCTTGCACAACCTTACCAACACATTCTGACAAATCTTCCATTTTCCAAGCAACTTGATCATGTACAAGTTTCAGTCTAGAGGCAAAGTGCTCTACCTTGTAATCATCATTCTTGATAAGTTTAGTTAATTGATCATAAAATGAGATTGAAGGTTCAACAGAGTAGTCATCGATTCTATCAATCAATGCCTCATATGGTAGAGATTGCTGGAAAAGAAGATCATTTATTTTTGGTTCAAATTGTGTGTGAGAGGGTTCTAAAGCAAGGTTTTCAATTGGAACTAAAACAGGTGTTGGAGAGGATGCAACTTGATTTGGGATTTTCTTCACAAAAGGTGGAGGTGTTTCAAAAGATGATGATGATGATGAGTCTGATTCTGATGATGATGAGTCAGAAGACAGATCATGAATAACTAGAGATTTAGAGGATTGAACATTTTCATGTTCAGCAGACTCAACAACAAGTTCAATCACAAGTTCAGTTACAGGATTCTCAGCAGCTGGTTCACTAGTCATTTCTGGTTCATTTGTGAGTGAAGGAGAGCAATGATTTGTTCAGTGATAGAACATGTTTCTTCTGGAGAGACAGGGATTTCATCAAATGGATCAAATGGTTTTGATTGATGAATGGTAGGTTCAACATCTTGAGTGGGAGGAGGTGATTGAGTAGGTCGAATATCTAACATAATGGTATTAGTAATAACATTATGTTCAGTGACAAGTGATGCATCAGCAACATTCAAAGATTGGACAGATATGGGTGAATTACCCAACAGAGTACTAATGGGTAAATCACCATCTGGTGATGCATCAGATGTGGTCTTAGTAGAGGTTTGGTTAGACTCGACATAGGTAGAACCAACAGGTACATCAATTAAGGTTTCTACCCTCGGATTTGAACTATCATTCTCATTTTGATCAACAACAGTCTTATCATAAATGAGGTTAGAAGGCATACCTGATGTGTTTCCTTCAATTCTCCTCCTTAGATGAAGAGGTTCCTCATCATCAGTCTCTTCATCACTCTCAGGCAAAATGAGTCTTGGAGGCCTCTTCCCTTCTGATTTAGACAACAACTCACAGCTTTTCTTTTTCCTGCAGCAGCTTCTCTAGCTCTTGCTGCAAGCTCTTCTTCTGAAGGAAAGTGAATAGCCAGACCTCAAAGTTCTATCTTCAACAACTGGTGCAGCAGCAACAGGTTTCTTAGGTTTTCTTCTTTGTTGAGAGTTGACAGCTGGCTTTTCTTCCTTAGTAGTTTTCTTCTTTTTCCTTGGTTTGTAACCAAGTTCAGCTCTTTCCACAGCTTCCTCATAGGCTTATTTTGAGGGAATTTCACTTCTGTCAATGAAGATTCCCCTAGATGCAGCATCTTGGATCATAAACGGAATGACATGCTCAGCATCTGCCTCAGAGATCATGGGAAAACCATCATGGTAGATAAAGTCCTCTTTGCTTTGAATCAAAGGATGTTCAGGATGGATTACAACTGTCTTCTCTACAAATTTCTTGTTAGTCAGAGTTGACTCATTGATTACTTTCTTTTCAACTTTGTAAGGTTCACTTAAGATGCTTCCATACTCAGGATCAACTTGTTTAAACATATCCTGAAATCTGCTTTGATGAAAGAGTTCAGATAAAAGTCTTGGATGATGCACTGCTCTTCTCCCTTTTGTCTTGCTTTTCTTGATAGCATCACACAAATGCTCAAACAAACAACCAGCAAGATCAACCTTCTGACCAGTTACCACAGAGTACAAAAAGGAAACACTATCAAGGGAGAGATACTCTAGACCACCATCTCTAGTCCAGATAGAGCAGACAAGGATATGGTAGATTATGTTGAATAATGGAAACAGTTGACCAGAGGTAGGCTTTGTACCGTCACCTTTTGTAATACCCTAATTTTGTGCTTTTTAAAATAAATATTTTATTTGAAAATTATTTCTTATTTTTTATGAGAAATACCAAAAAAATAGTTTTTTCAATAATTTTGTTTTACAATTTATTCATTTTCCTTTATTTCTTTTAATTATCGCAATTTGTCTTTTTTATACGGAAAATAGCAAAAATGCTCAAAAATAGTTTTACTTTTGTAGTTGAGTTTATGTTTTATTTCTATATTTTTCTATATTTTATTTGTATTTTTCTTGCATTTTTTCTATTTTTATTTGCATATTTTTTTCTTTTTATGACAATTTCTTTCTTTTTTGAACCAATCCTACCTTGCCACCTCATCTCCTACACTTTTTTTTTAATTAGATTTTTCACCCCAATTTCATTTTCACACTTTTTACCTACAAAACCCATTTATCACAAAAGAAGCCCATTTTTAGTTGGGGATATAAATACCCCCATTTATCACAAACCCTAGAATGAAATTCTACTGTTCACACTTGTTTTCAAACCCTAATCTCATTTCATCACAAATTTATCAAAAACCCTAACAAAAATATGAAATCTAATTAAATCAAACCGTGTAAACACGTTTCTCTGTTCATATTCATCATCAATCGACCGATTCATCGCGAAAACGGCCCCCCAACATTCCGATCCGAAACCAAGATCTGTCAAAACCAAGAAGGTAGTATTTCGCATGTTTCCAGACCATACTTCGTGCAATTTACTTTGATTTGTGACCGGAATCGTTTTTGAAAGCTTTATCGTTAACTATTTTGTTGAAATCGCGACTGTAAACACGTTTTTAAGTTTCACTTCGTTTCTGTCTTCGCTTGTATACGTTGATTAGAGCCTTGTTTTGCGAATTTTGATCCTCGATCTAAAATCTATGCGAAAAACCGATCAAAATGGTATATTCACACGTTAGATTTGATGAAGGTTTGATGTTGTTGTGCGTCACCGAGTCAACTCGCCATTTCCATGGCTTCCGAGTGACTCACTGAGTCGCTGACTTGGTCTATGGGGAAGAAGAAGATCCCGCGCACGTGGCAGCCTGCGATTGGCGCCCGCGCGGGTTATATTTTTGATGGCTGGGTCGGGTTAGATCCAGACCCGACCCGGTTCGTTGGTTTTTTTGTTTTTTTGTTTCACAAGTTAAAAGAGTTGGGCCTTAGGCCGGCCTTAGGCCCATTCTGCTGTTTTTGTTGCTTTTTTTTTTTTTTTTTGTAAATACTTTCTGCACCCTCTCTTCTGGACTGGTAGAAACTGGGCTTAGGCCCATGCTGTGTGAATTCATTTTCACACCCTCTAGTTGCTGTATGCGCCCCCTTATGGGCCAAACAGATTTTGAGCTTTAGGCCCAATTTTGCTATTTATGTTTTTTTATCCTTTTTGGGCTGCGCCCCGGTCCGGCCCAAAGCCCATGGGCTTTTCTAAAAGCCCATTTAGCTTTTTTTAGCGTTTTTGCGCCTTTGTTTTATGCGTTTTTCATCGTTTAATTTTGGTTTAGCGCTAATAAAAATAAAATAAAATAAATACTTTATTTTGATGTTTATTTCGCACTTAATTTATTATTGTGTATTATATTCTATTTTATGCTCATCACCGCATCTCATGCACTTCATATTCATACGCATTCGTCAGTTCATCTGGTATTCTTCTATCCCTTTGCTCTGGCTTGGTTTTCTTTTATCTCTTCTTGAATATGATAAAAAAACTAAAACGTTGACTTATCAATTAAAGCGGAAAAGAGGGAGCGTGACGTACGTCTCGTTCGGCTCGAATAGTACAGTCTGTGACGTACATCTTAGATGGTGTACTATTCCTGTTTTAATCAACTAACTCTAATAACTGAATGGAAAAGAGGGAGCGTGACGTACGTCTCGTTCGGCTCGTGTAGGACAGTCTGTGACGTACATCTCAGATGGTGGACTATTCCCATTCACTGAATAATCTAAAAATCCAAAAACAACTCAACTCACTTCAATTCTTTTTCCTGCCTCCGTGCAATCAACTCTTTTCAACTGCTCTTGCGCAGTCAAATCTCTTTTCATCTGTTTTCCTAAACGGATAGTGCTTTATCCATTCCCCTACTACAGACAAACGCTTAAGCCTCCGAAGCGAGCATACAAGCATACTGTTGTATCAGTGGAATGCGACCTAAGCATCGTTCGCTAAAAACAACCAACACACAATCTTTCTTTTCAGGAAGAACTACGTGAGCTTTGACTTCCTCATTGTACTTGGGGGATACGTAGGAGAGAGAGCCTCTCTCGTCAAGCCAAATAATAAAAAACTCTTTTTTTCCCTTTCTGTTTTAATGTGCGGTAATTTATTTCTTTTTAGGCGGTTATATCTTTTTAAGCAAACCAAAATTCCTCAAATGGTTCCCGTTGAGTACAACGGATATGAGGGGGTGTTAACGTCTTCCCCTCATGTAACCAACTCCCGAACCCGATCTTTTTAAGGTTTTATCATTATTTTCCTTTCCCCTCATGGGATAAATAAAATATGGTGGCGGCTTCATTGTTTACATTTGTGCATTGCATTTCATCATTGCATATCTGTATATTTTTGCGCCGGGTACTACACCTTTTTTCTCATACCACTCTCTCTTTTCAGGATCAAACAGAAATTCCATCATTTCACTAAGAAATGAAGTTCCTTTCTCAGCAACTTTTGGAGAATACACCTTTCCTTTCATGTAAGTATCCAGAATCTTTGCAATGTGTTCAGGCCTAATTGTGAGATTAGTTCCAAGAATGACTGACCTTATCTCTTTACTAGTAAAGGGTCTTAAACCCATTTCTTCTCGTGACTTTCCTTTTAATTATGGATTATCCTTTACCATGGCTTTAACTTATTCTCCAACAGTCACATCATCATATACTTGAGCTTTCATCCAAAACAAAGTGCACAGATCTTTGTATATGACTCCGTTGATAAGATCGAAGTATTGATCCCATCCTTGTGACGAGAAGTAGGGTTTTACATTAAAACCGTTTATCTCTAAGATTTCAAAGTCTACCAACTTCTCAAGATTTAGGATTAGTTCTTTCTCTAGAAAGCTAAGAACATTTCCTGTAACTTCCAGAATTTTTTCACCCTCTTTGAAGATGTTGATGAGAGGAGGGATGTTTTGAGAATCCATCGAAGAAGCTTAGGTTTGGTAGGGCTAAGTGTTTAGGGAAGAAAGAAAGTTTTGTTGAAGGTTTAGAAAGAATGAAAAAGCGTGTAGGTTGTGAAGTGTTTGTGTGCAAGTGTAAAGTGATTTTGGGATACAAAAGGTTTTAAGAACCGTAAATCGAGGCACACGCATGGGAGGGAAAAAGGTAATTAACTTTATTCATTGATAACCGCACTTAATCATCATAAACTGCCTTCCCCATCAAATCACATTGAGACACGTGCATTGAAGATTATTTTAGTAACTAACGCGTTAGTGGGTGTTAGTTGACAAGAAAGAAGTTATCAACTTTTCCACTTCCATGTCAGAACCATACATTTGCTTCTGAGTTATATCAGAAGCTCTTGTTATCAGAAGTCTTGACAAGAAGACTTCTGACATGAACCTCTTCTGATCTATCTAAGAAGTTACATCATTCCAGAACCCAACTTAATCAAAAGTGGAGACCATATTCAGATTTTTCTTAATAAAATCAAATCTTTCTATTGTTAAAGGTTTTGTAAATATGTCAGCCCATTGATTTTCAGTTTCAACAAACTTAATATCTATAACACCCTTCTGAACATAATCTCTTATAAAATGATGTTTGATTTCAATATGTTTGGCTCTTGAATGTAGAATAGGATTTTTAGAAAGATGTATGGCTGCAGTGTTATCACAGTACAAAGGTATACTGTGACTGCTTATTTGATAATCTTCTAATTGATATTTCATCCACAGAAGTTGTGTGCAACATTTAGCAACTGATATGTATTCTGCTTCTGTTGTAGACAAAGCATTAGTTGATTGTCTTTTACGACCCTAGGAGACAAGGTTTTCACCAACAAATTGACAAATGCCACTAGTGGATTTTCTTTCAATTTTGTCTCCTGCGTAGTCATCATCACAGAATCCATTGAGTTTATAATCATTGGACTTTTGATAGAATAATCCAAGATTAGTTGTCCCTTTTAAATATCTAAAGATTCTCTTAACAACTGTGAGATGAGATTCTCTAGGATCTGATTGAAATCTTGCAAACAAGCATATTGAGAACAATATATCAGGTCTAGATGCAGTTTGATAGAGAAGTGAACCAATCATACCTCTATATTGCTTCTGATCTACTTTGCCTTGAGAGTCATCCAAGCTTAGACTTGATGTAGGATGCATTAGAGTGTTCATTGGTTTACATTCTTCTAAGTTGAACTTCTTCAGAAGCTCCTTGGTATATTTGGACTGATGAATGTAAGTACCATTCTCCTTTTGATTTATTTGAATTCCTAGTAAGAACTTCAGCTCTCCCATCATGCTCATTTCAAACCCATCATACATAAGCTTAGAAAAACTCTTGCAAAGTGTGGCATTAGTTGAAGCAAAAATTATATCATCAACATAAATTTGGATGATTAAATGTCTTTCTTTAAGGTCTTTCTGAATAGAGTATTGTCAACTTTACCTTTTTCAAATCCATTTTCATCTAAGAAAGTACTTAGTCTATCATACCAAGCTCTAGGAGCTTATTTGAGACCGTATAATGATATCTTTAGTCTAAAGACATGATCAGGATATTGTATATTTTCAAATCCAGGAGGTTGTTTGACATATACTTCTTCAGTTATAAAACCATTTAGAAAGGCACTTTTAACATCCATTTGATAAAGCTTGATGTTGTGATTTACAACGTAGGAAAGAAGTAACCTGATTGCTTCCAATCTTGCAACTAGAGCAAAAGTTTCTATATAGTCAATTCCTTCTTGCTGACTATAACCTTTTGCAAACAAGTCTAGCTTTGTTCCTAGTTACTTCTCCTTGTTCATTTAATTTGTTTCTGAAAGCCCACTTTGTTCCAATAATGTTTTTCCCTTTAGGTCTTGGAACTAGATTCCAGACATCATTCCTTTCAAATTGATTCAGTTCTTCTTGCATAGCTAGAATCCATGAATCATCCTTTAGGGCTTTATCAACAGTGTTGCGGGGATTTTGGGATTTCCACCACTAACATTGACCTTTCATTTCCAAAGAGGGGAAAGTGTCGAAAACCGTTTAAAAAGAGAGATTCTAAGCTCGGGGGTTAGTTACGCCTAGGGAAGGTATTAGCATCCTAAACGCCCATGGTACTCCATGGTAACCTCTAATTTATTACTTTTTATTGCTTTTAATGTGCTTAAGAAAATGAGAGAGAAGTTGTAAGAATTGGAGGGAGAAATTGTATAGAATAGAAAAGTGTGTGCATGTGGAGATTGGATTGAGAAGAGAAAGTTACGACATAAAAAGAAAATTTAGTTTAAACCTAAACTAATCGTGCGACTAATTTGGGTTTGGACTAAAGAATTTTTATTTAGAGAGAGAAGAAGTTTTTTGTTTGTTTTTTTATTTTTTTTCTAAAGAAAATTACTAACGCGCCTCTTCGGAAATGAAAGTTCATTTCTTTCTTGGTTTTTTAGCGTTGTGCGGAAAGCGGTAAAAATAAAATGCATGCAATGCAAGTACTACATCCTCATGGGGTTACATCTTTCCTAATTACATTCTAAGACTTTGCGGAAAATTAAATATGAATGATGCAACATTATGCAATGCAATTACAAGTTAAAATGAATTATAGACGGAGTACAAACTAAAGAAAGTAAAACTAACTATTCTAAAGGTTAAGGTTCTATTATCGCTTTTATGTACGTCTCCATTAGCATAGGTATTAAGTTTAAGTCTCAAAACCCACAATCAAGCATCATGAACAATATGCAATAATATGATAACATAAAACAAAAATAACTAGAAAATAAATTGCATGAAGTTAAATGATAAAAAAAAAACTAAAATAAAGTCATAAATAGAACAAAAAAACTAATATGAGAAAGAAAAGAAAAAGCTGAATCAAAATAATAATGAGGAAAAGAAAAAAAAGTAACGTGAAAAAAAAAGAAGAAAATAAGGCAGGGAGGTGTATCTAGTAATAAGCTAGTGCATATTGAATAGAGTAGAAAAAAGGGGTGTTAAAAGAGAAAAGGTTTGTTTAGCCCAATTGTCTAGGCCCAGTTTATTGTTTGAACCGGTCTGAACCGGATTTGGTTCATTAGTTGAACCAGATCCGGTTCATAATTCAGTGTGTGTGTGTGTGAGATCCCTCAGCGAAAATCAATCCTCCCCGTCTGATCAGATCTGACCAAGATCAGACAGCTATGATTCACAGGAACTCCGACGTCCCTGATCTGCTTCCTCAGATCAAGTGGTTGTGATTAAAAGTTAAGGAAAAAGGGTCTATAATATAGACTATGTTCTTCTTCTTTCATTTATCATTTTTATTAAACAGAAAAACAACAAAAAAAAGAAAGAAACCATGGAAGCTATTCACGAAGCTTCTTCAAGCTCTCATACTTCCATGTTTGTTCATCAAAAATCACAAATGAGTAATCGATTATCATCGTTTCATCCCACTGATCTTGAATCCGTAAACGAATTCATCAGTAACGGTCCAGCAAACTCAAATCGAATACAAATCCGACGGATCTAAAAAAGTTTTCAAAACGAAAATTAAAATGCAAACAAACGAAATCGAAACAAAATCAACACGATTCACAGGTTCCAAAAACGATGAATACACGAAATTAACCTTTGAAACAAACCGATTTGGATCTGTAACGAAAAAGTGTTTGAGGAATCCGGCGATGGTGAACAGTAACACGTTTGATGTTTGATAGCGTTTTCAACTGTTTGGGATTGGGATGATTTTGATGTTCAATGAAATTTTGGGAAAAAATGAGTACGAAGGATTTGATGAAGGAAGCTTTGGATCAGTAAAGATTTATGAGAGAGTGAAGATAATATGTTGTTGTTACTAGAAATAAGAAAGAAGAAAACGTGACTTACTCTTCTTTTCTTTATTTTTTTGACTTTTTATTTTGAGGAATTTTTGGGAGAAAGGCTTTTTGTGATTTCTGAATTTTTCTCAATAGAGAGTGAATAAGGAATTTTCTAGGTGTGAATGAGGGAATTTCTAGGTATGAGTCGGTGAGTGATTGAGTGATTTGAGGTTTGTATATATAGGAGAAAATTAGGGTAAATGGTATTTGTGTAATAATGATAAAAGGGTAGGATAAAATAGTAATGAGACGAAAATGATGTGATTTTTCATTTATTTTGAAAATGAAAAAAAAAGATTATGATGAGAATGAGATGAGGTGGAGAGATATGATTGGTCTAGGAGGAATATTGTTGTGATGAGTTGTAAAAAGCTATTTTTGATTTAAAATTAAAATGAAAAAGGATAAGAAGAGATAAGATATATTCTTTTTACTATTTTTGGTAAACTTTGAGATAAAAATTGTGAAGATGAAATAAATTGAAATAAAATGGTAAAATATAGTAAAATGCAAATCTTTTTGATATTTTGAAATATATAGTAATAAAATATAAAATGCGAGTAAAATAAGAAAAAGACTCTCTTTTTATATTTTTGGACTTTTATGCTAAAATGCGAACTATTTAAAATAAAGTGAAATAAAACGAAATATTTAGAAATAAAAGAAAATTTAAGAAAAATGATAAAATATGAAAATGAATGAAAAATGCATGAAGAAGAAAAATAAAATACTTTTTTTGTATATTTTTATGCATGAAATGCAAAATTGGATTTGTAGGTCCAAAATTGGGGTACTACAAACAGTTTTTGGTTCAATGAAAGATATTAGACCAAACAAGGATTCTTCATCTCTGAAGCTTGATCTTGTTCTCCTTGGACTATCCTTGTTGCCAAGGATTAGTTCTTCTGGGTGAGACGATTTATATTTGAAGGTTCTCTTGGGAATTTCTTCAGACTTAGAATCAGTTTCATCTACTTGTACTTCTGGATGGATTTCAGAAGCATTGTTCTCAGAAGCAGTTACTACTTCAGAAGCATTTGTAGATTCTAACATAGCAACAGGTTCTTGTGCTATTCTTTCTTGTCTTCTAACAACTTCTGGGAATTCATCATCTGATTCTTGATTATCTGCAAGATCTTTAACAGGCTCTGACTTTTCATTGTCAGGCTCTTTGTCATCAAATCTAACATGCATAGATTCTTTAACTATCTTAGTTTCTGAATTGTAGACTCTGTATGACTTGGAGCGCTCAGAGTATCCAATAAAGATACCCTTAGACGCTTTAGAGTCAAATTTCTTTAGATGGAGCTTATTATTCAGAATGTAACAAGTACAACCAAATTGATGAAAATAAGAAAGATTTGGTTTCCTTCCCTTAAACAGTTCATATGCTGTTTTATTCAACTTAGGTCTGATATAGATCCTACTTTGAATATAACATGCAGTGTTAACAGCTTCTGCCCAAAAATATTTAGCTAAGTTAGTTTCATGCATCATGGTTATGGCCATTTCCTGTAGTGATCTGTTCTTTCTCTCTACATCTCCATTTTGTTGTGGAGTTCTAGGAGATGAGAACTCATGGAGAATCCATTCTCTTCACAAAATAGTTCAAAAGGTTCATTTTCAAATTCACCACCATGATCACTTCTAACTTTGATAATTTTTAAATCCTTTTCATTTTGTATATGAAGGCAGAAGATGCTAAACACTTCATATGTTTCATCTTTTGTTCTTAGGAACTTTACCCAGGTCCATCTACTGTAATCATCAACAATGACCAATCCATACTTCTTGCCATTTATTGAGGCTGTGCTAACAGGCCCAAATAAATCTATATGAAGTAGTTCTAATGGTTTTAAGGTAGAGACATAGTTTTTAGTTTTGAAGGAGCTTTTGAAAATTTTTCCCTTCTGACAAGTGATGACACGAAATCATATCGTATTTTTAGCTTAATTTAGGTGAATTTTAGTTGCATTTGCATATGTATTTATTTCATTTATGTCTTTTTATGTTAAGTATTTGATATGTTTTTACTTTTGTCGAAAAAAATAGGTCGGAGAAGGAAATTGAGCAAAAAGTATCAAAAACGGAGCAAAAAGGGGTGCAAAGCCCAAATTCGCGCAGCCCACAAAGGAGCCTAGCAAAAATGGGCATTTGCCCAAAATTGCATAGTGGCGAGCGCCACAGGAGGGTGGCGAGCGCCACCCAGCGCAAGCCCAAAGTGGCGAGCGCCACAGAATGGGTGGCGACCGCCACAGAATGCAAGGCCCCGTACAACTGAATTTCGCGTGACGTGGGGAAGAAGCACACCGTCTGATCCGTTTCAGCTCCTAATCGCACGACTACTGGATGATATCAAATGATCACTATCCTTTCCTAAAATCATGGATCGTAGAAGCCAAATCTCTCCTATAAATAGAAGACTCAAATTTCATTCTCCGCACGCATTATTTCCTTCAGTTTTCTGTCAGTTTAGGTTTCTAGTTACAGTAACTGTAACGGTATTTCCACACCGGGAATCCGTTTTCAGTTCTGTTTTCACTTTCCTGTCAAGAATTCTGTACCGGTTATTTTCGTCAACTTTAATTCAAGTTATTTCAGCATTTTTATTTCAGGTTCTTTTTAATGCTTTTATTTAATTATTTATTTATGCTTTATTTAATTTAGAGCTTTTATTTATTTGTTTCTTGCTTTATGTCTAGCTAAATTCCTAGATATCGGTATGTAAATTAATTCTCCGAAGGGAATTTAATAATGATTTAGCGCGCATTTATTAAACTATTTCTCTGATTCGATTTCCTAATTTTAAAACTCCTAAGCTTTTGAACGAGAGTAAAAGAAAGCAACTAAGGTTAAAATCAATAGAGCGAGAGTTTGAGGTTTTAACTAGATAGTAGGAATTTGATATTAATCTTTGAACGAGCGAGAGCCACGTTAGGATTAATTAGAACTAATTGATTTTCAAAATATACTTTCGAAGCTAAGGTGGTAGAAAAGTGACAGTAAAACTCCTAGCTTTGAAAGTATGGTTTTTATCAACAAAACGAGAGTGTGAGGTTTAGACCTTTAAATTGAGAAAGTTCTTCAGAAAAATAAACCTTTTTTTCGCGCGCTATTAATTTATTAAATTCCCGATGGTTAATTAAGTTACATGCCGATATCCGTCTTTAATTATTTTAATTCTTAATTTAATTTATTTTAATTTCTAAAACAATTCAAAACCCTTATCCAATAGCCTTAGATTTACATCGTAACAACAGAAGTACGGTAGATCGACTGTTGGTCCCTGTGGATTCGATATCTTTTAAAACTACACGACGAGACTGTGCACTTGCGGTCATTAAAATATTTTTGATACACAAATCGTCGATCAAGTTTTTGGCGCCGTTGTCGGGGACCAATTTAGTCGATATCGTAACTCCGTCGTTACACCGTAGAGACTAAGTCATTTTAAATAAAAAAATCGGAAAAAAAAAATAAAAATAAAAAATAACAAACAATTTTAGGATAAGTCCTTTGAGCTTAAATGTATAACTCAAACTCCTTTTTTAATGACTATCCTCAAAATTTCAACTACCCTGACCATAACTTCCCATATAACTACCAGCCTCAACCGTCCCCATACTCTGAGGGACAATACCTTAACTCTAAGTACAATTACTATCCTCCATATTTAAATCCAAAAGAATCCGTTAGTCCTAGCCTATTAGTGGTATATAATGAATTTATGGAAAATTCCGCTAAGGCTAGTCGAGAGCAACGATTTAGAGAGATGATGAGGGAACAAGACCTCATAAATGAACGGATTAGACAAACCAATCTCGAAACCCAAAGGATGCTCGACGCCATGGTTGCCTCAACAGCGACTCCCCAAGAGTCGATGGAGACACTAATCTCCCAGTTCACCCAGTCAGCCATAGAACCCTCTTACGAGAGACAAGCAGACGTCATAGCAAACGTTAATAAAAGCGAGATTGAGAGGGCTAGTGAGGACAGTAACGTTGTTGAAAGTTGCAGCGAGGAAAGAGTGGAGATCGAAGAAGCATCACCGATAATCCTCCCTAGCGAGGTAGTCGAAGAGGTAGAGAAGGGAACACTGCAAGTTTTCCCTGCTCCCTATATCCCACCAATCCTTGCTCCCCAAGGAATAGTAGAGGCTAGAGTAGACCCAACTCCCCAACCATGTGAAAAGAAAAAGAAAGTAAAAATTAACACACATGGGGATGAGGGCGCAAATAGAAAGAGGAAAATAGGGGAAAGAGAAATTGAGAATGCTGTTAATACAAAGAGGATGAGAGTAACATTTGGAAAGGCAAGTGAAAGTCCTAACTCCAAAGAACGAAGGACACTTGAAATTGAACCAAAACCCCCGCCTGAAATTGATAAAATTCCTTTTCTCCCAAACCACAAAATAATAGAAGAGGGCAAGGAAGCTGAACCGCCCTATAGGAGAAAAAAGAGAAAGAGCGAGGGGTATGTGAGAGTGCGTGATAAGTGGCCGTGGAAATCGTTCCCAATCCGGCCATCATAAGCAAGTTAAAAAACACAAAACTGTCGAGCTCACCGACTTTAAAAAAAGCGCTTGGTGGGAGGCAACCCACATGTAGGTTTAACTTTTTTCTTAATTTTTTTTTATGTCATTAGTTGTTGCTTATTTTTCAGAATTATTATGTTTTGAAAATTAAGCGGTATTATTATATATCTTATTTCTCAATCATATTTTTTGGTATGTATTTTCAAATCTATTTCTTTTAGATACCTTTCTTTCTTTCACGATGAATCGAGATGAGAATCATGATATCAAGTTCAGAGGAGTAGGACAGATCAAAGGCTATGAGATTCTAGCTCAGAGAGATATGCACCTATCCATCTACCCTGACAGCGCTACTATGGACAAGCTAGGGATCCGCGAAAGCGTGATGTTCTTGCTTAATAAAGTCGGATGGTCCGGCTTTGCTGTGGGGAGAAGATTTAGCTCTTACCGAAGCCTAACCCTCGAGTTCCTAAGCTCATTTTCCTATCACCCTGAGATCGGAAAAGGATTAAGAAGAGGCCTTATAAACTTTAGGATGTTCGACATTGACTACACCTTCAACAATCTAGAAATGGCCAACCTCCTAGGTTTCCCGAGTGATCCACATACTTTCACATCAGTCGAGGAGAGCACTTTCCCTTTCCGTGAGCTAGACTATTTCTGGGGTAAAATTTCAGGAGAAGGACAAGCTGATTTTGGAAACATGTATTCTGAAAACATACACAACCCAGCCTTCCGCTACTTTCACAAAATCCTAGCCCACACCCTTTTTGGAAAGGAAGAGAACAACACCTCTGTGTCCCGTGAGGAGCTTTTTATCATGTTATGTGCTTCACAGTCCCGCCCTGTCAATGGGGCCACCTTTATGATGACCAACATGTACAATATAGCCCTTGACTGCCTGGGACCCATACTAGTTGGTGGGTTGGTTACAATGATTGCAGATGCCCTAGGCCTGAGAGTTCAACTTAATCAACTTCAACCCTTGGGAGGAATCCGATGCATGGACATAAACTTTTGCTTTAACCGTGGCATTATAGGGAACTTAGGACCCGACCAATTTGACCTCCTTATCAATCGCCAAGTCGTGCCCCACTTTACCTTGCCTAGCCATAAAACCAGTGTTCATGACAGAAGAAATTGGCTGTATGATTTGGAACCTCAGTATACACCCTTGACACCTCCTTCTTCACCCCAAGCCTATGAGACTGACACAGATCTCTCTGATGCTGATCCAAGTGAGTCTCCTGATTCTGATCCTGCTTTCTCTACTCCTACTCCTGCTGCTGATGCCCTAGTTGGGCCGCCGACCGTGACCGTTGCTATGTTCGAAGCATTGCAAGCGAAAACTAATGCAATGGAAGCCGAGCTGACTAAGTTGCGCGCGGAATTTTATGCTTTCTTGGATACCGCCGCCGCGCAAGTAGAGAATATTAGGGATGAGTTGGGCTTTGTTGTGAATGAAGTCGAACATCGTCGTAGTGGCTAGGACCGTCTCGGCGTATTTTACTACATTCCTAGGATTTTCATTTACTTTTCTTTGCTTTAGAATAATAAATCCTAGGAAATTTTCTTTACTAGTACTTTAATTTGAATTTCAGAAATTAGCAATAACTATATTTACTTTCATTTAGTTCGTTAATAAAAACTCCTGATGAGAGACCGTTTGTTTTATGCTCTTGTGTGCTCATGTGAATTTTTCTTGTGAATAATTGCTCAGTGTTAGAAGTTTAATTTGGTGAAATTTTTGTCCTGTTAGAACTTAATTCAACTGTATGCAAGCTGTACAATTTCCTTTAGACAGGTATAGGTACAAATGAACAACAACACGCTACAGGACGAAAAAGGCCAAAATGCAAATTTTGGCCTGGTGGCGCTCGCCATAAGCACAGTGGCGCTCGCCACAGAATGAGAACCCATGATTTTGGCAAAATTTTGTACAGGAAGCGTGTTACAGTAAGCTTGTATTCAATGGTTTTGTTTTTAGAGTTTTGGAAAGGAATTGATTCTCTGTGAAATGTAGACACCATCATTATGTTTCATTAAATTTTCAACTACACATCACTACATTCATCTTCATTTTTCCATTATAAATACACACACCATAACACATTCACTTCACAACACAATTCTCTTTCACAGAGGCTTCTTTCTTTCTTTCCTTCATCTTCTTCTAGTATTGCAAGCTAAGGTAAGTTCATGGCACAACAAGGGGAGTATGAAATCAACTTCCGAGATGGAGACCAAGCTAAGCTCTACCGACTCCTCCGCCGAAAGGAATACGAACCAACGAGGTATGCCGATGACTTTTGTCTCGAGACTCTAGGATTATCGGATAGTGTGCGCCATTTGTTCGTTCATTTAAGCTTGATTTCTTACTTTCTTTTAAGGACCCCGTTCATGTCCAACTTACCGCCGAATTTCTTAGCTCTCTAGAACTAAACCCCACCCCCGACCGTGTGAGATTCCGTTTGTTTAATGTTGATTACAATTTTAGCTACGATGAGCTAGCCGAGTTGTTGCACTTACCACACGGCGAGGGAGTGAAAGATGAGCTGCCTACTCAAGTGGGGTGGCCAGATGCCGCAAAGAAACTTTGGTGGGGATTAACCGGCAAGGATATGAGTAGTTTTGAGGGTAACAGAGCGTCATTGATCCAAAACCCCGCTATTCGCTACTTTCGCCATCTTTTGGCTTGCACTGTGTTTGGCCGCCTTGGTTCTAACAAGGTCAATGAAAAAGAGCTCTTTTTGCTGTTCACTTACAGCGTCTCAAAAGAAAAGGTCCATACTGCTCGCTTTATGATGTATCACATGTTTTCAATGGTTAAGTGCAAAGGGGCAATTGTTTTTGGTGGTCTGATCACAACCTTAGCACGCTTGCTAAACCACGGGGCGCAACTTTCTACCCTTACCCCACTTGACCCTCGTACCATTGATTTAGACGTGGCACGAAACATGAGGCTAGTAAAGCAGCGGGCTGATGGAAAATACATTCTCATGATAGATAACAAAGCCTGCCCTGATATCACCCTCCCTGACCCTGCGCGCTTCAATGTGCGCTCGACAGACAACTTCCGTTGTCTCCCCGACTCTGATGAGGGAGAAAGTGACGGATCTGAGGAGGAGGAGCACGAGGCTCCGGAAACTAATGCACAAAGCACACACACTTCTTTTGGTTATTTTGCAGGTACTACTTCTGGAGCTGCCCATGAGAGTGGCACAGCCACGCTTGATACCGTTTTAGCTGAGATGAGGCAGCACTACACTTTGGATGCCCAGCGGGACCAGCATATCCAGGACATCCAGACTCGTCAGACAGAGATGATGAGCATGATGCAGCAGTTTCAGAGCGACCAGCGTGGCTTGATTGATGGCATGGCAGATATGTCCTTACGCATGGATGATTTTGACGGCTATTTCCAGCAGCTAGGTGCAGGACCTCCACCACATGAGAGGTGCACGAGGAGGCGCGGCCCAGACCGCCAGTAGTTACTTTCTCTCAGGTTGTACCCTTCCAAACTCACCTTTAGTCGTTGCATTGGGGACAATGCTCGATTTAAGTGTGGGGGAGGAAGCTTTATCGCTTTCCTTTACCTTCAGTCATTTAAGTTTTGCATGCATAATAAAACCTTAGGTTAGTTCACTTAGATTGAGTTGATTTTGCGTGATTGATCTTGTAATTGTCTGATTTTCCCATTTCTTGAGCCGTACCAAAAAAAATTTTCTTGTGAAAAGCAAAAGTATTGAGTTCTGATGCTTGGTGTTGGTTGTTTGAAAGTATATAGGTTGTTTGCACTATCTAGTCTATTTTGTGGAATTTGGGTAACGGTCAGATAAAATCAATACCATTTTAACACCTTAGATTCCCGGAAGTGTGTAAAACTTATTTGAGTACTAATTTTGACAAAGCTTTGAACTTGAGTTTTAATGAACCCTTAGTAGTTTATCTAGCAGTCGGCACCATCTCAAGGCACAAACTAAGTGGGAAACCGAAGAATATAAGTGAATGATTTTGATTATAAATGTTATAAATGCTATTGGTTGATTCCTTGAAATAATTGATGAAAATTCAGCAAATGTTGAAACATGAGAAGGAAAAAAATACCATAGTATAGAAACCCATTAGTAGTTGGTTCAGAGGTGTCTGATTCTGAACTTGGTAGGGCGGGTTACGATCCGATCCCCCGCAACTGCGAAGTGGGTAAAGCAAATAGGGGTTACCAAACTTATGTTATCAGCACCCCTCGCTATATGATGATCATAATCACTAACAGGTTTCCTACCATGGGCGTGTACAAGATAACGGGCTTAATGTGATTGCGCTAGAATGAAAAGGGTGAATGAAACTTAGGTGAGAGGTAGAATCAAGAGGAAATGCTTCAGGTCTGTTTTCACATAACCGGAGTCTCTTGTGTCATTACGGTGTTCTTGTTATTTGCACTGTTATTTGATTTTCACAAGTGTAGCCAGCAACCACGTACGAGTAAGATGATCGTGTCATGTGTTTTTACTTATGCTTTGCGATTCACTATTCTTTTATGCTTGAGGACAAGCAATGGTTCAAGTGTGGGGGAATTTGATGACACGAAATCATATCGTATTTTTAGCTTAATTTAGGTGAATTTTAGTTGCATTTGCATATGTATTTATTTCATTTATGTCTTTTTATGTTAAGTATTTGATATGTTTTTACTTTTGTCGAATAAAATAGGTCGGAGAATGAAATTGAGCAAAAAGTATCAAAAACGGAGCAAAAAGGGGTGCAAAGCCCAAATTCGCGCAGCCCACAAAGGAGCCTAGCAAAAATGGGCATTTGCCCAAAATTGCATAGTGGCGAGCGCCACAGGAGGGTGGCGAGCGCCACCCAGCGCAAGCCCAAAGTGGCGAGCGCCACAGAATGGGTGGCGACCGCCACAGAATGCAAGGCCCAGTACAACTGAATTTCGCGTGACGTGGGGAAGAAGCACACCGTCTGATCCGTTTCAGTTCCTAATCGCACGGCTACTGGATGATATCAAATGATCACTATCCTTTCCTAAAATCATGGATCGTAGAAGCCAAATCTCTCCTATAAATAGAAGACTCAAATTTCATTCTCCGCACGCATTATTTCCTTCAGTTTTCTGTCAGTTTAGGTTTCTAGTTACAGTAACTGTTACGGTATTTCCACACCGGGAATCCGTTTTCAGTTCTGTTTTCACTTTCCTGTCAAGAATTTTGTACCGGTTATTTTCGTCAACTTTAATTCAAGTTATTTCAGCATTTTTATTTCAGGTTCTTTTTAATGCTTTTATTTAATTATTTATTTATGCTTGATTTAATTTACAGCTTTTATTTATTTGTTTCTTGCTTTATGTCTAGCTAAATTCCTAGATATCGGTATGTAAATTAATTCTCCGAAGGGAATTTAATAATGATTTAGCGCGCATTTATTAAACTATTTCTCTGATTCGAATTCCTAATTTTAAAACTCCTAAGCTTTTGAACGAGAGTAAAAGAAAGCAACTAAGGTTAAAATCAATAGAGCGAGAGTTTGAGGTTTTAACTAGATAGTAGGAATTTAATATTAATCTTTGAACGAGCGAGAGCCACGTTAGCATTAATTAGAACTAATTGATTTTCAAAATATACTTTCGAAGCTAAGGTGGTAGAAAAGTGACAGTAAAACTCCTAGCTTTGAAAGTATGTGTTGCGGGGATTTTGGGATTTCCACCACTAACATTGACCTTTCATTTCCAAAGAGGGGAAAGTGTCGAAAACCGTTTAAAAAAGAGAGATTCTAAGCTCGGGGGTTAGTTACGCCTAGGGAAGGTATTAGCATCCTAAACGCCCATGGTACTCCATGGTAACCTCTAATTTTTACTTTTTATTGCTTTTAATGTGCTTAAGAAATGAGGGAGAAAGTTGGTAAGAATTTGAGGGAGAAGATGTATAGAAAGAAAAGTGTGCATGTGGAGATTGGATTGAGAAGAGAAAGCTGTGACATAAAAGTAAATTTAAAGTTTTATCCTAAACTAATCGTGCGACTAATTTGGATTTGGACTAAAGAAAATTTTATTTCGAGAGAGAAGAAGTTGTTTATTTGTTTTCTATTTGTTTTTCTAAAGAAAATTATTAACGCGCCTCTTTGGAAATGAAAGTTCGTTTTTTCTTAGTTTTTTAGCGTTGCGGAAAGCGGTAAAAATAAAATGCATGCAATGCAATTCTACATCCTCTTTGGGGTTACATTTAGCCTAAATACATTCTAAGAGTTGTGCGAAAATTTAAACATGAATGATGCAACAATTGAATGAGAATGCAAAGACATAAAAAATAAAATTACAAGTACGACGGAATTAAAAGTAAATAAACTAACTAGACTAAATTAATCTAAGCTATATAACTATACTATACTATATTTTTTGAGTCATTCTTAGGTCCGTCTCCATTATAGCATAGATTGATGATTTAAGTCCAAGGTCCCAATGACCATAATAATAGTCACAAAGAACAAAAATAATGCAATAATAAAAATGACATGAAAATATAAATGACATAAAAATAAATTGCAAGGAATTTAAATGACATAAAATAAATAAAGAAAATAAACTAAATAAATGCAAAATGAAAATAAAATTGACATGAAAGTAAAATAAAATAAATAAGACAGAGGGATGTATGAAAGTAATAAGGGAGGTGCAGACAATAAAGAGGAAGAAAAACAGAAACAGAGGCCCAAGGAGGCCCAAACGCACTGAACCGGACCATTTGCCTGGACCGGACCGGTTCATGCGGTTCAATCCCAGGATTGAACCGAACCAAGTCCTGGATCACATACGGTTCAGATCGCGCGAGTCTATCATAAGCCAGCAGATCATCTTCATTAGATCTATATCAGACGGACCTGATTTCATCTGGGAATCATATGATCAGAATTAAAGTAAACGGATCAAACGCGTAAGATTTAAAGTCAGCAACAAGGGTCTATACCATAGTCCATCACTTTGAACCGGGCGAGTCACTAACTCAGTGACTCAGTGAGTGACTCGTCCGCCATGGACGAGTTGGCAAAGCTTCGGATCCGAGCCAAAAAACGCATATGAGTAGTCGATTTGACTCGATTTCTTGCGTAGATCACAAATCCGGACTTAGTTTCCCAAAATGAGTTCTATATTTTTAAAAACGAGCATTCAAAGATCGGATCTAAAAAATCAAATTCGTTTTGTACGCAAAATTGACGAAAACTAATATGTGCATTAGCTTTGTTGTGTGATTGCGAGTTCAATGAGCCAAGAATCGTTGAAAACGGAACTGTAAATAAAGAGAACTCGTCACCTCAAGTTTTGAAGAAAATCGGACTCGGATTTGGATTTATGGCTCGATTTGAATGTTTCAGACGCGATTTGTTTGTGATTGATGATGATTGAAGTGTATTGGAATGATTTTGGTAGGAATTTGAAGAAAATTGGTGAAGAATCAAGGATTGGTGAAGATGATGAAGTTGTGTTTGTTTTGGTGAAGAACAACTCGTTCTTCTTTTTTTCTTTTTTTCTTTTTTTGTTTTTGTTTTTCTTTTTGTTTTTTTTATTTGACTTGGGAGAGAATTGAGAATGAGATTTTTTTGGGAATTGTGGGTGAATGTGTGAATGATGTGGGGTTTGTATTTATAGAAGAAAATTAGGGTAAATGGTATTGGTGTAATAATCATGGTATGATAGGACAATTAGGTAAAATGACAAAATGGGGATATTTTGATTTATTTTTAATTGGGAAAATGATTTATGATGAGAATGAGATGAGGTGGCACATGGTGAGTGGTCTATGTGAAAATATTCCCTTGAGGTGGAAAATAACATTTTTTGATTCATTTTTTGAAAAAAGAAAAAGAGAGATAAGATTGATGAGTTATGAGATAGAGCAACTTGTGCTCTACTCTTTCCTCTCTTGGCATATTTTTAAAATAAATGTAAATGAAAATAAATTGACTAAAGTTGAAGGAAATAAAATATAAAACGTAAAATTTTTTTATATTTTTGAAATATATGAAATAAAACGAGCGTAAAATAGAAAAAGACTATTTTTTTTGATATTTTTGGACTTTTACGCTAAAATGCGAACTATTTAAAATAAAGTGAATTAAAAATGAAATATTTAGAAATAAAAGGAAATTTAAGAAAAATGACAAAAATGTGAAAAATGAAAGAAAAATGCATGGAAAAGAAATAAAATATTTTTGTATATTTTTATGTAAGAAATGCAAAATTGGATTTGTGGGTCCAAAATTGGGGTACTACAGCTGCCCCTATTTAAGTTTCTTCAATCGGAGAAATGAAGATTAAAATCTTTGTTTAGACGGGATTGAAGAGACTTAAATATAACACGTGCACCATTTTTGGACCTAAAATCCTCAAACAATGCTTATGATGCAAATATGAATGCAGGAAATGCAGATGATGATTTTTTTTGAATTTTGTATGAAATGATAAAAAGACAGACATAGCTAAGACTCCACAGATGAAGAACAAAACATGGCCCGATTGAGCAAAAAAACAAGATATACCCAGAGCCTATTGGGAGAATGAACTCCACTGGGGAACAAAGTAAAACACTGGGGAGAATATTATCGACTATCGACTGACCGACAGCAAGAACATTGTACACTGACATACAACATTGAAAATATCATCAAACTATCGACTGACCGACAGCTTAAAGGGTAACATGAAAAAAATGACATTATCTACTATCGAACACCGACAGCTTAAAGGATGATGTGAAAAGATGATACATTATCTACTACCACAAACAAATGGTAACTTAAAGGATAATGATCAAATATTACCTACTATCGCTTGATCGACAACTTAAAGGGTAACATGAAAAGATGACATTATCTACTATCGAACACCGACAGCTTAAAGGATAATGTGAAAAGATGATACATTATCTACTACCACAAAAAAAATGGTAACTTAAAGGATAATGATCAAATATTACCTACTATCGCTTGATCGACAGCTTAAAGGGTAACATGAAAAGATGACATTATCTACTATCGAACACCGACAGCTTAAAGGATAATGTGAAAAGATGATACATTATCTACTACCACAAAAAAAATGGTAACTTAAAGGATAATGATCAAATATTACCTACTATCGCTTGACCGACAGCTTAAAGGGTAACATGAAAAGATGACATTATCTACTATCGAACACCGACAGCTTAAAGGATAATGTGAAAAGATGATACATTATCTACTACCACAAAAAAAATGGTAACTTAAAGGATAATGATCAAATATTACCTACTATCGCTTGATCGACAGCTTAAAGGGTAACATGAAAAGATGACATTATCTACTATCGAACACCGACAGCTTAAAGGATAATGTGAAAAGATGATACATTATCTACTACCACAAAAAAAATGGTAACTTAAAGGATAATGATCAAATATTACCTACTATCGTATGATGATAGTGTATAAAAGGTAATACTCATCTATGAGAATCAATAACTCTACCGGGAACTTCAAAAGAGACGCAGATAGGTTAGATTGTAAAAATATATGTGTTTGTAGAGAAAAAGATTTGTGTGATCTCTTGTGTAATATGTCTTGATAAGATTCACTGGGGATAAAACCACCTGAGCAATTGTAAAGTGTATCTGGTGAGATACAAGCTTCTTGTGTGGAAAACTTGTCACTTGTTGCTCTGAATAGATGTCCAATCCGGGAACAAACCGGAGGGAAACAATAAAGCAAGACTTTGTGTCCAATTGAAGAATAAATTCAACTGGAAATTTTCCTTTTTGTTGTAGGAAAAACTGAAACAACCATCATCCACAAGAGAAGAGTCTAGTGGGGAATTTTCGAAACAAGAGGTGTACACTTATCTGCCTAAGCTGACACTCTAATTGGAGAGAACAACATGTCCATCCCGACTCTATTTTGTAGACACGGACAAGACAAAAGAAACAGAAAGTTTGTAAAATGATGTAGTAATGTAGGAATGATGTAAATGTATATGACATGTAAATGATATGTATGAATGTATGTATGAATGCATGTTATGAATGTATGTATGTTGTGAATATTTGCTGGCAGACAGAAGGAGCGAGACTAGAGACAAGTCAACGTCACAGTACAACTCAAAGTATCTTGACAATGTGTATATGTTGCTGTAGATGAAGCAAGAGAACTCCTCTTGGAGAAGGAACATCTTCTCTGGAAATGACCGTTTTAACCGAACGATCTGTATTCAAACTTGATTGTATTCAAAACAAATTTTGATCAACTGTCATCGGGGATGTACCCTCTTCTTGAGATGACTGTTGACATTCTCTTAGACAAAACATGTTTGCTGTTGATGAACAACTTGAGAAAATGGAGCCGACTTGGCCCTTGCTTTAGACTAATAAATCTTTGAAAGAATTGCTCGAAGAGCGTGACTAGTTGACCTTTTACACTTAGGCATTGTATCTGTTAACTGCAACAACGTGCACTGAGAGTGGAGACTCTTTATCATCCATGGTATTGACAACCAAGGTTATGTCATGTTTCGCAGCATGTAACCATTGAGGAAGATATGATCTTGACATAGTATGCCCCAAGTGTTTGAAACCTTGAAAGGTATGCCCCTGATCAACTGATGTTTGTAGTGTAACCAAACCTTGAACCACTTTCAACTTTGATTAGCAGGATATTCAACTTTTTTGCCCCTGATTGGCAGAATCCATAGATAACTTGCCCCTAGCTAGGAGTGCCTCAAATCAGCTTTGGCTTTGATCAGACTATAGCTCAAATTTCTTCGATGTCAAGTATTAATTTGCAAGTGAAATTATTTCTTTTGAAAAAAATATTTTTGATAAAATGCACATGTAAGTTTTTTGAAATTGAAACCTTTTTTGAAACTGAACATATATATTTTTTTGCATTTTTGAATGGAAACACATATGGTGTGTACAGCAGATGATTACTGATTAAACAAACAGGAGGAGTCAGCGTAACAATAAACTTGCTGAATATGCCTTCATAGTGAACCTGACTTCACTTAAGTCTTTTGAGTATTAAAGCATGCAAAAATTCATGTAAATCAAGCCAAGAAATGATATAAATTTGTGTTATCAAATTCCTCCATACTTGTACATTGCTTGTCCTTAAGCATAAAAAGTAGTAACTCTTTTTAGCACATGTTTGAAAACAGGACACGACAGCTCTAATCATACGTGGTTGCCGGCTAGATAAGAAAATCAAGTAATTGATATCAAAACCAAGAGTACTGTAGTAATGCAAAACCACACATTGCAGTCAAAGACTTCCATAATATGAAAACAAATCTGAAGTATTTCATTATAACTCTAACTTTTGCTTAAAGTTTTAATCACCCTTTTCATTCAAGTGCAATCACATTAAGCCCGTTATCTTGTACACGCACATGGCAGGAAATCTGTTAGTGATTATGATCATATACCGAGGGGTGCTGATAACATAAGTTTGGTAAACCCCTTTTTCTTTTTCCCAAATGCAGTTGTGGGGGATCGGATCGTAACCCGCCCTACCAAGTTCAGAATCAGACTCCTTTGAACCAACCACTGATGGGTGTACTTTCAATGGTTTTCTTTGTATATTCAACAACTGTTGGGTTAAACGACCGAGTGAGGGTCGTCTAACTTAATAAGTGCATTCCCACTTTTAAAATCAACCAAAGTATACAAACTTTCATTTCTGGATCATTCACTTATGTTCATCGATTTCCCACTTAGTTTGTGCCCAAGATGGTGCCGACTGCTAAGATAAACTACTAAGAGCTACCTTAAAACTTAAATTCAAGACTTTGTCAAAATCAGTACTCAAATTAATCTTGCATACTTCTGAGAGTCTAAGATGTTAAGACAGTACCGATTTTATTGAATTATCACTAAATCTTCAAAATATAGCCTAAAATGCAAAACAACCTATATACTCTTAAAGTGTCATGTCAAGTGTCAAACCAAAATTGTTTTTTTTTCTTAGAAGAATACATCTCAAGAAACTGGGAGAATCAGATAACAACGAAAGCATATGCAAGAATGACTCAATTTAGCATGAAATATTTTTTGCCAATTTTTTTTGTTTTTTGCATGAAGCAGTGTAAGGAAGTGAAGCAATGCCTTACATCATCAACTAGATTTTTCACCATTGAAAGCATATATCAGCAAAAATCAGTTATTTATTTTCATCATCCTCGCTCCAAGTTTGTAAGTAATAAAGCAAGAAAAGAGTGAATATGAATGAATTGATTAAGAAACATGCATGTTTATTGTATTGAAAGTACTTGATAAAAGACGTAATTTTAAAAGCAAACAAATGCTTGACAAGAAAGAAATAAAAGCCTAGCGACCATAGGGAGGAGCTTCCTAGTATCACCGACTTCAACTGGACGATTGTAGCAAAAGTAATATCAACGGCAAACTAGATTGCAACTAACCACTTAATGTATCACAAAAACCGGGTCTGTACCCCTGAAATAAAGTTTGTTATCCTCAATCATCTTCCGGACTTCAGCTTTCAAAGGAAAACAGTGTTCGATATCATGGCCAGGTGCCCCTTGATGGAAAGCACAGAATCGATCAGACTTGTACCACCTTGGTAATATTGCAGGTATCTTAGGAGGTGCTTTAGTTTGAACAAAATTCTTCTCAAGCAAAAGAGGAAGCAAATCTGCGTACAACATAGGGATCGGTTCAAACAGAGGTGCCTTTTTTGGAGCAGTATCAGTAGCAGAAGTTACAGCAGCAACATGTTGTTGTTTGTTCTTCTTTGGCTTCCCATGAGTCACCATACTCGCTTCTTGTTCTTTCTTTGTATCAAAGCCCGACCCAAACTCTCTTGCATTTCTGGAAAAAGCAGTCTCTCTTGTTAAACGTCCTTCTCGGAGAGCTTCCTCAATGCGCATACCTACATCTACCATGTCGGTGAAATCATGAAGCGCACTGGAAACCATTTTGTCATAGTAGAAAGTATCAAGAGTTTTCAGGAAAATTTTAGCCATCTCTTTTTCCTCAAGAGGTGGGCTAATCTGAGCAGCAACTCCTCTCCATCTCTGAGCATATTCCTTGAAAGTTTCCTTGTCTTTCTGAGCCATGGCTCGAAGCTGATCTCTATCTGGTGCCATATCCACATTGTACTTGTACTGGTTGACGAAAGCCTCACACAGATCATTGAAAGTTTTGATGTTGGCACTAACCAGACTCATGTACCATTTTAAAGCAACACCAGTTAAACTATCTTGGAAGCAATAAATTAGCAACTGGTCATCCTTTGTTAGAGCACACATCTTTCTAGCATACATCACAAGATGCAACTGAGGACAAGAGTTCCCTTTATACTTTTCAAACTCGGGTACTTTGAACTTAGGCGGAAACTTCACATTCGGCACTAGACAAAGCTCATGAGCACTCTTTCCAAACAAGTCTTTTCCACGGAGAGCACAAATCTCACGTTGTATCTCATCAAACTGATTTTTAACACCCACAGAGAATGCCCCAACACTTTCAGCTTGTTTGATATTGTAAACAGGTTCATTCTCATGTGGTGTAGTGTGAACCACAGGAACTGGAACAGTCAAAATTGGTGACGTGACAGGCACAGTAACTTGAGGAACTGTTAAAGCAGGAATCCGGATACCAGAAACATTGGGATGAAAACTCTCATTGAAGTTAAAAGTCTCTAACACAGTACTTGTCAAAGCTTGAGAAGGAAGAGGCGGCAGAGGTGCCTGATTCTGTACATTCAATAAAGTTTCCATCATAGTAGTCAACCTATCTGTATCGGACTGAAGTGTAGCAACTTGTTCACGGAGCTGATGGTTCTCTTGTTCAATTGCTTCCATTCTTTTCCTTTGATTAACACGAGTGTTGACTTGCAAGTTGATTTTGGACAAGAGCGTCGGACCACTGAGAGAAAGACATGAAGCTTAGACTTTTTGAAGAAGACCATGAATGCAAAATGATGCATGATAAAGAAAGCTTTTTGATTTTCAAAGGACTTTAGGATATGAATCATAAAGGACCTCATTTTTTGTTTGTAAATGATCAAAAAAAAATTTCTTCTTCTTTTTTTTTTTTTTTTTTTTGTTCAAAAGCAACCTTCTCTTTTTTCAAGGTCCATGATGATTGTGAAGTTTATAGAGAAATTCCTCTAAGTCCTTTGAAAAACCAATGGGAAGAGATTTTCATGGATGTATGGAATGTAATGATGCAACAAGCACAAACATAAGCAAACATGGTTGGTTGAGATATCACAATGTTGGAGTCAAAGGTAAAAGCCACCCACAAGATATGAACTATGGTTTTCTTTGCATTTGTAACAAGGGTTCTAAAAGGTCCCAAAGTTTACAACTTTCCAAGTGGATACCACACGCGCATAATTGACTCATGTTCCATTGAAATATCCATCGGAGAAGTCTCGTTTGGGTGTAGTATCGCGTGACAATCAAAACCACAATTGACTCGTGATTTCAACCACCGCACTACATTCTAAAAGCCAAGGTGGGTTAATGAAACTAAGAGGCTCTCAAGCTTCTCGGGATAAACAGAAATGATATGCCAACACAATTAACTCGTGCCAACTATACCACTTCCATAGATCCTCCACTTGAGCGTGGCCGCATCATATGCATTTGCAACAACTAACTCGGTACGCAACGATATGACACCACGAATCCTATCTTATTTTGTTCTCTCAAGCAGGGGTATTGTGCTTGTCTAATCACTCAAGAAACCCATGACATAAATAAGTAAATCATTTAAGCATTTAGGAAAGCAATAAACTAGGTCGGTTCAACCCTCTTAAGGAGAGTATCCCCAGTGAAGTCGCCATTTTTCTGTTGCGGGGATTTTGGGATTTCCACCACTAACATTGACCTTTCATTTCCAAAGAGGGGAAAGTGTCGAAAACCGTTTAAAAAAGAGAGATTCTAAGCTCGGGGGTTAGTTACGCCTAGGGAAGGTATTAGCATCCTAAACGCCCATGGTACTCCATGGTAACCTCTAATTTTTACTTTTTATTGCTTTTAATGTGCTTAAGAAATGAGGGAGAAAGTTGGTAAGAATTTGAGGGAGAAGATGTATAGAAAGAAAAGTGTGCATGTGGAGATTGGATTGAGAAGAGAAAGCTGTGACATAAAAGTAAATTTAAAGTTTTATCCTAAACTAATCGTGCGACTAATTTGGATTTGGACTAAAGAAAATTTTATTTCGAGAGAGAAGAAGTTGTTTATTTGTTTTCTATTTGTTTTTCTAAAGAAAATTATTAACGCGCCTCTTTGGAAATGAAAGTTCGTTTTTTCTTAGTTTTTTAGCGTTGCGGAAAGCGGTAAAAATAAAATGCATGCAATGCAATTCTACATCCTCTTTGGGGTTACATTTAGCCTAAATACATTCTAAGAGTTGTGCGAAAATTTAAACATGAATGATGCAACAATTGAATGAGAATGCAAAGACATAAAAAATAAAATTACAAGTACGACGGAATTAAAAGTAAATAAACTAACTAGACTAAATTAATCTAAGCTATATAACTATACTATACTATATTTTTTGAGTCATTCTTAGGTCCGTCTCCATTATAGCATAGATTGATGATTTAAGTCCAAGGTCCCAATGACCATAATAATAGTCACAAAGAACAAAAATAATGCAATAATAAAAATGACATGAAAATATAAATGACATAAAAATAAATTGCAAGGAATTTAAATGACATAAAATAAATAAAGAAAATAAACTAAATAAATGCAAAATGAAAATAAAATTGACATGAAAGTAAAATAAAATAAATAAGACAGAGGGATGTATGAAAGTAATAAGGGAGGTGCAGACAATAAAGAGGAAGAAAAACAGAAACAGAGGCCCAAGGAGGCCCAAACGCACTGAACCGGGCCATTTGCCTGGACCGGACCGGTTCATGCGGTTCAATCCCAGGATTGAACCGAACCAAGTCCTGGATCACATACGGTTCAGATCGCGCGAGTCTATCATAAGCCAGCAGATCATCTTCATTAGATCTATATCAGACGGACCTGATTTCATCTGGGAATCATATGATCAGAATTAAAGTAAACGGATCAAACGCGTAAGATTTAAAGTCAGCAACAAGGGTCTATACCATAGTCCATCACTTTGAACCGGGCGAGTCACTAACTCAGTGACTCAGTGAGTGACTCGTCCGCCATGGACGAGTTGGCAAAGCTTCGGATCCGAGCCAAAAAACGCATATGAGTAGTCGATTTGACTCGATTTCTTGCGTAGATCACAAATCCGGACTTAGTTTCCCAAAATGAGTTCTATATTTTTAAAAACGAGCATTCAAAGATCGGATCTAAAAAATCAAATTCGTTTTGTACGCAAAATTGACGAAAACTAATATGTGCATTAGCTTCGTTGTGTGATTGCGAGTTCAATGAGCCAAGAATCGTTGAAAACGGAACTGTAAATAAAGAGAACTCGTCACCTCAAGTTTTGAAGAAAATCGGACTCGGATTTGGATTTATGGCTCGATTTGAATGTTTCAGACGCGATTTGTTTGTGATTGATGATGATTGAAGTGTATTGGAATGATTTTGGTAGGAATTTGAAGAAAATTGGTGAAGAATCAAGGATTGGTGAAGATGATGAAGTTGTGTTTGTTTTGGTGAAGAACAACTCGTTCTTCTTTTTTTCTTTTTTTCTTTTTTTGTTTTTCTTTTTCTTTTTGTTTTTTTTATTTGACTTGGGAGAGAATTGAGAATGAGATTTTTTTGGGAATTGTGGGTGAATGTGTGAATGATGTGGGGTTTGTATTTATAGAAGAAAATTAGGGTAAATGGTATTGGTGTAATAATCATGGTATGATAGGACAATTAGGTAAAATGACAAAATGGGGATATTTTGATTTATTTTTAATTGGGAAAATGATTTATGATGAGAATGAGATGAGGTGGCACATGGTGAGTGGTCTATGTGAAAATATTCCCTTGAGGTGGAAAATAACATTTTTTGATTCATTTTTTGAAAAAAGAAAAAGAGAGATAAGATTGATGAGTTATGAGATAGAGCAACTTGTGCTCTACTCTTTCCTCTCTTGGCATATTTTTAAAATAAATGTAAATGAAAATAAATTGACTAAAGTTGATGGAAATAAAATATAAAACGTAAAATTTTTTTATATTTTTGAAATATATGAAATAAAACGAGCGTAAAATAGAAAAAGACTATTTTTTTTGATATTTTTGGACTTTTACGCTAAAATGCGAACTATTTAAAATAAAGTGAATTAAAAATGAAATATTTAGAAATAAAAGGAAATTTAAGAAAAATGACAAAAATGTGAAAAATGAAAGAAAAATGCATGGAAAAGAAATAAAATATTTTTGTATATTTTTATGTAAGAAATGCAAAATTGGATTTGTGGGTCCAAAATTGGGGTACTACAGTATGGTTTTTATCAACAAAACGAGAGTGTGAGGTTTAGACCTTTAAATTGAGAAAGTTCTTCAGAAAAATAAACTTTTTTTTCGCGCGCTATTAATTTATTAAATTCCCGATGGTTAATTAAGTTACATGTCGATATCCGTCTTTAATTATTTTAATTCTTAATTTAATTTATTTTAATTTCTAAAACAATTCAAAACCCTTATCCAATAGCCTTAGATTTATATCGTAACAACAGAAGTACGGTAGATCGACTGTTGGTCCCTGTGGATTCGATATCTTTTAAAACTACACGACGAGACTGTGCACTTGCGGTCATTAAAATATTTTTGATACACAAATCGTCGATCAACAAGCTCCACAAAGAGACTCTGAGTGATATTTGATTTCAGGCAGGCCTCTCACAAGATTCTCCGTGCTAAGTTTATAGATTAATCTCCAGTTAGCATGGCCAAGCTTCTTGTGCCAGACCCACTTTTCATCACTCCCTGTCAGAAGACATAAAACATTTTGCTCCATTAGTTCAAAGATATTTATTTTATACATATTACCTTGTCTCTTTCCTCTAAACACAATTGATTTGTCAGATGCTTTGCTTACAGTACATGCATTCTTATTGAACATAACTTCATATCCACTGTCACATAATTGGCTTATGCTCAGAAGATTATGAAATAGTCCATCTACAAATAAAACATCAGAGATAGAGGCAAAGGAATTACCAACTGTACCAATACCAACTATCTTTTCTTTTTGGTTCCCACCAAACCCTACACTCCCTCCCTCTTTGGGAGTTAGGATGAGGAACATATCCCTCTCGCCCGTCATGTGATGCGAACATCCACTGTCCAAGTACCAGGTAATTGGGTTCTTGTCTCTTAGTGTGCAGACCTTAAAGACAAATAAACTCAGAGTTTGGTACCTACAACTTGTTGGGTCCATTTGGGTTAGTATAGGCTTTCTTGAACTATGACTTTTTGAAAGTCTTTTTGGATTCATACTTCTTCTTGCCTGAGTTTGTAGTGGCTGAACAAACCTAGCTTTAGAGGTGCTAGCTTCTGATGATCTCAGAACCTTAGTTGCCTTAGGTTTTGGTCTCTTCAGAATTCTGACCGCAGCATGCTTCTGCTTTGAATAAGTGTTAGTCTTAGCTTCTGAAGTTCTCACTTCTGAAACTTTAAACTTACCTTTATTCAAGGCTTTGGTTTGTGCAGCTTTCTCAACTCTACCAGTTGCTGGTGTAAAAGTGGAATACAGAGGAGGTGGTATTTTGCTAATGCAAACTGATGAGCTTGATTGTCCTTTATCCTCAGATGCAGAATAACCAAGTGTAATACACTAATTTTTACCTTTTTAAATAAATATTTTATTTTAAAAATTATTTCTTATTTTTCTTTAAGAAATGTAAAAAATAGATTTTAGATAATTATGTCTTACAATTTATCCTTTTTCTTTTATTTCTTTAAAATATAGCAATTTATCCTTTTTATACGAAAAATAGCAAAATAATCGAAAATAGTTTTTATCTTCTTTTTAGTTGATTTAATTTTTTATTTCCACTTTTTATATTTTTGCTTGCATCTTTTTCACTATTTTATTAATTTTACTTGCTTTTTATTCATTTGTGAGTCTTTAATCCTTTTGTGACCAATCATATGAAGCCACCTCATCTCCCTTACCCTTTTTTCCTTTTTCTATTAAAAAGATAAATAAGAAATTCTTTCTTTCATTCAGTTTTCACCTTTTTATCCCCACAAGAATCAAAAATCACAAAAGAAACCCTTTTTTTTAGATGATAGTATAAATAGAAGAGGTTACTACAAACCCTAAAGGGGACTATTCACAAAAAGAAAAAAAATCAGAAACCTCTTCTTTCTCTCCTTCTCTCCGTCGTTTCTCTTCTTTCCCCTTCTCAAACCCTAATCTCATTTCATCATAAATTCATCAAAAACCCTAACAAAAATATGAAATCTAATTAAATCAAACCGTGTAAACACGTTTCTCTGTTCGTATTCATCATCAATCGACCGATTCATCGCGAAAACGGCCCCCAAACATTCCAATCCGAAAACCCAAATTGCAAGAACAGATAAGGTAGCGGATTCGAATGATTTTGAGTGTCACTTTACCTGATTTGTTTTGCATCGTGTGCGTAATCGTTTGTGTTTGCTTCGTTTTTGACTGATTTTCGTTAAAACTGTTTAAATCGTGAATTTCGTTTTTGGATCTAAAACTTTGATTCGATCGTTTTTGTTTAATCAAGCGTTGTTTGTTGATTCTGATACTGGATTTAGATTCTACGCAAAAAACTGTGAAGATTGGACTATTTGTACGCGTGATTTGGTTTTATTTTGATGTTGTTGATGTTTGAACTGAGTTTGTTGTGACTCAGTATTGGAGGTCACTGATTCACCGAGTCAAGAACTCGGACGCGCAAGGAAGAAGAAGAAGCGCCACGTGTCAGCCTGCGATTGGCTGACACGTTTTTGTGTGGATATGGGTTTCTGGGTAAGCAATCGGGTCGGGTCATACCCGTTTGACCCGGTCCGGTTCGGTTTGGGTGATTTTGTTTTTGGGCTGAATCCTTTTTTGGCCCAACTTTACTTTTTTTTGCGATTGCTTCTGCTGAACCCTTCTGTCTCCTTTTTGCACCTCCCTCTGGATGTAGAAATATGGGCCTTAAGCCCATTTGCTTATTTTTGTTTTTGTTGAGTTTTTTACTGCTGCACCCCCCATTTGCTTTCTGCGCCCCCCTGATGGGCCCAGCAGATCTTGGGCTGTAAGCCCATTTTGATGTTTTTGCTTTTCGTACCCCTTTTGGGCTGCGCCCCGGTGCGGCCCAAAGCCCACGGGCTTTTCTAAAAAGCCCATGTAGTTTTTTTAGCGTTTTTGTACCTTCGTTTTTATCGTTTAATATCGTTTAGCGCTAATTGAAAATAATATTTTAATTCGATGTTTATTTCGCACTTAATTGAAAATAATATTTTATTTCGCACTTTATATTTATCACCGCATCTCTCATGCATCTCATGTTCATACGCATTCTCCTCTTCGTCTGATTCTCATCCGGTATTCTTCTAAATTTCTCTGGCTTGGTTTTCTTTTAAACTTCTCTTCTTAATTAAAACTAAAAACATTGACTTATCAATTAAAGTGGAAAAGAGGGAGCGTGACGTACATCTCGTTCGGCTTGAATAGTACAGTGTGTGACGTACATCTCAGATGGTGTACTATTCCCGTTTTAATCGATAAGCCATCAGGTGATTAATTGAAATGGAAAAGAGGGAGCGCGACGTACATCTCGTTCGGCTCGAATAGTACAGTCTGTGACGTACATCTCAAATGGTGTATTATTCCCATTTTAATCAATTAACTATAATAACTGAATGGAAAAGAGGGAGCGTGACGTACGTCTCATTCGGCTCGGATAGGACAGTCTGTTACGTACATCTCAGATGGTGAACTATTCCCATTCACTGAATAATCTCAAAAATCTCGAAAAAACACTCAACTCACTTCAAGCTCTTTTTCCTGCCTCCGTGCAGTCAAATCTTTTCCAACTTCCCTTGTGCGGTCAAAAATCTTTTTCTTTTCTAAAACGGATGATGATTTATCCATTCCCCTGCTACAGACAAACGCTTAAGCCTCAGTTGAGCATACAAGCATACTGTTGTATAAGTGGAATGCGACCTAAGCATCTTTCACTAAAAACAACCAACACACAAAACCTTTTTTTCAGGAAGAACTACGTGAGCTTTGACTTTCTCATTGTACTTGGGGGATACGTAGGAGCGAGAGCCTCTCTCGTCAAGCCAAACAATAAAACTCTTTTTTTCTCTTTTATGTTCAGTATGCGGTAATTTATTTCTTTTTATGCGGTTATCTCTGTTTATGCAAACCAAAATTCCTCAAATGGTTCCCGTTGAGTACAACGAATATGAGGGGGTGTTAACGGCTTCCCCTCATGTAACCAACTCCCGAACCCGATCTTTAAGGTTTTATCATTATTTTCTTTTCCCCTCACGGGATAAATAAAATATGGTTGCGGCTTCATTGTTTACATTTGTGCATTGCATTTCATCATTGCATATGTGTATATTTTTTGCGCCGAGTACTTCACCAAGCCCTTCACCTTTGTTCTTGGTATCACTATAGATCATGGAAGCTACCTTGCTCTTATTGACATTTTGATTAACAAATTCATGAAGTGCAACTTCATGCACATCATGAGATTTGCTGCAAGAGGTACAACCTTTTTCAAGCTCTTGTATTTTTAAAATGGATTCATCATATTGAGCTTGAAGTTGATCAAACCTCTTGACAAGCAAGCTAACATCCTTCTTTATACTTTTAGCACTCTTTGTCTTGCTTATAAATTGTCTCATAGTATCTCTAAGAGCAGGTAAAAGCTTTTCTTGAGGAAGATTAGAAGTTACCTCATCAATGTCATCAATTTGTGATTCATCTCCAGAATAATCATCATTGTCAGAAGCAATTTTAGCCATCAATGCCAGATTTGCTTCTTCATCATCTGCTTCATCATCTAATAACTTATCCAGATCCTCAAACGTAGCCATCAAACTTTTCTTCATGTTGTTCTTAACACTGATTTTTCTTCCCTTATTCTTTGAGCTCAGATCTGGACAATCAGCAATGAAGTGTCCAGGTTTCTTACAGTTAAAGCATGTGTTCTTAGAGTCATCTTTCTTTTCCTTGTAGTTTGAGTTTCTACTTCCAGAACCTTTTGAAGTAAACTTTCTACCACCAGTCTTACCAACAGACTTATTCCACTTTCTATATCTTGTCATTAAAGCAAAGAACTCCTCATCAGATTCTTCAACATCAGATTCTACAGCTTTAGCCTTTAAAGCTTTGGAGGTAGTTACAGCTGTTGAAGCTTTTGGCTTTCTCTTTATGTCATCAGAAGCTAACTCCATCTCATGACTAATGAGATTACTGGTTAGCTCTTCTAGAGTCAAAGTGTTCAGATTCTTTGCTTCCTGTATAGCAGTGACCTTAGGTCTCTACTTAGGAGGCAAACTTCTTAGTATTTTCTTCACATGATCAGCAGGTGTGTAGCTCTTCTTCAGCACGGAAAGACGAGCAACTAAGATTTGAAATCTTGAGTACATTTCTTTAATGCTCTCATTATCCTTCATTTTGAACATTTCATAATTCTGAACCAACAAGTTAGCTCTTGCTTCTTTAACTTGTTGATTTCCTTCATATAAAGAACAAAGAGAGTCATATATGCCTTTGGCACTCTGTCAATTTCCAAGCTTTAGAAATTCATCATGAGTGATGCAGCTTGCCATAATGGTTTTTGCTCTGCTATGCTTCTTCCATTCTTTCTTCTGATCAGCTCTTTGCCCTCTTCATCAAGCAACTCCTGAAAGCTAACACCTTCCTCAACCATTTCCCATAGACTAGGATCTTCAGCTATGATATAAGGATAAATTTTCCATTTCCACCAGCTGAAGTTATCAGGGTCACCATTGAACTTGGGTGCCTTGCCATTGTTTCTAGTTTTCTCAGTTTCATAGTCATATGGAATCTGAACATTTGTATTCCTTGGACCAGTACCAGTACCAGTAGATGTAGATTCACCATCTCCAGACATAGTGACTTAGAGGTGAGAATTTTGTGTTTTTCAAAATCTTTATGTCTCACTGTTAAGTGACTTAAAGACAACTGGGCTCTTGATGCCAATTGAAGGTGTGAAAAACACAAGAAGGGGGGGTTGAATTGTGTTTTAGGTAGTTTAAAAAACTTCTTCTAAGTTCTTTGGAACTTATCAGATTTGGCAGCGGATAACACAATAAAGGAGAGTAAAGAGAGAGAGACACAAGCAATTTTATACTGGTTCCTCTCACAAGTTGAGAGTAGTCCAGTCCCATTGTACTTCCAAGGGAGTTCACTAAATTACTATGATTACAGTTGCTCAAACACACTAGTAAGAAACTTCCAATGCTAAAGTATACAAACAAGAGACTTCCTAGACTAAGATAAAATATATTGTTTTTGGTACCTTTGAGCACTTGATAAGAATCAAATACTCAAGGCAAATTACAACACTAAACACAAGAACTACACTTAGGATTCTAAAGAACAATAAGTGAATAAAGCAAGGCTGTTTTGTTATCAGAAGCGCTGTTTGCTTTCTTGTGATTATGATCAGTTTTGCAAGTTGTAATCCACACTTGACTTCAAGTACGAGGTCTCTATATATATGACAAGATAGAGACGTTGCAGATTTGACCGTTGTCAAGTTGTTTTGTCCGCTGGAGCAGTTCCTAGGTGGTCACATGTGATTAAGCTCAACAAGGAAACTTGTTGACTTCATTTTGCAGGTTAAGACCTCGTGTGTGTCCAAATGCGGTAATGGGAAAATGACTAATGCACACTTTATCTTCCCAAGATAATATTATAACGTGCTTTGATTTTCCTTCACACATATTTGAACTTAACCGTTGATGATTCCTAAGTTAAACATGTGATATCCTTTCGTGAATCTTCTAGCGCAAGACTGATCTCAGAAGTCTGCACTCCTAGTACAGCTTCTGGTGTTGTGTGCTTCTGATGACTTATGCTTCTGATGATCATCCTTCTGATGTATCATCAGAACTTGCGTTAATGCTTCTGATCAAGTCATCAGAACCTCTAAGCTTAAGTGCATAATTACTTTTCACTAATGTTCCTGCATGCTTAGTTTAAATATTAAAATAACCTATTGTTCATTAATACTTTGTTATCATCAAAACTTAAGCGAATAATTGTCAGAATCACTTTTGTTCCAACAAACCCAGACCTTCTTCACAAACCAACTCGATCGTGATTCTGATTCACCACGAATCACACCGAACGTTATCGATCAACCGTACAATCACTATCCGAATCATCCCATACTCACTCTTCAATTAATTTGCAAATTGATGGAAGATGATGATCTTGTGAAGAATAACCCCTTGATCCAAATTATCACTCAATTTGATATCATAAGAGTTTTTGCAAAGCTATTTCAATTTCTCACAGGTTTCTCATGATTACAAAAACAAATCACATTGCTATTTATAGAGAAAATAGAATTGAGCAAATTTAGGCAAAATAGAACAGACATGTATCAATACAAATGATGGTTTGTATCGATACAAACACTTTGACCAACGTTCAAATTTGAAATATTTGACCTATGTATCGATACAAACACGAGTATGTATCGATACATATAGCAGTTTCTTGAAAACCTGACTTATATGTATCGAAGCATGCAAGCACGATTCGATACACCATGCATTCTCTGGTCTTTTGATAGAGTTTGGTGTGTATCGATACATGCAAGCATGATTCGATACACAAGAGACTCTCTGCCCGTGAGAGACCAGTTTTGTATCGATACAAAAGATATATGTATCGATACAAATTGTACAAAATCAATCTGAAGTAGTTTCAGGACATCTGTATCGATACAAGTGATTATGTATCGATACAAAAGACCTTAAAATCTATTTTTCATAGTTTAAAAATAGTTTTTTGCTGTCAAGTCATTGCTACTTTTGCCAAAATATGTTCTACTCTATTTTCATGTGTTTTGACAATGATTAAAACATGGGAGTGAACTGGTGCACTTACACCTTTAGGTGCAAAAGCCATGTTTTCTAATAATTGGCACAATCCACTGAATTTTGTGTACAAAATGAAACCGGGATCGTGATACCACTTGTTAGACTACTTGACTAGACCACTTAGAAGGGGGGTTCAATAAGTGGCCCTTTTAAACAATGTCGTTTTCAAAAATTTTGCGTAAGGTAAAAGATTAAGGAAGAAAGACACAAACGATTGATTAGGGAGTTCCAAACGGCTTTCGTGCCGTCCTCGCGGTCAGCCGGGTACGTCTCCCCCCAAATAACCAAACGGGTTATTTGAGCGTTTATTGATTAAAAACGATTTGATCTTAGTGCACAATTTACAAAGACTCCAATAACCCTATGTCGAATCTAATGTAAACTATGCGATATAACCTCAACACGTAGCGAAGCTTCAACCTCTGATTCCAACGTTCCAAAACCTTGCGGCGTCTTCGATCCGAAAACCCCCGCATAGAACGTCCAGTTGATTTCATCGCTTCCTAGATGTTGATCCTTCAAGATATCGCACAATCTTGAATCCTTTGATGAAAAACCCAAACCTTCTTCACAAACCAACTCAATCACAACTTTGATTCACCACAAGCTGTACCGAACGTTATCGATCAATTGTACAATCACTATCCGAATGATCCCATACTCAATCTTCAATTGATTTGCAAATTGATGGAAGATGATGATCTTGTGAAGAATAACCCATTGATCCAAATTATAACTCAAGTTGATATCACAAGAGTTTTTGCAAAGCTATTTCACTTTCTCACAGGTTTCTCATGATTACAACAACAAATCACATTGCTATTTATGGAGAAATTAGAATTGAACAAATTTAGGCAAAACAGAACAGACTTGTATCGATACAAATGATGGTTTGTATCGATACAAACAATTTGACCAGCGTTCAAATTTGAAATATTTGACCTATGTATCGATACAAACATGAGTATGTATCTATACATATATCAGTTTCTTTAAAAACTGACTAATATGTATCGAAGCATGCAAGCATGATTCGATACACAAGAGACTCTCTGCCTCTGAGAGACCAGTTTTGTATCGATACAAATGATATATGTATCGATACAAATTGCACAAAATCAGTCTGAAGTAGTTTCAGGACATTTGTATCGATACAAGTGATTATTTATCTATACAAAACACCTTAAAATCAGTTTTTCAAAGTTTAAAAATAGTTTTTCGCTGTCAAGTCAATTTTAATGTTGCCAAAATATGTTCTACTCTATTTTCATGTGTTTTAACAATTATTAAAACATGGGACCACTCCACCGGGTGCGTAGACCGTAAAAGCAAACTGACCGTCACCACTCCTCCGGGTGCATAGACCATAAAAAACCGAGTCTTCTCCCCTCAGGATGCGTTAACTCAAAACTGATCATAAATCAAAATTTGATTGTGAAAGTGCTCCACTGATGCTTGACGTATCTTTGAGTAAAGAAACTTGTTGTGAGTGAAAGTTGAATATTCTGCCATTATCTTAGACAAAAATTCATAGGACAACTGCTTGATTATTGTTGGCTACAATTGTTTTGGTGAGAAACATGTTTGCTCAATCACTTTGTTGGAGATGCATTGTGCTATCTTCATTGGGGATATGGTTCTGAAATCAACTTGTTGAGGTACGGCGTACCAACTTTACTGATACTTCGGCATGCTGACCGGCTTACCTGGGACAAATGATTTATCAAACAATTCACTAGGAATGCTGTGCATAAACCAACTTTGCTAGGGAAACTGTTTATCAAACGATTTACTGGAGTACGGTATTTCAACGGACTCAGTGGAGATAACCATCTCAAACAAATCACTGGAGAAATGTTTTGTTGTAGGTAGACCAATCTGTTGTAGGTAACACTTGTTGAATTATTCATTAGGGAAAGGATCATCAACCCTTTCTGGTAGGTGTAGAGTGCTGATCCCTCTGACAAGGACGAAACTTTGTTGACCAACTTGCTAAATACCAGTGATCATAATCAAATAAGTTCACTGGGGAGATTAAAGATTCACTAATCTTTCTTGCCAATAAATTACGGTTCATCAACCATCTTGCTGGATAGTCAGGTCCTTCGACCTTCTTCATTGAATAAGAGATTCATGTTCGCAACCTGTTAAATACATTTTGAAGATGTACTTCATGAATGCATGATTGTGCATCTCTAATGCCTGAATGCATAACTACTGCAGATGAAATATCTGATCATATGCAGGGGTTTGTGTAATTCTTTTTATGCATGATTCTATATGCGTGAATGCGTGAATTTCTATGAATGAGTGCATGAATTTCTGAGTTTGTTTTGAGGAGAATTTGAATTTCCCGGCACCGAGAATCTGAGTAACTCTATTGAGGTAAACCTGAGACGTTGACTGTGGTTGTTGGACAAACGTTCAGTCAAGCTTCCAAAATGATAGCAACTTTCTTCATGAAATGGAATCGAGAGATTTGTAAGTGCACGAGTTCACTCCCATGTTTTAATAATTGTCAAAACCCATGAAAATAGTGTAGAGCATATTTTGGCAATATTAGAAACAACTTGACAGCGAAAAACTATTTTTTATCTTTGAAAAATTGATTTTAAGGTCCTTTGTATCGATACATAAATACTTGTATCGATATAAATGTCCTGAAACTACTTCAGACTGATTTTGAGCATTTTGTATCGATACACAATTCATTTGTATCGATACAAAAACTGGTGTTCAGGGGCAGAGAATCACTTGTGTATCGATTCATGCTTGCATGTATCGATACACACCTAACTCTCTCAAAACACCAGAGAAAGCATTGTGTATCGAATCATGTTTGCATGCTTCGATACATATCAGTCAGGTTTTCAAGAAACTGATATATGTATCGATACATATTCGTGTTTGTATCGATACATAGGTCAAATATTTCAAATTTGAATGCTGGTCAAGGTGTTTGTATCGATACATACCATCATATGTATCGATACAAGTCTGTTCTATTTTGCCTAAATTTGCTCAATTCTATTTTCACTATAAATAGCAATGTGAGTGTTTGTTGTAATTGTGAGAATCCATCTGAAAAACACATTTGATCAAGACATTTGATCAAGGTTTAAGAGAAATTTTGGATCAAAGACTTATTCAACACAAGTTCTTCATCTTCTATCAAGTCACTTCAAATTTGAGATTGAGTATGGGATCAATCGAAGGTTCGTAGTTGATTCGGTGCAATTCGGGGTGAATCAGAAATGCGATCGAGTTGAGTTGTGTTGGAGGTTTGGATTTTCATCAAGGGTTTCAAGATTGTGCGATATCTTGAAGGTTCAACATCTAGGAAGCGAAGGAATCAGCTGGACGTTCGGTGCGAAGGTTTTCGGTACGAAGACGGCGCAAGATTTGGACGTTGGAATCAGAGGTTGAAGCTTCTAGAGTTGTTGAGATTACTTGGCTCAATTTGCATTAGATTGAATAGGGTTATTCGAGTCTTTGTAAATTGTGCACTATCAAAGCGTGTTTTAATAAATTGCTCAAATCGTCCTTTTGACGATTTGGGGGGAGATGTACCTGGCCCAAGCGAGGATGACATGAAAGCCAAGGGAACTCCCTAATCATCTGGTTGTGTCTTTCTATCCCTACACTTTTAGTTTTCGCTTTGTTGATTAATTGAATCAATTGAATTCGTGATCGTAAGTGTTCACCGCAATTCAATTGATTTGAGACTTGAATTTGTGATTGTGGTTCGTGATTGTGTAACTTGTTGATTTTGTTTGTGTTAGAATTTTGATTACAAAACATAAACCTAAATTCAATTTGTCGCTAATTGTTCTAAGGCTTATACTACGTTTCCTTTGATCGAAGGGTGCAAAGTAGAGTATCGATCTGGTAGCCTTCCGGGCACTCGATATATTTTTTTAAAAACCTCGTTGTATAGAAAGAGTTACTTATTCACCCCCCTCTAAGTGATCGCCATATAGTCTAACAAGTGGTATCAGAGCCCGGTTTGATTTTAAACGATTAAATCGAGTAATTTGTGCCTATTATTAGAAGACATGGCGTTTGCACCCAAAGGGGCGTACAATAGGGCTCCTATATTCAATGGAGACCATTTCGATTATTGGAAAAGTAGTATGCGCATTCACATCAATTCTTTTGATGGTGATGTGTGGGATGCCATTGAAAACGGTCGCTTTGTTCCAACCACGACCGATGCTAACGGTGTCGTCACTAATACGCCTATGGCACAATGGACAGTTGACGACAAAAAGAAGGTTAATTACGATGCGAAAGCTCAAAACATTTTAATCTCATCCTTAGGGATTGAGCAATTCTATCATGTTTCACATTGTACTACGGCTAAGGATATGTGGGACACATTGGTCACCCACTTTGAGGGTACCAATGAAGTCAAAATTTCTAAGATAAACACATTAAACCAAGAGTTTGAATTGTTTCATATGATTGATGGTGAAACCATTGAAAGTATGCAACAACGATTTGTGAAAATTATCAACAAGTTACAAGGTCTCGGTAGACCAATCACAAATCAAGATGCTACTAATAAAATTTTGAGGTGTTTAACTAGGTCTTGGCAACCAAAGGTCACCGCGATACAAGAAGCGAATGATCTTACTCAACTAAGCCTCACTGTTTTATTTGGCAAGCTTAAGGAACATGAGCACGTGCTAAGTGTGCTAGAAAAGAAAGAGAAAAGCGGGAAAAAGGATAAACATGGTGATAAAGAAAAAGAGAAGGAGAAGAAGTCCATTGCTCTAAAGACTTCAAGTTCCAAGTCCAAAGGTAAAGAGCAAGTGGAAAGTAGCTCAAGCGAAGAGGATTCCGATGATGAGGAAATGGGGCTCTTCGTTCGACGCTATAACCGGTATGTGAGAAAGAATGGGATAAGGCATTCCGATGACAACTTGAAGAAGTATCGGAAAGATAGTGGTTACCGGAAGAATGAAGGTACTAGAAACTCCAAAAAGGGAATATGCTATGAGTGCGGCCAAGTTGGTCACTTCAAGCCGGAATGTCCCAAGCTCAAAAGGAAAGAAAAGGAGTCTCCATCATTCAAGGGAAAAAGCAAAGGCAAAGGAAAGAAAGCCTATGTTGCATGGGATAGTGAAAGCTCCTCTTCATCGTCATCATCAAGCTCTAGTTCAAGCAATGACAATGTAGTAGCAAATGTATGCTTAACATCTCATGACCGTAAGAAACTTGCTCCCAAAAAGGTAAATCAAAATCCCTCTAGCTCATATACGCTTTTAGAGTATCACGAGTTACAAGTTGCTTTTGAAAAACTTCACAAGGAAACTCAAGAGGCTTTTCAACGCTTGAAGGGTCTTATGCAAGTGAACAAATACCTTGAAGCGAAAGTTTCGGAAACGGAACTTGAATTGAAAACTCTTAAGGAATCCATGATACAAAAGCCAATTGTGACTTTTGATGAATATGGCAACGATAGGACCGGTTGCAACGGGTGTTTCTACTTGTATAGAGATTTGCGAAAACTTCAAGACAAGTTAAACGAAACCCCAAAACCAGAGATTACATATTCGGTGGATTTGACTAAATTCAACAAACCTTTGAAACCCAAAAATAAAAAGTATAAGTTTGTTGAAAAGAGTCATAAGAAATGTAATCCAAACATCGTGTGTCACTATTGTTGTGATAAGGGTCATACCATTGCCAAGTGCCATGCAAGAAAAACTTTAGTACCAAATGGCAAAATGCAATGGATACCTAAATCAAGCAATAGTTTTGTTACTAACCACCTAGGAGCCAACATGAGTTGGGGACCTATTTTAAATGTCTAAGCTTGTAGGGAATAAGTCTTGAACCATTGACAAGAGACACCGACAACAATGGCGTTCAAGACATATGAAGAAGTAAAGTGATGAAAAAAGCTTCAACTATATATTTTCAAGATTATGGAAATTGATCACTTCCTACATCTAACACTTAAGGGAAGATTCTATTCTCTATCTTTGCTTTTATACTTTTTTCTTAGCATTTGTACATTGGTTTCATATACATATCTTTTTCACCTTAATATGAAGTTTGTATTGATAGTTGTCTAATCCTCCATTTCCAAGAATTTTGCTCAATAATATTTATAAGTTTTTGAGACTCATATGTTTAAAATGGGGATTTGACAAAAGTCATTACAAATACCATATTAAGTTCATATAATTAATCTTCGTACTTTGATACATCTATGTGAATGTTTTATCTTGCATCTATGGTTTAACATGTGTTCTCATGTTATGATATGCTTTGATTGTTTTAGCTCACATATAAAAGTATGTATCTTTGTTGATTATGTGCTTTTCATTCATACATATTATTTGGAAGTCATAAAAATTGTTTTTCAAACTTATAAGTTCATGTGTTTTGAGAAAATTTGAAAATAATGCATTTTGGATCGATACAAATGAAATTTGTATTGATACATGTTAGTTATTCTGCAGAATTTCAAAATGAACTGATATGTATCGATACATACAACCATTGTATCGATACATAGCTTTCACGTTGGGACAGACATGGTCTGGTGTATCGATACATGCTGCAGAACGCTTGATTGTATCGATACATACACGACTTTGTATCGATACAAGCGCGCAAAAACAGTTATTTGTATCAGTTTTCATTCACTCATTCATCAAACATCATAAATCTCTCTTCATCTCAACCTAACCCAAACAAAAACCCTCATCCCCAATTCTCCAATCTCCCTCAAAACTCAACCAAATCACACAATATTTGACTCTAAACCACTTCAAATTCATTGCCCATCAACATTACGTCAACAATTCGGTAGTTCAAGTGTCCAATTATTCTCATTCAAGACAAGGTTTTCAATTGGGTTTTTGAGCTCTTCAAAGTTCTTCAACATTTGTCAAGGTAATTCTTACTCCCTTATGGCACCTAGAACTAAAAAAGCTGATAGGACTAAGAATAATACTGGAATGATTAGTGAGTTTAGAACTCCAGAAAACTTTAAGGAAAATAACTTCATTCATGAGAACTACTCAACCTTCTATGTTAGAAAATGTAAGGAAAGGAAGGTAATTCCTCAAAATGCGGTTAAGGTTGAAAATCTTGAAGAATAACATCTAGGAGAAGTTGCTGAAATCATTAAGAGAGAAAACCTTATCACTCTTTGTAACTTGAAGAAACCATACTTGGAAGATTTGGTTAAGATTTTCTACTCCGGTCTACAAGAGCAAAAGGGTGCTGAGTTTGAATTCTGTATAGGAAATAATATTTACAAGGTTACTAATAGCATGTGGTCCAAACTATTTGGCTTGGTGACTGATAAGAACTTGAAAAAGTTCATTGACGCTGAGGGTCCTAAGTATAAAATGATTGATTTTGCTAGTACACTAACCAGGAACGTTAAAAGTCCTTGTGGAAAGGCCGGTAAACTAAAGAAAGGTCCTAGAGTTCTACTTTGGATTGTCAATCATATATTAAGACCTAGATGTGGATCCTATTCTAGACTTGATTGGAAGGACATTGATCTCATGTATATCATGATGGAGAGGAAGAAAATAGATTGGCCAAACTATATAGTAAGTCGTATGTTTGCTTTACGGGATTCTCAAAAGGATAAATGTTTTGGATATGGAAACATGATCTCAACCATCTTAGCTCACTTCAAAATAGCCGACCAATTAGGAGGATTTTGGATGAAACCAAAAAGAGATCAAATCTTTAGCATAACTCAAATGAAAAAGATGGATTATAAATGGAATGATGAGATTGAGGATTATGAGTTTTGTGGCAAAGAGGAGGAAGAAGATGATGGTCATCAAGGAAATCAAGAAGGGAAAGGTTAAAGACCAAGAGAAGAGGCATGTGAAAGTGACAACTTGGAAAGTGGTCCCTCAGAAATTAGTAATGTTGCAATTATGGAAATGTTGAAAGAAATAAGCTCAAAGCAAGTTGAATTCCAAAATGACATCAACATTAGACTTGACGACATGCATGCATACAACGTCTCAAGGTTTGATCATCTTCAAGGTCAATTGGATGACTACATCAAGCAACAAACTTCCGTTGACCAATACTTCAATCCTAACCCTAACCCGGACAATATAGATGAATGATCATGATGCTTAAACTATTGTTTTTGTAGCACTTTATTTTCTTTTACCGCATGAACAATATTTCTTCTGTTATTTCTTATGACTTTCTCTATTTCAATTTGGTTGTACGGATAATTTTAATGTTGTCATGGTTTTGGACAACATTACATATGGATATTTTGTTATGTTTATGCATTGGTTGCATGTTTTGTTTATTTCGTCCAGTATTGTGATATCTTAATTCTTTATAATGACGATGATGTTACAATATTCATGCGTTGGTTTTGCTTTGTTTTTCTACTCTGCATAAGTTGTCATGATATTTGGTTTTTCGCCATTGGATTATACTTGCATATCTTGTACGTATTTATATTGATTAGGATATTCATCATAAAGTGCATTTCGACAAATGTAAGTGCACGATATGACCATGATAAAAACGTTTTCATACTTGATACTTCTAACAAGTTCTCTTCATCTTTTTGATATTGTCAAAGGGGGAGAGATTTGGATTGCACAAGCTAAGCAAAGAATTCTTGATTATCAACATATCAAACGCATTATGGCATCAACTCAGGGGGAGCGTGCTTATCGTTAGCTGATGACACGAAATCATATCGTATTTTTAGCTTAATCTACATGAACTTTAGTTGCATTTTCATATATTTTTATTTCATTTGTCTCTTTTTATGCCGGTATTTGTTTCTATTTCAGATATTTTAATAAAACAGGTCGGAAAATAGAATTGAGCTGAAAATGAAGGAAATTGGATCGAAAATAGACAAAAATGGACGAAAAGGACAAAGCCGCCAAGTGGTGGGCCACCACATGTCACATGGTGGGGCCACCACATGTGACATGGTGGGGCCACCACATGACACATGGCGCCCACCATGATAAAAGCCACGTGACATGATTTAATATGTACACATGATGAAATATATGAAGGTATACGTATGGATGTGGCCAAGCCACAAAAATCCCGCCGTATATATGTATATGAAGCAAATAAAATGCAATTGGATATATGTGGCGCCCGCCACAACACTCATGGCGCCCGCTATGAGTTTTGTAACTCCCAGATCCGTTTCTTTTGGTCTCTTAAGCAACATGTGATGCATATCAAATGGTCTCCTATTGTTTCTCCTAAAGGCCAACTAATAATTCTAATCTGTTACTATTTTATGGGATCGTAGAAGGCTTATCAGTAGAATATTTTTCTCTATAAATAGGAGAGATTTTAGTCGCTGCTCACTCTCTCTTTTTCCCAGCCTTGTACATAGTTTTAGGCAGTTTAAATTTCATTCTTTAATTCAGAATTTTGTACCGGTTTATTCAGCAATTAATTCAAGTCAATTTCATTCAGTAATTTACCAGGTTTTTTATGCGCTTTATTTATTGCTTATTTAATATGCTTTGTTTAATTTTCTGTTTTAATTTATTTATTTACTTTTCCATGTCCGGCTAAATTCCTTGATATCGGTATGTGATTTTAATTCACCGTAGGGGATTTAGTAATAATACGGCGCGCAATTTATTAAACTATTTTTCTGATTCGAGTTTCTAATTTTAAAACTCCTAAGCTTTTGAACGAAAGTAAAATAAAGCGATTAAGATTAAAATCAATAGAGCGAGAGTTTGAGATTTTAACTAGATAGTAGAAATTTGATATTGATCTTTGAACGAGCGAGAGCCACGTTAGGATTAATTAGAACTAATTGATTTTCAAAATATACTTTCGAAGCTAAGGTGGTAGAAAAGTGACAGTAAAACCCCTAGCTTAGAAAGTATGGTTTTTATCAACAAAACGAGAGTGTGAGGTTTAGACCTTTAAATTGAGAAAGTTCTTCTGAAAAATAAACCTTTTTCCGCGCGCTATTAATTTATTAAATTCCCGAAGGTCGATTAAGTTACATACCGATATCCCGCTTTAATTAATTTTAATTCTTTAATTTGATTTCTTCTAAAAATTCTAAACAAATCTTAAATACTAGTAGCCTTAGATTTAAATCGTGACGACAGAAATACGGTAGTTCGACTGTTGGTCTCTGTGGTTCGATATCTTTTAAAACTCAACGACGAAACTGTGCACTTGCAGTTAGAAAATATTTATTGATACACAAATCGTCGATCAAGTTTTTGGCGCCGTTGCCGGGGACCAATTTAGTCGATATCGTAACTCCGTCGTTACACCGTAGAGACTAAGGCGTTTTAAAATTTTAAATTTAAAATTGAAAAAATAAAAAAATTAAATAAAAAAAATAATAAACAATTTTAGGATAGGTCCTTTGCGCTTAATTCGATGTATAACTCTATTTCCTTTTATAATGACTATCCTCAAAATTTTAACTACCCCGATCAGAATTATCTCTATAAATTCCAGCCTCAACCGTCCCCATACTTTGAGGGACAATACCTTAACTCTCAGTACAATTACTACCCCCAACATTTCGAGGAACCGGAAGAATCCGTGAGTCCTAGCCTATTAGCAGTATTTAATGAATTTATGGAAACCTCCGCTAATGCTAGGCTAGAGCGACAATTTAGAGAATTTATGAAAGTACAAACCCTCGCAAATGAAAGGATTAGGCTACGCAATCTCGAATATACCAAAGCATTTGAAAAGCTCATCGATAAGGTCGACTCAATAGCGACTTACCAAGAGTCAATGGAGACGCGAATCTCCCAGCTCGCTCAGACGGCCATAAGACTTTCTCACGAGAGACAAGTAAACGATGTAGCAAACATCAGTGAAAGCGAGATTGAGATGCCTAGCAAAGACGAAAAGGTTGTCGAGAGTTTTGGCAAGGAAAGAGTGGAGACCGAAGAAACATCACCGACACCCCTCCCTAGTGAGGCAGTCGAAGAGGTAGAGAAGGGAACACTATGTGTTTTCCCTGCTCCCTATATCCCACCAATCCTTGTTCCCCAAAGGTTAGTAAAGGCTAGAGTGGACCCAAAACCCCAACCATGTGGAAAGAAAAAAAATATAAAAATCTACACACATGGGGTTGAGGGCGCAAAAAGAAAAAGGAAATTGGGGGAAAGAAAATTTAAGGGAGTCATTAGTACAAAGAGGATGAGGGTAACACTCGGAAAGGTGAGTGAAAATACTAAGTCAAAAGAAAGAAGGACAGCCGAAATTGAACCAGAACCCCCACCTCAAATCAGTAAATCTTCTTTTCTCCCAAAACACAAAATAATAGAAGAGGGCAAGAAAGCTGAACCGCCCTATAGGAGAAAAAAGAGAAAAAGTGAGGGGTATGTGCGAGCACTTGATAAGTGGCCATGGAAACCTAAAGCTATACAAGGTATTGTTCTTGGACATATAGTGTCCAACAAAGGGATTGAGGTAGATAGAGCTAAAATCCAAGTTATAGAGAATCTACCACCTCCAAAGTCTGTAAGAGAAGTCCGAAGCTTTTTAGGACACGCCGGTTTCTATCGGCGATTTATTAAAGACTTCTCCAAAATTACAAAGCCGTTAACCGGGATGTTAATGAAAGATGCCGAGTTCATTTTTGATGAGGAGTGCCTATCGGCATTCAAACAATTAAAGGCAGCTCTCATTTCTGCCCCCATCAGGCAGCCACCTGATTGGAGTCTACCATTTGAGATCATGTGTGACGCTAGTGACTATGCGATAGGCGCGGTTCTAGGTCAATGGAAAGATAAGAAGCTTCACGCTATCTATTATGCTAGTAGGACCTTAGACCCTGCGCAAATGAACTACGCCACCACAGAAAAAGAACTCCTGGCTGTTGTGTTTGCGGTTGACAAATTCCGTTCCTACCTAATAGGGGCCAAAATCATTGTCTATACAGATCATGCCGCAATTAGGTACCTAATGAACAAGAAGGATGCCAAACCAAGGCTCTTGAGATGGATCTTGCTCCTTCAAGAATTTGATTTAGAGATCCAAGATAAGAAAGGGATTGACAACACAGTCGCGGACCATTTGTCAAGAATGGAGGGAATGGTGCCTGAAACGGTACCTATAAATGATGACTTCCCGTATGAGAGGCTGGTAGCCCTTATGGAGAGTGTCGCCTCCGAGTACCCTTTGATTCAAGACGACATCGAAGTCGTCAACTCTGTCTTCACAAGAGACTCTTTGCCATGGTATGCTGATTTTGTTAATTATTTAGCGGCAAGGGTCCTTCCACCAGATTTAACTTACCAGCAAAAGAAGAACTTCTTTAGTGATCTAAAACATTACTATTGGGATGACCCTCTTCTTTTCAAGAGAGGTGCCGATGGAATCTTCCGTCGATGTGTCCCCGAAGATGAGGCGCAAAACATTATCACTCATTGCCATTCTGCGCCCTATGGAGGACATGCAAGTACTTCAAAAACTTGTGCTAAGATTTTACAAGCTGGCCTCTTTTGGCCCACTCTTTGGAAAGATGTCCATGCTGCCATAAAGAGTTGTGATCAGTGCCAACGCGCTGGTGGCATCTCTAGGCGCGATGAAATGCCTCAACATGGCATCCTTGAAGTAGAAGTATTTGATGTATGGGGGATAGATTTCATGGGACCATTCCCAACTTCTTTTGGGAACAAATACATACTTGTGGCTGTCGCTTACGTGTCCAAATGGATCGAGGCTGTTGCCTCTCCAACTAATGACGCCCAAGTAGTGATTAGACTATTTAAGAACCAGATCTTCCCTAAGTTCGGTGTGCCGAGACTTGTCATCAGCGATGGTGGCTCCCATTTCATCTCTAGGATCTTTGAAAGGCTACTATCTAAATATGGGGTTCGACACCGTGTAGCAACTCCCTATCACCCGCAAACAAGTGGGTAGGTGGAGGTCTCCAATAGGGAGATCAAGCAAATCTTAGAAAAAACAGTTGCGACCTCTAGGAAGGATTGGTCTTTAAAACTGAATGAGGCACTGTGGGCATATAGGACAGCCTATAAGACCCCGATTGGGACCACTCCCTTCAAGCTTGTTTATGGCAAATCATGCCATCTACCGGTGGAACTAGAACACAAAGCCTATTGGGCTATCAAAGCCCTCAATTTTGATTACACCACCGCCGGTAGGAAAAGGACCTTGGATATCCATGAGTTAGAAGAGCTTAGGTTGGACGCTTATGAGAATGCTAGAATCTATAAAGAAAGAACAAAGAAATGGCATGACAAGCGTCTATCTAGGAGAGAGTTTAAGGTAGGAGAGCTAGTACTTCTTTTTAATTCAAGACTTAAACTCTTTCCCGGAAAACTTCGCTCAAAGTGGTCAGGCCCCTTTACAATTTCTAAGACATATCCTCATGGGGCGATTGAAATAAAGAGTGACTCCGGTGATACATTCGCAGTTAATGGACAGCGGTTGAAACATTACAACCTTAAGGATAGTGACACCAATCTTTCGAATTTTAACCTATCCGCCCTGTCCGCTAACACGTGAATTAAGTCACCCTCTTTGAAGTCGAGCTCACCGACTTTAAACAAAGCGCTTGGTGGGAGGCAACCCGCTGATTTTGAATTTAATGTTTTTCTTTTTAGTTCCTTTTATTTTACAGTTAATAAAGAGATAGAGCGCGCAGCAGCTTGGCAGCTTTGTAAGCTCGGTTTTACATGTTCTATTCTTCCAACCTCGCTTTTTAGTCGTTGCATTGGGGACAATGCTCGATTTAAGTGTGGGGGAGGAAGCTTTATCGCTTTCCTTTTACTTTCAAGCATCTAGTTTGCATGCATAATAAAACCATAGGTTAGTTCACTTAAATTGAGTTGATTTTGCGTGTTGGTTTTGTTATTGTCTGATTTTCCCATTTCTTGAGCCATACTAAAAAATTTCTTGTGAAAAGCAAAAGTGTTGAGTTCTGATGCTTGATGTTGATAGTCTGAAAGTATATAAGTTGTTTGCACTATCTAGGCTATTTTGTGAAAGTTGGGTAACGGTTAGATAAAATCAATACCGTTTTAGCACCTTAGATTCCCAGAAGTGTGTAAAACTGATTTGAGTACTAATCTTGACAATGCCTTAAACTTGAGTTTTAATGAACCCTTAGTAGTTTTTTCAGCAGTCGGCACCATCTCAAGGCACAAACTAAGTGGGAAACCGAAGAATATAAGTGGATGATTTTGATTATAAATGTTATGAATGCTATTGGTTGATTCCTTGAAATAATTGATGAAAATTCAGCAAATGTTGAAACATGAGAAGGAAAAAAATACCATAGTATAGAAACTCATTAGTAGTTGGTTCAGAGGTGTCTGATTCTGAACTTGGTAGGGCGGGTTACGATCCGATCCCCCGCAACTGCGAAGTGGGTAAAGCAAATAGGGGTTACCAAACTTATGTTATCAGCACCCCTCGCTATATGATGATCATAATCACTAACAGGTTTCCCACCATGGGCGTGTACAAGATAACGGGCTTAATGTGATTGCGCTAGAATGAAAAGGGCAAATGAAACTTAGGTGAGAGGTAGAGTCAAGAGGAAATACTTCAGATCTGTTTTCATATAATGGGAGTCTCTTGTGTCATCACGGTGTTCTTGTTATTTGTACTGTTATTTGATTTTCATGGCTTAGCCGGCAACCACGTATGATTAGGATGATCGTGTCATGTGTTTTTACTTGTGCTATGCAGTTCACTATTCTTTTATGCTTGAGGACAAGCAATGGTTCAAGTGTGGGGGAATTTGATGACACGAAATCATATCGTATTTTTAGCTTAATCTACATGAACTTTAGTTGCATTTTCATATATTTTTATTTCATTTGTCTCTTTTTATGCCGGTATTTGTTTCTACTTCAGATATTTTAATAAAACAGGTCGGAAAATAGAATTGAGCTGAAAACGAAGGAAATTGGATTGAAAATAGACAAAAATGGACGAAAAGGACAAAGCCGCCAAGTGGTGGGCCACCACATGTCACATGGTGGGGCCACCACATGACACATGGCGCCCACCATCATAAAAGCCACGTGACATGATTTAATATGTACACATGATGATATATATGAAGGTATACGTATGGATGTGGCCAAGCCACAAAAATCACGCCGTATATATGTATATGAAGCAAATAAAATGCAATTGGATATATGTGGCGCCCGCCACAACACTCATGGCGCCCGCCATGAGTTTTGTAACTCCCAGATCCGTTTCTTTTGGTCTCTTAAGCAACATGTGATGCATATCAAATGGTCTCCTATTGTTTCTCCTAAAGGCCAGCTAATGATTCTAATCTGTTACTATTTTATGGGATTGTAGAAGGCTTATCAGTAGAATATTTTTCTCTATAAATAGGAGAGATTTCAGTCGCTGCTCACTCTCTCTTTTTCCCTGCCTTGTACATAGTTTTAGGCAGTTTAAATTTCATTCTTTAATTAAGAATTTTGTACCGGTTTATTCAGCAATTAATTCAAGTCAATTTCATTCAGTAATTTACCAGGTTTTTTATGCGCTTTATTTATTGCTTATTTAATATGCTTTGTTTAATTTTCTGTTTTAATTTATTTATTTACTTTTCCATGTCCGGCTAAATTCCTTGATATCGGTATGTGATTTTAATTCACCGTAGGGGATTTAGTAATAATACGGCGCGCAATTTATTAAACTATTTTTCTGATTCGAGTTTCTAATTTTAAAACTCCTAAGCTTTTGAACGAAAGTAAAATAAAGCGATTAAGGTTAAAATCAATAGAGCGAGAGTTTGAGATTTTAACTAGATAGTAGAAATTTGATATTGATCTTTGAACGAGCGAGAGCCACATTAGGATTAATTAGAACTAATTGATTTTCAAAATATACTTTCGAAGCTAAGGTGGTAGAAAAGTGACAGTAAAACCCCTAGCTTAGAAAGTATGGTTTTTATCAACAAAACGAGAGTGTGAGGTTTAGACCTTTAAATTGAGAAAGTTCTTCTGAAAAATAAACCTTTTTCCGCGCGCTATTAATTTATTAAATTCCCGAAGGTCGATTAAGTTACATACCGATATCCCGCTTTAATTAATTTTAATTCTTTAATTTGATTTCTTCTAAAAATTCTAAACAAATCTAAAATACTAGTAGCCTTAGATTTACATCGTGACGACAGAAATACGGTAGTTCGACTGTTGGTCTCTGTGGTTCGATATCTTGCAGTTAGAAAATACTTATTGATACACAAATCGTCGATCATTAGCCTTGATGTTTGCGTCTGTATACATATCGCTATTTTATTTCATATTAGGTATAGGCTTAGTTTAGCTTATGCAAAGTTTTGACAATTATCAAAAAGGGGGAGAATGTAAGTGCACCAGTTCACTCCCATGTTTTAATAATTGTCAAAACCCATGAAAATAGTGTAGAACATATTTTGGCAATATTAGAAAAAACTTGACAGCGAAAAACTATTTTTTATCTTTGAAAAATTGATTTTAAGGTCCTTTGTATTGATACATCAATACTTGTATCGATATAAATGTCTTAAAACTACTTCAGACTGATTTTGAGCATTTTGTATCGATACACAATTCATTTGTATCGATACAAAAACTGGTGTTCAGGGGCAGAGAATCACTTGTGTATCGAATCATGCTTGCATGTATCGATACACACCTAACTCTGTCAAAACACCAGATAAAACATTGTGTATCGAATCATGCTTGCATGCTTCGATACATATCAGTCAGGTTTTCAAGAAACTGATATATGTATCGATACATATTCGTGTTTGTATCGATACATAGGTCAAATATTTCAAATTTGAACGCTGGTCAAGGTGTTTGTATCGATACATACCATCATATGTATCGATACAAGTCTGTTCTGTTTTGCCTAAATTTGCTCAATTCTATTTTCACTATAAATAGCAATGAGTGTTTGTTGTAATTGTGAGAATCCATCTGAAAAACACATTTGATCAAGGTTTAAGAGAAATTTTGGATCAAAGACTTATTCACACAAGTTCTTCATCTTCTATCAAGTCACTTCAAATTTGAGATTGAGTATGGGATCAATCGAAGGTTCGTAGTTGATTCGGTGGATAACATTCGGTGCAATTCGCGCTGAATCAGAAATGCGATCGAGTTGAGTTGTGTTGGAGGTTTGGATTTTCATCAAGGGTTTCAAGATTGTGCGATATCTTGAAGGTTCAACATATAGGAAGCGAAGGAATCAGCTGGACGTTCGGTGCAAAGGTTTTCGGTACGAAGACGGCGCAAGATTGAGACGTTGGAATCAGAGGTTGAAGCTTCTAGAATTGTTGAGATTAGTTGGCTCAATTTGCATTAGATTGAATAGGGTTATTCGAGTCTTTGTAAATTGTGCACTATCAAAGCATTTTTTAATAAATTGCTCAAATCGTCCTTTTGACGATTTGGGGGGAGACGTACCTGGCCCGAAGCGAGGACGACATGAAAGCCAAGGGAACTCCCTAATCATCTGGTTGTGTCTTTCTATCCCTACACTTTTACTTTTCGCTTTGTTGATTAATTGAATCAATTGAATTCGTGATCGTAAGTGTTCACCGCAATTCAATTGATTTGAGACTTGAATTTGTGATTGTGTTTCGTGATTGTGAAACTTGTTGATTTTGTTTGTGTTAGAATTTTGATTACAAAACATAAACCTAAATTCAATTTGTCGCTAATTGTTCTAAGGCTTATACTACGTTTCCTTTGATCGAAGGGTGCAAAGTAGACTATCGATCCGGTAGCCTTCCGCGTATTCGAAATATTTTTTTAAAAACCTCGTTGTATAGAAAGAGTCACTTATTCACCCCCCTCTAAGTGATCGCCATATAGTCTAACAAGATTACCATGATTTTCTGTATTGGATCGGGGCAAATTATTGTATGCCGCTGGTTTCCCTTCATACGTTAAAAATTCAAAATAGTTTGTAATCTTTTCAAATGCTTTTATTTTTTTTCACAATGTTTAAATGCTTTATTTCTTAAAAATGAATAGCACAAACGTATGCATCAGAACATAAAAGCAAGCAGACACAATATGATTGAAAGTGAGAATTTTATTCATTGCGCAAATGCGGAAAGTTTTTACATCCGGATGCTAATCCCCCGATGAGGTGGTTGCAAATTGAAACTAAGATAATGGCAATGAAAAATAAATGAATTCCATGGAATCATAACAAAGCTGTCCTTCTCCATGAGCTCGACACCACAATATCCTGCTTTTGAGAAAGGAGATTGGGTCAATATTTTCCATCTGAAGCTTCGCCTTCATGTTGATCAAGTGATGCAGTTTTATGACTCTTTTTTATTTCTTATATGAACAGCCCTTTCAGGTTTTCGAACCACTAAGATGCCCTCTTTTTTGACTAAGCCGCCCTTTCGGGTTTTCAGCTTGACGAGCTATATTTTTTTATTTTTTTAGGCATTGTTTATCTTAACTGCATCTGAGTTCACTCGATGTGCAAACTCTTCACCGTCCATAGTGGCAAGGATTATTGCTCCACCTGAGAAGGCTTTCTTTACGACAAATGGTCCATCATAGTTAGGAGTCCATTTTCCTCGTAAGTCTTTAAAATTCTGGCAAACTGACAGACAAATGCGGTGAACAATGTTGGCACAATTGTCTGAGCACTTGTGTGACTCAGAACTTAAAACAGTAAAATAACTCAGCGTAGCAAAGCATAAAATAAATGAAAGACAAAAAACATAGTGAGTTTGTTAACCCAGTTCGGCGCAACTGCCCTGGTCTAAGTAAAATGAATTCAAAGCCAAACTCCTTGTTTGCACTTCTCACTTTGTAACTACCCGTCTAGACTTCTACCTAGGAACTCCTAGATATGAGAACCTCTGCTCACTTCCTCTCAGTTTGAAGACTACCACGCAAACAACCTCTGGTTCATTGATCTTCGCACTGGCATTAAGTTCAATACACAAATACTTAGATGAGAACACTCCAAAACATAGAAATAAACTCCGCACCTAAAGGCTTAGGAGAAACTTCACAATTAACAATACAAACACCCTACGTCCTTATCATTTATCAACGGTATACAAGAAAGGCTCACAAGTTCACTACTTAACATATAAGCAACGCACGCTTTAGTGAACACAAGAACAACCAACTCCGTACTTCACAGCTTAAGAGTGGTACACAAACAAGTCCATACTTAAAAGCTTAGGAGTGCACACGTTAAAGCACAAGGCTTTAACCACGAAACCCTAAAACCCGAAAGACTTCTTTTTGTATGGCTTCGCCCATCTTTAGGTTTTACATCATCCAATATATATATTCTGTAAGAACGTGTTGAGCAAGATACATACATGGGTTTTAGAATCCAGTTGGTCCAAAAGAAATCTTGCAAATATATTCTAGAACCATATAATATGTTTCCATAAATGGAGAAACATATTTTATGAAGCAATCAGGGCAAAACGCCACCTCCTGAAGGTTCTACACAAAAAGGCGAGACTTAGTGCACAAGTAATCGAGATAAAATTGAAACAAATCTTTAAAAAGATCTCGCACAAAAATACGCGTACGTCCTAATACTATACGCACATGTTGGAGCATCCACTAGTAAAAAGAATACATTTGCTAATGAGTTTTCACATCAGTGGACTAATACCTGAGGGAAAAGATGAGTATATGTACATTTCACATCAGCTAATTATGTAACTGAGAGGAAAGATGAACATATGATAGATTTCACATCAGTGGATTTTATGTCTGATGGGTAAAATAAACGCGGTGGCATTCCTGTAATTAGAATGAAAACTCTTATAAATGATTTCACATCAGTGCTATGGTCCACTTAGGGAAAAACCCATCCTTAACATAAAATCCATTCACGAACCCTAGCTTTCCTTCACGCAGGCAGTACTGAATCGCGCTCCTTCTCCTTCACTCTCACGCACTGAAAATCCTTCTCCTTCACTCTCTGAATCAATGGCAAATCGTTTCCCTCTCACTATGACTTTCACTCTTTGGATCTCCATCGTTTTCAGTCTCCTTCACTCCAAGGAAGCCTCTCACACTCAAGAAGCCCTAATCGATTCATGAAGCTTGTCACAGAGCCCTTTCAAGAACCCTAATCGAATCCTTTTCACCAATCTCAAAACATGATGCTCAATCTGTAAGCTCCCAACTCATTGCCTCAATCTTTTGATTATGAATCCAATGTTTCTCCTCAATCTATTCTGAACACGATGCGGATCTGTAAGCTTTTGATTCCCATTCTATTTTCCTCTCAATTGATGGTATTTTAATTCACTCTTTGTAATTTTGAGTTGACATTGCTGAAGCTCAAAATTGTTTGTGTTTTTATGGTCACAATATGATTTTAGGGTTTTAGGGTCATAATTTGGTATTTGGATTAAGCTCTCTGAAATTTACAGCATGGGTTGAATGAATTTCTACAACATTGGAAACTACTACTCACTTTGTATTTGATTTCATGCGCTTCCTAGATGTTGATCCTTCAAGATATCGCACAATCTTGAATCCTTTAATGAAAAACCCAAACTTTCTTCACAAACCAACTCGATCACAACTTTGATTCACCGCAAGCTGTACCGAACGTTATCGATCAATTGTACAATCACTATCCGAATTATCCTATACTCAATCTTCAATTGATTTGCAAATTGATGGAAGATGATGATCTTCTGAAGAATTACCCATTGATCCAAATTATCACTCAAGTTGATATCACAAAAGTTTTTGCAAAGCTATTTCACTTTCTCACAGGTTTCTCATGATTACAACAACAAATCACATTGCTATTTATAGAGAAAATAGAATTGAGCAAATTTAGGCAAAACAGAACAAACTTGTATCGATACAAATGATGGTTTGTATCGATACAAACAATTTGACCAGCGTTCAAATTTGAAATATTTGACCTATGTATCGATACAAACATGAGTATGTATCTATACATATATCAGTTTCTTTAAAAACTGACTAATATGTATTGAAGCATGCAAGCATGATTCGATACACCATGCATTCTCTGGTCTTTTGAGAGAGTTTGGTGTGTATCGATACATGCGAGCATGATTCGATACACAAGAGACTCTCTGCCTCTGAGAGACCAGTTTTGTATCGATACAAATGATATATGTATCGATACAAATTGCACAAAATCAGTCTGAAGTAGTTTCAGGACATTTCTATCGATACAAGTGATTATTTATCGATACAAAACACCTTAAAATCAGTTTTTCAAAGTTTAAAAATAGTTTTTCGCTGTCAAGTCAATTTTAATGTTGCCAAAATATGTTCTACTCTATTTTCATGTGTTTTGACAATTATTAAAACATGGGACCACTCCACCGGGTGCGTAGACCGTAAAAGCAAACTGACCGTCACCACTCCTCCGGGTGCATAGACCATAAAAAACCGAGTCTTCTCCCCTTAGGGTGCGTTAACTCAAAACTGATCATAAATCAAAATTTGATTGTGAAAGTGCTCCACTGATGCTTGACGTATCTTTGAGTAAAGAAACTTGCTGGGAGTGAAAGTTGAATATTCTGCCATTATCTTAGACAAAAATTCATAGGACAACTGCTTGACAATTGATGGCTACAATTGTTTTGGTGAGAAACATGTTTGCTCAACCACTTTGTTGGAGATGCATTGTGCTATCTTCATTGGGGATATGGTTCTGAAATCAACTTGTTGAGGTACGGCGTACCAACTTTACTGATACTTCGGCATGCTGACCGGCTTACCTGGGACAAATGATTTATCGAACAATTCACTAGGAATGCTGTGCATAAACCAACTTTGCTAGGGAAACTGTTTATCAAACGATTTACTGGAGTACGGTATTTCAACCGACTTAGTGGAGATAACCATCTCAAACAAATCACTGGAGAAATGTTTTGTTGTAGGTAGACCAATCTGTTGTAGGTAACACTTGTTGAATTATTCACTAGGGAAAGGATCATCAACCCTTTCTGGTAGGTGTAGAGTGCTGATCCCTCTGACAAAGACGAAACTCTATTGACCAACTTGCTGAATACTAGTGATCATAATCAAATAAGTTCACTGGGGAGATTAAAGATTCACTAATCTTTCTTGCCAAGAAATTACGGTTCATCAACCGTCTTGCTGGATAGTCAGGTCCTTCGACCTTCTTCATTGAATAAGAGATCCATGTTCGGAACCTGTTAAATACATTTTGAAGATGTACTTCATGAATGCATGATTGTGCATCTCTAATGCCTGAATGCATAACTACTGCAGATGAAATATCTGATCATATGCAGTGGTTTGTGTAATTCTTTTTATGCATGATTCTATATGCGTGAATGCGTGAATTTCTATGAATGAGTGCATGAATTTCTGAGTTTGTTTTGAGGAGAATTTGAATTTCCCGGCACCGAGAATCTGAGTAACTCTATTGAGGTAAACCTGAGACGTTGACTGTGGTTGTTGGAATAACGTTCAGTCAAGCTTCCAAAATGATAGCAACTTTCTTCATGAAATGGAATCGAGAGATTTGTAAGTGCACGAGTTTACTCCCATGTTTTAATAATTGTCAAAACCCATGAAAATAGTGTAGAGCATATTTTGGCAATATTAGAAACAACTTGACAGCGAAAAACTATTTTTTATCTTTGAAAAATTGATTTTAAGGTCCTTTGTATCGATACATAAATACTTGTATCGATACAAATGTCCAGAAACTACTTCAGACTGATTTTGAGCATTTTGTATCGATACACAATTCATTTGTATCGATACAAAAATTGGTGTTCAGGGGCAGAGAATCACTTGTGTATAGATTCATGCTTGCATGTATCGATACACACCTAACTCTCTCAAAACACTAGAGAAAGCATTGTGTATCGAATCATGCTTGCATGCTTCGATGCATATCAGTCAGGTTTTCAAGAAACTGATATATGTATCGATACATATTCGTGTTTGTATCGATACATAGGTCAAATATTTCAAATTTGAACGCTGGTCAAGGTGTTTGTATCGATACATACCATCATATGTATCGATACAAGTCTGTTCTTTTTTGCCTAAATTTGCTCAATTCTATTTTCACTATAAATAGCAATGTGAGTGTTTGTTGTAATTGTGAGAATCCATCTGAAAAACATATTTGATCAAGGTTTAAGAGAAATTTTGGATCAAAGACTTATTCAACACAAGTTCTTCATCTTCTATCAAGTCACTTCAAATTTGAGATTGAGTATGGGATCAATCGAAGGTTCGTAGTTGATTCGGTGGATAACGTTCGGTGCAATTCGGGGTGAATCAGAAATGCGATCGAGTTGAGTTGTGTTGGAGGTTTGGATTTTCATCAAGGGTTTCAAGATTGTGCGATATCTTGAAGGTTCAACATCTAGGAAGCGAAGGAATCAGCTGGACGTTCGGTGCGAAGGTTTTCGGTACGAAGACGGCGCAAGATTGGGACGTTGGAATCAGAGGTTGAAGCTTCTAGAATTGTTGAGATTACTTGGCTCAATTTGCATTAGATTGAATAGGGTTATTCGAGTCTTTGTAAATTGTGCACTATCAAAGCGTTTTTTAATAAATTGCTCAAATCGTCCTTTTGACGATTTGGGGGGAGATGTACCTGGCCCAAGCGAGGACGACGTGAAAGCCAAGGGAACTCCCTAATCATCTGGTTGTGTCTTTCTATCCCTACACTTTTACTTTTCGCTTTGTTGATTAATTGAATCAATTGAATTCGTGATCGTAAGTGTTCACCGCAATTCAATTGATTTGAGACTTGAATTTGTGATTGTGGTTCGTGATTGTGTAACTTGTTGATTTTGTTTGTGTTAGAATTTTGATTACAAAACATAAACCTAAATTTAAATTGATGATAATTGTTCTAAGGCTTATACTACGTTTCCTTTGATCGAAGGGTGCAAAGTAGACTATCGATCTGGTAGCCTTACGGGCACTCGATATATTTTTTTAAAAACCTCGTTGTATAGAAAGAGTCACTTATTCACCCCCCTCTAAGTGATCGCCATATATTCTAACAAGTGGTATCAGAGCCCGGTTTGATTTTAAACGATTAAATCGAGTAATTTGTGCCTATTATTAGAAGACATGGCGTTTGCACCCAAAGGGGCGTACAATAGGGCTCCTATATTCAATGGAGACCATTTCGATTATTGGAAAAGTAGTATGCGCATTCACATCAATTCTTTTGATGGTGATGTGTGGGATGCCATTGAAAACGGTCGCTTTGTTCCAACCACGACCGATGCCAACAGTGTCGTCACTAATACGCCTATGGCACAATGGACGGTTGACGACAAAAAGAAGGTTAATTACGATGCGAAAGCTCAAAACATTTTAATCTCATCCTTAGGGATTGAGCAATTCTATCATGTTTCACATTGTACTACGACTAAGGATATGTGGGACCCATTAAGCACCCACTTTGAGGGTACCAATGAAGTCAAAATTTCTAAGATAAACACATTAAACCAAGAGTTTGAATTGTTTCATATGATTGATGGTGAAACCATTGAAAGTATGCAACAACGATTTGTGAAAATTATCAACAAGTTACAAGGTCTCGGTAGACCAATCACAAATCAAGATGCTACTAATAAAATTTTGAGGTGTTTAACTAGGTCTTGGCAACCAAAGGCCACCGCGATACAAGAAGCGAATGATCTTACTCAACTAAGCCTCACTGTTTTATTTGGCAAGCTTAAGGAACATGAGCACTTGCTAAGTGTGCTAGAAAAGAAAGAGAAAAGCGGGAAAAAAGATAAACATGGTGATAAAGAAAAAGAGAAGGAGAAGAAGTCCATTGCTCTAAAGACTTCAAGTTCCAAGTCGAAAGGTAAAGAGCAAGTGGAAAGTAGCTCAAGCGAAGAGGATTCCGATGATGAGGAAATGGGGCTCTTCGTTCGACGCTATAACCGGTATGTGAGAAAGAATGGGATAAGGCATTCCGATGACAACTTGAAGAAGTATCGGAAAGATAGTGGTTACCGGAAGAATGAAGGTACTAGAAACTCCAAAAAGGGAATATGCTATGAGTGCGGCCAAGTTGGTCACTTCAAGCCGGATTGTCCCAAGCTCAAAAGGAAAGAAAAGGAGTCTCCATCATTCAAGGGAAAAAGCAAAGGCAAAGGAAAGAAAGCCTATGTTGCATGGGATAGTGAAAGCTCCTCTTCATCGTCATCATCAAGCTCTAGTTCAAGCGATGACAATGTAGTAGCAAATGTATGCTTAACATCTCACGACCGTAAGAAACTTGCTCCCAAAAAGGTAAATCAAAATCCCTCTAGCTCATATACGCTTTTAGAGTATCACGAGTTACAAGTTGCTTTTGAAAAACTTCACAAGGAAACTCAAGAGGCTTTTCAACGCTTGAAGGGTCTTATGCAATTGAACAAATACCTTGAAGCGAAAGTTTCAGAAACGGAACTTGAATTGAAAACTCCTAAGGAATCCATGATACAAAAGCCAATTGTGACTTTTGATGAATATGGCAACGATAGGACCGGTTGCGACAGGTGTTTCTACTTGTATAGAGATTTGCGAAAACTTCAAGACAAGTTAAACGAAACCCCAAAACCAGAGATTACATATTCGGTGGATTTGACTAAATTCAACACACCTTTGAAACCCAAAAATAAAAAGTATAAGTTTGTTGAAACGAGTCATAAGAAATGTAATCCAAACATCGTGTGTCACTATTGTTGTGATAAGGGTCATACCATTGCCAAGTGCCATGCAAGAAAAACTTTAGTACCAAAGGGCAAAATGCAATGGATACCTAAATCAAGCAATAGTTTTGTTACTAACCACCTAGGACCCAACACGAGTTGGGGACCTATTTTAAATGTCTAAGCTTGTAGGGAATAAGTCTTGAACCATTGACAAGAGACACCGACAACAATGGCGTTCAAGACATATGAAGAAGTAAAGTGATGAAAAAAGCTTCAACTATATATTTTCAAGATTATGGAAATTGATCACTTCCTACATCTAACACTTAAGGGAAGATTCTATTCTCTATCTTTGCTTTTATACTTTTTTCTTAGCATTTGTACATTGGTTTCATATACATATCTTTTTCACCTTAATATGAAGTTTGTATTGCTAGTTGTCTAATCCTCCATTTCCAAGAATTTTGCTCAATAATATTTATAAGTTTTTGAGACTCATATGTTTAAAATGGGGATTTGACAAAAGTCATTACAAATACCATATTAAGTTCATATAATTAATCTTCGTACTTTGATACATCTATGTGAATGTTTTATCTTGCATCTATGGTTTAACATGTGTTCTCATGTTATGATATGCTTTGATTGTTTTAGCTCACATATATAAGTATGTATCTTTGTTGATTATGTGCTTTTCATTCATACATATTATTTGGAAGTCATAAAAATTGTTTTTCAAACTTATAAGTTCATGTGTTTTGAGAAAATTTGAAAATAATGCATTTTGGATCAATACAAATGAAATTTGTATTGATACATGTTAGTTATTCTGCAGAATTTCAAAATGAACTGATATGTATCGATACATACAACCATTGTATCGATACATAGCTTTCACGTTGGGACAGACATGGTCTGGTGTATCGATACATGCACGCATGCCACAACACTCATGGCGCCCGCCATGAGTTTTGTAACTCCCAGATCCGTTTCTTTTGGTCTCTTAAGCAACATGTGATGCATATCAAATGGTCTCTTATTGTTTCTCCTAAAGGCCAGCTAATAATTCTAATCTGTTACTATTTTATGGGATCGTAGAAGGCTTATCAGTAGAATATTTTTCTCTATAAATAGGAGAGATTTCAGTCGCTGCTCACTCTCTCTTTTTCCCTGCCTTGTACATAGTTTTAGGCAGTTTAAATTTCATTCTTTAATTCAGAATTGTGTACCGGTTTATTCAGCAATTAATTCAAGTCAATTTCATTCAGTAATTTACCTGGTTTTTTATGCGCTTTATTTATTGCTTATTTAATATGCTTTGTTTTATTTTCTGTTTTATTTATTTATTTACTTTTCCATGTCCGGCTAAATTCCTTGATATCGGTATGTGATTTTAATTCACCGTAGGGGATTTAGTAATAATACGGCGCGCAATTTATTAAACTATTTTTCTGATTCGAGTTTCTAATTTTAAAACTCCTAAGCTTTTGAACGAAAGTAAAATAAAGTGATTAAGGTTAAAATCAATAGAGCGAGAGTTTGAGATTTTAACTAGAGTAGAAATTTGATATTGATCTTTGAACGAGCGAGAGCCACGTTAGGATTAATTAGAACTAATTGATTTTCAAAATATACTTTCGAAGCTAAGGTGGTAGAAAAGTGACAGTAAAACCCCTAGCTTAGAAAGTATGGTTTTTATCAACAAAACGAGAGTCTGAGGTTTAGACCTTTAAATTGAGAAAGTTCTTCTGAAAAATAAACCTTTTTCCGCGCGCTATTAATTTATTAAATTCCTGAAGGTCGATTAAGTTACATATCGATATCCCGCTTTAATTAATTTTAATTCTTTAATTTGATTTCTTCTAAAAATTCTAAACAAATCTAAAATACTAGTAGCCTTAGATTTACATCTCGACGACAGAAATACGGTAGTTCGACTGTTGGTCTCTGTGGTTCGATATCTTTTAAAACTCAACGACGAAACTGTGCACTTGCAGTTAGAAAATATTTATTGATACACAAATCGTCGATCATTAGCCTTGATGTTTGCGTCTATATACATATTGCTATTTTATTGCATATTAGGTATAGGCTTAGTTTAGCTTATGCAAAGTTTTGACAATTATCAAAAAGGGGGAGAATGTAAGTGCACCAGTTCACTCCCATGTTTTAATAATTGTCAAAACCCATGAAAATAGTGTAGAACATATTTTGGCAATATTAGAAAAAACTTGACAGCGAAAAACTATTTTTTATCTTTGAAAAATTGATTTTAAGGTCCTTTGTATCGATACATCAATACTTGTATCGATACAAATGTCTTGAAACTACTTCAGACTGATTTTGAGCATTTTGTATCGATACACAATTCATTTGTATCGATACAAAAACTGGTGTTCAGGGGCAGAGAATCACTTGTGTATCGAATCATGCTTGCATGTATCGATACACACCTAACTCTCTCAAAACACCAGATAAAACATTGTGTATCGAATCATCCTTGCATGCTTCGATACATATCAGTCAAGTTTTCAAGAAACTGATATATGTATCGATACATATTCGTGTTTGTATCGATACATAGGTCAAATATTTCAAATTTGAACGCTGGTCAAGGTGTTTGTATCGATACATACCATCATATGTCTCGATACAAGTCTGTTCTGTTTTGCCTAAATTTGCTCAATTCTATTTTCACTATAAATAGCAATGTGAGTGTTTGTTGTAATTGTGAGAATCCATCTGAAAAACACATTTGATCAAGGTTTAAGAGAAATTTTGGATCAAAGACTTATTCATCACAAGTTCTTCATCTTCTATCAAGTCACTTCAAATTTGAGATTGAGTATGGGATCAATCGAAGGTTCGTAGTTGATTCGGTGGATAACGTTCGGTGCAATTCGCGCTGAATCAGAAATGCGATCGAGTTGAGTTGTGTTGGAGGTTTGGATTTTCATCAAGGGTTTCAAGATTGTGCGATATCTTGAAGGTTCAACATATAGGAAGCAAAGGAATCAGCTGGACGTTCGGTGCAAAGGTTTTCGGTACGAAGACGGCGCAAGATTGAGACGTTGGAATCAGAGGTTGAAACTTCTAGAATTGTTGAGATTAGTTGGCTCAATTTGCATTAGATTAAATAGGGTTATTCGAGTCTTTGTAAATTGTGCACTATCAAAGCATTTTTTAATAAATTGCTCAAATCGTCCTTTTGACGATTTGGGGGGAGACGTACCTGGCCCGAAGCGAGGACGACATGAAAGCCAGGGGAACTCCCTAATCATCTTGTTGTGTCTTTCTATCCCTACACTTTTACTTTTCGCTTTGTTGATTAATTGAATCAATTGAATTCGTGATCGTAAGTGTTCACCGCAATTCAATTGATTTGAGACTTGAATTTGTGATTGTGTTTCGTGAGTGTGAAACTTGTTGATTTTGTTTGTGTTAGAATTTTGATTACAAAACATAAACCTAAATTCAATTTGTCGCTAATTGTTCTAAGGCTTATACTACGTTTCCTTTGATCGAAGGGTGCAAAGTAGACTATCGATCCGGTAGCCTTCCGCGTATTCGAAATATTTTCTTAAAAACCTCGTTGTATAGAAAGAGTCACTTATTCACCCCCCTCTAAGTGATCGCCATATAGTCTAACAAGATTACCATGATTTTCTGTATTGGATCGGGGCAAGTTATTGTATGTCGCTGGTTTCCCTTCATACGTTAAAAATTCAAAATAGTTTGTAATCTTTTCAAATGCTTTTATTTTTTTTCACAATGTTTAAATGCTTTATTTCTTAAAAATGAATAGCACAAACGTATGCATCAGAACATAAAAGCAAGCAGACACAATATGATTGAAAGTGAGAATTTTATTCATTGCGCAAATGCGGAAAGTTTTTACATCCGGATGCTAATCCCCCGATGAGGTGGTTGCAAATTGAAACTAAGATAATGGCAATGAAAAATAAATGAATTCCATGGAATCATAACAAAGCTGTCCTTCTCCATGAGCTCGACACCACAATATCCTCCTTTTGAGAAAGGAGATTGGGTCAATATTTTCCATCTGAAGCTTCGCCTTCATGTTGATCAAGTGATGCAGTTTTATGACTCTTTTTTATTTCTTATATGAAAAGCCCTTTCAGGTTTTCGAGCCACTAAGATGCCCTCTTTTTTGACTAAGCCGCCCTTTCGGGTTTTGAGCTGACGAGCTATATTTTTTTTATTTTTTTAGGCATTGTTTATCTTGACTGCATCTGAGTTCACTCGATGTGCAAACTCTTCACCGTCCATAGTTGCAAGGATTATTGCTCCACCTGAGAAGGCTTTCTTTACGACAAATGGTCCATCCTAGTTAGGAGTCCATTTTCCTCGTAAGTCTTTATAATTCTGGCAAACTGACAGACAAATGCGGTGAACAATGTTGGCACAATTGTCCGAGCACTTGTGTGACTCAGAACTTAAAATAGTAAAATAACTCAGCGTAGCAAAGCATAAAATAAATGAAAGACAAAAAACATAGTGAGTTTGTAAACCCAGTTCGGCGCAACTGCTCTGGTCTAGGAGATACCAATCCAGGAAGGAAATCCACTAAGTAAAACGAATTCAAAGCCAAACTCCTTGTTTGCACTTCTCACTTTGTAACTACCCGTCTAGACTTCTACCTAGGAACTCCTAGATATGAGAACCTCTGCTCACTTCCTCTCAGTTTGAAGACTACCACGCAAACAACTTCTGGTTCATTGATCTTCGCACTGGCATTAAGTTCAATACACAAATACTTAGATGAGAACACTCTCAAACATAGAAATAAACTCCGCACCTAAAGGCTTAGGAGAAACTTCACAATTAACAATACAAACACCCTACGTCCTTATCATTTATCAACGGTATACAAGAAAGGCTCACAAGTTCACTACTTAACATATAAGCAACGCACGCTTTAGTGAACACAAGAACAACCAACTCCGTACTTCACATCTTAAGAGTGGTACACAAACAACTCCATACTTAAAAGTTTAGGAGTGCACACGTTAAAGCACAATTTTTTAACCACGAAACCCTAAAACCCGAAAGACTTCTTTTTGTATGGCTTCGCCCATCTTTAGGTTTTACATCATCCAATATATATATTCTGTAAGAACGTGTTGAGCAAGATACATACATGGGTTTTAGAATCCAGTTGGTCCAAAAGAAATCTTGCAAATATATTCTAGAACCATATAATATGTTTCCATAAATGGAGAAACATATTTTATGAAGCAATCAGGGCAAAACGCCACCTCCTGAAGGTTCTACACAAAAAGGCGAGACTTAGTGCACAAGTAATCGAGATAAAATTGAAACAAATCTTTAAAAAGATCTCGCACAAAAATACGCGTACGTCCTAATACTGTACGCACATGTTGGAGCATCCACTAGTAAAAAGAATACATTTGCTAATGAGATTTCACATCAGTGGACTAATACCTGAGGGAAAAGATGAGTATATGTACATTTCACATCAGCTAATTATGTAACTGAGAGGAAAGATGAACATATGATACATTTCACATCAGTGGATTTTATGTCTGATGGGTAAAATAAACGCGGTGGCATTCCTGTAATTAGAATGAAAACTCTTATAAATGATTTCACATCAGTGCTATGGTCCACTTAGGGAAAAACCCATCCTTAACATAAAATCCATTCACGAACCCTAGCTTTCCTTCACGCAGGCATTACTGAATCGCGCTCCTTCTCCTTCACTCTCACGCACTGAAAATCCTTCTCCTTCACTCTCTGAATCAATGGCAAATCGTTTCCCTCTGACTATGACTTTCACTCTTTGGATCTCCATCGTTTTCAGTCTCCTTCACTCCAAGGAAGCCTCTCACACTCAAGAAGCCCTAATCGATTCATGAAGCTTGTCACAGAGCCCTTTCAAGAACCCTAATCGAATCCTTTTCACCAATCTCAAAACATGATGCTCAATCTGTAAGCTCCCAACTCATTGCCTCAATCTTTTGATTATGAATCCAATGTTTCTCCTCAATCTATTCTGAACACGATGCGAATCTGTAAGCTTTTGATTCCCATTCTATTTTCCTCTCAATTGATGGTATTTTAATTCACTCTTTGTAATTTTGAGTTGACATTGCTGAAGCTCAAAATTGTTTGTGTTTTTATGGTCACAATATGATTTTAGGGTTTTAGGGTCATAATTTGGTATTTGGATTAAGCTCTCTGAAACTTACAGCATGGGTTGAATGAATTTCTACAACATTGGAAACTACTACTCACTTTGTATTTGATTTCATGTTTCCTACCTATGATTAGTTGTAGAATTTCACACTCCCTTTGTTGTTCATTTATTTTGTTTATTTTAGATAAATATGGCTTAATATGTTAGATAAATATGGTTCAATAAGTTTATATAATATATGTATTTGCACTCTTGTCTCATTTTTATGATCTTGCAATAGAAGACATTACATTGTTTCTATAATATATGTATTTAGCTAAGATGAACAAACATAATCCACTCACATAGAAGGCATTACATTGTTTCCAATTTTCACCCTGTTTTGATCACCAAATGATTCAAAATAGGTATTGTACTGCAGGCTTTAAATGTATAATTGTTGTGTTAGTTTTAATTCGTGTGGCGTGGGTGGAAGCTTTGCAAGCAGTGAAAGATATGTTTCCTCGAATTTCGAACAGTGAATTGATGGCTCCGGTGGAAAGCGTAACAATTTCAACAAATAAACTGAGAAATCGACTTCAGTAAGAAGGAGTTAGTGAATCAGCTATTCAAGACAGTGAACAAATTATGAAAACTGAGTTTGCAGCACTGCAGAATCAACTAGTTTTGCTTAAGCAGAAGCACTTCATTCTAATCGATACATTACGCCACTTAGAGGTGCATAATCTAATTCAAAGTTGAAAACTTCAACTTGGTGTGCTATATTTTCTGCGTTTACTTTAACTGTCATATATTAAGATATATTTAAATCTTTATGATTTCTAGAGTTCAACTGAGAGAAGTTTAGTTAGTTGTAAAACAGGTTCGGTTAGTAGTTTGGTAATTTGTGTCATAGTGTCACAAACTATAAACCTTAAAACCATAAAGTTTGGAATTGTGATCGATGAGTTATTATTCTGAAGTTTATAGTTCTTTTTATCGATTAACGCAAGAAAAATTTAGTAGTATGTTTTGGTTTAATGGCTTGTTTATTAGGCCTTAGTTTTCTCATATGTTTAATAGTCAGAGTCTGGTCTTCACCTAGTTTTTAAGGCCTCCCCTTATGTTGACAAATGGTTAAGAGTTCAAATATTTATGCATCGCCGGCAAGGTTAATGTAGATGTGTCGATGGTCTGGACTCTGGCGATACATTGTCTCGAAACTTGAAATACTTGTGTGCTATCGTCTCTGATACACTATTTCCCCTAACTTTCCCTGCCTTTTATAACACCCCAACTAAATAATCTAGAATATTTAGTTAGAATATACATAATTGAATCCAAGTACATTAAAATTACTAACTAATCCTATCCTAAGGAACCCGCCTGAAAAGACGTTTTAACCGTGTTAAAGACATCTTCGGAGCTCGCCGAAAACAGAATTTGCAGCCACAACACTTGAAACCCGTAGCCCAAGAATTCTGCACAAACTCTGCATCCTTGCTCCAACTTCAAAAATATATACAGACCTCATCGCTTGTCCGAAAATTATGAAACTGGAACCGAAACGATCGTGTTGGGTTTTTGTATGTTGGCTACATTTTGCAAAAACAACTATTAGCCAATGTTGCGACAAATGCTGTAGCAAGTGGAACAGCATTGTGTCATCTGATTGTTGCGCGCCAACACGCGTTATATTTATGAGCAAGATCTTTGAAGATTCTATGGAGTTTTATATTTAACCTAGCGTGTTGATCAAGAAGCGCTTGTTTTCTGAAGTGTAAAAGGTTATCTTGCTTTGGTATATTTTCATAATTAATATTGATATATTTTTGGAAACAATATTCTTGCACATGAAGAATAGTTAGCTGGACCTGACAACGTCCAAGCTATGTTTTGAAGCCCAAACCAATGACTGCTCAGTGCTATATATATGTGAAGACACAAACCCTAGTTTTGGGTGGAAAACCGTGTGTGTACTAAAGCGTGTGTCTTAAGGTTTTAGGTTTTCTTGTTAGTTGTGAGTCTTGCTTGTATCTGTTGATGCATGACAAGTTCTCTGTGTTATTGAGTTGTAACTGTGTACTTCTCCTAAGCCTTTAGGTACGGAGTTAGTTGTGTTCTTTAGAGTGTGACTCTTATTCAAACAAACAAACAAGTGTGTGTTTTAACAGTGCTGTCTGTACTGTTTGTGGGGAATTGAGACGGGGTCTCATACTTAGGAGTTCCTAGGTAGAGCAGCCATTGGTAGGGTCGTGGTGCAAAGACAAGTAGTGAGTCTACGTTGTGCTTTTCACTAGAACTATTATAGTGGAGTTCATTCCTGGATTGGTATCCCCCAGACTAGGGCAAATTGCGCCGAACTGGGTTAACAAACCTACTGTGTTATTTATCTTTCAGTCACGTTTATTTTATCTGAAACGCTGCGTTTATTATTATTGTGTGACAAATGCTCGGACACTAGCTGTAACATTGTGCACAGCATTTGTCTGTCTGGTTGCCAGAATTTCAATTGGCATCAGAGCAGGCACCCTGCCTGATTGGGTGAGCTCCAGGGAAGATATTTCTGGCTAAGATGGACAAAGAAGGAGAACTAATGAATCGACCACCTTTGTTGGTTGGTGATTCTAACTATGATGACTGGAAGTCTAAAATGACAACGTTTTTGAAGTCCATGGATCACAAAACATGGAGAGCTGTTGTTGTAGGATGGGAACCACCTGTTGTTACTACTGGTAAGGAAGGGGAGACTGTTACTAAGCTGAAACCTGAGGATGAATGGAGCAAGGATGAAGAAGCATTAGCCAATGCAAATTCAAGAGCTCTAAATGCCCTAACTAATGGAGTTGATGCACACATTTTCAAGCTAATAAAAAAATGCACTGTTGCAAAGGAGGCATGGATGAAACTCCAAACTGTTCATGAGGGCAACTCAAAGGTAAAAAGCTCAAGACTGCAATTATTAACCAGTAAGTTTGAGAACTTGAAGATGAAGGATGATGAAAGCATTCAAGACTTTCACATGAGACTGCTTGAGTTTGATAATCAGTTTGATGCTTTGGGAGAAAACCTCTCTGAAGAAAACATGGTAAAGAAAATGCTAAGGTCTCTACCAAAGAAGTTTGATATGAAGGTGACTGCTATAGAGGAAGCCAAGGACATCTCGGAAATAAAAATGGGTGAATTAGTAGGATCTCTACAAACTTTTGAAGTAATTGCAAATGAGAGATCTGAAAAGAAGACAAAGAGTATTGCATTTGCCTCCAAATGTGAGGAGAGCAATATGGAGAGTGACGACAGCCTATCTGAAACTATGGTGATGCTAGGGAGAAAATTCAATAAAGCTTTCAAGAGGTTTGATAGACAGGCCAAGACAAATGCTCCAGACAACAGTCACAGCATAAACAGGAATGCCAACAATCTGAGGAAATCAAAAGTACATGACAAGACAAGCCAAGGAAAAGGAGTTCAATGTCATGAATGTGAAGGATATGGGCATATCAGGACTGAATGTGCAACATATCTTAAGAAGCAGAAGAAAGGATTGACTGTGTCTTGGTCAGATGAGGATGAATCTGAGGAAGAATCTGAATCTGCTAACCATGTAATTGCTTTAACTGGGACATGTACATCTGATACTGAATCACATGAAGGTGAGATGCCTTATGATGAACTAGTTGAGTGCTATAAGGAATTGTGGATTAAAAGCTTAGAAGTTGGGGACACCATGTTAAAGCAAAAGAAGACCATTGCTATGTTGCAAGCAGAGAAGAACAAACTTCAGGAAGAAAATTCAAGACTAGCTGATGAAGTGGAGCTATACAAATCCAAGATGGATAACATGAATAAACAGGTGAGAATGCTGAATACAGAAACTGAGAAGTTAGATGAAATCCTAGAAATAGGACAGAGTTCAAAAGATTCCAAAGGTATTGGTTTTAACTATCATTCACTACGTCATCAGAAACCTGCATCTGTGATGAAGTTTGTTCCAGCTACTACTACCTATGATGCAACTATGTCAAGACAGATGCCCCAGCATCAGGTGAGACAACAGACAAGCAGATACAGGACCAAGCCAAAGAGAAGGTATTCTGGCTGGGTATGCTATCACTGTGGAAGAAAGGGACACATTAGACCTTATTGCTTCAAATTGTATGGATACCCTGACAATATGTATTCATCCAAAAGTAAAGTTATAGAGAAGAGTGTCAAGCCGGAATGGAAACAGAAGACCAATAATATGGATCCTATTCTAACAGAATCTGAAGGTGTGGAAGTTGCTCAAATTGCTCATACATCTCTGCGAGCATCTTCTGGAAGTGACTGGTATTTTGATAGTGGATGTTCAAGACATATGACCGGAAACAGAGATTACTTAACAGATGTCTTACCATATGCTACAAGCTTTGTAACGTTTGGTGATGGAGCCAAGGGGGAAATCAAAGGCATAGGAACACTGATTAATGAAGGACTACCTACACTTGACAAGGTTCCTCATGTGAAAGGGTTGAAAGCAAATTTAATAAGCATTAGTCAACTATGTGACAAAGGTCCGAAAGTCAACTTCTCAAAGAGTGAGTGCCTAGTTACTGATAGAAAAGGTGATCTACTAATGAAGGGAGAAAGATCAAAGGATAACTGTTACCTATGGGTGTCTCAAGACAAAGCTGAGTTATCTACATGTCTAGTTACTAAAGAAGATGATGTGAAGCTGTGGCACCAAAAGCTTGGACACTTAAATCTTAAAAGTATGAAGAAAGCCATTGCTGAAGGAGCTATTAGAGACTTACCCAGACTTCAGATTCAAGAAGGAAATATATGTGGAGAGTGTCAAATAGGTAAACAGACAAAAACGCCACACCAGAAGCTACAGCATCTGACCACATCCAGAGTGCTTGAACTGTTGCACATGGATTTAATGGGACCCATGCAGGTTGAGAGCTTAGGTGGGAAGAAGTATGCGTTTGTCATTGTAGATGATTTTTCTAGATATACTTGGATTGATTTTATCAGGGAGAAATCTGACACTTTTGAAAAATTCAAGGATCTTTGTTTAAAACTTCAAAGAGAAAAGGAATGTGGCATTACTAGAATCAGAAGTGACCATGGTAAGGAGTTTGAAAATAGTAAATTCTCTGAGTTTTGCACGACTGAAGGAATATTTCATGAGTTTTCTGCTCTTATTACTCCTCAACAAAATGGAATAGTAGAGAGAAAAAATAGAACCTTACAAGAGTCTGCCAGAGTAATGTTACATGCTAAGAAGTTACCTCTCCATTTTTGGGCTGAGGCTATGAACACAGCCTGCTATATACATAACAGAGTAACTTTGAGAAAAGGGACAACTACAACTCTGTATGAGCTATGGAAAGAGAGGAAGCCAACTGTGAAATACTTTCATGTGTTAAGAAGCAAATGTTATATCTTAGCTGATAGAGAGCCAAGAAGGAAAATGGATGTAAAAAGCGATGAAGGTATATTCCTGGGTTATTCAACAAATAGCAGAGCTTATAGAGTCTTCAACTCCAGGACTAAAGTCATGATGGAATCCATAAATGTTGTAATTGATGATAAGGGAAAGAATGCTGCACCAGACGATAGTACATTTGGCACAGCATCTGACTTACAAGAAGAAACAGTAGAAGAAAGTGTCAATGAGGAAAGCAGTGATGTGAGAAGTCCTGAAGATTTGGCTAATGACAAAGGGCCATCTACTAGAATTCAGAAGTATCATCCTATTGATCAAGTCATTGGTAATCCTAATCAAGGCATCACAACAAGAAGAAGAAACAATGAAATATCTAATTCCTGTTTTATTTCCAATTTTGAACCCAAGAATGTCAAGGAGGCTCTGACTGATGAGTTCTGGATAAATGCTATGCAAGAAGAGTTAACTCAGTTCAAGAGAAGTGATGTATGGGATCTAGTTCCTAGACCAGATAATGCAAACATCATAGGAACTAAATGGGTTTACAAAAATAAGTCAGATGAGAATGGAACTATCACCAGGAACAAAGCCAGACTAGTGGCTCAAGGTTATGCTCAAATTGAAGGAGTTGATTTTGGTGAAACATTTGCTCCAGTAGCTAGACTAGAAGCTATTAGGCTACTACTTGGAATTGCTTGTGTCCTTAAATTCAAGCTGTATCAAATGGATGTCAAGAGTGCTTTTCTGAATGGGTACTTGAATGAAGTGGTCTATGTGGAACAACCCAAGGGGTTTGTTGATTCAGCCTTCCCAAATCATGTGTACAAGTTGAAAAAGGCATTATATGGCTTGAAACAAGCTCCGAGAGCTTGGTATGAGAGATTGACTGAATTCTTGGTGAATAATGGCTACAGGAAGGGAGGTAATGACAAAACACTATTTGTGAAAGATGAGAGAGGAAAGCTTATTATTGCACAAATATATGTTGATGACATAGTATTTGGTGGAATGTCTGACCAGATGGTACAGCATTTTGTTCAGCAAATGCAATCTGAGTTTGAAATGAGTCTTGTTGGTGAGTTGAATTTCTTTTTGGGTCTTCAAGTGAAACAAATGGAAGACACCATATTTATATCTCAAAGTCAGTATGCTAAGAATATGGTCAAGAAATTTGGTATGGAAAATGCTGCCACCAAAAGAACTCCTGCTCCCACACATATCAAATTGACTAAAGATGACAAGGGTGAAGATGTAGATCAAAGTTTATACAGGAGTATGATAGGAAGTCTTCTCTATCTTACTGCTAGTAGACCTGATATCACATTTGCTGTTGGAGTATGTGCTAGGTACCAAGCTGAGCCAAAGATTAGCCATCTCACTCAAGTGAAGAGAATTTTGAAATATGTGAACAGTACTAGTGATTATGGCTTATTGTATTCTCATGGAAAGAGTACTATGTTGGTAGGATATTGTGATGCAGATTGGGCTGGAAGTGCAGATGATAGAAAAAGCACCTCTGGTGGATGTTTCTTCCTAGGCAATAATCTCATATCTTGGTTCAGTAAGAAACAAAATTGTGTTTCCTTATCAACTGCTGAAGCTGAGTACATAGCTGCAGGGAGTAGTTGCACACAATTGGTGTGGATGAGACAGATGCTGAGTGAGTACAATGTAAAGACAGATGCTATGACATTGTATTGTGACAATCTAAGTGCAATCAATATTTCTAAGAATCCTGTACAACATAGCAGGACCAAGCACATAGATATCAGACATCATTTTATTAGAGAGTTGGTTGAAGAAAAAATTATTTCTATTGAGCATGTTTCTACTGAGGAGCAATTAGCAGATATATTCACAAAGGCTCTAGATGTTGCACAATTTGAAAAATTAAGAAGGCGGTTAGGCATTTGCCTAATTGAGGAATTGTAGCAGTTAATTAATGGGAGGCGTGCAGCAGTTATTTTCTCCCTCCTCAACTGCTATTTGCACGCGAATCAAGGAAAAGCATCTCAACTTTCCTTAAACAAAACAATCACACACAATCCTTATTATTTCTTACAAACCTATTCTTATTCCCTCAACTGCTCTCTTGCCGTTCTCTTTGCTTATCAAATCATCTCTCACAAACTCACAATCTCTCAAACCCTCAAAATTTCCTTAATCATCATGTCTGCATCAACAAACACTTCATCTCCCATCGCTACTGATCAAACTTCCCCCATTGTTCCTGGAACCACTTCTCCAGTGGTAATGGAAGTTCAACCGCTCGCAACCATCACTGATTCTACTCTGATCAAACAGCGTCCTAAAGCGCTTGTGTCGCGGAATAAGAGTGTTAGAAAAGGGTCAACTTCATCAGCAAAGAAAACAACTGCAAAATCAAAAGGTAAGAAATCCTCTCCGGTTGTTCAACGTAGAGGTCTCTCCATGCATGATCTCTATTGCAAAGAAAATCCTTTTGTATCGACTGTAGTAGAACCAAATGTTGACACTTCTGTCAACAGATCTGATGAACGTACTGTAGCGCTTACTGAAACCCTAGGTTCTGCTAAAGATGTTGAAAATGTTGTTAATCCTAAGTTAGATGACAAATTGGCTGCTGATGAATCAAATTTGCATGTTGAAAGTACTGATAATGCTGGTATTAGTGACAAGACTCTTGCTGATAAAGTTGCTGAGAACATTGTTGTGACAGAGCAGAATGTTGAGCCCTCTGTTAATGTTCAGAAAGCTGTGCCAGATGCTCCAGCATCTTTGGCACAAGCTCCTGTGGAGTCTTTGGTCATTCCAAACTCTCCTGAACCTTTAAGTGCTGATGAAAATGGTTCTCCCAAACCGCTGGATCAAGATGATGAGATTCAGGATCAAGATGAGACTGTACACATTGACCAAACTGATGTGGTCAATGTTGATGATGTAGAGTCTGTTGAAACGACTTCTGTTGTTGGTGTTGCTCGTAGAACTAGAAGCAAAGCTGTGAAGGATGCTTCTGGTGTTGCTGTTGAGAGTGCTAAGAGCACTAAAAGGAAAGATGTTGCTGCAGGGAAGAAGCCAATGACTGGCCCCCCAAAGTCTTGGAGTAAAGTAACTCCTAAGCCTGTTCAAAAGAAGAGCTTAAAAAGAAAGGGTCACCCCTCTAGTGATTCTGACTTCTGTTGGAACTAAATCTCAATTTGATTTTGGCTACTATATTTATCATCAATTTTTGGAGCAAGCCAAATCATTTGCTGTTAAATTTCCTATTCCTTTTCCAACACTGGTGTGTGGTATTGTTCTGCAACAACATCCTGATATTCTTGTGAGCACTGATGAGCCTATTAGAAGGCCTAGTCCTCTGAGTGTGGATTGCAGGTTAATTTCCCAGCCACAAGCTGATGAGTTGGCTGGCACTTCTGTCCAGTCATCTGGTGGTATGAGTAAGCTGGAAATGATTGCTGAGCTTACAGCTGTGAGTGTGGATTTGGGTATGAAGAAGGTGAAGGTTGACAGGGTTATAGCTGCTCTGAAAGCTGAGGCTGCAGCTGAGGGTGAGACTCCTGCTCAAGACCATGCAAGGGAAGAAGAAGGAGGTGATGGAAATGCTTCTGCTGCCGGTGACACTGAGGAGGTGTCTGATGACTCTGTTGGAACTGCCTCTTTCTGATTGTAATTTTTTTTCTTTTATTCATGCACCTGAGTGTGCTTTATGGTCTGTAATAACTATATTTGTGGCCTCTCTGTGCCTATGTGACTCTATGCTCCATGTGAACTGATGTGGTACTCTCTGGATTTCTATATATGCCATCTATGCTATTTCTATGTTTGTCAGAATTTATGGCTAAAAAGGGGGAGTAGAATGATAGAATGATGATACAGTAGATTTTATTTGTTGAAGGTAGATTTTATTTGTTGAAGATTGCTCTGACAGATGCTCCTACATATGTCACTTGAAGTAAGTTCTTCTATGTTGTTTTCTATGCATGCCTATTTTGAGGGGGAGCACTATGATATGTTGTTGATGTGCATATGTTGAGGGGGAGCGCTTATACCTGATTATCTCTTCCATGTTTTGGAATTATCTATCCAAGAGTATGTTTTCATCTCTTTATATGAACCCACTATATATATGTTCTTTTTATCTGGCTATTTCTGTGAGGCTAGGCGTATTATGATTATTGAAGACGAATGCCTCTGATACTATTTACAAGTTATCTTTATTCAAAGAGTCCCCTTGGAAGTAGTTTCTTTATATGCCAAGATTATGTTTAGTTGACTTGAGAAGGTGTGTACTTATGTGAATTGAAGAAATTCTGTGTATCTTTCCAAGAACTGGCTATAGATTGTTTTAGCCAAAATTTTGCCAAAGGGGGAGATTGTTGGGTTTTTGTATGTTGGCTACATTTTGCAAAAACAACTATTAGCCAATGTTGCGACAAATGCTGTAGCAAGTGGAACAGCATTGTGTCATCTGATTGTTGCGCGCCAACACGCGTTATATTTATGAGCAAGATCTTTGAAGATTCTATGGAGTTTTATATTTAACCTAGCGTGTTGATCAAGAAGCGCTTGTTTTCTGAAGTGTAAAAGGTTATCTTGCTTTGGTATATTTTCATAATTAATATTGATATATTTTTGGAAACAATATTCTTGCACATGAAGAATAGTTAGCTGGACCTGACAACGTCCAAGCTATGTTTTGAAGCCCAAACAAATGACTGCTCAGTGCTATATATATGTGAAGACACAAACCCTAGTTTTGGGTGGAAAACCGTGTGTGTACTAAAGCGTGTGTCTTAAGGTTTTAGGTTTTCTTGTTAGTTGTGAGTCTTGCTTGTATCTGTTGATGCATGACAAGTTATCTGTGTTATTGAGTTGTAACTGTGTACTTCTCCTAAGCCTTTAGGTACGGAGTTAGTTGTGTTCTTTAGAGTGTGACTCTTATTCAAACAAACAAACAAGTGTGTGTTTTAACAGTGCTGTCTGTACTGTTTGTGGGGAATTGAGACGGGGTCTCATACTTAGGAGTTCCTAGGTAGAGCAGCCATTGGTAGGGTCGTGGTGCAAAGACAAGTAGTGAGTCTACGTTGTGCTTTTCACTAGAACTATTATAGTGGAGTTCATTCCTGGATTGGTATCCCCCAGACTAGGGCAAATTGCGCCGAACTGGGTTAACAAACCTACTGTGTTATTTATCTTTCAGTCACGTTTATTTTATCTGAAACGCTGCGTTTATTATTATTGTGTGACAAATGCTCGGACACTAGCTGTAACATTGTGCACAGCATTTGTCTGTCTGGTTGCCAGAATTTCAGATCGTATTTGAGTTAGCTATCCATAGCAACTGGAATCATTTGAATCAGAGCTACAGAGAAAAATATATTACCATATGACTACAAGTCAGTCTCAAACGTTTCTGCATAAATTTCTGCTTCAGGTCCTTCACTTCAAAATGACCTACCGACCTCATTTCTTAACCAAGTTCTACAAAATTGGTATCCAAATAACCGGCATTTTGTCAGCTTTCCGTAGCTTCAAGAATCATGCAAAACGGAGTTATAGAGATTATGTGTATATATATAAATTGGGTTGTTACACCTTTTTTTTGAAATATTTCCACCTCTTTATTCAAATAGTATTATGTACTCTGTAAATACTCACTGCCCCTAAACTCTTCACACTTATTTGTTTCATTTTTAATTCAGAAGGAAGTGCGAGTGAATCTGAGGATGTTAATGAGAGAAATTATGCTGCAGATGAAGAATTAGATGACGGAGACAATGTCTTTTTAAATACCTGTGATATTGTATCATCAAGTTCTTTTAAAAGCAGCCGGTCTGAATATAGAGTATCATCTTTTTCTTCCGATAATGATGCATTTGAATCAGAGGAAGATGTGGATCCTTTGAATGGATATATTGGAACCAACCACCCATTTGTTAGCGGCCAAAGAAATTGCCAGATCCCGTGGAGAAAGAGAAAGGTGTCAGCCTTTGGTCAATGATCAAGGGTAATATAGGGAAAGATCTAACTAAAGTTTGCCTTCCTGTTTACTTTAATGAACCTCTCTCTTCCCTGCAAAAGTGTTTTGAAGAAATGGAGTATTCACATCTACCGGACCAAACAGGTTTGTGTTAATAACACGGATCTTGTTTTTTGTGTTTGTATGGTTGGTTTGGTTTGTAGTAATAATATGTGCACGTTTATGCTTTATTATTCAGTTGAGTTTTGAGTGATAGATATTAATAATGAAAGTATGAATTTTCTGAATTATGAAGTCATGATACTAAAACTTGTGTATGTGCTTCTTTTAATTTGTGATGTATTTGTTATCATGAAAATTTCAGGTCAAATTGATTACGAGATTTTTGACTTTGTTTGGTCAAGTAATTAAGCCGCAAAGATTCTGTTATGGTCAACAATACTTTTTTAACATAATTGGCTTATTATAATCTAATGGGTTGCATTCTCACTACTAAGAATGATAAATTGACATGTTTGGACTAGATTTTGACTAGTAAAAAATCTGTTAGACTTGGCTCTTTGTGCTTATCCATTATTGTAGCAGTCTTACATTTCCATAAATATAGTGTGAATATTTTTATGAAATTTACTTAGTAGTCTCTTGATATTCTTACTAAGTATATTACTAAAAATCAACTAATTTTAAATAAATTGCAATTTACTTGCTTTAATTGACCATGGCAATGAGTTTTTGACTCTTGAGTGGATGCTCATATATTCGGACTAAATTTTGTAATGGTTTTCACTTTGTTCTATAGGCACATCCCAAAAAGATCTGCCCCCAAGAATTTCAAGTGCCTACACAACATGTTGGACATCAGTGTTAAATCAATTGGTATATTTTATATATACTTGCTCTCTTTATATGCTCCGGGCGTTTGTAGTCTATATATGAGCCTTGTAGTGGTAGTGTTTTTATTTTCTTTGTTGTAGTAATGTTGGTTCTATTCTGTATATTATTTTGTTCTATAATGCACCATTCTACGGTAAATATTTGCATGTGTTTATTGCTCCTTGTCAAAATCTTTATTTAAATTTTAAGATGAACAAAGTCTATATTTTGGTACTTTGACTATTTTAAATGTTGGTGTTCACTTTTGTAACTCATTGGATACTTCCTACCTTGTCAAAATATTTATTTAGTTTTTAAGGTTAGTTTCATGTTGTGTTATTTATGAGTGGAGTTTTAAAATTTGTTTAGGATTTTGTAAATATAAAAATACCAGGAAAAATGGCTGAAATTTTTTTTAAAAAATATACAGGATTTCACATCGGTTAAAAAGAAGCCTGATGTGAAAAGTACCCTTTTCACATCGGCTAAAGCAAACTACCTGATGTGAACACTATAGCGAAAATTAAAATAAAAAAATCTGGGAGGACTTTTCCCATCGGCTCATCCCTCACCCCGACGTGAAAAATAGCCTTTTCACGTCAGGTGCTCCCCCGATGTGAAATGTGCTGACTTTCTATTACAGCTTTGGGCACATCGGTTGAGGTACCGATGTGAAAAGTCAAATTCGCCCGATGTGAAAAGTCTATTCTGCACTAGTGATCTGGTTCGGCATCTGGCTAGTTAGCATCTAGTCCAACATCTGGCTAGTTAGTGTTTTAGCAAAAATGAGGCCAATACAAAAACACCGAAAATCTACCCCTTTGGCAAATTTTTGGCTAAAACAATCTTGGGCCATACAAGAGAAAACCGGAAAAGGTTCTAGAAATTGGATTGTCGGTAACTAAGATCCGCGGTACCTCGAAGCGGCACACAATAGCACACTCCTTCTAATCAATCAAAACCGAGGTTGTCAAAACCGGACCGGACCGGCCGGTCGAACCGGTTGAACCAGGAACCGGACCTGCATTCGGTCCGGTCAGTACTCAAAATCGTCCCGCAAGCAAATCGGAGAAAGACCGGATAAACCGGCGCAGAACCAGGGAAAACCGGTCGGTCTGAGCCGTTCGGCGGTCTGGAAAAATTTCCCAATCTGTTTTTTTCCTTTTCTTATTTTATTTTATTTTTATTTAAAAAAAAGAAGAAGGAAAGAAATGAGAGAAGAAGAAGTAATAGATCCCATTCACAACAAACAAATAGTACAAATTCATAGAATAAAACAACAATTTAAGATATTAGAGATGAGTATTGAGAGATTATAGAAAGAAATTGAAGATAAAATATAAGAGAATGTGAAGGAGGAGAAGTGGTTGTTGCAGCTGCTGTTGTTGTTTTATTGAGGAACATATGCTTCTCATTTCTATTTACTAGTATTTTAGGGTTAGAAGGACAATTGGGCTTGGACCAAAAATAACATTAGAAAAACACCTACACATGATGTAACCGATATAAAGATTAAATTCAACATATTTATTTTTATACTACTTTTTAAATTATATTTATTCATTAGATATTAAAAATTGAAACTTAAAAAATTCTTTAATGATATAAAATATGAAAACTTCATTTATCCTTTTATTTTGACTAATTAATTTTGTTAAATTTTTATGTATCGTTATTTTATTTACTAATTTTAAAATTTTAAATTATATTTACTTAATACCGGTCAAACCCGGTTCGACCTTTGAACTAGTGACTCTACCGGTTCAACGTTCGGTCCGGTTTTGATTACCTTGAATAAAACATAGAAACTTTGAAGGAGAACAAGAAACATCTTCACATAGTAAATTTCCAATAAAAGTGCTTACAAATAAGCTTCAATACACAGACATCAGAGGCTTACAGCAGCAGATGATAGAGAATAGCCTCACACATAAAAACCTCAGAGAAAATACACTTCATCACAAACAGTGCTTCACATAAAACTGAATGCTTCAACATCTGATATAACATTATCATGCAAGCATAAGCATAACACTCTCCTTCAACATCAACACTCCCCTTGAGAACAATACTCTCCCCCTGAATGCATGGCAGAGCAACATTAACTACTCCATATTACCATATAGAAAGATGTGTCAACATCAAGTAGAGCATGAGGCATATCAGAGCATCAAGTAGAGCATCAGGCATATCCACCAATATCAGCTAACTTCTCCCCCTTTTTAGCCACAAATATTGCCAAACTTCATATGAGAATTTGAAATAGGCATATACCAGAGTAACATACTCAGATAACCACAACTGCACAATCCAACACAATACACTCCTACTCCATGTAACATCTTGCAGCATCAGCAAGCACATCATACAACTAACAAGATCATGAAGTAATTACTACTACTTCCCCTTTTTAGGTAAGAACCAGAACATCTCATAAGTAAAAGGCTAGCAGATTCACGTAGCTAAGAACCAGAAGATATCATACCATTGAGAAGAGCATGGATAATGCATAAAGTGCAGAGTTATGATTCTACATATGTCAGTGATAGGCACCTCTACTATAAAGTGTGAACCTCCTTTCCTTCTCAGACCCTTGTGTACCCCCATTAGTAAAAGAATTTCTTATTGCTTAGAAAATAATAATGATTAGAAGATGGAGAATAATGATGTAGATATGAAAACAAACTTCTCCTAATATAGTGTGCATCATCAAGGATCATGTACAAGTTACCCATATTGTTATGAATGTGACCAAGTCACCCATATTTCTATGATTGTGAGCCTTCTTTCATTTCAATATACTTCCTTCAGAGTGAAATATTGTAGAGATCCTTGTTCAATATAAAATTCTTCCTCTCATTAGAATATTCTTCTTCAACCAATCTTCTCATATAGCAATAACATGCAACGGGAAGATGAAATACCTTACAAAGAACACCATGTCATCTTAGATACTCCATACTATAATTGTCTCATGATTAGCCACAACATAAGCTTCTTCAAGTTCCAAAGCTTTGCAGGTTTCTTTCAAACCAGCTATTATATCCTTTCTTGAAACAGGTCCAGCTGCAACTGTCTTAGATGTTCGAATAATGTTACTTATCATGTATACTTGCACTTCATAGACAAAAACTTTAGGCAAAACATTGTCAAGAGTAGTATCTTGAACTTCATTTAAATACACGTGCCTTGATCAGTAGACTAGACGAAAATATACCACAAGAGAATATGTACAAGATTGCGTACAGAAATATAACGCTAGCTGGCGCAAAACCACTGATCACATAATGTTGTTCGATATGATACAACATCTCGTCAAGCATCTTTCACATACTATTGTAGAGTTGACAACAGTTTAAATGACAAGACTAATGAAGATCTTGGAAGGATAATACATATCAATATTATTCAGAAGGAGTTTCAACACTAGAGTCTTTGACAAAAATCAATTTTGACCAACATGCATAATAAAATAATCTTCAAATCAACATTAATACACAGCTTCAAAGATAGGACATTACTTGAATGCTTTGGCCAACAATATATCAGAGGAATGCACAGCGGATATAAGAACAACTAGCCTCATAGAGTATGAACAGAGAGAATTAACCTCTCATAGTGCATTCCCGGATGAAAACAGAAGCTTCAAGACAAATCAAACTTAAGGACTAGGAAAAATAAATTCCTCCCCCTTAATTCATGCACTCAGCAGAATATAGTAGAAAATAATTCTACTTAGTCATCATTTCACAACATGCATCATCACACAAGATGCATATACTCCCCCTCAGAACAACCACAAGCACTCCACTCAGAGATAGATAGGCAAGAGACACATGCTACTCCCCCTCAGATAATCAACAGGTAGATAATAGGAGATAATCAAATATAATTGCTCCCCATCAAAACATGCATACATACACCATAAACTCCCCTACTACTATAAGTCAGATGTCAGAGCATCTGTCTGAGCTTCATGCATCATACACACCAACAATACAAACAGTGTTGTCATCAATAATATAATATAAGCTTTATGCATCAAACTTATAATACTTCCCCTAACTTCATCCACATATAAGCAGGAGACATGATCAGAGGAACATAACCATAAGGTGCATATTACAACTAAGTGCACATGCAGGTGCATAGAAAATCTAGGGCTTAACCCATAAAAGCAACATAACATCATATGGAGGAGGTCAGAAGTAATACATAAGATCAAAAATCAGCACTACCTTCCGAGTCTTCCTCCACCAAATCATCACCTCAGACGTCATCATGAGCAATCAACTCTTCAGCTTCCAGAGTTTGAATAACACGATCCACCAAGAATTTCTTGTCATCTAGAGCTTTACTTATAATCTTAAGATCATAAATCATCTATTGTCTGTTTAGCATGGCAGATGTGCCTTTGGGAGATGCTAGAGCAATGTCTGCAGCACGTGACTTGTCCAGAAACCTTGGATCTAAAGTAATGTCTAATTCTCGTAGAATAACCTCATCAGATTGATTACATATCTCAGAATATTGATTCAGAATGATATCACAGATCAAGGATGGAAACAGAATAGGAAGTTTTGTAGCATTAGATTTCCTATGAGCTATTGTATGATAAAAGATATGTTCACCAAATTTAAATATAGACTTTGTACCTACAGCATAAATGAACTTACTCAATTCTCTTGAGACATCATTGGAGTGTGTAGTTGGCACCCAATTAGCAGTTGCAATTTTGTTCAATAGAGCATACTTTGTAGTTAGCTTAGCTGCTGACAACTTTTTCTTCATTGGCCATTCTTTTATCAAATCACCTCAAACAAAAACCTGCCTGTACTCAGCACTCATAGGATCATCACAGTCTTCCCTTATGTTCACAATAAAATCCCTGACCAGCTTGACATAACACTTCCCTAAACTCTGAACAGTTTTCATTAAACCTACTGCATCAATTAACTCCATGAGTTCTTGTAAATTAAGAAGTTCTTGATTCAGGATTCTTTCAACAGCAACCTTTCTTTCACAAATAAATTTCCATCTGGAAGCTCTTTCCTCATGACGGAAAGATACATTATCCAAGGGAACAGATGGAACATTTCTAGCTCATTTTCTCCTTGCTTCTACTAGCTTGTCAAATGTGCCAGCATCTTCAACAACATCTTTAGTATCTTTTAGACCTAGGGTTGGAGATTCTTGTACAATCTCAGTATGAGAATCAATACCTTTTTTATCCAAATCTTCTAAGTATATGGATTCTATCATATCATTAGTTATGGAATTAAAGACTTTGTAAGCTATGGTATAGGTAGAGTAACCGAGAATAATTATTTCTTTCCACGGTCACTTATGATCCTTACAAACACATTTTCATTCTTTCTCTTTCCAAGAGCCATACTAGTCTTTGTGAGGTCAGCAATCATTTGTTTTCTATTGAGAATAACAATTGGTTGGACAGAAGTACCAGCTAAGTCAGCAGCATGTGATCTAGACAACAACCTGCAATATAAAGACAAAGGACCAGGTCTCTTACAGGTCTCATCAGTGTTAAGCAAAATATCTGGATGTTGCTGGAGAATAATACCACACAATAGAGTGGGAAAGACTATAGGAAACTTGACAGCATAAGACTTAGCATGCTCCAGAACCTGATAGTAGATGTAGGAGCCATAATCAAAAGACATTTTCGTACCAACAACATATATGAACTTGGCCAAATCAGTAGCAACGTAATTTGAATGAGTAGTTGCAGTCCAGTTTTGAGCAGAAATCTTGTTTAGAACAACATACAATGGAGAGAGTTGTGCAGAAGACGAATGTCTAGGCCAATGCTTAACCTTGTTACCTATGATTGTCTTGAAATTGGTGTCATTAGTCATCTTCAGCTCAGAAGTCTCCTCAACAGACCTTTCAAGATAAGTGTTAATAACCAGAGGAGAGAATTTAATATACCTACCCTTAACAATCACTTTCCTGTGCTCCAGATTCCTTGAATTATCACAGTCATCAGAGATATTAACCAAAAATTCTCTGACCAATTTATCATAACAAAAACCCAGATTTTTCAGTCTTCATCAGCCCAGCATAATCCAAAAGATCAACAAGTTCTTGGTATTTAAACACATCTTCCTTCAAGTTTCGTTCTAGCCCAAGTCTTCTGTGATAAATATATTTCCACCTAACAGACCCACTTTCCAGATCAAAAGACATATTATCCAGAGGAGCTGGAGGAATTGTTATAGGAACTTTCATACCCTTGATGGTTTTTCTATATGCTCCACAAGATGTGGCAGCATCTGTTTCAGCAACCTCAAAATCAGAATCAGTGGTAAGAGGATCTTTCCTCTTTTTATCCTTTTTCATCTAATGAGATTTGTGCATAATCTTGCTCCAAGCCTTAGGTAGACCATACATAGGTTTTTTCCCATTATCAGGTGTTTTGTTCTTACTCCCTTTGGCACTTTCACTAACATTAGATACACTTTTGAGAGATTTGCTTCTTGTTCTACGAGCAACATTTATAACAGGGATCTTCTCCAAAAGTCTTTCTTCCGGTACATCTTCATCAATATTAACAACATCATCTTGTACCAAATTTGCAGTCTCAGCATGACTCATAGTTTGCTGAGTCTCAATCTCTTGACCTTGAGACGTGGGTGAACCACCCTCATGGATATTCACAGTGTCAGGGGTATTTGGAACCACAACAGCCTCTTCATTGGCTTTTCCCAAAGATGCCTGCGCATCTGGCACATCATCCTTCAGCTTATCAGGAGAATTAATAGGATTCTCAGCAACAATACTATCAACATCAGTTTTCTTATTAGCAACAACAAAAACAACTTGTCCAGTAGAGGAATTTGGCCCCTCACCAACTAATTTGTGAGTAACATCAACAGTGCCCTCAACAGGGGTAATCTTTGAAGTAGGCTGCTCAGGAGCCTCATGATTATTCATATCAAGAATATCTTGGTCTTCACCATCAAATTTCTCAGTGTTAGACTTACCAAGAGAGATAGACTTCTCATTATCAAAAGAATCACTAGAGTTACCAACATCAAACATGCACAGTCCAATTTCTTCTTCTTTCATTTCCAAAGAGGGGAAAGTGTCGAAAACCGTTTAAAAAGAGAGATTCTAAGCTCGGGGGTTAGTTACGCCTAGGGAAGGTTTTAGCATCATAAACGCCCATGGTACTCCATGGTAACCTCTAATTTATTACTTTTTTATTGTTTTTAATGTGCTTAAGAAAATGAGGGAGAAAGTGGTAAGAATTGGAGGGAGAAGATGTACAGAATAGAAAAGTGTGTGCATGTGGAGATTGGATTGAGAAGAGAAAGTTGTGACATAAAAGTAAATTTAAAGTTTAAACCTAAACTAATCGTGCGACTAATTTGGTTTTGGACTAAAGAATTTTTATTAGAGAGAGAAGAAGTTGTTTATTTGTTTTCTATTTTTTTTCTAAAGAAATTACTAACGCGCCTCTTCGGAAATGAAAGTTCGTTTTTTATACTTGGTTTTTTAGCGTTGCGAAAAACAGTAAAAATAAAATGCATGCAATGCAAATTTTCTACATCCTCTTTGGGGTTACATTTGAGCCTAAATACAATCTAAGTCTTTTCGGAAATTTAAACATGAATGATTGTAACAATTGAATGAAATGCAATTTACAAAAATAAAAATAAAAATAGACGGAGGAAGAAATAAAGAAGATAACAACTATACTAAACTACTATCCTAAAGTTTATGGTTCTATTTTCTCATCCGCTTCCAATTAAGCCAAGGTTCAAGTTTTTTAGTCCAAAGTCCATAATCAAAATAACAAGCTCACAAAGCATAACAAAATATAACCAAAGAATAAAATAATGCAAAATATGATAAATAACATGAATTATAAATGACATAAAGTAAATTGTTATAAATTAAATGATATAAAGTAAATAAAGGAAAATAAAATAAAATAAAAAAAACTGAGATAAAAGAAAGATGGAAAAAAAGAAAATGTGAAAGATAAAAAAAATAAATTAAGTAAAAGGGGGGTGCAAATAGTAGTAAGACTAATGCAAAATTAATTAAATCTGGAAAAGGGGGTGTAAATATGAAAAAGGGTTTGTTGGGCTTAACTGACTAAGCCTAGTTTTTATATGAACCGGTTCGGTTCGGTTCAGGTCCCTTAGATTGGACCAGACCGAACCGGTTTGCTCAAGTGTGTGTGTGTGTGAGATCCTATCTGCCAGAATCAATCCTCACCGTCTGATCAGATCTGACCAAGATCAGACAGCTATGATTCACAGGAACACCGACGTCCCTGATGTGCTTCATTAGATTAAGTGGTTGTGATTAAAAGCAATAAACCGAGGGTCTATGCTATGGATCATGTTCTTCCTCACCATAGAAACAAAAGAACAGAACGTAAAAACAAGAACAACTATGGAGCTTCCAATGATAACGCAAAATTGTCAAATCGAAACCAAAAATCACGAATGAGTACTCGATTTTCATCACCTCGTTCCACTAATCCCAAATCTAGTGTTGGATTTCACAGTAGAACAATAAAAAGGCTCAAATTGTCATCGTACCGAAGCAAATAAAACCAAACAAAAACCAACGAATTCGAATGAAATAAACAGAATCAAAACAATATAAAGTAAGTTAAAGGTCCCAGAATCAATGTGTTCATGTTATTAACCTTTGAATCGGTTCGATTTGAGATCGGGAACGAATTTGATGAACGACGGCGGCGGTATTCCAGAAATCAGTTTGAATCGAATGAATTCCAGAAATCGAAGGGTTATGATTCCTGAATCGAACGAATATGATTACTGTTCTTCTTTCGTTTATTTATTTTTTATTTTTTTTGCTTTTTTTATTGGAGAGTTTTTTTTTGAGAGAAAGGATTTTTTTTGATTTTTTGATTTTTCTGATTTGTGTGAATGAGGGAAGTTGTGATCACTAATGATTGGGTTTATTTATAGGGGAAAATTAGGGTAAAGGGTATTTTTGAATTACTGATAAAAGGGTAGGATAAAATAGTAATGAGATGAAAATGATGTGATTTTTGATTTATTTTGAAAATGAAAAAATGGTTTATGATGAGAATGAGATGAGATGGAGAGATATGATTGGTCTAGGAGGAATATTGTTGTGATGAGTTGTAAAAAGTTATTTTTGATTTAAATTTAAAATGAAAAAGGATAAGAAGAGATAAGGTATATTCTTTTTAGTATTTTTGGTAAACTTTGAGAGAAAATTGAAATAAAATGGTAAAATATAATTAAATGCAAATCTTTTTGATATTTTGAAGTATATGATAATAAAATATAAAATGTGCGTAAAATAAGAAAAAAACTATTTTTGATATTTTTTATAAAATGCGATAATGAAATAAAGATTTAAAATAAAACTCTATTTTTTTTTGTATTTTTTCAGAAAAAGAGTAAAATAAACGCCAAAAAACTATTTTTTATCATTTTTGGACTTTAATGCTAAAAAACGAACTATTTAAAATAAACTAAATAAAAGATCAATTATTCAGAAATAAAAGGAAATTTAAGAAAAATAATAAAATATGGAAAATGAACGAAAAATGCATGAAAAATGAATAAATATATTTATGTATATTTTTATGCAAGAGATGCAAAATTGGACTCGTAGGTCTAAAATTGGGGTACTACAATACTCATCAGACCAAGAAACATTTATACCTTTCTTTTGCTTTTCAAGATAGGTAGCACATTCTAATTTGATGTATCCATAACATTCACATTCATGACATTGTACAACTTTTTCTTGGTTAGATTTCTCATCTGATGAGATGTCTTGAACATTAGGTCTTCTATTCAGCTTCTTCATATTTATGTTAAACTCCCTTCCAAGAAGTACTTCATCATCTGATATATCCCGGACAATTTCAGCATTTTGTTCAGATTGAGCCAAGGATGTTTTAACATCTGGTACAACATCACGCTTATGATTTGTTTTCATGAGTGAACTGAGTTGAGTTTTAACAGATGCTTCAACATTCGACATGACAGAGTTCTTGACATTGGACATTCGAGTTGAGTTAAAACTTTCTTGAATTTTCTTCCAAGAATTGAATCTAAAATACTTTCCTCAGTATCCACAAAAGATGTCCTGTTAACCAATCTTCCTTCCTTGTCCATTATGCCAGAAATACTTTCCCCGGAGCTTACCCACACAGAATAGGGTGCTTGCTCTGATGCCAATTGAAATTCTGGCAAACTGACAGACAAATGCGGTGAACAATGTTGGCACAATTGTCCGAGCACTTGTGTGACTCAGAACTTAAAACAGTAAAATAACTCAGCGTAGCAGAGCACAAAATAAACGAAAGATAAAGAACACAGTGAGTTTGTTAACCCAGTTCGGCGCAACTGCCCCAGTATGGGGGATACCAATCTAGGAAGAAAATCCACTAAGTAAAACGAATTCAAAGCCAAACTCCTCGTTTGCACTTCTCACTTTGTAACTACCCGTCTAGACTTCTACCTAGGAACTCCTAGATATGAGAACCTCTGCTCACTTCCTCTAAGTTTGAAGACTTCCATGCAAACAACCTCTAGTTCACTGATCTTCGCACTGGCATTAAGTTCAATGCACAAATACTTAGATGAGAACACTCTCAAACATAGAAATAAACTCCGCACCTAAAGTCTTAAGAGATACTTCACAATTAACAATAGCAAGTGATGGAAAGTACCTAAAGCATCGGCCAACTGATTCTCTTCTCAAGGAATGTGATGGAAAGTGATGTCATCAAAGTACTTTGTCAGTTCCATAATATAATCCCGATATGGAATTAAATTAGGATGACGAGTTTCCCAATCACCTCGGAATTGGTAGACAACTCAAGCAGAGTCTTCCTTGAGAAAATAATAAAAAAACTATTTTTTATTATTTTCGGACTTTTATGCTAAAAAACGAACTATTTAAAATAAACAAAATAAAAGATGAATTATTCAGAAATAAAAGGAAATTTAAGAAAAATAATAAAATTTGGAAAATGAACGAAAAATGCATGAAAAATGAATAAATATATTTTTGTATATTTTTATGCAAGAGATGCAAAATTGGATTTGTAGGTCCAAAGTTGGGGTACTACAGCTGCCCCTATTTAAGTTTCTTCAATCGGAAAAAGAAAGATTGAAATCTTTGTTTAGACGAGATTGAAGAGACTTTAATATAAAACGTGCACCATTTTTGGACCTAAAATCCTCTAACAATGCTTATGATGCAAATGTGAGTGCAAAAATGTAGATGATGAATTTTTTTGAATTTTGTATGAATGTTGTAAAAGACAGACAAAAGAAGAAAACATAGTTAAGACTCCACAGGGGAATGACAAAATATGGCAAAATATGACAAAATATGGCCCGACGGAGAAAATAGCAAGATGTACCCTGAGTCAATTGGGAAACGAACTCCGCTAGGGAACACTACCAAACACTAGGGAAAAATGTTATCCACTATCGACTGACCGACAGCAAGAACGTTGTACATTGACACACAACATTAAAAATCATCAACTATCGACTGACCGACAGCTGGGGCATTGTACACTGACATACAACATTTTTAAAGAAAACATCGACTATCGACTGACCTACATAAGCGATGTTGTACACTGGCATATAAATTTTAAAGATTATCAACTACCGACTGACCGATAGTAAGAATGTTGTACCCTGACACACAACATGTTCAAATCATCAACTATGGATTGATCGATAGTAAAGACGTCGTACACTAACACACAATGCTTAAAAAACATCAGCTATCAACTGACCGACAACAAGAATGTTGTATACTGACATACAATCATTTTCAAATATTCAACTATCGACTGACCGACAGTAAAGACGTTGTACACTGACACACAACGCTTAAAATCATCAGCTATCGACTGACCGACAACAAGAATGTTGTATACTGACATAAAATCATTTTCAAATATTAAACTATCGACTGACCGACAATAAAGACATTGTACACTAACACACAACGCTTAAAAATCATCAGCTATCGACTGCCCGACAACAAGAATGTTGTATACTGACATACAATCATTTTCAAATATTCAACTATCGACTGACTAACAGTAAAGACGTTGTACAATGGCACACAACGCTCAAAAATCACCAGTTATCGACTGACCGACAACAAGAATGTTGCATACTGACATACAATCATTGGAGAGAAACACCGACCATCGAATGACCGACAGAAGGGATGTTGTATACTGACATACAACATTTAAGATCAATCACTATCGACTGACCGACAGCTGGAACATTGTACACTAACATACAATGTTTAAGAAAACACTGACCATCGACTGACCGACAGAAGGGATGTTGTACACTGACATACAACATTTAAGAACCAAATACTATTGACTGACCGACAGTAAAGACGTCATACACCGACATATAACGTTTGAAGGTTAACATCTATCGACTGACCGACAGCAAAAACATTGTATATTGACATACAACATTTGAAATCATCAACTATCGACTGACCGACAGCTGGAACATTGTATACTGACATACAATGTTTAAGAAAAAACTACTATCGACTAACCGACAGCAGAAACGTTGTACACTGACATACAACATTAATGTATCACTAACTATCGACTGACCGACAGTAGAGTGAAAAAAAGTAACACAAACCTTTCTGGGAGTAAACAACTCTACAAAGTACTTCAGAAAGTAACATATGTAGGCTAAATTGTATGAGACTTGTATGGTCTTTTGAGAAGAGAAAAGATTCGTATGATCTTCTTTGTAATGTTTCTTGATAAGGTTCAGTGGGGATAAAACCACCTGAGGAACTGTAAAGTGTATATGGTAAAATACAAGTTTCTTGTGTGGGAAACTTGTCACTTGTTGCTTTGAATTGGTGTTCAATCCGGAAACAAACCGGAAGGAAACTGTGAAACAAGACTTTGTTTCCACTTGAAGAATAAATTCAACTGGGAATTTTCCTTTTGTTGTAGGAAAAAATGAAACAACCATCTTCCACAAGAGAAGAGTCAAGTGGGGAAATTTGAAACAAGAGAGATGTACACTTATCTGCCTAAGCTGACACTCTAATTGGAGAGAACAACATGCCCATCCCGACTCTATTTTGTAGACACTAACAAGAAAAAAGAGACATAAATCTGTATATGATGTAACAATGTATGAATGATGTGAATGTTTGTGGCACATGTAAATGATATGTATGTATGTATGTATATATGTATGTACTCGCTGAAAAAACAGACAGAACGAACGAGACTGGAGATAAACCAACGTCGCAGTACAACTCAAGGCATTTCATCAAAGTATATAAGCTGCTGTAGATGAAGTAAGAGAACTCCTCTTCTTGGGAAAGGAACAACTTATCTGAGAGATGACCGTTTTAACCGAACGATCTGTACAAAAACTTGAATGTAGTACTCAGAACAACATTGTCAACTTTCCTTGGGGATGTACCCTTTTTTTGAGATGACTGTTGACATTCTCTTAGAGAAAACATGTATGCTGTTGAAAAACTTGAGAAAACGGAGACGACTTGCCCCTTGCTTTAGATTCCTGCATCAGTTTGATAAATCTTCGAAAGAATTGCTCGGAGAGCGTGACTGGTTACCCTTCTAGATTGAGCGTGCTGCAGTCATTATGCCCCTTTTTCCTTGTTTGTTTTTTTTTGTATACTTCTTGTATATTTTTTTGTGTCCCTAATTTTTGCCTGGACCCGCCTTTTCAGGTTTTCAATCCACCGGGATGATCATTTTTGCCTATGCCGCCTTTTCAGGTTTTCAACTTAGCGAGCTTTTTTTTTTGTATTATTTTTTTTTATCTCTTTTTTTTGGTAGGCATTGTATCTGTTGACTGCAGCAATGTATACTGAGAGTGGAAACTCTTCTCTATCCATGATATTTGAAAACCACGATTCTGCTATATTTCACATCATGTAATTATTCAGGAAGAAATGATCTTGACATAGTATGCCCCAAGTGCTTGAAACCTTGAAGGGTATGCCGTTAACCAACTGATGTTTGCAATGTAACCAAACCATGATAAGTAGGATGTTCAACTTGTCTGCCCCTGATTGGCAGAGTCCATATGTGACTTGCCCCTAGCTAGGAGCGTCTCAAGCCAGGTTTGCCCTTGATCAGACTATAGCTCAAATTTCTTTGATGTCAAGTATTTATTTGCAAGTAAAATAATTTCTTTTTGAAAAGTATTTTTAATAAAATGAACATGTAAGTTTTTGAAATTGAGTATTTTTGTGGTGGAAACACATATGGAGTGTACAAAGATAATTACTAATTAATCAAAAAGGAGGAGTCAGCGTAACAATAAACTTGCTGAATATGCTTTCATAGTGAACCTAGTTTCAATTAGGTCTTTTGTATGTTATAATGTGGCTGGGCTCACAGTTTTCAAAAAAATATTATTAGGCTCAAAAATATATTTGGTCCCACCCATTCTTCTTGATGTTCTTCGATCCTAAGTTCAAATAACTCAACTGATGCACTCAGTTGACAAGAGAATCTTTTTGGCAATGATATTTGAGGTTGACACTTTGGTCGAAGCTTCATTGATATCCTTTTTGTTGAACAGACTTTGATGAGATTTCTTGAAGTGACAGTCACTTTTTGTTTAGGAAGTTGTTCCTATTTTTTGAATCACTCTTTCTTTGTATGGACCAGTTCTTTTTGAACTTTGAATTTGTCGTCCATCAGGATGCCCCTCTTTCTTTTTTATGGACTCTTTTTTTGTAATTCTTTTTTTTTGTATTCTTTATTTTTTTTTGTATTTGCACTTCTTTTTTTTTTTTGGAACAACCATTGTAAGATTTTGTTATATGAATATTTTGACTGTCGTATGAATCGTTGTGAGTCTCATCTCTTGACAGCTTCTTCTGTTTGAGGAAAGTATTGTGCTTAAACCTCTTACTTGGTATGACCAAATGAATTAATTCTCTTGCATCAAAATGCATCATTAAATTAATTGAAAGACTACCCTGTCCCAGGTTCAAGATCGAGTGTTCAGAAAAGAAGTTTGAAAGAAACACCGACTTCAGGCTCAAAGGGGTTGACTACTGATTATCTCCTTATATCTCCACTGTTTAGGAGTTGAAACAATGCCTAGGTTTTTCACCATTGAAAGCATACATCAGCAAAAATCAGTTATTTGTTTTCATCATCCTCGCTCCAAGTTTGTAAGTAATAAATAAAGAGAAAAGAGCGAATATGAATGAGTTAATTTCAAAACATGCATGTTTATTATATTGAAAGTACTTAACAAGAAGACATAGTTTTAAAAGCAAACAAATACTTGATAAGAAAGCAATAAAAAGCCTAGCGATTATAGGGACGAGCTTCCTAGCATCACCGACTTCAACTTGATAAAAGCGAGTAGAAATAACATCAACATCAAACTAATTTTGTCAGTCAATTATTGAACATGCCACAAAGATGGTACCTCTTTCAAACTTTTTCTTCAACCATAACATCCATATTTGGAATTGTGGGATAGACCTTGGAACTGAGTTTCATCAACAATATCTTGCACCATGTTAATAGAAGCAGTCCCATGAGGAGGGAGCGGATTTGCCTGTACATTAGGATTTGTATCATTGAATTTCAAGGCACCTTTCTTCATCAAACTCTGGACTACATTCTTCAAACCATAGCAATGCTCGATATCGTGACTAGGTGAGCCAGAATGATAAGCAAAAGTGAGATCGGCTCTGTACCACGGTGGCAATATCTCAGGTACTGGCAGGGGTGGCTTAAGTTGGACAGACTTGTTTTCAAGCAAAGCTGGTAGCAAATCGGCATACTTTATCGGAATAGGATCGTATCGAGGAGGACCTTGATTACGATTGAAATTGCCATTCTGTGATTGATTTTGTGGTTGCTGTTGATAACCTGTATTCACCGATGGTGCAATAGCAGCGACATACTGTTGTTGTTGGTGATAATTCCTTATGTGACCACTATTAGCAATCATACTTACCTCTTGCTCCTTCTTCTTTCCAAAACCAACACCATACATTTTTTTATTACCAGAACCAGAAACATCTTTCACCAAACGCCCTTCCCGAATTGCTTCTTCCATACGTATACCAGTTTCTACAACATCGGAAAAATCACGATGGTTGCTGGAAATCATTCTGTCAAAGTAGAATGGGTCAAGTGTTTTCAAAAAGGTCTTTGTCATCTATTTTTCATCCAAAGGTGGGTTAACTTGTGCAGCCAATCCACGCCATCTCTGGGCGTACTCTTTGAAGCTCTCTCGTTCTTTTTGGGATAAAGAACGAAGTTGGTCCCTGTTAGGAGCTAAATCCACATTGTACTTATAATGTTGCATGAATGCTTCACACACATCAGTAAAAGACTTAATCTTCTCACGATCCAAACTCACGTACCACTTCAAAGCAGCACCAGTCAGGCTGTCTTGAAAGCAATGAATCAACAGCTGATCTTTTCTTGGATGAGCAGCCATCTTTCTAGCATACATGATCAAATGACTTTGTGGGCAAGAATCCCCCTTGTACTTTTCAAAGTCAGGCACTTTGAATTTAGGAGGTATATCAACATCAGGAACTAAACACATATCACGAGCACTCTTTCCAAATAATTCTTTACCACGGAACGCACTCCTATTAATGGCACAGTGTTCATAGTAGGAGGAGCAACAGTCATCACAGGGGGCGGAAGAGGAACCGCAACCTGTGGAATAGTAACACCCAGAAACTGAGTATTGAGATGATTCTGCTGAGATCCTTCACCAAAATTAGCAGGCATACCCCATTGGAAATGCATTGGTGCGGTGGATATCGGGTGGCTAACATAGAACAGTGGGACAGAAACCGGGATGTTATCAAGAATAGAAACATTCAAAGCTTGTGATGGAGGAGACGGGGGCCTCGCCATAGTCAAAGATTCAACCAAAGCAGTCAGATGGGCTACATTAGCCTGAAGAGAGGTAACCTGTTCTTGTAATTGCTGATTCTCTTGCTCAAGACCTTCCATTCTTTTCTTGAAGTTTGCACGAGTGTTGTAAGTACGTGTTGGCTTGCAACGAGAATGTCAGACCAGGATCTGAGAGAGAGATGCGGAGCTTAGACTCTTAGATAAAACCATGAATGCGGAAATCATGCATGTAAGGAAAGTTTTATTTTGACTTTAAGGACTTTAGGATATGAATCATAAAGGACCTCATTTTTGTTTGTAAATGACCAAAGAAATTTTTTCTTTCTTTTTCTTCTTTTTTGTTTGAAAGTAACCTTCTCTTTTTTCAAGGTCCACGATGATTGTGAATTTTATGAAGAAATTTCTCTAAGTCCTTTGAAGACCAATGGAAAGAGTTTTTTTGGATGAATGGATGCATGGATGTATGGATGCAACAATCACAAACATAGGCAAACATGGTTGGTTTAAGATATCACAAGGTTAGAGTCAAAAGGTAAACCACCCACAATGTATGAACTATTGGTTTTCTTCTTTTCGTAACAGGGGTTCTAAAAGTTCCCAACGTCATCAAAATTCCTTATTGAATACCAATGTCCACGAAACTCATGGCCAAATGAAATATCCAAGGGAAAATATCGTTTGAGCGTGGTATCGCGGAACAACTAATCCAAGAACCTCTCGGCTTAGCCATCGCACCACAACCTAAAAAGGCCAAGATGGGTTAAAGGTGTCTAAAGGTCCACAATATCCTCGGAATTCATATCATAGCAACAATCTACGCGAACCTCACGTCGAAATGAATACTACAACAAGACCCTCCATTGTGCGTGGCTACATCACATGTGGGTAGTGCAAAACACCGTCTCGCCCATCCACTATGATCTTACCACAACTATCTCATGGTGCACTCAAGCTCGGGTCAAGCTTGTCTCAACTCAAATACCCCCCATAAGATATATAAAATATGTAAACAAATAAGCACATATGAAAGCAATAAAGAAGAATAAACTAGTTAGGTTCAACCCTCTTAACTAGAGAATCCCTAGTGGAGTCGCCATTTTTCTGTTGCGGGGATTTTGGGATTTCCACCACTACATTGACCTTTCATTTCCAAAGAGGGGAAAGTGTCGAAAACCGTTTAAAAAGAGAGATTCTAAGCTCGGGGGTTAGTTACGCCTAGGGAAGGTTTTAGCATCCTAAACGCCCATGGTGTTGGAACAAAGGATGTTCAGAATCTGACTCTTAGTGTTTTGATGATAACAAAGTATTAATGAACAATAGGGTATTTTAATATTTAATTTTAAGTGTGCAGATTAAATATATTATGTTGATTAAATTAAGCTCTGAAACAAAGCATTAGCATAGATATCAGAAGCATGGATATCAGAAGCATGGACATCAGAAGCTAAGATATCAGAAGAAAAGCTAATCAGAAGCAAGTCATCTCAGAAGATTAATGTTGAATCAGAAGCAACGTATGGAGAAGACCAACAGTTTCAGAAGCTGAAGACATCAGAAGCATATGTCTGATACATAGGCTCTGAATAACAAGCCAGAAAAGCCAGTGTTAACTGATAGTGATTCAATGATTGGAAATCATTTGAATTAAAGGCTGTGATTGATTGTTACATCATAGTACTACAACCTTATCATCAAGGATTGTGACGTTAGTACTGTTTTACTCCATAAGGGCGAATATTCTCAAGCAAAAGGAATAACAGGATAAGCATTACCAGAATTGGCAAATATCCCATGTTACCTTGTCCTTTTCACAGCTGGCTTGAAAATGACCTCTGCAACGGTCATTATCTTCAAACGTCTCTATTTCCTCTTCACATATAAATAGAGAATCTCTTCTTGAAGATTAAGGTTACAATAACAACAACAACGCACGCACTGATACAACTTTACTCCTTTACATAAGACTGAAAGCACTGCTTCTGAAACTATTTATGTAGTGCTTCTGACACTCTGTTTTTCTAATTCATTAGGAATTATGTGTTAGAGTCTTAAGAGTCTTGAGTTGTAATCTTAAGAAAACTCTTGATTTTATAATCAAGTGTTTATCACTTTCTATCTTATTTCTTTTATATTAGGAAGCCTCTTGCAAGTGTGCTTGAGCAAGTAGGAAGTCTCTTACTAGTGTGTTTGAGCATTGTAATAGTCTAGGTGATTATAGTGAAATCCCTTGGAAGTGCAAGGGGACTGGACTACTCTCGATTTGTGAGAGGAACCAGTATAAAATTGCTTGTCTCGCCTCTCTCTCTATCCTTACTCTTTTGTGTGAGTGTGTTAATTGTGTTTCTTTATCCGCTGGTGCTTCTGAAAGGTTTCAGAACTTGCAAGAAGTTTTTAAAACGCCAAAACACAATTCAACCCCCCCCCCCCTTCTTGTGTTTTTCACACCTTCAATTGGTATCTAGAGCTCTGGTTTGTTACGCATCACTTAACAGCGAGACAAAAAGATCCTGAAAAACACAATGTCTGAAGATTCAAGTTCAAAGAATGTTGCTATTCCATATGATTACAATTCTGAAAAGTCTGAGAAAACTGATGGAACTTATAGCAAAGCACCCAAGTTCAATGGTGATCAATCAACCTTCAACTGGTGGAAATACAAAATCTATCCTCATATCATTGCTGAAGATGAAGGTTTGTGGGATATCATTGAAGAAGGTGTTAACTTTCAAGATAAGCTTGATGAAGATGGTAAGACAACAGCAGCTGTAAAGAAGACCTTCACAGCTGAACAAAAGAAAGAATGGAAGAGACACAACATAGCTATTTCTATCCTTGCTAGCTGTATCACTCATGATGAGTTTTTGAAACTTGGAAACAGATCTAGTGCTAAGGGTATTTATGACTCTTTGTGTGCTACTTATGAAGGAAACCAACAAGTGAAAGAAGCAAAGGCTAATCTTCTGGTTCATCGGTATGAAATGTTTAAGATGAAAGACACGGAAAGCATTGAAGAAATGTATGGAAGGTTTAAAATCTTAGTTTCTGGTCTTGGAGTCTTAAAGAAAAGTTATACCACTGCTGATCATGTTAAGAAGATTCTGAGGTGTTTACCACCCAAGTGGAGACCTAAGGTCACTGCTATACAAGAAGCAAAAGATCTCAATACCTTAAGCCTAGAAGAGTTAACTAGTTCTCTCACAAGTCACGAGATGGAATTAGCTTCTGATGAGCCTAAGAAGAAGTCAAAGTCATTGGCTTTGCCAGCAACTTTGAAATCTCCTAAAGCTTTAAAGGCTAAAGTTATTGAATCTGATGCTGATGAATCTTCTGTAGATGAACAGGAGGATGGATCAGATGAGGAACTCTTTGCTCTGCTTTCAAAGTTCAGGAAATGGAATAAGTACAAAAACAACAAAGCTTCGGGAAGAAGTTCTGGTTCTAAGAGTTATGGGAACAAAAGCTCCAATTCTAAAGACAAGAAAGATGGTTCCAAAAATAGTTGTTTCAACTGCAAGAAGACTGGTCATTTTATTGCTGATTGTCCTGATTTAAACTCAAATGATAAAGGGAAAAAGGGCAACTTCAAGAACAGAATGAAGAAAAGTCTTATGGCTACTTTTGAAGATCTTGAGAAGTTATCAGATACTGAAGAAGATGATGAGGAAGCAAATATTACACTTATGGCTACAACATCTTCTGATAATGAATCTGATATGGAGAATGAATCTGATACTGATGATATTGATGAGGTAATTTCTAAACTTCCTCATGATAAGCTTCTTATTGCTCTCAAAGACACTATGAAGCAATACATAAACAAGTCAAATGATTTCAAAAGTTTAAAAACTAAAATTGACTTGCTTACAGAGAAATCTGACCAACTTCAATCTCAATATAATGAATCTCTTTTGAAAATTAAAGAGCTTAAAGAAGGTTGTGTTGCTTGTAACAAATCACATGATAAGCACGAAGTTGCTCTTCATGAGTTTGTTAAACACAATGTTAACAAGAGCAAAGTTGCTTCCATGATTTACAGTGTGAGCAAGAACAAAGGATATGGACTTGGTTATTCTGCATCTTCTGATAAAGAAAAATCAAGTCAGTCTGTTTGTTTGAGCAAAACACCTCCTCCTCTCTATTCTACTTTCATATCAGAAACTGGTAACTCTGAGAAAGTTTCACAAACTTCTGTTTTGAATAAGGGCAAATCAAAAGTCTCAGAAGATAACAATTCAGTGATTTTTGATAACTCAAATTAAAAAATGAGATACTCAGAAGTAAAGAATCTGAAGAGACCAGTTCCTAAACCAACTAAGGTTCTGAGAACTTCAGAAGCTAGTACTTCTGATACAAATTCTGTGAAACCTATTAGAAGTTTTGGCAAGAAGAAGTATGCTCCTCAAACTGGTTTTCAAAAATCATACTTCTACAAGGCCTACACTAACCCATCAGGACCCAACAAGTTGTGGGTACCAAAATCTGAAATAGTTTATGTTGCAGGTTTGCACTCAAAAAGAGAAAAACTCAAGTACATGGTACCTGGACAGTGGCTGCTCTCGACAAATGACGGGAGAAAAGCATTTATTCCTCACCCTGAATCTGAAAAAGGGAGGATCTGTAGGATTTGGTGGGAACCAAAAAGGCACAATAATTGGTACTGGTACAGTAGGTAATTCCTTCTCTACTATTTCTAATGTTCTTCTTGTTGATGGACTTTATCATAACCTTCTTAGCATAAGCCAATTATGTGATAATGGTTATGAAGTTGTTTTTAATAAGAACACATGTACTGTAAACAGATACTCTGATAAGTCTGTAGTTTTCAAAGGAAAAAGGAAAGGCAATGTTTACAAAATCAATCTTTTTGAATTAGTTGAACAACAAGTTGTTTGTCTTCTGACTCTGAGTGAAGAAAAGTGGGTCAGGCACAAAAGATTAGGACATGCTAACTGGAGATTAATCTATAAGCTAAGTAGTCAAGATCTTGTGAGAGGTCTACCTGTTTTAAAATATCAGTCAGACACAATTTGTGGTCCTTGTCAAAAAGGAAAGCTTTTCAAAAGGTCTTTTAAAGATAAAAACATTGTCTCTACCACAAGGCCTTTGGAACTGCTTCATATTGATCTATTTGGACCAGTTAGTACTGCTTCAATAAATGGTAAGAATTATGGACTTGTCATTGTAGATGATTTCAGTAGATGGACATGGGTTAGATTCCTGAGATCCAAGGAGGATACATATTATGTGTTTAAAACCTTCTGCACTCAAATACAAGTTGAAAAAGACTTGAAAATTGTCAAGGTTAGAAGTGATCATGGTGGTGAGTTTGAAAATGAACCTTTTGAGATCTATTGTGAAAACAATGGAATTCTTCATGAGTTCTCATCTCCTAGAACTCCACAGCAAAATGGGGTTGTAGAGAGAAAGAACAGATCTTTACAAGAAATGGCCAGAACCATGATGCATGAAACTAACCTAGGAAAACATTTTTGGGCTGAAGCAATAAACACTGCTTGTTATATTCAAAATAGGATCTATATCAGACCTTTATTGAATAAAACAGCATATGAATTGTTCAAAGGAAGAAAACCTGATATTTCTTATTTTCATCAATTTGGTTGTACATGTTACATTCTGAATTCTAAAGTTCATTTAAAGAAATTTGACTCTAAAGCTTCTAAGGGTATCTTTATTGGATATTCTGAACGTTCTAAGTCATATAGAATGTATAATTCTGAAACTAACACTGTTGAAGAATCTATGCATGTAAGATTTGATGACAAAGAGCCTGATGATGATAAGTCAGAGCTAGTTGAAGTTATTGCAGATAATCCAGATTCAGAAGTTGAAACTATAGAGGTTAACAAGAGTTCAGAACCTGAGACAACTTCTGATGATCAATAAACTGCTCCTTCTGAAGATGTTCCAACTCCTCAAATTGATAGTGATTCTGATGCTGAGATTGAAGAAGTTATTAAGAAGAATTCATTCAAATATAAGTCATCTCATCCAGAAGATTTGATCATTGGAAACAAAGAAAGTCCTAGAAAAACAAGATCAAGTTCACACAATGAAGATGCAATGGTCAGTTTGGTTTCTCTCAATGAACCAAAGACTATTGATGAAGCTTTCAAAGAAAAAGCTTGGATCTTAGCTATGAAAGATGAACTACATCAGTTTGACAGAAATGAAGTTTGGAATCTAGTTCCTAGACCAAAAGACAAGAACATTATTGGAACAAAATGGGTGTTCAGAAACAAGCTCAATGAGAAAGGAGAAGTAACTAGAAACAAAGCAAGATTAGTTGCACAAGGTTACAGTCAACAGGAAGGAATTGATTACACATAAACTTTTACTCCAGGTGCAAGATTGGATGCAATCAGGTTATTTCTTTCCTATGTAGTTAACCTTGGTATTACTTTATATCAAATGGATGTGAAGAGTGCATTTCTTAAAGGTTTTATTACTGAAGAAGTATATGTCAAACAACATCCTGGTTTTGAAAATATTCAAAATCCTGATCATGTTTATAAATTGCAAAAGTCACTTTATGGTCTTAAACAAGCTCCTAGAGCTTGGTATGATAGACTGAGTAACTTTTTGGTTGATAATGGTTTTGAAAAAGGACAAGTTGACTGTACACTATTTAAAAAAACCTTGAAGAAAGACATTCTGATCGTTCAGATCTATGTTGATGATATTGTTTTTGGTTCAACTAATGCTACTCTATGCAAGAATTTCTATAAGTTAATGGAAAAAGAATTTGAAATGAGCATGATGGGAGAGATGAAGTTCTTTCTTGGAATTCAAATCAATCAAACAAATGAAGGAACTTACATTCATCAAACCAAATATACAAAGGATCTCTTGAAGAAGTTCAATCTTGAAGATTGTAAGCCAATGAATACTCCAATGCATCCAACAACAAGCATGAGTCTGGATGAATCTGAAGGCAAAGTTGATCAGAAGTTATATAGAGGTATGATTGGTTCTCTACTCTATCTAACTGCATCTAGACCTGATATTATGTTCTCTGTATGCTTGTGTGCAAGATTTCAATCAGATCCTAGAGAATCTCATCTCACTGCTGTGAAGAGAATCTTTAGATATCTGAAAGCTACTTGTAATTTTGGATTACTTTATAAGAAATCCAAGAAATATGAGTTAAATGGATTCTGTGACGCTGATTATGCTGGAGATAAACTTGAAAGAAAATCAACAAGTGGCAGTTGCATATTTATGGGTGAAAATCTTATCTCCTGGTGTAGCATAAGCAGAATACATTTCAGCTGCAAAATGTTGCACACAACTTCTTTGGATGAAATATCAATTAGAAGATTATCATATAAGCAGTCACTATATACCTTTATATTGTGATAACACTGCAGCCATTCAGCTTTCCAAAAATCCTATTTTACACTCTAGAGCAAAACATATTGAGATCAAACATCATTTTATAAGAGATTATGTTGAGAAAGGTGTTATAGATATCAAGTTTGTTGATACTGAAAGACAATGGGCTGATATTTGTACAAAACCTTTGGCTGTTGAAAGATTTGATTTCATAAAGAAAAATCTCAACATGGTGTTTGTTCCTGATTGTTAAGTTCTTTTGAGTAAAACTGTTTTTAAAATCTGATAAGGATCAGAAGATGTTGAACCTCAGAACCTCAAGGTCAGAAGTTCTGATGAGTAACTACTTCTGATAAGTATCAGAATAAAAAGAATGGTTCTGATGTGGTAGTGGAACAGTTTACAACCTTTCTTTTTTAACTGCTGTCCACTAACGCACCAGTTATTTAAATAATTTTCTAATACACGTGTCATTTTGTAATTAGATGAGTATTGGTTTATGATGAGTTTAGCGCTTAAAATGAATATGACTACTCTGTCCTTTTGTGTGTTGTACTGTTTGTTTGTTTTCTAAAAATATACACCTTTATCACTTGCACACAAACACGTTCACAACCCACACTTTTTTCATATTCTCTCTAAACTTCCAACGCTTCAGTTTTCTTTCTTCCCTCTCTAGCAAAACCAAAACCCTAACCCTCAACAATGGCATCGTCATCTTCTACTGCTTCTATATCCGTAAAACCCATCGTTGATTTGGAAAATCAAAAGAAGTTCTCAATCAGAAAAGACTCTATGACCTTCAAGTTTAAAGAGTTAAAATGCATGGTAGAGAAACGGGTGGATTTTGAAAGTCTGAAAGCAAATGGTTTTGAATTACAGAAGATGTTCTACTATCAAGGATTAGAACGCTACTTCATGATTCTGAATGGTCCAATCTTTGAAGAGATGGTAAAAGAATTTGGATGAAGGCGTATGTTGGTGTTTTTGTATGTTGGCTATAATTTTGCAAAAACCCATTTTGTCACATGCTCTAGGAAATGCTGAAGCATCTGAGTATGTTGTGATCGGAAGCTTCTAGGCGCGTGCGCGCTTTTGTTTCTGTTTGTTATTTCTAAAAGATATCTTTCAGAAGATTTGTTTTAGAAATTATATTTGTTTAAGGCGGAGCTGGCACAGGATGTGCGCCTTGTATCACAACTAATCTCTTGTGTGAAGATTTAATTCTAAAATATATCTTATATATTTTAGAAATTATTTGTTTGGTGCTGAAGACTTATTGGATATATTATTTAATTCAAAAATATATCTCATATATTTTATGAATTATTTGTTTGGTGCTGAAGATTTATTGGATATATTTTTGAAGACTCCTATTCTTTAGGAACAAGTCAAGCCCAACATGAAGACTCTATATATACATGTGTAAAACCTAAAGTCAGTAGCGAACCCATTTTACACAAAAAGGTGTCTTTAGGGTTTTAGGGTTTCGTGATTAAAGCCTTGTGCTTTAATGTGTGCACTCCTAAGCTTTTAAGTATGGAGTTGTTTGTGTACCACTCTTAACTGTGAAGTACGGAGTCGGTTGTTTTTGTGTTCACTAAAGCGTGCGTTGGTTATATGTTAAGTAGTGAACTTGTGAGTCTTTCCTGTATCACGTTGATACATGATAAGGACATAGGCTGTGTGTTTTGTTTATTGTGAGATTTCTCCTAAGCCGTTAGGTACGGAGTTTATTTCTATGTTTGAGAGTGTTCTCGTTTAAGTGTTTATGTATTGAACTTAATGCCAGTGCAAAGATCAGTGAACCAGAGGTTGTTTGCGTGGAAGTCTTCAAACTGAGAGGGAGTGAGCAGAGGTTCTCATATCTAGGAGTTCCTAGGTAGAAGTCTATACGGGTAGTTAGGAAGTGAGAAGTGCAAACGAGGAGTTTGACTTTGAATTCGTTTTACTTAGTGGATTTCCTTCCTGGATTGGTATCCCCCAGACTAGGGCTATTTGCGCCGAACTGGGTTAACAAACACTTGTGTTATTTATGTTTATGTCCTTTAATGTTTTTATGTTATCTGTTCTGTGCGTAGATGTTGTAGCAATTGCTAAAGCATCTTACTACTGACTGCCAGAAATTTCAATTGGTATAAGAGCAGGTCAATCTACCTGTTCTGGTTTCAAAAGGGTGAGATCAGGGAAAGTATTTCTGGCATAATGGACAAGGAAGAAAGATTGGTTAATAGGACATCTTTTGCGGACACTGCGGAAAGTATTTCAGATTCAATTCTTGGAAGAGACTTCAAGAAAATTTTAATGAGAATTGAAAAGAAGCATAGGTCCAAGGTCAAGAACTCTGTCATGTCAAATATTGAAGCATCTATTGAAACTATGCTCAGTTCACTCAAGAAAACAAATAATGAGCGTGATGTTGTACCAGATGTTGAAACATCCTTGGCTAAATCTGGACAAAAGTCTGAAATTGTCCAAAGTATATCAGATGATGTGGTACTTCTTGGAAGAGAGTTTAACATAATTATGAAGAAGCTGAATAGAAGACCAAATGTTCAAGACATCTCTTCAGATGAGAAATCTAACCAAGAAAAAGGTGTACAATGTCATGAAAGTGAATGTTATGGACGCATCAAATTAGAATGTGCTACCTATCTTAAGAAGCAAAAGAAAGGTATAAATGTTTCCTGGTCTGATGAGTATGACTCTAAACAAGAAAATATTGGACTGTGCATGTTTGATGTTGGTAACTCTTGTGATTCTTCTAATAATGAGAAGTCTATCTTTCTTGGTAAGCCTAACACGGATAAATTTGATGTTGAAGACCAAGATACTTTTGATATGAAGAATCATGATGCTCCTGAGCAGCCTACTTCAAAGACTACTGGTGATATTACTAAAAGGTCGAGAAATCCAAGTGGTAAAGCTATTGTCTCAACAAGCCAATCTATCAAAACCCCTACTATGGTAATGAGGCAATCTACTAGTGTGGATTATAAGAAAGGATGGAGCAAGATTATTCTTCATGCTATCATGTCAATTGAGAATAAAAGTTTGAAGAGAAAGAGTCCACCTACAAGTCACTCTAATCATGATGTGGTTGAAAATGCTCCAACATCTATGCTTTCTGCACATAAGAAGACAGCCAACATGAAAATTCCCCTCGATGGCCCTGATATTTCCATAGACAAAGTACTCCTCAACTCCATTGCAAATATACAGAGGTGGAAGTTTGTGTGCACCACGAGATCAACCATGGAAAGGGAACTGGTCAAGGATGTGCTGAAGAACAAGGAGATCATGGATCTATTTGATTTTTCTGTTTTGAAGAGAACTATAATATGGCTGGGTAGCTGTTACGAGAACCGGGTGAATGAATTCTTGATGAATATCCCTGAGTATTATGATAATCCTTCTAGCAAGGGGTACATAAAAGTCCATGTAAGGACTAACCGGGTTAAATTCTCGTCTATCAAGGCATTATTAGCAGCTCAGGTTGAGATTGAGGATAATGACAATGCCATATGCAAGACCATCACTGGTAATCAGGTCAAAGTTTGGCCAAAGAAGGGCAAGTTGTCATCTAATAAGCTCACGGTAAAATATGCAATTTTAAACAGGAATGGAGCTATCAACTTGATGTCCACTTCTCACAGTTTTGACATAGCTACAGGTCTGGACAAGTCTCTTTATATTGTTGGTACTAAAACCTCCTATGATTTTGACACTTATGTTCTTGATCAAACCATAAAGTATGTTAAGTGTTTGAATGTAAAGATGCTAATAGAATTTACCACGCTGCTCTGTGGTATTATTCCTGATCAGCATCTTGATATTTTGATCAGCTATGATGTTGCTAGTAAGAGGGAATCTCCTCTAAGGTTGCAGTGTAGAATATATGAAGGGACACATGTCTCAGATAATGCTGTAACATCTGACAAGAAAACTTTTGATACCATGACCATAAAAGAGATAATTGCTTATGTGATGGGTCCTGTGAAAGTTGGAAGTCCTGGAAAGAGAAAGAATGAAAATGTGTTTGTAAGGATCATAAGTGACCGTGGGAAGAAATTTGAAGATGTCAATTTCTCTTATTATTTGCTCCTCTGAAATATTTACTCTCGATTACTCTACTTATAGCATAGCTTACAAAGTCTTTAATTCCATAATCAATGCTATGATAGAATCCATATATGTAGAAGATTTGGATAATAAAGGTACCGATTCTACTACTGAGATTGTTCAAGAATATCAAACCCTAGGATTAGAAGATTCTAATAATGTTTTTGCTGATGGTGGTGCTACCACAAAGACCACTGAGAATGTTGTTCCGGAGTCAACACAGAAGAATGACTCAACTGTTGTTTCTAATGAGAATCATGAGGATACTAATCTTCCTGTATCAGATGCTATACATGATGCTAGAGCATCTGATGTACCAGACATTGCAAAGAATTCTGGAAAAATTGTGTCTGGTGATACTGTTGAGATCTTTCAAAATGATGAGAGTATGAAGACTACTGAAGTAGAAACAGAGGATCATGTTCTCTCAGACTCACAAACTAGTACTAATCATATTGAACCTAATGTTGAAATTTTGTTATTTGTGAACAAAATTATAGAGAAAACTCTTGAACCTGGTATAGTTGGAAGACTGATAAGTAGATTGAAAAATGACTCTACACCTCTACTACAGCAACAAAGAAAAACAAATATTATGGTTAGTTAATGCCTGAGATGTATTGTCATTAAAGAACTTGGAGTAAACATGTTTCATTTGATGAGCCTAAGAAGAAGGAATTGAAGAAAAAGCATGTGTCTTCTGATGATAGTGAGTTTGTCTTAGAGGAAGATGTTGTGGAAGATGCTGGCACATCTGACAAGCCAGTAGAAGCAGGGAGAAAAAGAGCTAGAAATGTTTCATCTGTTCCCCTGGATATTGTGTCTTTTCATCATGAAGATAGAACTTCCAACTTGAAATTTATTTGTGAAAGAATGGTTGTTGTTGAAAGAATCCTGAATCAATAACTTCTTGATTTACAAGAACTCATGGAGTTAATTGATGCAGCAGGTTCAATGAATATTGTGCAAAGTTTAAGAAAGTGCTATGGATTTTAATGTGAACATAGAGGAAGACTGTGATGATCTATGAGTGCTGAGTATATGAAAGTTTTTTTTGTTTGAGATGATTTGGTGAAAGAATGATTAATCAAGAAAAAGTTATTAACAACTAAGCTAACTTGGCTAATTGGGTGCCAACTACACACTCCAATGATGTCTCAAGAGGGTTGAGTATGTTCATCCATGCTGTAGGTACAAAGTTTGTACTTAATTTTGGTGAATATATCTTATATCAGACTATAGTATATAGGAAATCTAATGCTATAAAACTTCCTATTGTGTTTCCTACCTTGGTCTGTGATATCATTTTGCATCAATATCCTGAGATATGTAATCAATCTAATGATGCTAGTCAACAAGAGTCATACTGTACTTTAGATCCAAGGTTTTCTGGACAAGCAACATGCTGCAGACATTGCTCTGGCATTTTCCAAAGGCACATCTGCCATGCTAAGCAGACAACAGAGGATTTATGATTTCTAGACTATGAGTAAAGCTCTAGATGACAAGAAATTCTTGGTGGATCGTGTTATTCAAACTCTAGAAGCTGAAGAGTTGATTGCTCATGACGACAGAGGAAATGATTTAGTGGTTGAATACTTTGAGGGTAGTGTTGATCTTTGATCTTATGTGGTACTTCTGACCTCTTGCATCTAATGTTATGTTGTTTTTATGGGTTAAGCCCTGGATGTTCTATGCACCTGCATGTGCACTTAGTTGTAATATGCACCTTGTGATTATGCTCCTCTGCCTATGTCTTCTGCTTATATGTTCATGAAGTGAAGGGGAGTATTATTAGTTGTGCTACTGAAGTTGAAATTTGAAGTTTATTATTCTGATACCATATCAGTAGTTAGTAGTTTGGTTTCTTGAAGGTTGAAGATTATTCCTTTGAAGTTTATTGCATGTATGATTTCTGTGATTGTTATGCTTGCTGCTATAGCTATCTACCATGAAGACAGGGGGAGTGTAGTATGCTTTGTTTTATCCCTTATCTGTTTAACTCCTATCTACCTGTTGATTATCTGAAGGGGAATATTATGTGTAGTATATGTCTCTTGCCTATCTGTCTATGAGTGGAGTGATTGTGCTTATTTTGAGGGGGAGTATATGCATTTTATGTGATGATGCATGTTGTGTGATGATGACTAAGTAGAATTAGTTTCTATTATATTTTGTTGATTGCATGAATTAAGGGGGAGGATTTTATTTTTCATAGTCCTTAAGCTTGATCTGCCTTGAAGCTTCTGTTTTCATCTGAGAATCTACTGTATGAGGCTAATTCTCTCTGATTGCCTCTGATATATTGTTGGCCAAAGCATTCAAGTATTGTCCTATCTTCTTAGCTCTGTATTGATGTTGATTTGAAGATTATTTTATTATGCATATTGGTCAAAATTGATTTGTGTCAAAGATTCTGGTGATGAAACTCCTTATGAATCATATTGATATGTATGATCCTTCCAGAATCCTCATTAGCCTTGTCATATAAACTGTTGGTAATTCTACAATAGTATGTGAATGCTTGACGAGATGATGAGGCATATCAAACAACATTATGTGATCAGTAGTTTCGCGCCAACAAGTGGTGTATTTCTGTACGCAAGCTTCTACAGATTCTCTAGTAGTTTTATTTTCTTCTAGCTTGCTGATCAAGGCACGTGTATCTGATGAAGCTCAAGATACTACTCTTGACAATGTTGTGCCTAAAGTTTTGGTCTATGAAGTGCAAGTATACATGAGAAGTAGTAAGTCCTTCTGCTTATCTGCTAATATGACATATTGAGGGTCTTTATGCTGACATGGTAATATATTTGATGATACTTTACTGGTTTGATTGATGATCATGCAACGAAGAGTGACTCTCCACTTATCCTGCACCACAAGCTATTCAGCGAGAATCATGCTCCAGACATTGCTGGAACATCTAATAAAGTTGCAGCTGGACCTATGTCAAGTAAGGATATGATAGCTGGGTTGAAAGAAACCTGCAAAGCTTTGGAACTTGAAGAAACCCATGTTGTGGCTAATCATGAGATAAACACACTATGGGGTATCTAAGATGACATGGTGTTCTTTGTAACGTATTTCATCTTCCCGTTGCATGTTGTTGCTATATGAGAAGATTTGTTGAAAATGAACGTTCTAATGAAAGGAAGAATTTTATATTGAAAGTGGATCTCTACAATATTTCACTCTGAAAGCAAGTATGTAGAAATGAAAGTTTGGTCACATTCATAGCAATATGGTGACCTAGTTAGTTACAATCATAGCAATATGGGTAACTTGTACATGATCCTTTATGATGCACACTGTATTGGGTGACGTTGGTTTTCATATCTACATCATTATTCTCCATCTTCTAATCATTATTATTTTCTCAGCAATAAGAAATTCTTCTACTACTGTAGTACGCAAGGTTCTAAGAATGAAAGGTGGTTCACTCTATGGTAGAGGTGCCTATCACTGACTATGTAGAATCATAACTCTGCACTTTATGCATTATCCATGCTCTTCTAAATGGTATGATATCTTCTGGTTATTAGCTATGCGAATCTACTAGCCTTTTACTTCTTGATGTTCTGGTATGACATGCTATGTTTGGAAAAATTTGTATCTAACAAGGGGGAATAAGAGTAATTACTTCATGATCTTGTTAGTTGTTACTTGTTTCGATGTTAGTTGTATGATGTGGTTGCTGATGTTGTAGCATGTTACATGAAGTAGGAATATATTGTGTTGGATTGTGCAGTTGTGGTTATCTGAGTATGCTGATAAATGAAGATACTATGATCTGGTCGCAAGTGGTCTATGGTGCAATGTGAAATTGCAGAGCAGGTTTATGAGCATGTATTCTTTATGTTTCCTTTTCTTGTGCTCTTAAGATGTTTATGTTACTTTGGTCTATGCCTATTTCAAATTCTCATATGAGGTTTGGCAATATTTGTGGCTAAAAAGGGGGAGAAGTTAGCTGATATTGGCTGATATGCCTGATGTTCTATTTGATGTTGATACATCTTTCTATATGGTGACATGGAGTAGTTTATGTTGCTCTGCCATGTATTTAGGGGGAGAATTTGTTTTTCTCTATGATATGATGAAGTGTATCTTCTCAGGGGGAGTGCTGATGTTGAAGGAGAGTGTTATGCTTATGCTTTCATGATAATGCTATAGTAGATGTTGAAGCATTCAGTTTACTGTGAAGCATTGTGTGTGATGAAGTGTATCTTCTCTGATGGTGTTATGTGTGAGGCTGTTTTCTGTCATCCGCTGTTGTATGCCTCTGACGTTTGTGTCTTGAAGCTTATTGATAAGCACTTTTATTGGAAATCTACTATGTGAAGATGTTTCTTGTTCTTCTTCAAAATGGATATGTTTTGATTGGTTAGAAGGAGTGTGCTATGTATATTTCTCTGGCTTTCATATATGGCCCAAATGTGTTTTAGCCAAAATTTGCCAAAGGGGGAGATTGTTGGTGTTTTTGTATGTTGGCTATAATTTTGCAAAAACCCATTTTGTCACATGCTCTAGGAAATGCTGAAGCATCTGAGTATGTTGTGATCGGAAGCTTCTAGGCGCGTGCGCGTTTTTGTTTCTCTTTGTTATTTCTAAAAGATATCTTTCAGAAGATTTGTTTTAGAAATTATATTTGTTTAAGGCGGAGCTGGCACAGGATGTGCGCCTTGTGTCACAAGTAATCTCTTGTGTGAAGATTTAATTCTAAAATATATCTTATATATTTTAGAAATTATTTGTTTGGTGCTGAAGACTTATTGGATATATTATTTAATTCAAAAATATATCTCATATATTTTATGAATTATTTGTTTGGTGCTGAAGATTTATTGGATATATTTTTGAAGACTCCTATTCTTTAGGAACAAGTCAAGCCCAACATGAAGACTCTATATATACATGTGTAAAACCTAAAGTCAGCAGCGAACCCATTATTCACAAAAAGGTGTCTTTAGGGTTTTAGGGTTTCGTGATTAAAGCCTTGTGCTTTAATGTGTGCACTCCTATGCTTTTAAGTATGGAGTTGTTTGTGTACCACTCTTAAACTGTGAAGTACGGAGTCGGTTGTTTTTGTGTTCACTAAAGCGTGCGTTGGTTATATGTTAAGTAGTGAACTTGTGAGCCTTTCCTGTATCACGTTGATACATGATAAGGACATAGGCTGTGTGTTTTGTTTATTGTGAGATTTCTCCTAAGCCGTTAGGTACGGAGTTTATTTCTATGTTTGAGAGTGTTCTCGTTTAAGTGTTTATGTATTGAACTTAATGCCAATGCGAAGATCAGTGAACCAGAGGTTGTTTCCGTGGAAGTCTTCAAACTGAGAGGGAGTGAGCAGAGGTTCTCATATCTAGGAGTTCCTAGGTAGAAGTCTATACGGGTAGTTAGGAAGTGAGAAGTGCAAACGAGGAGTTTGACTTTGAATTCGCTTTACTTAGTGGATTTCCTTCCTGGATTGGTATCCCCCAGACTAGGGCTATTTGCGCCGAACTGGGTTAACAAACACTTGTGTTATTTATGTTTATGTCCTTTAATGTTTTTATGTTATCTGTTCTGTGCGTAGATGTTGTAGCAATTGCTAAAGCATCTTACTACTGACTGCCAGATATTTCACCATATGTGTATGATAAGCAGTTAGCTTATATTGAAGTCCAAAATCTGGTGAAGAAAAATCCTATGCTGAAAGGAAAATCAAGGAAAGAATTGGGTCTTTCTGAGTTTACCCAAACAGAAATTAGATCCAACATTGCTGGTATGGATATCAAAATCACTGCAGACCATATTGCAAAGGTTTTGAACCTACCAAATCAAGGAATTCATCTTGCTGGTTACAGGACTAAGCCACAAGATCCAACTGTTCAATCAACTCTGTTTGAGAATGTCACTTCAAATGGTCAGAAAGATTTGAAAACATTCTTCAAAAGTGTTTACAAGGTACTGTTTGAGTCTATTGCTACAAAAGTTGGTGGAACTGACTGCATTTCTTCTGAACAAAAATACTTCATGTATTATCTTCACAGCTTTGTCAAAATGAATGTGGCTAAATACATTTTTGATCATCTCTGTGAAATGATTAAAAGCAGTATGGAGAAGAATCACACCAACTGTCATCATGTTAGGTTGCTATCTCATATATTCTATCTGAGCAACTTTCATGAGATTCTTAAAGAAAACTACCCAAGTTTTGTTAAAGCTACCTTTTTGGAATCAAGAGTTGTTGATGGAAAGTCTCTAAAGAAGATGTTCTTAGTAAAAGGTAAGGTTGTGGTTCCTAACAACCCCTTGCTAATGAACAAAGAAGAAGATGTGATTGATTCTTCTTTTCCTACTGTTGATGTTGAAGAAGGAAAGAAGATTGCTGATGGATGTTTCAATCACTGGAAGGATAAGTATGGATTGGAAACTCCTGGAGATGAAGTGGATATCACCAAACTTGGTTTTGATCAGAAGCAAGACTTTGTGATGAAGACCACTATGACAAGAGATAGAGTAAAGTTGAAAACTGCTTCAATTGGTGGTGTCAAGATCTTAACAGAAGAACAGATTGAGAATCTTAGAAGAGAAGAAAGGTCCAAGAAGGATGAGGACAACAATAAAAACAAGAGGAAAGTTATTGTTGAGTCTGATGAAGAAGAAGAGGATGATGATGAACCTCTGATATTGAAGAAGAAGAAGATAGCCAGAGATAGAGCTGCTCACAAACGACAGAAACATCAAGGTACATCTTCTAATGCTTTTATTAATGAGTCTGTTGAATCTCAAACTAGAAATGATGAACCTGTTCTTGAGCCTGTTTTTGTGAAACCTTCTCCAACCAAACCTTCTTCTGAACCTGTATCAGAACCAAATGTTTTAGATATGCTATCTGAACATTTGTCACCTCAAACCATTCATGCAGAAACTAAGAGCTTACCTGAAACCCCATCCAAACCTTCTGTTGTTATACTTTCTCCTTCTGAGAAATCAGGTCTTGATAAGCTTAAAGAAAAATTTGGTGATCCTCTTAGTGATGTTAGTTCTGATTCTGATACTGAATCTGATCACACTAATCCCATCCCCACTCCAATTCATGTTAACACTCCTCCACATATCATTCAACCCTCCATTCCAACCATAGAGATTGTTAATCCTTTAACTCAATCATCTTCACAACCAAAATTCACTGTTAGCATACCCTCATCACTTCAATCCCCAGTCTCACCTCCATCTAACCTTGAACAACATTTCAATCAAACTGTTTTTGAGCCTGAAATCACTTATCAATCTATCCTAGAAAGCATTCAAACTCAACACTCTAACCAAACTGTTTCTAGCATTGAGATTTTAGCAAGGCTTGTTAATAATGATATTAGAAGAATGCACAGCTTAAAATCTGAACGTGGTATTATGCCAAGTCAGATTGTTGAAAAGTTTGATGAGATTGATAATGCTCAGAGGTTGATCATGGCTTTTGGAGAAAAAGTATGTTGATGAGTTAGTTTATGAACATCTGCAATTCACTGATTCTTTTGAAAATGCTTTTGGAAGTGCTCTTCAAAAGAAAAGATTGATGTTAACTAACTTATCACATGATGAGATGGAAGTTCTAAAAGCTAAGGAAAGAGAACAGAGAAGTCTGGAACAGAAGATGATGCTGGAAGAAGATGTTAATGTGCTAAGTTTTGATACACACATGGTTGAAAGTTCTGATGCTGCTGCTACTAGGATTCTAAAGGTTGAACAGATTCAAAGAGAACAAAGAGATAAACTCTTAGTGCTGGAAGCTGGATTGGAAGAGGTCAAGACTAATCAGATGGATCTGAAAGAAACTATCAACAAGAATGCTGAGAAGTCTGACAAAGCTTTTGAGAAGATGATGATGTTGCTTATCTAAAGAGTTCCTTCTAACCCCTCCTCATCTCAACCCTAGGATTCTATGTTTGCGGACAAAATTGTTTTTAAGTGGTTGTAATATTTGAACAAGTTTTATTTCTGTTAATTGCATGAACATCTTTTGCTTACTTAATTTGTTTTGATTGCTGTTAACTGTTTGCATTGTTTTGTTTAATTATGTTTTTGAAAATTATGTCAAACACAAAGAAATTATAGAAAAAGATTTCAAAACAGAACCATAAATCTTTATTGATTAAATAGAATATCATTACATAAGGTCCTAAATTTACTTAGAATCTAAATCTGACTTCTGTGAGTCACCAGAGCCTGAGGTTTCTGTTGGAGAATGATAATTCTCCAAGTACCTCAGATAATCAAAATCTGGCTTATCAGAACTAGAAGAGGATCCTTCTGATGAACATTCACACTGTTCTGGATCATATGTTCTGAGAAATTCTCTGTAATCAGAATCAGTATCATCAGAATCTGATGAGAGATTGATGTATACTGGTGGTTGTGGCTTTGTTTTCGATCTGGTTCTATAACTTCTTCTTAATGGAACTGAAGAAGATGCTTCACCCTTAACCTTCTTTGCTTTTGGTTTTGTTTTCTGTGGTGATTCTTCTTTCTTCACTTCTTGGGGAGCCTTACCCTTATTTGCTCTTCTATCCTTATCCATTATTTCTGATAATAATGTGTGGAAGTGTTGAGTGAATTGTAATGGTGTTGCGCTCTTCTTTTATAGACTTTTATAGAGTCAAAGTCTCTCAGTTCTTGGAATCAGACAATCCCTTTAATGGAGTTGTTGTAACTGTTTTCCTGACTTGACTCCTTGAAAGTTGTGTTTTTGACTGATCTTTTTACGCGCTTTTTAAATGTCTTTACTTGTTTTTATACAAACTATTTTTGTTTGATGACAAAAGGGGGAGTAATAGTCATTAATTAATGAGATTAGAAGCGCTAATAACTGAAACCAATTAAAAGAATCTGTTTAATTTTTTACGTTTTTGTTGATTATGTTATCTGTTTATTTATTCTGGAGAATAATATTTTATGTTGAACTAAGTTCTTCATATGATGATAAATGGAAATAGTGCAATTTTTCCATTAATTATCAGACTCAGGGGGAGAGCTTACAAAACTAGTCTCTAAGAGTCAAAATATGAAGAATTTGAGTCATAATAAAATTATATTCTTAAACTATTTTAATTACTAAATGTTACAACTTAGGGGGAGCGTGCAAAGCTTATGAACCTCTGTTGAACATAGTAAATTAAAATAACAACCATTGTTAATTAATACTAGATTTGTCATCAATCAAAAAGGGGGAGATTGTTGGAACAAAGGATGTTCAGAATCTGACTCTTAGTGTTTTGATGATAACAAAGTATTAATGAACAATAGGGTATTTTAATATTTAATTTTAAGTGTGCAGATTAAATATATTATGTTGATTAAATTAAGTTCTGAAACAAAGCATTAGCATAGATATCAGAAGCATGGATATCAGAAGCATGGACATCAGAAGCTAAGATATTAGAAGAAAAGCTAATCAGAAGCAAGTCATCTCAGAAGATTAATGTTGAATCAGAAGCAACGTATGGAGAAGACCAACAGTTTCAGAAGCTGAAGACATCAGAAGCATATGTCTGATACATAGGCTCTGAATAACAAGCCAGAAAAGCAAGTGTTAACTGATAGTGATTCAATGATTGGAAATCATTTGAATTAAAGGTTGTGATTGATTGTTACATCATAGTACTACAACCTTATCATCAAGGATTGTGACGTTAGTACTATTTTACTCCATAAGGGCGAATATTCTCAAGCAAAAGGAATAACAGGATAAGCATTACCAAAATTGGCAAATATCCCATGTTACCTTGTCCTTTTCACAGCTGGCTTGAAAATGACCTCTGCAACGGTCATTATCTTCAAACGTCTCTATTTCCTCTTCACATATAAATAGAGAATCTCTTCTTGAAGATTAAGGTTACAATAACAACAACAACGCACGCACTGATACAACTTTACTCCTTTACATAAGACTGAAAGCACTGCTTCTGAAACTATTTCTGTTGTGCTTCTAACACTCTGTTTTTCTAATTCATTAGGAATTCTGTGTTAGAGTCTTAAGAGTCTTGAGTTGTAATCTTAAGAAAACTCTTGATTTTATAATCAAGTGTTTATCACTTTCTATCTTATTTCTTTTATATTAGGAAGCCTCTTGCAAGTGTGCTTGAGCAAGTAGGAAGTCTCTTACTAGTGTGTTTGAGCATTGTAATAGTCTAGGTGATTATAGTGAAATCCCTTGGAAGTGCAAGGGGACTGGACTACTCTCGATTTGTGAGAGGAACCAGTATAAAATTGCTTGTCTCGCCTCTCTCTCTATCCTTACTCTTTTGTGTGAGTGTGTTAATTGTGTTTCTTTATCCGCTGGTGCTTCTGAAAGGTTTCAGAACTTGCAAGAAGTTTTTAAAACGCCAAAACACAATTCAACCCCCCCCCTTCTTGTGTTTTTCACACCTTCAATTGGTATCTAGAGCTCTGGTTTGTTACGCATCACTTAACAGTGAGACAAAAAGATCCTGAAAAACACAATGTCTGAAGATTCAAGTTCAAAGAATGTTGCTATTCCATATGATTACAATTCTGAAAAGTCTGAGAAAACTGATGGAACTTATAGCAAAGCACCCAAGTTCAATGGTGATCAATCAACCTTCAACTGGTGGAAATACAAAATCTATCCTCATATCATTGCTGAAGATGAAGGTTTGTGGGATATCATTGAAGAAGGTGTTAACTTTCAAGATAAGCTTGATGAAGATGGTAAGACAACAGCAGCTGTAAAGAAGACCTTCACAGCTGAACAAAAGAAAGAATGGAAGAGACACAACATAGCTATTTCTATCCTTGCTAGCTGTATCACTCATGATGAGTTTTTGAAACTTGGAAACAGATCTAGTGCTAAGGGTATTTATGACTCTTTGTGTGCTACTTATGAAGGAAACCAACAAGTGAAAGAAGCAAAGGCTAATCTTCTGGTTCATCGGTATGAAATGTTTAAGATGAAAGACACGGAAAGCATTGAAGAAATGTATGGAAGGTTTAAAATCTTAGTTTCTGGTCTTGGAGTCTTAAAGAAAAGTTATACCACTGCTGATCATGTTAAGAAGATTCTGAGGTGTTTACCACCCAAGTGGAGACCTAAGGTCACTGCTATACAAGAAGCAAAAGATCTCAATACCTTAAGCCTAGAAGAGTTAACTAGTTCTCTCACAAGTCACGAGATGGAATTAGCTTCTGATGAGCCTAAGAAGAAGTCAAAGTCATTGGCTTTGCCAGCAACTTTGAAATCTCCTAAAGCTTTAAAGGCTAAAGTTATTGAATCTGATGCTGATGAATCTTCTGTAGATGAACAGGAGGATGGATCAGATGAGGAACTCTTTGCTCTGCTTTCAAAGTTCAGGAAATGGAATAAGTACAAAAACAACAAAGCTTCGGGAAGAAGTTCTGGTTCTAAGAGTTATGGGAACAAAAGCTCCAATTCTAAAGACAAGAAAGATGGTTCCAAAAATAGTTGTTTCAACTGCAAGAAGACTGGTCATTTTATTGCTGATTGTCCTGATTTAAACTCAAATGATAAAGGGAAAAAGGGCAACTTCAAGAACAGAATGAAGAAAAGTCTTATGGCTACTTTTGAAGATCTTGAGAAGTTATCAGATACTGAAGAAGATGATGAGGAAGCAAATATTACACTTATGGCTACAACATCTTCTGATAATGAATCTGATATGGAGAATGAATCTGATACTGATGATATTGATGAGGTAATTTCTAAACTTCCTCATGATAAGCTTCTTATTGCTCTCAAAGACACTATGAAGCAATACATAAACAAGTCAAATGATTTCAAAAGTTTAAAAACTAAAATTGACTTGCTTACAGAGAAATCTGACCAACTTCAATCTCAATATAATGAATCTCTTTTGAAAATTAAAGAGCTTAAAGAAGGTTGTGTTGCTTGTAACAAATCACATGATAAGCACGAAGTTGCTCTTCATGAGTTTGTTAAACACAATGTTAACAAGAGCAAAGTTGCTTCCATGATTTACAGTGTGAGCAAGAACAGAGGATATGGACTTGGTTATTCTGCATCTTCTGATAAAGAAAAATCAAGTCAGTCTGTTTGTTTGAGCAAAACACCTCCTCCTCTCTATTCTACTTTCATATCAGAAACTGGTAACTCTGAGAAAGTTTCACAAACTTCTGTTTTGAATAAGGGCAAATCAAAAGTCTCAGAAGATAACAATTCAGTGATTTTTGATAACTCAAATTAAAAAATGAGATACTCAGAAGTAAAGAATCTGAAGAGACCAGTTCCTAAACCAACTAAGGTTCTGAGAACTTCAGAAGCTAGTACTTCTGATACAAATTCTGTGAAACCTATTAGAAGTTTTGGCAAGAAGAAGTATGCTCCTCAAACTGGTTTTCAAAAATCATACTTCTACAAGGCCTACACTAACCCATCAGGACCCAACAAGTTGTGGGTACCAAAATCTGAAATAGTTTATGTTGCAGGTTTGCACTCAAAAAGAGAAAAACTCAAGTACATGGTACCTGGACAGTGGCTGCTCTCGACAAATGACGGGAGAAAAGCATTTATTCCTCACCCTGAATCTGAAAAAGGGAGGATCTGTAGGATTTGGTGGGAACCAAAAAGGCACAATAATTGGTACTGGTACAGTAGGTAATTCCTTCTCTACTATTTCTAATGTTCTTCTTGTTGATGGACTTTATCATAACCTTCTTAGCATAAGCCAATTATGTGATAATGGTTATGAAGTTGTTTTTAATAAGAACACATGTACTGTAAACAGATACTCTGATAAGTCTGTAGTTTTCAAAGGAAAAAGGAAAGGCAATGTTTACAAAATCAATCTTTTTGAATTAGTTGAACAACAAGTTGTTTGTCTTCTGACTCTGAGTGAAGAAAAGTGGGTCAGGCACAAAAGATTAGGACATGCTAACTGGAGATTAATCTATAAGCTAAGTAGTCAAGATCTTGTGAGAGGTCTACCTGTTTTAAAATATCAGTCAGACACAATTTGTGGTCCTTGTCAAAAAGGAAAGCTTTTCAAAAGGTCTTTTAAAGATAAAAACATTGTCTCTACCACAAGGCCTTTGGAACTGCTTCATATTGATCTATTTGGACCAGTTAGTACTGCTTCAATAAATGGTAAGAATTATGGACTTGTCATTGTAGATGATTTCAGTAGATGGACATGGGTTAGATTCCTGAGATCCAAGGAGGATACATATTATGTGTTTAAAACCTTCTGCACTCAAATACAAGTTGAAAAAGACTTGAAAATTGTCAAGGTTAGAAGTGATCATGGTGGTGAGTTTGAAAATGAACCTTTTGAGATCTATTGTGAAAACAATGGAATTCTTCATGAGTTCTCATCTCCTAGAACTCCACAGCAAAATGGGGTTGTAGAGAGAAAGAACAGATCTTTACAAGAAATGGCCAGAACCATGATGCATGAAACTAACCTAGGAAAACATTTTTGGGCTGAAGCAATAAACACTGCTTGTTATATTCAAAATAGGATCTATATCAGACCTTTATTGAATAAAACAGCATATGAATTGTTCAAAGGAAGAAAACCTGATATTTCTTATTTTCATCAATTTGGTTGTACATGTTACATTCTGAATTCTAAAGTTCATTTAAAGAAATTTGACTCTAAAGCTTCTAAGGGTATCTTTATTGGATATTCTGAACGTTCTAAGTCATATAGAATGTATAATTCTGAAACTAACACTGTTGAAGAATCTATGCATGTAAGATTTGATGACAAAGAGCCTGATGATGATAAGTCAGAGCTAGTTGAAGTTATTGCAGATAATCCAGATTCAGAAGTTGAAACTATAGAGGTTAACAAGAGTTCAGAACCTGAGACAACTTCTGATGATCAATAAACTGCTCCTTCTGAAGATGTTCCAACTCCTCAAATTGATAGTGATTCTGATGCTGAGATTGAAGAAGTTATTAAGAAGAATTCATTCAAATATAAGTCATCTCATCCAGAAGATTTGATCATTGGAAACAAAGAAAGTCCTAGAAAAACAAGATCAAGTTCACACAATGAAGATGCAATGGTCAGTTTGGTTTCTCTCAATGAACCAAAGACTATTGATGAAGCTTTCAAAGAAAAAGCTTGGATCTTAGCTATGAAAGATGAACTACATCAGTTTGACAGAAATGAAGTTTGGAATCTAGTTCCTAGACCAAAAGACAAGAACATTATTGGAACAAAATGGGTGTTCAGAAACAAGCTCAATGAGAAAGGAGAAGTAACTAGAAACAAAGCAAGATTAGTTGCACAAGGTTACAGTCAACAGGAAGGAATTGATTACACATAAACTTTTACTCCAGGTGCAAGATTGGATGCAATCAGGTTATTTCTTTCCTATGTAGTTAACCTTGGTATTACTTTATATCAAATGGATGTGAAGAGTGCATTTCTTAAAGGTTTTATTACTGAAGAAGTATATGTCAAACAACATCCTGGTTTTGAAAATATTCAAAATCCTGATCATGTTTATAAATTGCAAAAGTCACTTTATGGTCTTAAACAAGCTCCTAGAGCTTGGTATGATAGACTGAGTAACTTTTTGGTTGATAATGGTTTTGAAAAAGGACAAGTTGACTGTACACTATTTAAAAAAACCTTGAAGAAAGACATTCTGATCGTTCAGATCTATGTTGATGATATTGTTTTTGGTTCAACTAATGCTACTCTATGCAAGAATTTCTATAAGTTAATGGAAAAAGAATTTGAAATGAGCATGATGGGAGAGATGAAGTTCTTTCTTGGAATTCAAATCAATCAAACAAATGAAGGAACTTACATTCATCAAACCAAATATACAAAGGATCTCTTGAAGAAGTTCAATCTTGAAGATTGTAAGCCAATGAATACTCCAATGCATCCAACAACAAGCATGAGTCTGGATGAATCTGAAGGCAAAGTTGATCAGAAGTTATATAGAGGTATGATTGGTTCTCTACTCTATCTAACTGCATCTAGACCTGATATTATGTTCTCTGTATGCTTGTGTGCAAGATTTCAATCAGATCCTAGAGAATCTCATCTCACTGCTGTGAAGAGAATCTTTAGATATCTGAAAGCTACTTGTAATTTTGGATTACTTTATAAGAAATCCAAGAAATATGAGTTAAATGGATTCTGTGACGCTGATTATGCTGGAGATAAACTTGAAAGAAAATCAACAAGTGGCAGTTGCATATTTATGGGTGAAAATCTTATCTCCTGGTGTAGCATAAGCAGAATACATTTCAGCTGCAAAATGTTGCACACAACTTCTTTGGATGAAATATCAATTAGAAGATTATCATATAAGCAGTCACTATATACCTTTATATTGTGATAACACTGCAGCCATTCAGCTTTCCAAAAATCCTATTTTACACTCTAGAGCAAAACATATTGAGATCAAACATCATTTTATAAGAGATTATGTTGAGAAAGGTGTTATAGATATCAAGTTTGTTGATACTGAAAGACAATGGGCTGATATTTGTACAAAACCTTTGGCTGTTGAAAGATTTGATTTCATAAAGAAAAATCTCAACATGGTGTTTGTTCCTGATTGTTAAGTTCTTTTGAGTAAAACTGTTTTTAAAATCTGATAAGGATCAGAAGATGTTGAACCTCAGAACCTCAAGGTCAGAAGTTCTGATGAGTAACTACTTCTGATAAGTATCAGAATAAAAAGAATGGTTCTGATGTGGTAGTGGAACAGTTTACAACCTTTCTTTTTTAACTGCTGTCCACTAACGCACCAGTTATTTAAATAATTTTCTAATACACGTGTCATTTTGTAATTAGATGAGTATTGGTTTATGATGAGTTTAGCGCTTAAAATGAATATGACTACTCTGTCCTTTTGTGTGTTGTACTGTTTGTTTGTTTTCTAAAAATATACACCTTTATCACTTGCACACAAACACGTTCACAACCCACACTTTTTTCATATTCTCTCTAAACTTCCAACGCTTCAGTTTTCTTTCTTCCCTCTCTAGCAAAACCAAAACCCTAACCCTCAACAATGGCATCGTCATCTTCTACTGCTTCTATATCCGTAAAACCCATCGTTGATTTGGAAAATCAAAAGAAGTTCTCAATCAGAAAAGACTCTATGACCTTCAAGTTTAAAGAGTTAAAATGCATGGTAGAGAAACGGGTGGATTTTGAAAGTCTGAAAGCAAATGGTTTTGAATTACAGAAGATGTTCTACTATCAAGGATTAGAACGCTACTTCATGATTCTGAATGGTCCAATCTTTGAAGAGATGGTAAAAGAATTTGGATGAAGGCGTATGTTGGTGTTTTTGTATGTTGGCTATAATTTTGCAAAAACCCATTTTGTCACATGCTCTAGGAAATGCTGAAGCATCTGAGTATGTTGTGATCGGAAGCTTCTAGGCGCGTGCGCGCTTTTGTTTCTGTTTGTTATTTCTAAAAGATATCTTTCAGAAGATTTGTTTTAGAAATTATATTTGTTTAAGGCGGAGCTGGCACAGGATGTGCGCCTTGTATCACAACTAATCTCTTGTGTGAAGATTTAATTCTAAAATATATCTTATATATTTTAGAAATTATTTGTTTGGTGCTGAAGACTTATTGGATATATTATTTAATTCAAAAATATATCTCATATATTTTATGAATTATTTGTTTGGTGCTGAAGATTTATTGGATATATTTTTGAAGACTCCTATTCTTTAGGAACAAGTCAAGCCCAACATGAAGACTCTATATATACATGTGTAAAACCTAAAGTCAGTAGCGAACCCATTTTACACAAAAAGGTGTCTTTAGGGTTTTAGGGTTTCGTGATTAAAGCCTTGTGCTTTAATGTGTGCACTCCTAAGCTTTTAAGTATGGAGTTGTTTGTGTACCACTCTTAACTGTGAAGTACGGAGTCGGTTGTTTTTGTGTTCACTAAAGCGTGCGTTGGTTATATGTTAAGTAGTGAACTTGTGAGTCTTTCCTGTATCACGTTGATACATGATAAGGACATAGGCTGTGTGTTTTGTTTATTGTGAGATTTCTCCTAAGCCGTTAGGTACGGAGTTTATTTCTATGTTTGAGAGTGTTCTCGTTTAAGTGTTTATGTATTGAACTTAATGCCAGTGCAAAGATCAGTGAACCAGAGGTTGTTTGCGTGGAAGTCTTCAAACTGAGAGGGAGTGAGCAGAGGTTCTCATATCTAGGAGTTCCTAGGTAGAAGTCTATACGGGTAGTTAGGAAGTGAGAAGTGCAAACGAGGAGTTTGACTTTGAATTCGTTTTACTTAGTGGATTTCCTTCCTGGATTGGTATCCCCCAGACTAGGGCTATTTGCGCCGAACTGGGTTAACAAACACTTGTGTTATTTATGTTTATGTCCTTTAATGTTTTTATGTTATCTGTTCTGTGCGTAGATGTTGTAGCAATTGCTAAAGCATCTTACTACTGACTGCCAGAAATTTCAATTGGTATAAGAGCAGGTCAATCTACCTGTTCTGGTTTCAAAAGGGTGAGATCAGGGAAAGTATTTCTGGCATAATGGACAAGGAAGAAAGATTGGTTAATAGGACATCTTTTGCGGACACTGCGGAAAGTATTTCAGATTCAATTCTTGGAAGAGACTTCAAGAAAATTTTAATGAGAATTGAAAAGAAGCATAGGTCCAAGGTCAAGAACTCTGTCATGTCAAATATTGAAGCATCTATTGAAACTATGCTCAGTTCACTCAAGAAAACAAATAATGAGCGTGATGTTGTACCAGATGTTGAAACATCCTTGGCTAAATCTGGACAAAAGTCTGAAATTGTCCAAAGTATATCAGATGATGTGGTACTTCTTGGAAGAGAGTTTAACATAATTATGAAGAAGCTGAATAGAAGACCAAATGTTCAAGACATCTCTTCAGATGAGAAATCTAACCAAGAAAAAGGTGTACAATGTCATGAAAGTGAATGTTATGGACGCATCAAATTAGAATGTGCTACCTATCTTAAGAAGCAAAAGAAAGGTATAAATGTTTCCTGGTCTGATGAGTATGACTCTAAACAAGAAAATATTGGACTGTGCATGTTTGATGTTGGTAACTCTTGTGATTCTTCTAATAATGAGAAGTCTATCTTTCTTGGTAAGCCTAACACGGATAAATTTGATGTTGAAGACCAAGATACTTTTGATATGAAGAATCATGATGCTCCTGAGCAGCCTACTTCAAAGACTACTGGTGATATTACTAAAAGGTCGAGAAATCCAAGTGGTAAAGCTATTGTCTCAACAAGCCAATCTATCAAAACCCCTACTATGGTAATGAGGCAATCTACTAGTGTGGATTATAAGAAAGGATGGAGCAAGATTATTCTTCATGCTATCATGTCAATTGAGAATAAAAGTTTGAAGAGAAAGAGTCCACCTACAAGTCACTCTAATCATGATGTGGTTGAAAATGCTCCAACATCTATGCTTTCTGCACATAAGAAGACAGCCAACATGAAAATTCCCCTCGATGGCCCTGATATTTCCATAGACAAAGTACTCCTCAACTCCATTGCAAATATACAGAGGTGGAAGTTTGTGTGCACCACGAGATCAACCATGGAAAGGGAACTGGTCAAGGATGTGCTGAAGAACAAGGAGATCATGGATCTATTTGATTTTTCTGTTTTGAAGAGAACTATAATATGGCTGGGTAGCTGTTACGAGAACCGGGTGAATGAATTCTTGATGAATATCCCTGAGTATTATGATAATCCTTCTAGCAAGGGGTACATAAAAGTCCATGTAAGGACTAACCGGGTTAAATTCTCGTCTATCAAGGCATTATTAGCAGCTCAGGTTGAGATTGAGGATAATGACAATGCCATATGCAAGACCATCACTAGTAATCAGGTCAAAGTTTGGCCAAAGAAGGGCAAGTTGTCATCTAATAAGCTCACGGTAAAATATGCAATTTTAAACAGGAATGGAGCTATCAACTTGATGTCCACTTCTCACAGTTTTGACATAGCTACAGGTCTGGACAAGTCTCTTTATATTGTTGGTACTAAAACCTCCTATGATTTTGACACTTATGTTCTTGATCAAACCATAAAGTATGTTAAGTGTTTGAATGTAAAGATGCTAATAGAATTTACCACGCTGCTCTGTGGTATTATTCCTGATCAGCATCTTGATATTTTGATCAGCTATGATGTTGCTAGTAAGAGGGAATCTCCTCTAAGGTTGCAGTGTAGAATATATGAAGGGACACATGTCTCAGATAATGCTGTAACATCTGACAAGAAAACTTTTGATACCATGACCATAAAAGAGATAATTGCTTATGTGATGGGTCCTGTGAAAGTTGGAAGTCCTGGAAAGAGAAAGAATGAAAATGTGTTTGTAAGGATCATAAGTGACCGTGGGAAGAAATTTGAAGATGTCAATTTCTCTTATTATTTGCTCCTCTGAAATATTTACTCTCGATTACTCTACTTATAGCATAGCTTACAAAGTCTTTAATTCCATAATCAATGCTATGATAGAATCCATATATGTAGAAGATTTGGATAATAAAGGTACCGATTCTACTACTGAGATTGTTCAAGAATATCAAACCCTAGGATTAGAAGATTCTAATAATGTTTTTGCTGATGGTGGTGCTACCACAAAGACCACTGAGAATGTTGTTCCGGAGTCAACACAGAAGAATGACTCAACTGTTGTTTCTAATGAGAATCATGAGGATACTAATCTTCCTGTATCAGATGCTATACATGATGCTAGAGCATCTGATGTACTAGACATTGCAAAGAATTCTGGAAAAATTGTGTCTGGTGATACTGTTGAGATCTTTCAAAATGATGAGAGTATGAAGACTACTGAAGTAGAAACAGAGGATCATGTTCTCTCAGACTCACAAACTAGTACTAATCATATTGAACCTAATGTTGAAATTTTGTTATTTGTGAACAAAATTATAGAGAAAACTCTTGAACCTGGTATAGTTGGAAGACTGATAAGTAGATTGAAAAATGACTCTACACCTCTACTACAGCAACAAAGAAAAACAAATATTATGGTTAGTTAATGCCTGAGATGTATTGTCATTAAAGAACTTGGAGTAAACATGTTTCATTTGATGAGCCTAAGAAGAAGGAATTGAAGAAAAAGCATGTGTCTTCTGATGATAGTGAGTTTGTCTTAGAGGAAGATGTTGTGGAAGATGCTGGCACATCTGACAAGCCAGTAGAAGCAGGGAGAAAAAGAGCTAGAAATGTTTCATCTGTTCCCCTGGATATTGTGTCTTTTCATCATGAAGATAGAACTTCCAACTTGAAATTTATTTGTGAAAGAATGGTTGTTGTTGAAAGAATCCTGAATCAATAACTTCTTGATTTACAAGAACTCATGGAGTTAATTGATGCAGCAGGTTCAATGAATATTGTGCAAAGTTTAAGAAAGTGCTATGGATTTTAATGTGAACATAGAGGAAGACTGTGATGATCTATGAGTGCTGAGTATATGAAAGTTTTTTTTGTTTGAGATGATTTGGTGAAAGAATGATTAATCAAGAAAAAGTTATTAACAACTAAGCTAACTTGGCTAATTGGGTGCCAACTACACACTCCAATGATGTCTCAAGAGGGTTGAGTATGTTCATCCATGCTGTAGGTACAAAGTTTGTACTTAATTTTGGTGAATATATCTTATATCAGACTATAGTATATAGGAAATCTAATGCTATAAAACTTCCTATTGTGTTTCCTACCTTGGTCTGTGATATCATTTTGCATCAATATCCTGAGATATGTAATCAATCTAATGATGCTAGTCAACAAGAGTCATACTGTACTTTAGATCCAAGGTTTTCTGGACAAGCAACATGCTGCAGACATTGCTCTGGCATTTTCCAAAGGCACATCTGCCATGCTAAGCAGACAACAGAGGATTTATGATTTCTAGACTATGAGTAAAGCTCTAGATGACAAGAAATTCTTGGTGGATCGTGTTATTCAAACTCTAGAAGCTGAAGAGTTGATTGCTCATGACGACAGAGGAAATGATTTAGTGGTTGAATACTTTGAGGGTAGTGTTGATCTTTGATCTTATGTGGTACTTCTGACCTCTTGCATCTAATGTTATGTTGTTTTTATGGGTTAAGCCCTGGATGTTCTATGCACCTGCATGTGCACTTAGTTGTAATATGCACCTTGTGATTATGCTCCTCTGCCTATGTCTTCTGCTTATATGTTCATGAAGTGAAGGGGAGTATTATTAGTTGTGCTACTGAAGTTGAAATTTGAAGTTTATTATTCTGATACCATATCAGTAGTTAGTAGTTTGGTTTCTTGAAGGTTGAAGATTATTCCTTTGAAGTTTATTGCATGTATGATTTCTGTGATTGTTATGCTTGCTGCTATAGCTATCTACCATGAAGACAGGGGGAGTGTAGTATGCTTTGTTTTATCCCTTATCTGTTTAACTCCTATCTACCTGTTGATTATCTGAAGGGGAATATTATGTGTAGTATATGTCTCTTGCCTATCTGTCTATGAGTGGAGTGATTGTGCTTATTTTGAGGGGGAGTATATGCATTTTATGTGATGATGCATGTTGTGTGATGATGACTAAGTAGAATTAGTTTCTATTATATTTTGTTGATTGCATGAATTAAGGGGGAGGATTTTATTTTTCATAGTCCTTAAGCTTGATCTGCCTTGAAGCTTCTGTTTTCATCTGAGAATCTACTGTATGAGGCTAATTCTCTCTGATTGCCTCTGATATATTGTTGGCCAAAGCATTCAAGTATTGTCCTATCTTCTTAGCTCTGTATTGATGTTGATTTGAAGATTATTTTATTATGCATATTGGTCAAAATTGATTTGTGTCAAAGATTCTGGTGATGAAACTCCTTATGAATCATATTGATATGTATGATCCTTCCAGAATCCTCATTAGCCTTGTCATATAAACTGTTGGTAATTCTACAATAGTATGTGAATGCTTGACGAGATGATGAGGCATATCAAACAACATTATGTGATCAGTAGTTTCGCGCCAACAAGTGGTGTATTTCTGTACGCAAGCTTCTACAGATTCTCTAGTAGTTTTATTTTCTTCTAGCTTGCTGATCAAGGCACGTGTATCTGATGAAGCTCAAGATACTACTCTTGACAATGTTGTGCCTAAAGTTTTGGTCTATGAAGTGCAAGTATACATGAGAAGTAGTAAGTCCTTCTGCTTATCTGCTAATATGACATATTGAGGGTCTTTATGCTGACATGGTAATATATTTGATGATACTTTACTGGTTTGATTGATGATCATGCAACGAAGAGTGACTCTCCACTTATCCTGCACCACAAGCTATTCAGCGAGAATCATGCTCCAGACATTGCTGGAACATCTAATAAAGTTGCAGCTGGACCTATGTCAAGTAAGGATATGATAGCTGGGTTGAAAGAAACCTGCAAAGCTTTGGAACTTGAAGAAACCCATGTTGTGGCTAATCATGAGATAAACACACTATGGGGTATCTAAGATGACATGGTGTTCTTTGTAACGTATTTCATCTTCCCGTTGCATGTTGTTGCTATATGAGAAGATTTGTTGAAAATGAACGTTCTAATGAAAGGAAGAATTTTATATTGAAAGTGGATCTCTACAATATTTCACTCTGAAAGCAAGTATGTAGAAATGAAAGTTTGGTCACATTCATAGCAATATGGTGACCTAGTTAGTTACAATCATAGCAATATGGGTAACTTGTACATGATCCTTTATGATGCACACTGTATTGGGTGACGTTGGTTTTCATATCTACATCATTATTCTCCATCTTCTAATCATTATTATTTTCTCAGCAATAAGAAATTCTTCTACTACTGTAGTACGCAAGGTTCTAAGAATGAAAGGTGGTTCACTCTATGGTAGAGGTGCCTATCACTGACTATGTAGAATCATAACTCTGCACTTTATGCATTATCCATGCTCTTCTAAATGGTATGATATCTTCTGGTTATTAGCTATGCGAATCTACTAGCCTTTTACTTCTTGATGTTCTGGTATGACATGCTATGTTTGGAAAAATTTGTATCTAACAAGGGGGAATAAGAGTAATTACTTCATGATCTTGTTAGTTGTTACTTGTTTCGATGTTAGTTGTATGATGTGGTTGCTGATGTTGTAGCATGTTACATGAAGTAGGAATATATTGTGTTGGATTGTGCAGTTGTGGTTATCTGAGTATGCTGATAAATGAAGATACTATGATCTGGTCGCAAGTGGTCTATGGTGCAATGTGAAATTGCAGAGCAGGTTTATGAGCATGTATTCTTTATGTTTCCTTTTCTTGTGCTCTTAAGATGTTTATGTTACTTTGGTCTATGCCTATTTCAAATTCTCATATGAGGTTTGGCAATATTTGTGGCTAAAAAGGGGGAGAAGTTAGCTGATATTGGCTGATATGCCTGATGTTCTATTTGATGTTGATACATCTTTCTATATGGTGACATGGAGTAGTTTATGTTGCTCTGCCATGTATTTAGGGGGAGAATTTGTTTTTCTCTATGATATGATGAAGTGTATCTTCTCAGGGGGAGTGCTGATGTTGAAGGAGAGTGTTATGCTTATGATTTCATGATAATGCTATAGTAGATGTTGAAGCATTCAGTTTACTGTGAAGCATTGTGTGTGATGAAGTGTATCTTCTCTGATGGTGTTATGTGTGAGGCTGTTTTCTGTCATCCGCTGTTGTATGCCTCTGACGTTTGTGTCTTGAAGCTTATTGATAAGCACTTTTATTGGAAATCTACTATGTGAAGATGTTTCTTGTTCTTCTTCAAAATGGATATGTTTTGATTGGTTAGAAGGAGTGTGCTATGTATATTTCTCTGGCTTTCATATATGGCCCAAATGTGTTTTAGCCAAAATTTGCCAAAGGGGGAGATTGTTGGTGTTTTTGTATGTTGGCTATAATTTTGCAAAAACCCATTTTGTCACATGCTCTAGGAAATGCTGAAGCATCTGAGTATGTTGTGATCGGAAGCTTCTAGGCGCGTGCGCGTTTTTGTTTCTCTTTGTTATTTCTAAAAGATATCTTTCAGAAGATTTGTTTTAGAAATTATATTTGTTTAAGGCGGAGCTGGCACAAGATGTGCGCCTTGTGTCACAAGTAATCTCTTGTGTGAAGATTTAATTCTAAAATATATCTTATATATTTTAGAAATTATTTGTTTGGTGCTGAAGACTTATTGGATATATTATTTAATTCAAAAATATATCTCATATATTTTATGAATTATTTGTTTGGTGCTGAAGATTTATTGGATATATTTTTGAAGACTCCTATTCTTTAGGAACAAGTCAAGCCCAACATGAAGACTCTATATATACATGTGTAAAACCTAAAGTCAGCAGCGAACCCATTATTCACAAAAAGGTGTCTTTAGGGTTTTAGGGTTTCGTGATTAAAGCCTTGTGCTTTAATGTGTGCACTCCTATGCTTTTAAGTATGGAGTTGTTTGTGTACCACTCTTAAACTGTGAAGTACGGAGTCGGTTGTTTTTGTGTTCACTAAAGCGTGCGTTGGTTATATGTTAAGTAGTGAACTTGTGAGCCTTTCCTATATCACGTTGATACATGATAAGGACATAGGCTGTGTGTTTTGTTTATTGTGAGATTTCTCCTAAGCCGTTAGGTACGGAGTTTATTTCTATGTTTGAGAGTGTTCTCGTTTAAGTGTTTATGTATTGAACTTAATGCCAATGCGAAGATCAGTGAACCAGAGGTTGTTTCCGTGTTTTCCGTGGAAGTCTTCAAACTGAGAGGGAGTGAGCAGAGGTTCTCATATCTAGGAGTTCCTAGGTAGAAGTCTATACGGGTAGTTAGGAAGTGAGAAGTGCAAACGAGGAGTTTGACTTTGAATTCGCTTTACTTAGTGGATTTCCTTCCTGGATTGGTATCCCCCAGACTAGGGCTATTTGCGCCGAACTGGGTTAACAAACACTTGTGTTATTTATGTTTATGTCCTTTAATGTTTTTATGTTATCTGTTCTGTGCGTAGATGTTGTAGCAATTGCTAAAGCATCTTACTACTGACTGCCAGATATTTCACCATATGTGTATGATAAGCAGTTAGCTTATATTGAAGTCCAAAATCTGGTGAAGAAAAATCCTATGCTGAAAGGAAAATCAAGGAAAGAATTGGGTCTTTCTGAGTTTACCCAAACAGAAATTAGATCCAACATTGCTGGTATGGATATCAAAATCACTGCAGACCATATTGCAAAGGTTTTGAACCTACCAAATCAAGGAATTCATCTTGCTGGTTACAGGACTAAGCCACAAGATCCAACTGTTCAATCAACTCTGTTTGAGAATGTCACTTCAAATGGTCAGAAAGATTTGAAAACATTCTTCAAAAGTGTTTACAAGGTACTGTTTGAGTCTATTGCTACAAAAGTTGGTGGAACTGACTGCATTTCTTCTGAACAAAAATACTTCATGTATTATCTTCACAGCTTTGTCAAAATGAATGTGGCTAAATACATTTTTGATCATCTCTGTGAAATGATTAAAAGCAGTATGGAGAAGAATCACACCAACTGTCATCATGTTAGGTTGCTATCTCATATATTCTATCTGAGCAACTTTCATGAGATTCTTAAAGAAAACTACCCAAGTTTTGTTAAAGCTACCTTTTTGGAATCAAGAGTTGTTGATGGAAAGTCTCTAAAGAAGATGTTCTTAGTAAAAGGTAAGGTTGTGGTTCCTAACAACCCCTTGCTAATGAACAAAGAAGAAGATGTGATTGATTCTTCTTTTCCTACTGTTGATGTTGAAGAAGGAAAGAAGATTGCTGATGGATGTTTCAATCACTGGAAGGATAAGTATGGATTGGAAACTCCTGGAGATGAAGTGGATATCACCAAACTTGGTTTTGATCAGAAGCAAGACTTTGTGATGAAGACCACTATGACAAGAGATAGAGTAAAGCTGAAAACTGCTTCAATTGGTGGTGTCAAGATCTTAACAGAAGAACAGATTGAGAATCTTAGAAGAGAAGAAAGGTCCAAGAAGGATGAGGACAACAATAAAAACAAGAGGAAAGTTATTGTTGAGTCTGATGAAGAAGAAGAGGATGATGATGAACCTCTGATATTGAAGAAGAAGAAGATAGCCAGAGATAGAGCTGCTCACAAACGACAGAAACATCAAGGTACATCTTCTAATGCTTTTATTAATGAGTCTGTTGAATCTCAAACTAGAAATGATGAACCTGTTCTTGAGCCTGTTTTTGTGAAACCTTCTCCAACCAAACCTTCTTCTGAACCTGTATCAGAACCAAATGTTTTAGATATGCTATCTGAACATTTGTCACCTCAAACCATTCATGCAGAAACTAAGAGCTTACCTGAAACCCCATCCAAACCTTCTGTTGTTATACTTTCTCCTTCTGAGAAATCAGGTCTTGATAAGCTTAAAGAAAAATTTGGTGATCCTCTTAGTGATGTCAGTTCTGATTCTGATACTGAATCTGATCACACTAATCCCATCCCCACTCCAATTCATGTTAACACTCCTCCACATATCATTCAACCCTCCATTCCAACCATAGAGATTGTTAATCCTTTAACTCAATCATCTTCACAACCAAAATTCACTGTTAGCATACCCTCATCACTTCAATCCCCAGTCTCACCTCCATCTAACCTTGAACAACATTTCAATCAAACTGTTTTTGAGCCTGAAATCACTTATCAATCTATCCTAGAAAGCATTCAAACTCAACACTCTAACCAAACTGTTTCTAGCATTGAGATTTTAGCAAGGCTTGTTAATAATGATATTAGAAGAATGCACAGCTTAAAATCTGAACGTGGTATTATGCCAAGTCAGATTGTTGAAAAGTTTGATGAGATTGATAATGCTCAGAGGTTGATCATGGCTTTTGGAGAAAAAGTATGTTGATGAGTTAGTTTATGAACATCTGCAATTCACTGATTCTTTTGAAAATGCTTTTGGAAGTGCTCTTCAAAAGAAAAGATTGATGTTAACTAACTTATCACATGATGAGATGGAAGTTCTAAAAGCTAAGGAAAGAGAACAGAGAAGTCTGGAACAGAAGATGATGCTGGAAGAAGATGTTAATGTGCTAAGTTTTGATACACACATGGTTGAAAGTTCTGATGCTGCTGCTACTAGGATTCTAAAGGTTGAACAGATTCAAAGAGAACAAAGAGATAAACTCTTAGTGCTGGAAGCTGGATTGGAAGAGGTCAAGACTAATCAGATGGATCTGAAAGAAACTATCAACAAGAATGCTGAGAAGTCTGACAAAGCTTTTGAGAAGATGATGATGTTGCTTATCTAAAGAGTTCCTTCTAACCCCTCCTCATCTCAACCCTAGGATTCTATGTTTGCGGACAAAATTGTTTTTAAGTGGTTGTAATATTTGAACAAGTTTTATTTCTGTTAATTGCATGAACATCTTTTGCTTACTTAATTTGTTTTGATTGCTGTTAACTGTTTGCATTGTTTTGTTTAATTATGTTTTTGAAAATTATGTCAAACACAAAGAAATTATAGAAAAAGATTTCAAAACAGAACCATAAATCTTTATTGATTAAATAGAATATCATTACATAAGGTCCTAAATTTACTTAGAATCTAAATCTGACTTCTGTGAGTCACCAGAGCCTGAGGTTTCTGTTGGAGAATGATAATTCTCCAAGTACCTCAGATAATCAAAATCTGGCTTATCAGAACTAGAAGAGGATCCTTCTGATGAACATTCACACTGTTCTGGATCATATGTTCTGAGAAATTCTCTGTAATCAGAATCAGTATCATCAGAATCTGATGAGAGATTGATGTATACTGGTGGTTGTGGCTTTGTTTTCGATCTGGTTCTATAACTTCTTCTTAATGGAACTGAAGAAGATGCTTCACCCTTAACCTTCTTTGCTTTTGGTTTTGTTTTCTGTGGTGATTCTTCTTTCTTCACTTCTTGGGGAGCCTTACCCTTATTTGCTCTTCTATCCTTATCCATTATTTCTGATAATAATGTGTGGAAGTGTTGAGTGAATTGTAATGGTGTTGCGCTCTTCTTTTATAGACTTTTATAGAGTCAAAGTCTCTCAGTTCTTGGAATCAGACAATCCCTTTAATGGAGTTGTTGTAACTGTTTTCCTGACTTGACTCCTTGAAAGTTGTGTTTTTGACTGATCTTTTTACGCGCTTTTTAAATGTCTTTACTTGTTTTTATACAAACTATTTTTGTTTGATGACAAAAGGGGGAGTAATAGTCATTAATTAATGAGATTAGAAGCGCTAATAACTGAAACCAATTAAAAGAATCTGTTTAATTTTTTACGTTTTTGTTGATTATGTTATCTGTTTATTTATTCTGGAGAATAATATTTTATGTTGAACTAAGTTCTTCATATGATGATAAATGGAAATAGTGCAATTTTTCCATTAATTATCAGACTCAGGGGGAGAGCTTACAAAACTAGTCTCTAAGAGTCAAAATATGAAGAATTTGAGTCATAATAAAATTATATTCTTAAACTATTTTAATTACTAAATGTTACAACTTAGGGGGAGCGTGCAAAGCTTATGAACCTCTGTTGAACATAGTAAATTAAAATAACAACCATTGTTAATTAATACTAGATTTGTCATCAATCAAAAAGGGGGAGATTGTTGGAACAAAGGATGTTCAGAATCTGACTCTTAGTGTTTTGATGATAACAAAGTATTAATGAACAATAGGGTATTTTAATATTTAATTTTAAGTGTGCAGATTAAATATATTATGTTGATTAAATTAAGTTCTGAAACAAAGCATTAGCATAGATATCAGAAGCATGGATATCAGAAGCATGGACATCAGAAGCTAAGATATTAGAAGAAAAGCTAATCAGAAGCAAGTCATCTCAGAAGATTAATGTTGAATCAGAAGCAACGTATGGAGAAGACCAACAGTTTCAGAAGCTGAAGACATCAGAAGCATATGTCTGATACATAGGCTCTGAATAACAAGCCAGAAAAGCAAGTGTTAACTGATAGTGATTCAATGATTGGAAATCATTTGAATTAAAGGCTGTGATTGATTGTTACATCATAGTACTACAACCTTATCATCAAGGATTGTGACGTTAGTACTATTTTACTCCATAAGGGCGAATATTCTCAAGCAAAAGGAATAACAGGATAAGCATTACCAAAATTGGCAAATATCCCATGTTACCTTGTCCTTTTCACAGCTGGCTTGAAAATGACCTCTGCAACGGTCATTATCTTCAAACGTCTCTATTTCCTCTTCACATATAAATAGAGAATCTCTTCTTGAAGATTAAGGTTACAATAACAACAACAACGCACGCACTGATACAACTTTACTCCTTTACATAAGACTGAAAGCACTGCTTCTGAAACTATTTCTGTTGTGCTTCTAACACTCTGTTTTTCTAATTCATTAGGAATTCTGTGTTAGAGTCTTAAGAGTCTTGAGTTGTAATCTTAAGAAAACTCTTGATTTTATAATCAAGTGTTTATCACTTTCTATCTTATTTCTTTTATATTAGGAAGCCTCTTGCAAGTGTGCTTGAGCAAGTAGGAAGTCTCTTACTAGTGTGTTTGAGCATTGTAATAGTCTAGGTGATTATAGTGAAATCCCTTGGAAGTGCAAGGGGACTGGACTACTCTCGATTTGTGAGAGGAACCAGTATAAAATTGCTTGTCTCACCTCTCTCTCTATCCTTACTCTTTTGTGTGAGTGTGTTAATTGTGTTTCTTTATCCGCTGGTGCTTCTGAAAGGTTTCAGAACTTGCAAGAAGTTTTTAAAACGCCAAAACACAATTCAACCCCCCCTTCTTGTGTTTTTCACACCTTCACATGGTACTCCATGGTAACCTCTAATTTATTACTTTCTTATTGTTTTTAATGTGCTTAAGAAAATGAGGGAGAAAGTGGTAAGAATTGGAGGGAGAAGATGTACAGAATAGAAAAGTGTGTGCATGTTGAGATTGGATTGAGAAGAGAAAGTTGTGACATAAAAGTAAATTTAAAGTTTAAACCTAAACTAATCGTGCGACTAATTTGGTTTTGGACTAAAGAATTTTTATTAGAGAGAGAAGAAGTTGTTTATTTGTTTTCTATTTTTTTTCTAAAGAAATTACTAACGCGCCTCTTCGGAAATGAAAGTTCGTTTTTTATGCTTGGTTTTTTAGCGTTGCGAAAAGCAGTAAAAATAAAATGCATGCATTGCAAATTTTCTACATCCTCTTTGGGGTTACATTTGAGCCTAAATACAATCTAAGTCTTTGCGGAAATTTAAACATGAATGAATGCAACAATTGAATGAAATGCAATTTACAAAAATAAAAATAAAAATAGACGGAGGAAGAAATAAAGAAGATAACAACTATACTAAACTACTATCCTAAAGTTTATGGTTCTATTTTCTCATCCGCTTCCAATTAAGCCAAGGTTCAAGGTTTTTAGTCCAAAGTCCATAATCAAAATAACAAGCTCACAAAGCATAACAAAATATAACCAAAGAATAAAATAATGCGAAATATGATAAATAACATGAACTATAAATGACATAAAGTAAATTGTTAGAAATTAAATGATATAAAGTAAATAAAGGAAAATAAAAAAATAAAAGAAACTGAGATAAAAGAAAGATGGAAAAAAAGAAAACGTGAAAGATAAAAAAAAATAAACTAAGTAAAAGGGGGGTGCAAATAGTAGTAAGACTAATGCAGGATTAATTAAATCTGGAAAAGGGGTTGTAAATATGAAAAAGGGTTTGTTGGGCTTAACTAACTAAGCCCAATTTTTATATGACTCACAGGAACACCGATGTCCCTGATGTGCTTCATCAGATCAAGTGGTTGTGATTAAAAGCTATAAACCGAGGGTCTATGCTATGGATCATGTTCTTCCTCACCATAGAAACAATAGAACAGAACGTAAAAACAAGCACAACTATGGAAATTCCAATGATAACACAAAATTGTCAAATCTAAACCAAAAATCATGAATGAGTACTCGATTTTCATCACCTCGTTCCACTGATCCCAAATCTATGGTTAGATTTCACAGTAGAACAATAAAAAGGCTCAAATCGTCATCGTACCGAAGCAAATAAAACCAAAAAAAAAACCAACGAATTCGAATGATATAAACAGAATCAAAACAATATAAAGTAACTTAAAGGTCCCAGAATCAACGTGTTCAAGTTATTAACCTTTGAATCGGTTCGATTTGAGATCAGGAACGAATTTGATGAACGACGGCGGCGGTATTCCAGAAATCAGTTTGAATCGAATGAATACCAGAAATCGAAGTCCGACTGCGGCGGTACTGTTACGATCTAGAATAAGAAATTAGTTTGTGTTTGGTGATTTGGAATAGAGAAAGAGAGACAAAGGAAATAGGGAATGAAGAAAAAAAAAGGGTTATGATTACTGTAAGAAATGAAGAACATGAATGTTTTTCTTTCGTTTATTTATTTATTTATTTATTTTGCTTTTTTTATTGGAGAGTTATTTTTTGAGAGAAAGGATTTTTTTTGATTTTTTGATTTTTCTGATTTGTGTGAATGAGGGAAGTTGTGATCACTAATGATTGGGTTTATTTATAGGGGAAAATTAGGGTAAAGGGTATTTTTGAATTATTGATAAAAGGGTAGGATAAAATAGTAATGAGATGAAAATGATGTGATTTTTGATTTATTTTGAAAATGAAAAAATGGTTTATGATGAGAATGAGATGAGATGGAGAGATATGATTGGTCTAGGAGGAATATTATTGTGATGAGTTGTAAAAAGCTATTTTTGATTTAAATTTAAAATGAAAAAGGATAAGAAGAGATAAGGTATATTCTTTTTACTATTTTTGGTAAATTTTGAGATAAAATTGTGAAGATGAAATAAAATGGTAAAATATAATTAAATGCAAATCTTTTTGATATTTTGAAATATATGATAATAAAATATAAAATGTGCGTAAAATAAGAAAAAAACTATTTTTGATATTTTTTATAAAATGCAATAATGAAATAAAGATTTAAAATAAAACTCTATTTTTTTTGTATTTTTTCAGAAAAAGAGTAAAATAAACGCCAAAAAACTATTTTTTATCATTTTTGGACTTTAATGCTAAAAAACGAACTATTTAAAATAAACTAAATAAAAGATCAATTATTCAGAAATAAAAGGAAATTTAAGAAAAATAATAAAATATGGAAAATGAACGAAAAATGCATGAAAAATGAATAAATATATTTATGTATATTTTTATGCAAGAGATGCAAAATTGGACTTGTAGGTCTAAAATTGGGGTACTACAATACTCATCAGACCAAGAAACATTTATACCTTTCTTTTGCTTTTCAAGATAGGTAGCACATTCTAATTTGATGTATCCATAACATTCACATTCATGACATTGTACAGCTTTTTCTTGGTTAGATTTCTCATTTGATGAGATGTCTTGAACATTAGGTCTTCTATTCAGCTTCTTCATATTTATGTTAAACTCCCTTCCAAGAAGTACTTCATCATCTGATATATCCCGGACAATTTCAGCATTTTGTTCAGATTGAGCCAAGGATGTTTTAACATCTGGTACAACATCACGCTTATGATTTGTTTTCATGAGTGAACTGAGTTGAGTTTTAACAGATGCTTCAACATTCGACATGACAGAGTTCTTGACATTGGACATTCGAGTTGAGTTAAAACTTTCTTGAATTTTCTTCCAAGAATTGAATCTAAAATACTTTCCTCAGTATCCACAAAAGATGTCCTATTAACCAATCTTCCTTCCTTGTCCATTATGCCAGAAATACTTTCCCCGGAGCTTACCCACACAGAATAGGGTGCCTGCTCTGATGCCAATTGAAATTCTGGCAAACTGACAGACAAATGCGGTGAACAATGTTGGCACAATTGTCCGAGCACTTGTGTGACTCAGAACTTAAAACAGTAAAATAACTCAGTGTAGCAGAGCACAAAATAAACGAAAGATAAAGAACACAGTGAGTTTGTTAACCCAGTTCGGCGCAACTGCCCCAGTATGGGGGATACCAATCTAGGAAGAAAATCCACTAAGTAAAACGAATTCAAAGCCAAACTCCTCGTTTGCACTTCTCACTTTGTAACTACCCGTCTAGACTTCTACCTAGGAACTCCTAGATATGAGAACCTCTGCTCACTTCCTCTAAGTTTGAAGACTTCCATGCAAACAACCTCTAGTTCACTGATCTTCGCATTGGCATTAAGTTCAATGCACAAATACTTAGATGAGAACACTCTCAAACATAGAAATAAACTCCGCACCTAAAGTCTTAAGAGATACTTCACAATTAACAATAGCAAGTGATGGAAAGTACCTAAAGCATCGGCCAACTGATTCTCTTCTCAAGGAATGTGATGGAAAGTGATGTCATCAAAGTACTTTGTCAGTTCCATAATATAATCCCGTTATGGAATTAAATTAGGATGACGAGTTTCCCAATCACCTCGGAATTGGTAGACAACTCAAGCAGAGTCTCCATACACTTCTACGTTCTTGATTCTCAAATCAATTGCCCCTTCTAAACCCATAATACAAGCCTCATATTCAGCAATATTGTTGGTACAATCAAACAACAACCTGGCTGTAAATGGTATGTGCGTATCATGAGGAAATATTATAACAACACCTATACCATGCCCCATAGCATTAGACGCACCGTCGAACACAAGCTTCCACGAAGATCCTGGTTCAGGCCCTTCATCATCACCAATGGGAGGCTTTTCACTCAAAGCCATGATATTTTCATCAGGAAAGTCAAAGCACACAAGCTGATAATCATCTAGAGGTTGGTGAGCTAGATGCTCTGCTAGCACACTTCCTTTGATAGCTTTCTGTGTAACATATTGAATATCATACTCAGAAAACAACATCAGCCAACGGGCAATCCTTCCAATTAAAGCTAGCTTTTCAAAGATATACTTGATAGGATCCATCTTAGTAATCAACATTGTAGTATGACATACCATATACTGTCTCAAACGGCGAGCAGCCCAAGTCAAAGCACAACAAGTCTTTTCAACTAGTGGGTAATTGATTTCACAACTAGTGAATTTCTTGCTCAAGTAATAAATTGCATGCTCTTTCCTGCCAGTTTCATCATGTTGTCCGAGTACACACCCCATAGATTCCACTAGCACATGGAGGTATAAAATCAACGGTATTCCAGGGACAGGCGGTATCAAGACTGGTGGATCTTGTAAGTACTGTTTAATCCTTTTGAATGCCCTTTGACAGTCTTCATTCCATTCAATAGTCTGATCTTTTCTCAGTAACTTGAAAATTGGTTCACAAGTAGCTGTAAGATGAGAGATAAACCTGGAGATATAGTTCAATCGTCCTAGGAAACCTCTGACTTCTTTCTCAGTCACTGGTGCTGGCATATTGTGAATTGCTTTGACTTTGTCGGGATCAACCTCAATTCCCTTTTCACTAACAATGAAGCCTAGCAATTTGCCGGATCTGACACCAAATGTGCACTTATTGGGATTCAACCGCAACTGATACTTTCTCAACCTTTTGAACAATTTCTGGAGATGTACCAAGTGTTCTTCTTCAAATTGAGATTTAGCAATCATATCATCCACATATACTTTGATCTCTTTGTGGATCATGTCATGGAAGAGAGTAACCATGGCAAGTTGATATGTTGCCCCAGCGTTCTTCAAACCAAAAGGCATCACTTTGTAACAGAAAGTCCCCCACGGGGTGATGAACGTGGTTTTCTCCATGTCTTCAAGCGACATTTTTACCTGATTGTAACCTGAGAAACCATCCATGAAGGAAAAGATCGGGAAACGAGTTATGTTATCCACCACTACATCATTGTGAGGTAATGGGAAATCATCTTTCGGGCTCGCTCTGTTAAGATCCCGATAATCCACACACATACGCTCTTTACCATCATTCTTCGGGACTGGTACTATGTGGCAATCCATTTAGGGTACTTGGCCACCGCAAGGAAACCCGCATCAAACTGTTTTCTAACCTCTTCTCTAATCTTGAGAGCCATGTCAGGTCTAGTTCTTCTCATCTTTTGCTTGACCTCTTTTTTATCCTCTTCAGTCCCCAGATTGATCACATCCACTAGTTCGTGATGAGGTTGAATCATTCTTTTATCTTAATCTAGCATTCGAGCTAACTCTTCTAGTAATTCATAGTCTTCCTCCCTGTAGTACCCCAATTTTGGACCTACAAATCCAATTTTGCATTTCTTGCATAAAAATATACAAAAACTATTTTATTTCTTTTTCATGCATTTTTCATTCATTTTTCATATTTTTATCATTTTTCTTAAAATTCCTTATACTTCTAAATATTTCATCTTTTACTTCCTTTATTTTAAATAGTTCGCATTTCAGCGTAAAACTCCAAAAATATTAAAAAATAGTCTTTTTCTTCTTTTACGCGCGTTTTATATTTTATTACCATATATTTCAGAATATCAAAAAGATTTATATTTTATTACATTTTATCATATTATTTCAACTATTTCATCTTCACTCTTTTTATCTCAAAGTTTACCAAAAATAGTAAAAATCATACCACTCCACCTCATCATTTTTATTTCATTTTCATTTACCATTTATTTTATTTACCCTTTTCCACAATATTACACAATTGCCATTTAACCTAATTTTCTCCTATAAATACAAACCTCACATCACTCAATCATTAACAATCAACTACACAATTCCTAAGAAAAATTCAGGGAGAATAACCACAGCTTGGTAAGAAAATAGTTTTCCGGCGCCGGAAAACCACCTCCGGTCGCCGGAAAACTACAACCACCACACCCATTTTCAAAACTTCTAAAAATCAAAAATCAATTACACCATCAGCTTCCTCATCACTTCCTCGATACAAATCCATCGTTAATTTCATCAAAAATGCGTCACAAACGACCGGAAACCGCCGGATCCGAGCCACCCTTCGCCGGAAAACTCAAAACCTCTAATTTTCACCAAATCTCAAAAATCATTGATCAATAAGCTACTAAAGGTCACAATAAACACATTTCAATCACCAATTTCATCAAAAACTCACCGGAAAACATTCAAATCGAACCACAAAGTGACCAAGAATTTTGAGTTTTGTTTTCCAACAATTCGTGCACCAAATCAAGTGGTATATGGTTGATTTATGATCCTTGAACTATCAGAAACCTATTCCAATCATTTTTTCCTTTCGATTTCGACCGTTAACGCGTGTTGGTGTTTTCGGATCCGTTTCCTTTTTCGATCGTTCTCGATCATACAAGCTTCGATTGTGAAATCTAATACAAGATTCATGTTCTACACGAAAAAAACGAGCAGAGGTGTATCCTTTCGTGTGTTTTGTTGTTCTGTAACTCCGCCGTCGAGAAAAGCCACCGCACGAGAAACTAAGCTCGTCGCCGGAGAAGAAAGGTAGAAGAAGGATCTCTCCGTGCCACGTGTCTTGATCTCATTGGTTGATAAAATTACTCCGCGCGCCCCCTAATTTCTACACGCACCCCCTCTGATGGGTTTCCGGTCCGGTTCGGGTTAGAGACTTGACCCGGTTTGCTTGGTTTCTATTTTGGTTTGGGCTGGGTTTTGTGACTTTGCTGCTTGCTCTTTACTTTCTGTACTCCTGCGTGTTGCTGATACACCTCCCTCTGGTTGGAGCTTGAATCTGGGCCTTGGGCCTAATTTCTGATTGGATCTTTTGCTGTTTGCTGCACCTATTTCAGGTTTCCACCCCCTTTGCTCACTCCATTCATTTGCATGCATTTTTTATCAACTTGTTTTTAGCTTATTTGAATAATTGATTTTGGGACAATAACTTATTTATTGAGTCCAAATTTAACATAAATATTTAGGGAGCTTTTTTGAGACTTATTTTATTTTAATTTTTGTTTGTTGCTTATATGTTAGTACTAGCTTATTCAATAAGTGTTTGTTTGGGACAATAGCTTATTTTAAACTCTTACACTAATATTTTAAAAAACCTTTTCTAAGGTTAAAATTTTAATTGTTAAGTTCTCATTGACATGTTTTGTTTTTGCTTATGTTTGATTATCATTTATTTGCTCTTTTCATGATATGTGTTTCATGTCCGCATTTTACATCAAATTACATCACATTTATATGCTATATTTCTCTACATTGCATTACATCACAATCTACATTTTGCATATTACATGACATTCGACACTTTTTTGCATCACACTATAATTTCACAATACATGTTTCACTACACATTTTTACATGCATACATGCATTTGCATTTAGGATAGGACAATGCACCATTTTAAAAATGCAAGTTTGAGACAATATTTTGCTTTATAAAATCATTGAGCTTTAGCATTAGCATTAATAGTTAAGGACCATTTTTTTGGCCTAAATTCATTTCTTCCATGCTTGTTAATTGATTCATTTTTTTTCTCGTTAGTTTTAAAAGTGTTTTGCTCATATGCAATGATTTTTATATGACTTTGTGCTCTTGGCATTTTTTCACTCTTTGTCATATTCACATTATATTTTTACACACACACTTCACATCAATATTTGACATTTTGTTTTCTTTTCTTCGTAAGTGCATTTCATACTCATGTTTATTTCTCCGCTTGCATTTTTATTGTCTTTTATTATTTTTCATTTGATTCGATATGGTTGTAATAATTATTCGATTTGGTTGTAATAGCGTAGGACTTTATCGCTTTTGACACGTCACACACAACGCTAAAAAACCAAGAAAAAAAGAACTTCTTTAGAAAAAAATAGGAAAACAAATAAACAACTTCTTCTCTCTTTTAATACAATTTCTTTAGTCCAATACCAAATTAGTCGCACGATTAGTTTAGGTTTAAACTAAAATTATTATTCTTTGCAATAACTTTATTTTCTCAATCCAATCTTCGCATGCACACACATTCCTCTCTATACAATTTCTTCCACCAATTCTTACCAACTTTCTCCCTCATTTTCTTAAGCACATTAAAAGCAATAAAAAGTAATAAATTAGAGGTTACCATGGAGTACCATGGGCGTTTAGGATTTTAATACCTTCCCTAGGCGTAACTAACCCCCGAGCTTAGAATCTCTCTTTTTAGGTTTTCGACACTTTCCCCTCTTTGGAAATGAAAGGTCAACGTAGTGGTGGAAATCCCAAAATCCCCGCAACAGAAAAATGGCGACTTCACTGGGGATCTCCTCTTAAGAGGGTTGAACCTATCTAGTTTATGCTTCTTTATTGCTTTCCTATGTGCTTAAATTGTTTACATGTTTTATATATATTATGGGGGTTCATGAGTTGAGATAAGTTTGACCAGAGCTTGAGTGCACCATGAGATAGTTGTGGTATGATCATAGTGAATGGGTGAATGTTCAGTCTCGTACAAAATCACAGGTGATGAAACCAAGCACAATGGAGGGGTCATGTTGTAGTATTCTTTTCGATGTGAGGCTCACGTAGATGTTGCTATGATGTGTATTCCGAGGATGTTGTGGACCTTTAGACACCTTTAACCCGTCTTGGCCTTTTTTAGGGTGTCGTGCGATGGCTAAGCCGAGAGGTTCTTGGATTAGTTGTTCCGCGATACCACGCTCAATCGAGACTTTCCCTTGGATATTTCATTTGGCTGTAAGTTCAGTTATGGACATTGGTATTCAATAAGGAAAGTTGATGACGTTGGGAACTTTGTAGAACCCGTGTTACGAAAAGAAGAAAGCCAATAGTTCATACATTGTGGGTGGTTTACCTTTTGACTCCAACATTGTGACATCTCAACCAACCATGTTTTCCTATGTTTGTGATTGTTGTATCCATACATCCATGCATCCATTCATCCGTGAAAATCTCTTTTCATTCGTTTTCAAAGGACTTTGAGGAATTTTTTATAAACTTCACAATCATCATAGACCTTGAAAAAAAAGGAGATTGTTTTGAAAAAAAAATCTTTGATTATTTACAAACAAAAATTGAGGTCCTTTATGATTACCATCCTAAAATCCTTTGAAAATCAAAATCATAGTCAAAACAAACTTTCTTTACATGCATCATTTTACATTCATGGTCCTATTTCCAAAGATTTGAGTCTCACACCTTGTTCAGTCACAAATCAAGTTGTCTTATTTGAGTGGTCCGACGCTCTTCTCAAAATTTAATTTGTCAGTACAACACTTGTGCCAACAAAAGAAAAGAATGGAAGTATTATGCAAGAGAACACTCAGTTTCGTGAAGAAGTCATTGCACTTCGGGCAGAATTGGAAAAGAAAAATGCTTTGGTCGCTTCATTAATGGTGGAACAAAATAACCACCACCTCTTCCTTGAGCAACTGTTTTCGCCTTTCCAATCCCAACAAAGGCATCAGATTCAACAATAGTCTCGACAACAGCCTCTCCAACAGGCACCGCATCAGACTCATTCAGAGTCTCAACCAATTTTCTTTAGAGGATATGGACCTACCTCTGTAACACTTTGATTTTCCAATTATTATTTTAGCTGATTTTATTAATATTGTAAAATAGCAACAAAAGGGTGTCACGTTCTTTACCAAGTTAAACCTAATTATTAGAGTAATTTTAATCATGCAGTGGAATTAAATTCAAAATAAATGGAAATTAAAAAAAATAATAATAAAGTTATTTCTCCAACAAAGTCTGAATTAAAATTAAGTATCAAATGGTAACAATTTCCTAACATCCATGAATAATTCAACCACGTTTCAAAAAAAATCTTTAAATGACAATTTCAAAAGCAATAAATGAAGTTCCCTAAGTCAGATATCCAGAGCGACTCCAAAAGACTCAAAACAGAAATGTAAAGCAACTTCTAAAGCCACCTCGAACATCAAACCTAAGCTTGAACTCCTACCGGAAAACTACGGTTGCACACCGTAGGGCCAAGCCAGAGGGGGAAATGTAAAGGTGAGCACAAAACATCAAATGATAACCGAAGTACTAAGCAAGACAATTATCAAAGAAAAGATCACTATAGCAGATGACCGCGCGCGCACTCACAATCAAACAACATTTAACCACAACAAATAAGTCAGATATATCTCACACAATATATATATTAATATATATTATATTATAGACTCCCCTATGGTACCAAGGGCTACTTCATTGCTACATCATTGCTACATCATTTCTACATCGTATTTTTAGCTTAATTTATGTGAACTTTAGTTGCATTTTCATATGTTTTTATTTCTTTTATCTAGTTTTATGTTGGTATTTGTTTTGTTTTCAGTTTTGTCTAATAAAATAGGTCGGAGAAGAGAATTGAGCAAAAAGGGCCAAAAACGCAGCAAAAAGGGGGTGCAAAGCACAAATCCACGCAGCAAAATTGAGTCCAGCCCAAAAATGCTTGGTGGCGCCCGCCACCATACTCACGGCGCCCGCCACAAAATTCTGATCCAATTGAACTAATTTTTCCGTGACGTGGGGAGAAAGCACGCGTTTGTTCCTAATCGGATGGCTAACGGATGAGATCAAAAGTGAACATATCCTCTCCTAAATTCAAGGATCGTGGAAGCCAAAAATCTCTTATAAATAGAAGACTAAATTTCTGATCCGACCACGCCTTATTTTCTTTACTTTTCAGTCAGTTTATATTTCTTGTTACAGTAACTGTAACGGTATTCCCACACCGGGAATCCGTTTTCAGTTCTGTTTTCAGTTTCCTGTCAAGAATTCTGTACCGATTATTTATATCAAGTTTATTCAGCATTTTATTCCAGGTTTTTATTTAATGTTTTTATTTAATTATTTATTTATGTTTAATTTAATTTTCTGTTTTTGTTTATTTAATTTCTTTACTATGTCTAGCTAAATTTATTAAACTGAGATGTGAAATAGGAAGCTAATGGGGTTTGGTAATTAATTTGTGTTCTCAAAATTAATAAGTTTTCTGTAACAATTTTTAAAGCTTAATAATATAATTTTGCACGAGAGTGAAAATTAACTAAAGTGTAGACCAATAGACCGAGAGGGTGAGGTTTGCACTAGATAGTAAAAATTGAACATTAATTCTAAACACCGCGAGAGCTCTTTAGAATTAATTAAACTATATTTGATTTTCAAAAAGTATTTGTAAACACATGAGAGGGCGAGAGTTAATCATGGCTTTATATAACACGATTCTAATCAACAGAACGAGAGTGTGAGATTAGTTTATTTAAATCAATATAGTTTTGTGAAAACGAATTATTCTTCTAGCACGAATTAAATATTGAACCCTGTGAAGCAACCTAAATCACATCTCAGTCTTTTATTATAATTAATTTACTTTGTTTATTCTCTCAATTAAATCCCTTTAATTTAATTATTAGCCTTAGATTTACACAGTAATTCTAGATAACGGTATTATAGACATTGGTCCTTTGGGTTCGATATCTTTTTAAGACTACGCGATACGACTGTGCACTTGCAGTCAGAAGTTCTTTAGTTATACTAAATCGCGATCAAGTTTTTGGCGCCGTTGCCGGGGACCAATTTAGTCCATATATCGTAACTTTAGTGTTGCGCCGTAGAGACTAAGGCAACTAAGTATTAAAAAAAAAAAAAAAATTTAATTAATAAAAAAAATTACCCCAAATAGGTTTGTCGATTGTATGCCAAGTACTCGCTCTCAAGGCGAAGGATTGGTGCAACAAGTAGACGACCCTGAGCGTCTTATTAGTATAAGACGCCGAATCGAAGAATACCGAAATAAATACATCCTTCCCGCTAATCAAATCTTCATTCCCGAACCAGTTGTAGAATCAGAATTTGAAGAAGAACTAGATATGGAGATAGGACCGCAAAATCGTCCTCTTAAGTACTATGCTACCCCTACTGATGCTGAACCACATAACAGCATTGTTGCCCCTGCGATAGAGGCCAACAATTTTGAGCTTAAACCTTCCCTGCTCTCAGCTATTCAGCAAAATCAATTCTCGGGTAGTCCTACAGATGACCCCAATCTCCACCTCTCTGTTTTCTTACAATACGCAGACACAATAAAGGCGAATGGTGTTAGTCCTGAAGCAATTAGACTTCGTCTTTTCCCTTTCTCGTTAAGAGATAGAGCTAGAGCTTGGCTCCAGTCTCTACCATCCAACTCTGTCACAACATGGGATGAGTTGAAGAAAGTCTTTTTAGCACGATATTTCCCACCTAGCAAAACTGCTACGCTAAGAACCCAAATCATTGGGTTTAAACAAAAAGACAAAGAATCTCTTTTCGAAACCTGGGAGAGATACAAGGATATGTTGAGACTCTGCCCACATCATGGCCTAGCAGAATGGTTAATTATTCATACCTTTTATAATGGTCTCTTGTATAATACAAGAATGACTATAGACGCCGCCGCAGGTGGCGCACTAATGGATAAACCTTACACTGATGCTTATCAACTCATCGAAAACATGGCCCAAAATCATTATCAGTGGGGAAGCGAACAAACTCCTTTGGAGAGAACTCAGTCGAAAGGTGGTGTGTACGAAGTAAGCCTCCTTGACCATGTCAATGCCAAGTTTGACGCCTTGGCTCAAAAGATAGAAAGCATGACCGCAACTCCCGCAGCCATCGTGGCTGCAATAGCTCCTAATTGTGAGTTATGTGGAGTTCATGGTCATGTTATCGCCGAATGTCAACTCTTGACGGGAGTTCCTCCTGAACAAGTGAATTACACTCAAGGAAACCCTTACTCCAACACTTACAATCAAGGTTGGAAAAACCATCTGTACCAAAACAACAATGCATTATATGCACCTTGCTCAGCACCTTCTGTTCCGCCGGGTTATCGAAACTCTGCCGCTGTTCCTGATCCTAATGCTCCTATGAAATCTAAACTTGAAATAATGATGGAAAGCTTCATAACTGCTCAAACTGAAACCCACAAAAATTTCATAAATCAAAGCTTAAACAATAGTGAGCAAATTAAGCACACTAATGAGCAAATTGAGCAATTAACCAGCAAGGTAGATGCTCTAGCCACACACACTAAAATGCTTGAAACTCGAATTTCACAAGTGGCCCAGCATCAAGCGTCTACTGCTGCCCCAGTGGAAACATTTCCTGGCCAACCTCAGCCAAATCCGGAAGGACATGCTAATGCTGTTATACTACGGGGTGGGACAACATACGAAGAACCAGCTGACCCTAGAGTAGAGAAGCCAACCATGCAACAAAACCTTAATAAACCAACTAAGAAGGGGGGTGAACTAAGCGGAAAAGATAGGGAAGATAAAAGCGAGGAGGCTGTAGAGAAAAAGACACCTTATGTGCCTCCGCCACCTTATAAACCACCGATCCCTTATCCTCAGAGATTTGAAAAATCTAAAAGCGTGGGACAGTTTAAGAAATTTGTAGAGCTTCTAAAACAATTAAACATCACAATACCCTTTACAGAAGCTATCACTCAAATGCCCTCATACGCTAAGTTTCTAAAAGAAATTTTAACTAACAAAAAGAGGATTGAGGACGATGAAACCGTTATGCTTACTTCCGAGTGTAGCGCAATTCTTCAAAATAATATGCCTCCTAAACTGGAAGACCCAGGAAATTTTTCCATACCATGTGTAATTGGAAGGTATGTCATAGATAGGGCCCTATGCGATTTAGGGGCCAGTATTAGTTTAATGCCTGTGTCTATATGTGAAAGACTTGAGATGGGAGAGTTGAGACCAACTAGAATGTCTATACAATTCGCGGACCGCTCTGTCAAATTTCCTTTAGGTGTTCTAGAAAACGTACCCGTACGCGTAGGTCAATTCTTTATCCCCACCGATTTTATAGTCATGGACATTAGGGAAGATTCCAATACACCAATCATCTTAGGAAGGCCATTCCTAGCTACCGCTGGTGCCATAATAGATGTTAAGAAAGGAAAACTCACTTTTGAAGTCGGTGAAGAAAAAGTTGAATTCATTTTGAATCAATTTCTAAAAGCACCAGCCATAGACGATACCTGTTACATGTTAGACATCATCGAAGAATGTAGAAAAGAAATGGAGAAAGATCAAACCATATATTCTAAACTTATAAAAATTCCTACACATTCTCCTGCAACTCTTGAAAATGATGACATACTAGGCGAATGTTTATCAATTACGCCAGATCCTACGCCTTGCACAACTAAACCAACTTTAGAACTCAAGACTCTACCTGACAGTTTAAGGTATGAATTCTTAGATAAGGAACGCGAACGACCAGTAATAGTCAACGCAAACTTAGGAGAGTTAGAAACTGAAAAACTACTAAATGTCCTAAGAAAATATCCAGCTGCTTTAGGATATAGTATCTCTGATCTAAAGGGGATAAGTCCTTCATTTTGTATGCATCGCATCTTTCTCGAAGAGGATTGCAAAACCTCTCGTGAGCCGCGAAGAAGGATTAACCCCATTCTAACTGAAGTAGTTAAGAAAGAAGTAGAAAAACTTCTAGAAGCAGGAATCATATACCCGATCTCCGACACTAAATGGGTTAGCCCAGTGCATGTCGTGCCAAAGAAAGGAGGAGTCACAGTTGTAACTAATGCAAAAGGCGAATCTATAGCACAAAGAGTTGTAACTGGCCACAGGATGTGCATAGATTATAGGAAACTGAACAAAGTCACTCGAAAAGATCATTTTCCCTTACCATTTATAGATCAAATGCTCGAGCGACTAGCTAATCATTCCTATTTCTGCTATTTAGATGGTTACTCAGGATTCTTCCAAATCCTATTCATCCTGATGACCAAGAAAAGACAACCTTCACCTGTCCTTATGGTACATTCGCTTATCGGCGAATGCCGTTTGGGTTGTGTAACGCTCCTGCAACATTTCAAAGATGCATGATGGCAATCTTTGCTGATTTTATAAATGACGTCATGGAAGTCTTCATGGACGATTTTTCTGTTTGTGGGCAAAGTTTTGAAGGATGTTTGTCGAACCTTGAAAAAGTACTTGAAAGATGCGCAAAAGTAAATCTTGTTCTTAATTGGGAGAAGTGCCATTTCATGGTCCGACAAGGAATAGTTCTTGGACACATAGTGTCCAACAAGGGGATTGAAGTAGATAGAGAAAAAATCCATGTGATAGAAAATCTACCACCCCCAAAATCTGTTAGAGAAGTACGTAGTTTCTTAGGTCACGCCGGTTTTTACCGACGGTTCATTAAAGACTTCTCTAAAATTACCAAGCCTCTAACTGGCTTACTAATGAAAGATGCTGAATTTATTTTTGATGACGAGTGCTTCAAATCATTCGAACAATTAAAAGCAGCTGTCATTAACGCACCGGTTATGCAGCCACCTGACTGGAGCCTACCATTTGAAATTATGTGTGACGCTAGTGATTACGCCATAGGTGCAGTCTTAGGTCAAAGGAAAGATAAGAAACTTCATGCTATTTACTATGCTAGTAGGACCTTAGACCCCGCGCAGATGAACTACGCCACCACAGAAAAAGAGCTCCTGGCTGTTGTGTTTGCGGTTGATAAATTTCGTTCCTACCTACTAGGGGCCAAAATCATTGTCTACACTGACCATGCCGCAATTAGGTACCTAGTGAACAAAAAGGACGCCAAACCAAGGCTCCTGAGATGGATCTTGCTCCTTCAAGAATTTGATTTAGAGATCCAAGATAAGAAAGGAACTGACAATGGGGTACCTGATCACTTGTCAAGAATGGAAGGCATTGCGCCTGAAAAGGTGTCTATCAATGATGACTTTCCATATGAACGACTCATTGCCCAGTTAGAAAGTATCAAAGCTGAGTGCCCCATACCATGTACCTATACCAAAACCAGTGGAGTTATTGGAGCAATCCATTCAAAGAACAAATTGCCATGGTATGCTGACTTCGTCAACTACTTAGCAGCCGGAGTACTCCCACCAGATCTAACTTACCAACAAAAGAAGAAATTCTTCCATGATCTTAAACATTATTATTGGGATGAGCCTCTGCTTTTCAAGAGAGGTCCTGACGGTATCTTCCGTCGATGTGTCCCTGAAAATGAAGTGGAGAATATAATTTCCCATTGCCATTCTGCTGCCTATGGAGGGCATGCTAGCACTTCAAAGACCTGCTCTAAGATCTTACAAGCAGGACTCTTTTGGCCTACTATATGGAAAGATGTCCATGTCGCTATAAAAAATTGTGATCGGTGCCAACGCACCGGCAACATCTCTAAACGCGACGAGATGCCACAAAAAGGCATTCTAGAAGTAGAAATCTTTGACGTGTGGGGAATAGACTTTATGGGACCATTCCCATCTTCTGGTGGAAATAAATACATACTCGTTGCAGTTGATTACGTATCCAAATGGATCGAGGCTATAGCCTCTCCTACAAACGATGCACGAGTTGTAATCAAAATGTTTAAATCCATAATCTTTCCTCGATTCGGTACACCACGACTCGTCATAAGTGATGGTGGATCACACTTCATATCTAGGATTTTTGAAAAATTATTAGTCAAATATGGAGTCAAACACCGAATAGCAACCCCTTATCATCCACAGACTAGTGGGCAAGTTGAGGTTTCAAATAGAGAGATAAAACAAATTCTAGAAAAAATAGTTGCTACAACTAGGAAAGATTGGTCATACAAACTCCCAGAGGCTCTGTGGGCCTATAGGACAGCCTTTAAAACCCCTATAGGAACCACACCGTTTAAACTAGTATACGGTAAATCTTGTCATTTACCAGTAGAACTTGAACACAAAGCCTTTTGGGCCATAAAGGCGCTAAACATGGATTTTAAAGCGGCCGGAGAAAAACGTATTCTTGATCTACATGAACTCGAGGAACTTCGGTCAAATGCGTACGAGAATGCCAAAATCTATAAAGATAGGACTAAAAAGTGGCATGACAAGCGCATACTTAAGAGAGAGTTCAAAGTAGGCGAGTTAGTACTCCTTTTCAATTCCAGACTAAGATTGTTCCCAGGAAAACTCCGCTCCCGGTGGTCAGGACCATATGAAGTAATCCGAGTGTTCCCCAATGGCGCTGTCGAAATTAGAAATGAATCAAACGAAACTTTTAATGTTAATGGCCAGCGTCTTAAGCATTACTTTTGTCAAGAAAACACAGATTACTACTCTAGTCTTAGAATAGATGAACTCCCTCCAATAACTTAAAATTTTGAGACTAAGAAGTCGAGCTAACCGACTTTAAACAAAGCGCTTGGTGGGAGGCAACCTGCTGATTTTAAATCTAATGTTTTCCTTTTTAGTTTATTTCTATTTTGCAGATAATAAAGAGATAGAGCGTGCAGCAGCTAGGCAACATTGTAAGCTCGGTCTCACAGGTATGTTCTTCCAACCTCGCTTTTTAGTCGTTGCATTGGGGACAATGCTCGATTTAAGTGTGGGGGAGGAAGCTTTATCGCTTTCCTTTACTTTTCAGTCATTTACTTTAGCATGCATAATAAAAACCTTAGGATAGTTCACTTAGATTGAGTAGTTTTTGCGTGTTGGTTTTGTTTTGTCTGATTTTCTCATTTTCTTGAGCCATACCAAAAATTTCTTGTGAAAAGCAAAAGTATTGAGTTCTGATGCTTGATGTTGATTGTCTGAAAGTATATAGGTTGTTTGCACTATCTAGGCTATTTTGTGAGAGTTGGGTAACGGTTAGATAAAATCATTACCGTTTTAACACCCGAGATTCCCAGAAATGTGTAAAATTGATTTGAGTACCAGTATTGATAATACCTTGAACTTGAGTTTTAATGAACCCTTAGTAGTTTATCTAAGCAGTCGGCACCATCTCAAGGCACAAACTAAGTGGGAAACCGAAGAATATAAGTGAATGATTTTGATTATAAATGTTATGAATACTATTGGTTGATTCCTTGAAATAATTAATGAAAATTCAGCAAATGTTGAAACATGAGAAGGAAAAAAATACCATAGTATAGAAACTCATTGGTAGTTGGTTCAGAGGTGTCTGATTCTGAACTTGGTAGGGCGGGCTATGATCCGATCCCCCGCAACTGCAAAGTGGGTAAAGCAAATAGGGGTTACCAAACTTATGTTATCAGCACCCCTCGCTATATGATGATCATAATCACTAACAGGTTTCCTACCATGGGCGTGTACAAGATAACGGGCTTAATGTGATTGCGCTAGAATGAAAAGGGAAATGAAACTTAGGTGAGAGATAGAGTCAAAAGGAAATGCTTTAGGTCTGTTTTCATGTAATGGGAGTCTTTTGTGTCATTGCGGTGTTTTTGTTATTTGCACTGTTATTTGATTTTCATGGTTTAGCCGGCAACCACGTATGAGTAGGATGATCGTGTCATGTGTTTTTACTTGTGCTATGCAATTCACTATTCTTTCATGCTTGAGGACAAGCAATGGTTCAAGTGTGGGGGAATTTGATGACACGAAATCATATCGTATTTTTAGCTTAATTTATGTGAACTTTAGTTGCATTTTCATATGTTTTTATTTCTTTTATCTAGTTTTATGTTGGTATTTGTTTTGTTTTCAGTTTTGTCTAATAAAATAGGTCGGAGAAGAGAATTGAGCAAAAAGGGCCAAAAACGCAGCAAAAAGGGGGTGCAAAGCACAAATCCACGCAGCAAAATTGAGTCCAGCCCAAAAATGCTTGGTGGCGCCCGCCACCATACTCACGGCGCCCGCCACAAAATTCTGATCCAATTGAACTAATTTTTCCGTGACGTGGGGAGAAAGCACGCGTTTGTTCCTAATCGGATGGCTAACGGATGAGATCAAAAGTGAACATATCCTCTCCTAAATTCAAGGATCGTGGAAGCCAAAAATCTCCTATAAATAGAAGACTAAATTTCTGATCCGACCACGCCTTATTTTCTTTACTTTTCAGTCAGTTTATATTTCTTGTTACAGTAACTGTAACGGTATTCCCACACCGGGAATCCGTTTTCAGTTCTGTTTTCAGTTTCCTGTCAAGAATTCTGTACCGATTATTTATATCAAGTTTATTCAGCATTTTATTCCAGGTTTTTATTTAATGTTTTTATTTAATTATTTATTTATGTTTAATTTAATTTTCTGTTTTTGTTTATTTAATTTCTTTACTATGTCTAGCTAAATTTATTAAACTGAGATGTGAAATAGGAAGCTAATGGGGTTTGGTAATTAATTTGTGTTCTCAAAATTAATAAGTTTTCTGTAACAATTTTTAAAGCTTAATAATATAATTTTGCACGAGAGTGAAAATTAACTAAAGTGTAGACCAATAGACCGAGAGGGTGAGGTTTGCACTAGATAGTAAAAATTGAACATTAATTCTAAACACCGCGAGAGCTCTTTAGAATTAATTAAACTATATTTGATTTTCAAAAAGTATTTGTAAACACATGAGAGGGCGAGAGTTAATCATGGCTTTATATAACACGATTCTAATCAACAGAACGAGAGTGTGAGATTAGTTTATTTAAATCAATATAGTTTTGTGAAAACGAATTATTCTTCTAGCACGAATTAAATATTGAACCCTGTGAAGCAACCTAAATCACATCTCAGTCTTTTATTATAATTAATTTACTTTGTTTATTCTCTCAATTAAATCCCTTTAATTTAATTATTAGCCTTAGATTTACACAGTAATTCTAGATAACGGTACTATAGACATTGGTCCTTTGGGTTCGATATCTTTTTAAGACTACGCGATACGACTGTGCACTTGCAGTCAGAAGTTCTTTAGTTATACTAAATCGCGATCATTTATATATAATAGCTACATCATTTATATATATATATATATATATATATATATATATATATATATATATATATATATATATATTTGCTACATCATTTATACATAATAGCTACATCACTTATATATAATCACTACATCATTGCAACAACATTTATAATAGTATAGTTCAACATCATTAGTAATAGTTATACAACACCGCTAACAACGGCTTAATTCCAAATATTAATAATTAACGACGTAAGAAACAACACCAATAGTCAACAACCTTTTTTTTCAACATCATTTCTTCTCATTTCAACCTCATTAACTCGACTTCATTAAAACCATATGATTGCACATACTTAATCAACATCATTGTTCAAACAAGACAACAATTCAGACCACAACAATTATTATTAACGAACAACACCTTACGCAACACCAATGGATATTTAAAATCAGCAGCTTAAACAAATCAAGAACGGCTCACATATACATCAATAACTAACGACTTAAAACAACTCCAATACATAATAATTATTAGCAATTTTGATTACAACGACAAATACAATTTCAATACTCAATTGGTCACTCACACCCATTGAAACAGCAACCTATTATTCATCCTTAGCAGTACCTTTACTTGATTTAGTTCATCTCCAAAACATGAATCCTTAAATCACTTTAATTCATAAAAATAAATTCATGTTCTTAGTAAAACACCAAACCAGGGAGAGTGACATACATAGACTGGTTGGAAAGTATTCATATTATTATACACAAAATTTATGGGAGTTTCTAAGAAGTTATAATATTTTTAATATCCATTTAACTTCATTTAATTAACTAAAAATAGTTACAGGTGTCCAAAAATTACAAAACATGTACCAAAATTCTCAGAAGATTAAATACTATTTTTCTGTCAAAATATTTAAAACAATCGAAACTCCTTCGAGCCCGCTCGCGCCCCCACGCGCCGCCTGCGCGACTGGGCGAGGCAAAATCCATATCTTCTTCTTCCTCACCCGACTCACTGTGAAACGGGTCTCGCGACCCGGCACCCAACCCGTTTCATTCTCCCTTGTTTCTCAACGTGAGACGACGAGCTTTACACTGTTTTAATCGTCATTCAATTTTAGAAAGATCGCCGGCATTAGTTTTACAAATCGGCAACCAAATCGTATTTTAGAAGGAAACAAAGTTCTTACCAATATTCACAATTATGGCCACTGCATTGGTTTTAATCACAAGGGTACGATTCCAGATTGGTTTTCACTAGTCGAGAGGCTTCTAGAAATTTCTATGATCAAATAACACTCACAACTATTTGAAATTCATTCTACATGATTCCATAGTTTAAACCGAAGGTTGGAACTCCTAACCTATTTTCAAAGGGACGACACTCACATGTATGAATTTTGAAACACATCAACTTGGCATGAATACAGAGCACAACATGACTCACAATATAACAATAACATCATAGATTCATAGATGGGGTTATAGGAATTCAAATTAATCAGAGCAACAACAATTTTCATATAATACGACAAAGACAAAACATATAAGCAGAACACAGGCTATATTCGGCTATTAAAATTCAGAAAATCATAGAGATGGTGCAAAGCTCCCTTACTTGATTTTTTTGCAGTGAATTCTCTTAAGTGGAGTTGTTCCTATTTCTCTCCTTGTTCTCACGTTTTCTCCCTTCTCCTAGTTTACTGATTTTCTTTTCTGATTAGGGTAAAGAGTGACTAATCCTAATTTTTCTAACTTTTGCCTATTTATAGAAAATTTAAGGGATTATTATTTTCAAGAGAAAATATATTTTTCTTTTAATTATGTTTCTCTACAAAATTTCTATTTATTTATTTATTTATTTTATCTCATTCTTACTACTATTGACACAACTACACTAAATTTCTCTACTCTTTTACTACTTCACCTCCAAATGTGATGTTTACCAAATATGTACCCCCTTCACCTTTCCTCTTTGAAAAATCATAATTCTCGATTTTTTTTTCTTCTCTTTTAATTTACTAAAATTTTCTAGTTTTCTAATTATTAATTTCTAAACATCCTAAAGCAAATAAGTAGCACATTCATACTTCAAATTATTAACTTATCAAGACAAACTAACTAGATAAATTAGGAATTAACTAAATACTAATAAAATAAATACTTCTAAATTTCGGGGTGTTACAACCTCTGTTATGCATGGATATGGTTTGATACCATTGGGTTGTTGTTGATGTTACCTCTGCTACTCTCTTATCCAGTTGAAGTCAGTGATACAAGGAAGCTCATCCCTATGATCGCTAGGCTTTTATTTCTTTCTTGTCAAGTATTTGCTTGCTTTTAAAATTGTCTTTTGTCAAGTATTTTCTATACAATAAACATGCATGTTTTTTTAATCAATCCATTCATATTCACTCTTTTCTTGCTTTATTACTTACAAACTTGGAGCGAGGATGATGAAAACAAATAACTGATTTTTGCCGATATATGCTTACAATGGTGAAAAACCTAGCTGATGATGTAAGGCATTGTTTCACTTCCTTTCATTATTTCATGCAAAAAAAAAACAACAAAAAAAAACAATTTCATGTTAAATTGAGTCATTTTTGCATATTTTTTGTTGTTATCTGATTCTCCCAGTTTCTCGAGATGTTTTTTTTCTAAAAAAAAAAAAAAACAATTTTGGTTTGACACTTGACATGACACTTTAAGAGTATATAGGTTGTTTTTGCGCGTTTAGGCTATATTATGAAGGTTTGGTAATGATTCAATAAAATCGGTACTTTCTTAACACCTTAGACTCTCAGAAGTATGCAAGATTAATTTGAGTAATAATTTTGACAAAGTCTTGAATTTAAGTTTTAAGGTAACCCGTAGTAGTTTATCTTAGCAGTCGGCACCATCTTAGGCACAAACTAAGTGGGAAGTCGATGAACATAAGTGAATGATCCAAAAATGAAAGTTTAAATACTTTGGTTATTTTCATAAATAGTAATGCACTTATTAAGTTAGACGACCCTCACTCGGTCGTTTAATCCAACAGTTATTGAACATACAAAGAAAAAACCATTGTAAGTACACCCATTAGTGGTTGGTTCAAAGGAGACTGATTTTGAACTTGGTAGGGCGGGTTACGATCCGATCCCCCACAACTGCATTTGGGAAAGAGAAAAAGGGGTTTACCAAACTTATGTTATCAGCACCCTTCAGTATATGATCATAATCAGTAACAGATTTCCTACCATGATTGTGTACAGGATAACAGGCTTAATGTGATTGCACTTGAATGAAAAGGGTGAATAAAACTTAAACCAAAGTTAGAGTCACAACAAAATACTTCAGATTTGTCTTCATGTGATAGGAGTCTTTGACTGCAGTGTGTGGCTTTGTGTTACTACAGTACCCTTGGTTTGGATATCAATTACTTGATTTTCCCTTCTAGCCGGCAACCACGTATGATTAGAGTTGTCGTGTCCTGTTTCAAACTTGTGCTAAAATGAGTTACTTATCTTTATGCTTAAGGACAAGCAAATTCAAGGGCTCTAAATGCCTTAACCAATGGAGTTGATGCAGACATTTTCAAACTGATAAAAAAATGTACTATTGCTAAGGAAGCATGGAAGAAACTCCAAACTGTTCATGAGGGTAACTCAAAAGTAAGGAGCTCAAGACTGCAGCTTTTGACCAGTAAGTTTTGAGAACTTGAAGATGAAGGATGATGAAAGCATTCAAGATTTCCACATGAGAATACTCGAGTTTGATAATCAATTTGATGCCTTGGTAGAAAATATTTCTGAAGAAAACCTGGTAAAGAAAATGCTTAGGTCACTACCTAAGAAATTTCATATGAAGGTTACTGCTATAGAAGAAGCCAAGGACATCTCAGAATTGAGAATGGGTGAACTAGTGGGGTCTTTACAAACATTTGAAATGGCTGCAAATGAGAGATCTGAAAAGAAGACAAAGAGTATTGCTTTTGCCTCTAAATCTGAGGACAGTGATATGGAGGCTGATGACAGTCTATCTGAAACTATTGTGATGTTGGGTAAGAAATTTAATAAAGCTTTCAAAAGGTTTGACAGACAAGCCAAGACACATACTCCAGACAACAGTCACAGCAGTAATAGGAATGTCAACAATCAAAGGAAACCAAAAACAGATGAGAAGCGAAGTCAAGGCAAAGGTGTTCAATGCCATGAGTGTGAAGGTTATGGTCATATCAGAACTGAGTGCGGTACTTATCTTAAAAAGCAAAAGAAAGGGATGAATGTCTCATGGTCAGATGAAGATGACTCTGAAGAAGAATCTGAATCTGCTAATCATGTAACTGCTTTAACTGGAATATGTACATCTGATGCAGAATCACACGATGGTGAAATGACTTATGATGAACTGGTTGATTGCTACAAGGGTTTGTGGCTCAAAAGTGTAGAAGTTGGCAACACTGTGTTAAAGCAGAAGAAGACCATTGCTAAATTACAGGCTGAGAAAAACACACTTCTGGAAGAAAAATCAAGACTTGATGGTGAGGTCATTTTATACAAATCCAAGATTGATAGCATGAACAAGCAATTAAGGATGCTGAACACAAGTACTGATACTTTAGATCAAATCTTAAAGAAGGGACAGAGTTCTAAATATACTAACGGCATTGGGTTCAACTACAGTTCATCACATCGACAGAAACAAACATCAGAAATAAAATTTGTGCCAGCTATTAGTACCTATGATCCAAGTATACCAAGACAGATGCCTCAGCATCAGGTGAGACAACAAACATTCAGATACAGAACCAGAGCACAAAATAGGTATTTTGGATGGGTATGTCATCATTGTGGAGTAAAGGGACACATTAGGCCTTATTGTTTTAAATTATATGGTTATCCTGACAATACTTACCCATTGAGAACTGAGCCTATGGTGAAGCAAGAATGGAAGCAAAAGAAGCAGAATCTGAAGGTATGGAGACTGCTCAAATTGCTCATACATCTCTAAGAGCATCATCTAGTAGTGATTGGTATTTTGATAGTGGATGCTCAAGACACATGACTGGAAATAGAGATTATTTGACAGATGTCTTGCCTTGTGCTACAAGCCTTGTGACTTTCGGTGATGGAGCCAAAGGAGAGATTAAAGGTATAGGGTCACTAATCAATGAAGGGCTACCTAAACTTGACAAGGTTCTTCATGTGAAAGGGCTAACTACTAATCTTATAAGCATAAGTCAACTGTGTGACAAGGGTCTGAAGGTCAACTTTACAAAGGATGAATGTCTAGTTACTGATAGTAAAGGTGATCTCCTGATGAAAGGAGAAAGGTCAAAGGATAATTGTTATCTATGGGTCTCTCAAGACAAAGCTGAGTTATCCACGTGCTTAATAACTAAGGAAGATGATGTGAAATTGTGGCACCAAAAGCATGGACATCTAAACCTCAGGAGCCATCAGGGGTTTACCAAGGCTTCAGATTCAAGAAGGAAGCATATGTGGAGAATGTCAGATAGGAAAACAGACAAAGATGCCTCACCAGAAGCTTCAACATATGACCACATCCAGAGTACTTGAGTTATTGCATATGGATTTAATGGGACCTATGCCAGTTGAGAGCTTAGGAGGAAAGAAGTATGCTTTTGTCATGGTAGATGATTATTCTAGATACACTTGGATTGACTTCATCAGAGAGAAATCTGACACTTTCGAGAAATTCAAGGATCTTTGCTTAAAACTTCAAAGAGAGAAAGATTGTGGTATAACTAGAATCATAAGTGATCATGGCAAGGAATTTGAAAATAGTAAGTTCTCTGAATTTTGCACTGCTGAAGGAATATTTCATGAGTTTTCTGCACCTATTACTCCTCAACAGAATGAAATAGTTGAATGGAAAAATAGGACACTACAAGAATCAGCTAGAGTTATGTTACATGCTAAGAAGCTACCATTCTATTTCTGGGCTGAGGCTATGAACACAGCCTACTATATTCATAACAGAGTAACACTGAGAAAAGGAACATCTACAACTCTGTATGAGCTGTGGAAGGATAGAAAATGAACTGTGAAACACTTTCGTGTGTTTGGAAGTAAATGTTATATCCTAGCTGACAGAGAACCAAGGAGGAAGATGGATGCTAAAAGTGATGAGGGGATATTCTTAGGCTATTCAACTAACAGCAGAGCCTATAGAGTATTCCACTCCAAAACTAATACCATGATGGAGTCCATAAATGTTGTGATTGATGATAAAGGTAATGATGCCGCACCAGATGACAGTACATTTGGCTCAGCATGTGGTCATCAAGAAGAGACTGAAGATGAAGTTGTCAATGAAGAAGACTCTGGAGTGATTAGTTCTGAAAATACAATTAATAACAAAGGGCCATCTATCAGAGTTCAGAAGAATCATCCCATAGATCAAGTCATTGGTAATCCTAATCAAGGAATCACAACCAGAAAGAGAAACAATGAAGTATCAAATTCCTGTTTTATCTCAAACTTTGAACCCAAGAATGTTAAAGAGGCTTTGACTGATGAGTTCTGGATAAATGCTATGCAAGAGGAATTGACTCAGCTCAAGAGAAGTGATGTGTGGGATCTAGTCCCTAGGCTAGATAATGCAAATATTATAGGCACAAAATGGGTTTACAAGAATAAATCAGATGAAAATGGTACTATCACTAGAAACAAATCTAGATTGGTTGCTCAAGGTTATGCTCAAATTGAAGGAGTAGATTTTGGTGAGACTTTTGCCCTTATAGCTAGACTATAAGCTATTAGACTACTACTTGGGATTGCATGTATTCTCAAATTCAAGCTGTATCAAATGGATGTCAAGAGTGCATTTCTGAATGGGGATTTGAATGAAGTAGTTTATGTGGAACAGCCCAAGGGATTTATTGATCCAGCCTTTCAAAATCATGTCTACAAGTTGAAGAAAGCATTGTATGGATTGAAACAAGCTCCTAGAGCTTGGTATGAGAGGCTTACTGAGTTCCTGGTGAACAATGGCTACAGGAAGGGAGGTAATGACAAGACACTTTTTGTGAAAGATGAGAGAGGAAAGCTTATGATTACACATATATATGTTGATGATATAGTCTTTAGAGGAATGTTTGACCAGATGGTAGAGCATTTTGTTCAGCAAATGCAATCTGAGTTTGAGATGAGTCTTGTAGGTGAGCTTAATTTCTTTCTAGGTCTTCAGGTGAAACAAATGGAAGACACTATATTTATCTCACAAAGTAAGTATGCCAAGAATATGGTTAAGAAATTTGGCATGGAGAATGCTGCTACTAAAAGAACTCCTGCTCCTACACATGTCAAAGGTGAAGATGTAGATCAAAGTTTGTACAGAAGTATGATAGGTAGTCTACTTTATCTAACTGCTAGTAGACCAGATATCACATTTGCTGTTGGAGTATGTGCTAGGTACCAAGCTGAACCAAAGGTGACTCATCTAACTCAAGTGAAAAGGATCTTAAAGTATGTGAATAGTACCAGTGATTATGGCTTACTGTATTCTCATGGTGAAAGTAATAAGTTGATAGGATACTGTGATGCTGACTGGGCTGGAAGTGCAGATGATAGAAAAAGCACTTCTGGTGGATGTTTCTTTCTAGGCAATAATCTCATATCTTGGTTTAGTAAGAAACAAAATTGTGTTTCCTTATCAACTGCTGAGGCTGAGTACATAGTAGCAGGCAGTAGTTGTACACAATTGGTGTGGATGAGACAGATGCTGAGTGAGTACAATGTCAAGACAGATGCTATGACATTATATTGTGACAACTTGAGTGCAATTAATATTTCCAATAATCCTATACAACATAGTAGGACCAAGCACATTGATATCAGACATCATTTCATCAGGGATTTGGTTGAAGAAAAGGCTATTGTTATTGAGCATGTTGCAACTGAGGAGCAATTAGCAGATATATTCACAAAAGCTCTTCATATTGCCCAATTTGAAAAACTTAGAAGGCGGTTAGGCATTTGCCTAATTGAGGAATTATAGCAGTTAATGTGTGTAAGGCGTGCAGCAGTTACTCTCTCTCCGATCAACCGTTACTTGCACGTTGTAATACCCGAATTTTGAGCTTTTTAAAATAAATATTTTATTTAAAATTATTTCCTATTTTTCATTAAGAAATACCAAAAAAACATATTTTAGATATTTTTGTTTTACAAATTATCCTTTTTCTTTTATTTCTTTAAAATTTAGCAATTTACCTCTTATTTGAAAAATAGGAAAAATAATCAAAAAAATAGTTTTTATCTCTTCATTTAAGTTTAAATTTCATATTTTATCTTTTTATACATTTTTATATATTATTTACATTTTTCTTCTTTTTTTTAGGACATTTTCTTTCTTTGAGGACAAATTATAATTTGACACCTCATTTCCTTCACATTTTATCCCATTTTTCACATTAAAATAAATCAAATTTACCTACTCTTTTTTGTTTTTACTAAAACACCCTCTAAAACCTCATTTTATTACAATTTTGCTAACCCTAATTGAGAGGGTATTTAAACCAACCCTAGCCACTTGTCACAAGGAGGAGATCAGATTTTCATTTTCATTTTCCTCTTTTCTTCTTGCAGCGCCGCTGCTACTCTCTTTCACTCCTCAAAACCCTAAAACTTCAACTCTCTTTTTCTCCATCAAAACTTCATCAAAACACAAAGTCATCAAAAGGAAAAGTGTTCAACTCATCTTCCTCTACCTATTGATCCTTAGATCGCATCTGTAAGCTCAAAAACGGCACCTAAAACTCTTGATCCGAAACCCAAAAGCGTAAGAACAAAGAAGGTGGGGTTTCGCGCGATTTACAACCTTTTCTTGCTGATTTGGTCTTCGTTTTTTGATGTTTATGCCTGTACGAACTATTCTGTATCGTATTTAACTAAAAACGGGTTGATTTCGTGATTTTTGTGTTGTCGGATCTAAACTTGTATCGTTCGATTTTGTGGTAAACATGCGTTTGTTTGAAAAACTAAGTTAAGATTTATGATCTAAGCCTGAAAACAAGTTGAATCGAGTGTTTATTCATGTGTTTTCGTTCAGATTTCGAGTTGTATATTATAGATCCGAAACTTTGAATGGGATTTTCGTTTGGATTTAAGCTTTGTTTCGAAAAACTGATGTTGGATTTGTGATCTATATGCAAAAACGTGTTAAATCGACTATTGATTCATCTCGTTTGGTTCTGTTTTGAGTTGTTTGAAGTTCTAACCGAGTTATGGTGACTCAGTAATGGCAGCGAGTGAGTCACCGAGTCACCTGACTCGGTTGATTGAAGGGGATGACACACGGACACGTGTCGAGCCGCGATTGGTCCGTGATTTTTTTTTTGTTTTTATTTTCTGGGCTGTTTGGTGACCGGATCCGGGTCGGGTCTTACCTGTTTGACCCGATCCGGTTTGGTTTGAGTGATTTCTGGTTGGGCTTAACCCGTTTTGGCCCATTTGTGCAGTTTTTTGTTTTTGCTGTGTTTTACTCCCCCTGTTTGCTTTTTGCACCTCCCAGCTGAGGTTGGAATATTGGGCCTTAAGCCCAGTTTTGTGATTCTGTTTTTTTGGTGAGATTTGTTATCTGTACCCCCACAAATGCTCTCTGTACCCCCTTTTTCTTGTTTGCACCTCCCCTTCTGATTTAAAAATTTGGCTTAGGCCCATTTTGTGTGAATTCAGATTCACACCCCTTTAGTTGATTTCTGCACCCCCCTGCTGGGCTAGGCAGATTTGGGCTTTAGGCCCAAATTTCTGTTTTTTTTATCCTTTTTGGGCTGCGCCCCTGGTCCGGCCCAAAGCCCATTTAGTTTTTTTTAGCGTTTTTCGCGTCTTTGTTTTATGCGGTAATTTTTTATCGTTTAATTTCGTTTATGCGTTGAATGAAAAAAATAAATAATACTTTATTTTGATGTTTATTTCGCGTTTAATTTATTATTGTGTATTATATTCTATTTTATGCTCATCACCGCATCTCATGCACTTCATATTCATACACATTCTCTATGCCATCTGGTATTCTTCTATCCCTTTGCTCTGGCTTGGTTTTCTTTTAAACTTCTCTTCTTAAATAAAACAAAAAGGATTGATGAATCAATTAAAGTGAAAAGAGGGGAGTGTGACGTATGTCCGCTCTGTTCGGGTAGGACAGTCTGTGACGTATGTCCCGGATGATGGACTACCCTCATTTTAATTGGTGATTCTCAGCTAGTTTATTAAAGTGAAAAGGGGAGAGTGTGACGTATGTCCTCTCTGCTCGGGTAGGACAGTCTGTGACGTATGTCCCGGATGGTGGACTATTCTCATTTTAATTAATGAAGCTCAGTTTAGTTAATTAAAGCGAAAAGGAGAGAGTGTGATGTATGTCCGCTTGATTCGAATTGGACAGTCTGTGACGTATGTCCCGGATGGTGGACTATTCTCACTTTAATTAATTAACTTTAAATATTTGAATGAAAAGGAGGGAATGCGACGTATGTCCCGTTCGGCTCGAATTGAACAGTCTGTGACGTATGACCGGATGGTGTTCAATTCTCATTCAACTGAACAATCTCAAAAGATTCTAAAAGATATTTAATTCACTTCAATTCTTTTTCCTGCCTCCGTGCAGTCAACTCTTTTCCACTGCTCTTGCGCAGTCAAATCTCTTTTCAACTGTTTTCCTAAAAGGATAGTGCTTTATCCATTCCCCTGCTACAGACAAACGCTTAAGCCTCCGAAGCGAGCATACAAGCATACTGTTGTATCAGTGGAATGCGACCTAAGCATCGTTCACTAAAAACAACCAACACACAATCTTTCTTTTCAGGAAGAACTACGTGAGCTTTGACTTCCTCATTGTACTTGGGGGATCCGTAGGAGCGAGAGCCTCTCTCGTCAAGCCAAATAATAAAAAACTCTTTTTTATCCTTTTATGTTCAATATGCGGTAATTTAATTCTTTTTACACGTTTATCTCTGTTTATGCAAACCAAAATTCCTCAAATGGTTCCCGTTGAGTACAACGGATATGAGGGGGTGTTAACGTCTTCCCCTCATGTAACCAACTCCCGAATCCGATCTTTTCAAGGTTTTATCATTATTTTCCTTTCCCCTCACGGGATAAATAAAATATGGTGGCGGCTTCATTGTTTACTTTTGTGCATTGCATTTCATCATTGCATATCTGTATATTTTTTGCGCCGGGTACTACACACGTCTATCAAGGAAGTAAATCAAAACTTCCCTTATACGAAACAATCACACGCAATCATCATTATTCCTTACAACACTTTTCTGAAACTCTCAACCGCTCACTTGCCGCTCCCATTGTTATTAAAAAATTCTCAAATCTCCAAATCCTCCAAAGTTTCACTACAATCATGTCTGATTCTACTCACTCTCCAGTCGCTAATGCTCAAACTTCCCCCATTGCTTCTGAAACCACTTCGCAGGCGGTCATGAACATTCAACCACTAGCCACCATGATAAAAAAGCGTCCTAAAACGCTTGTGTCACGAAAGAGGAAAACCAGAAAAGGATCTGCTTCATCTGCTGCGAAGAAGACTTCAAAACCAAAGGGTAAGAAATCTTCTTCTGTTCAACGTGTAGGTCTTAGCATGCACGATCTATACTGTAAAGAAAATCCTTTCAAATCAACTATTGTAGAACCAGATGTTGACACTTCTGTCACTAGATCTGATGAAAAGCGCTCTGAGGGAACTGAAGCGTTTACTGAAACCCTAGGTTCTGTTAATCCTAAGGTAGATGAAAAGTTAGATGATGTTATTTCAAATTTGCATGTTTATGTTGCTGAACATGTTGATGACAAGATTGTTGCTGATGTTGATAATGTTGCTGAGAACATTGCTGTGACAGAGGATCATGTTGATCCCTCTGCATATGAACAGGATGCTATGCCAGATGCTCAAGCATCTTTGGCACAAGCCAATGTGGAGTCCGTGGTTATACCAAACACTCCTGAAACTGTTGTAGCTGAAGAGAATGACTCTCCTAAGTCTCAAGACCAGAATGCTGAAATTCTTGAAGATGTTGGTCAGCCTGAGAATGTAAACATTGACCAAACTGATGTGGTCAATGTTGATGAATTGGAGTCTGAAGAGAGACACCTGGAAGAGACTCCAACTGTTAGTATTGCTCGCAGGACAAGGAGCAAATCTGTTGTTGTTGCATCTACTGCTAGTAAAGATGCCAAGAAAGACAAAAAGAAAGTTGCTGACACTGGGAAGAAGCCCATTGGTCCCCCCAAGTCTTGGAGTAAAGTGACTCCCAAGCCTGATCAGGAGAAGAAGAAGAGCCTCAAAAGAAATGATCACCCTTCAAGTGATTCTGAATTTGAGATTGCTGAGACAGATGCTGCCCCATCTGGTGGAGCATCTAGAAAGACTAACAAGGGCATGAAAGTCTCTCTTGTTATTCCTCCAGCTCCTTTGGACAATGTATCTTTTCATTTGGAAAGTGGTGCCTCTAGGTGGAAATTTGTGTATCACAGAAGACTTGGACTGGAAAGAAATCTGAAGGCAGATGCATTCAAATGCAAGGAACTTATGGATGTGCTGAATTTTGCTGGGCTGATGAAGACAGTAAAGAACCTGGGTCACTGCTATGACAAGCTGGTTAGGGAGTTTGTGGTGAACATTTCTGAAGACTGTGATGACCCTAGGAATCCAGAGTATAGGTAAGTGTTTGTTCGTGGTAGGTGTGTCAATTTTTCTCCTCAAATTATCAATGATTATCTGGGAAGGTCCAATTCAGAAATTCCTGAGTTGGAAGTGACTGATGACACCATCTGCAAGGATATAACAGGTAACAAGCTTAGACACTGGCCTAGACATTTGTCTGCTGCAAAACTGTCCCCCTTATATACTGTGTTGAACAAAATTGCTGCTCATAACTAGTCCCCAACCACTCATTCTAATTCTGTTGCAATTGGTTTGGCTAAGCTCATCTATGCAGTTGGTACTAAATCTGCATTTGATTTTGGTTCTTATATTTATTATCAATTTTTAGAGCAAGCTAAGTCTTTTGCTGTTAAGTTCCCTATTGCATTTCCTACCCTGTTGTGTGATATCATTCTGCAACAACATCCTGATATCTTGGTTAGTGCTGAAGAGCCTATTAGGAGGCCTAGTCCTCTTGCTTTGGATTGCAAATCTTTATCCCAGCCACAGGCTGATGAGTTGGCTGGCACTTCTGTCCAGACAACTGGTATTATGAGTAGACAGGCTATGATTGCTGAGCTTACTGAGGTTAGTTTGGATTTGGGAGCAAAGAAGCTGAAGGTTGACAGGGTTATAGCTGCTTTGGGAGCTGAGGCTGAAGCTGAGGGTGAGCTGAATGCCCAAGGTCAAGACAAGGAAGAAGAAGGAGGAAATGGTCATGCTTCTGCTGCTGGTGATACTGAGGAAATGTCTGATGCCTCTGATGAGACTGCCTCTTTCTGATGCTTGTGTAATTTTTTTCTTTTATTCATTTACTCTGCACCTATGTGTGCTCTATGGTCTGTAATAACTATATTTGTGGCCTCTCTGTGCCTCTATGACTCTGTGACCTTTATGACCTACTCTATGACTTTCCTTATGCATGATATTATGTTAGTCAGAATTTATGGCTAAATTGGGGGAGTAGTAATGTTAGAAACTTAATTTTTCTTATGCCTGAAGATGATCTGTTGCATGCTCTTGAAGTTGCTATGCCATGTTTATGTATGAAGACGTATGTTAGAATTAATTTTCTTATGATCTGAAGATGCTCTGCCACATGCCCCAGAAGTTGCTATGTTATTTTTCTTAATGCATGAAGATGATTGGACATATGCTCCGACATTTGTCGTATTGAAGTAAGTATGTTATGTTATATCCATGCATGTTTTGAGGGGGAGCGCGTATGTTATGTGAATGCATGTGTTGAGGGGGAGCACGTATCTCTGTTCTCTATCTGTTGTGTGGAAGATTATTCTATTCAAGAGTATGTTTTCATCTCTTTATATGAACCCACTATATATATGTTCTTTTTATCTGGCTATTTATGTGAGGCTAGACGTATTATGATGAATGCCTCTGATATTGTTACAAGCTATCTCTGTTCAAGGAATTCTCTTGGAGGTAGTTTCGTTATATGCCATGATTGTTTTGGTTGTGAATGCCTATGCATGATGTGGACTTGAAGAAGTTCTTTGTATCTCTCCAAGAACTAGCTTTAGATTGTTTTAGCCAAAATTTTGCCAAAGGGGGAGATTGTTGGGTTTTTGTATGTTGGCTACATTTTGCAAAAACAACTACTAGCCAAATGCTGTAGCATGTGGACCAGCATTGTGTGACCTGATTGTTGCGCGCCAACACGCGCTATATTTATGTGCAAGATCTTCTAGAGATTCTATGAAGTTTTATATTTAACCTAGCGTGCTGATCAAGACGCGCTTTGCTGATGACGCGTAAAAGGCTGTTGCCTTGATATATTTTTGGAAACAATATTATTGCACTTGAAGAATTGTTAGCTGGACCTGACAACGTCCAAGCTATGTTTTGAAGCCCAAACCAATGACTACTCAGTACTATATAAATGTGAAGACACAAACCCTAGTTTTGTGTGAGAAAAACCGTGTGTGTACTAAAGTGTGTGTCTTAAGGTTTTAGGTTTTCTTGTTAGTTGTGAGTCTTGATTGTATCCTCTCATTCAAGTCAAGTACTCTGTGTGTTGTGCTGTAATGGTGTACTGCTCCTAAGCTTTGAAGTACGGAGTTAGTTGTGTCCTTAGAGTGTGACTCTTAAACAATCATAAAAACAAGTGTGTTTAATAACAGTGCTATCTGTACTGTTAGTGGGGAATTGAGACGGGGTCTCATATCTAGGAGTTCCTAGGTAGAGCATTCATTGGCAGGGTCTAGGTGCAAAGACAAGTAGTGAGGCTACGTTGTGCTTTTCACTAGAACTATAATAGTGGAGTTCATTCCTGGATTGGTATCCCCCAGACTAGGGCAGTTGCGCCGAACTGGGTTAACAAACTCACTGTGTTATTTATCATTCTGTTACGCTTATTTTACTTTGTGCACAGCATTTGTCTGTCTGGTTGCCATAATTTCACTGTTGATGAACAACTTGAGAGAATGGAGACGACTTGCCCCTTGCTTTAGATTCTTGCATCAGTCTGATAAATCTTTGAAATAATTGCTTAAAGAGTGTGACTGGTTGACCTTTTACACTTAGGCATTGTATTTGTTGACTACAGCAATGTGCACTGAGAGTGGAAACTCTTTACCATCCATGGTATTTGACAACCAAGGTTCCGCCATATTTCACAACATGTAACCTTTCATGAAGATATGATCTTGACATAGTATGCGCCAAGTGCTTGAAACCTTGAAGGGTATGTCCCTGACCAACTGGTGTTTGTAGAGAAACCAAATCTTGAACACATTTCAACCTTGCTAAGCAGGATATTCAACTTGTTTGCCCCTGATTGGCAGAATCCATAGATAACTTGCCCCTAGATTGGAGCGTCTCAAATCAGCTTTGTCCTGGATCAAACCATAGCTCAAACTTATTTGATGTCAAGTATTAATTTGCAAGTAAAATTATTTCTTTTTGAAAAGTGTTTTTGATATCATACACATGCAAGTTTTTTTTTGAAATTGAACATATTTTTGTATTTTTGAATGGAACACATATGATATGTACAAAAGATAATTTGTGATTACTCAACAAACAGGAGGAGTCAGCTTAACAATAAATTTGCCGAATGCTTTCACAGTGAGCCTAGTGATGACACGAAATCATATCGTATTTTTAGCTTAATTTATGTGAACTTTAGTTGCATTTTCATATGTTTTTATTTCATTTGTATCTTTTTATGTTGGTATTTGTTTTCTTTTCAGTAAAGTCGAATAAAATAGGTCGGAGAAGAGAATTGAGCAAAAAGGGTAAAAAAACGGAGCAAAAAAGGGGGTGCGAACAAGCAAAATCAGCAAAACCCAACAAACTGGGTTGGTGGCGCCCGCCACCAGCTTCATGGCGCCCGCCACCAGCTTCATGGCGTCCGCCACAGAATGAAGGCCCAATTGAAACAGCATTTTGCGCAACGTGGGGAGCAAGCAGGCGTCTGATCCGTTTCTGTTCCTAATCGTACGACTAATGGATGAGATCAAAGTGAAGCCTATCCCTTCCTATTTCCTTGGATCGTACGAGCAAAAACCCTCTATAAATAGAAGACTCAAAATTCAAATCTTCTCTACGCCTTTTTCTTCTTCTTTTCAGTCAGTTTATATTTCTTGTTTCATTAACTATGACGGTATTTCCACATCAGAAATCCGTTTTTAACTCCGTTTTCACATTCCTGTCAAGAATTCTGTACCGGTTATTTCCATCAAGTTTAATTCAAGTTTATTCAGAGTTTTATTTCCAGGTTTTTAATGCTTTTATTTAATTATTTATCTATTATGTCTTATTTAATTTTCTGTTTTTATTTGTTTATTTCTTTTCTCATGTCTAGCTAAATTCCTAGATATCGGTATGTAAATTAATTATCCGAAGGGGATTTAATAATGATTTAGCGCGCACATACTAAACTATTTTTTTGATTCAAATTCCTAATTTAATTCAAAGCTTTTGAACGAGAGTAAAATAAAGCAACTAAGGTTAAAATCAATAGAGCGAGAGTTTGAGGTTTTAACTAGATAGTAGGAATTTGATATTAATTTTTGAACGCGCGAGAGCCACGTTAGAATTAATTAGGACTTATTGAGTTTCAAAATATACATTCAAAACTAAGGTGGTAGAAAAGTGACAGTAAAACTCCTAGTCTAGAAAGTATGTTTTTATCAACAAAACGAGAGTGTAAGGTTTAAACCTTTAAATTGAGAAGGTCCTTCTGAAAAATAAATCCTTTTTCGCGCGCTACTAATTTATTAAATTCCCAATGGTTAAGTAAGTTACATACCGATGTCCGTCTTTAATTAATTAATTAAATTCATAATTTAATTTCTTCTAAAATTCCAAACAACTCTAAACATGTATTAGCATTAGATTTACACCGTAACGATAGAAATACGGTAGGTTGATTATTGGTCCCTGTGGATTCGATATCTTTTAAAACTACACGACGAGACTGTGCACTTGCGGTCATAAAATATTTTTGATACACAAATCGTCGATCAAGTTTTTGGCGCCGTTGCTGGGGACCAATTTAGTCGATATCGTAAATCTGTCGTTACACCGTAGAGACTAAGGCGTTTTTAAATTTTTAAATTTAAAATTGAAAAAAATAATAATAATAAATTTTAGGATAAGTCCTTTGTGCTTAATTTGATGTATAACCCAAATTCTTTTTATGATGACTATCCTCAAAATTTCAACTACCCCGATCATAATTTCCCCTATAACTACCAGCCTCAACCGTCCCCATACTTTGAGGGACAATACCTTAACTCTCAATACAATTACCATCCTAAACATTTCGAGGAACCGGAAGAATCCGTGAGTCCTAGCCTATTAGCGGTATTTGATGAATTTATGGAAGCCTCCGCAAATGCTAGGCTAGAGCGACAATTTAGAGAATTTATGAGAGAACAAACCCTCGCAAATGAAAGGATTAGACTACGCAATCTCAAATATATTAAAACCCTAGAGAAGCTCAACGATACGGTTGACTCAATAGCGACTCACCAAGAGTCAATGGAGACGCGAATCTCCCAGCTCGCTCAGTCAGCCATAAGACCCTCTCACGAGAGACAAGTAAACGTTGTAGCAAACATTAGTGGAAGCAAGATTGAGATGTCTAGTAAGAACGACAATGTCGTCGAGAGTTTTGGCAAGGAAAGAGTGGAGATCGAAGAAACATCACCGACACTCCCCCCTAGTGAGGTAGTCGAAGAGGTAGAGAAGGGAACCAAAGGTTAGTAGAGGCTAGAGTGGACCCAAAACCCCAAACATGTGGAAAGAGAAAAAATATAAAAATCAACACACATGGGGTTGAGGGCGCAAAGAGAAAGAGAAAATTGGGGGAAAGAAAATTTAAGGGAGTTGTAATACCCTAATTTTGAGCTTTTTAAAATAAATATTTTATTTAAAAATTTATTTCTTATTTTTCATAAGAAATACAAAAAATAGTTTTTTAGATAATTTTTGCTTACAATTTATTCATTTTTCTTTATTTCTTTTAATTATCGCAATTTATCTTTCTAGGCGAAAAATGGCAAAAATATTCAAAAATAATTTTTATTTGCGCATTTTGAGTTTATTATTTATTCCTATATTTTTCTATATTTTATTTGTATTTTTCTTGCACTTTTTCTATTTTTATTTGCATTTTTTTCCTTTTTATGACATTTTCTTTCTTTTGAACCAATCCCACCATGACACCTCATTTCCTTCACTTTTTATCCCCATTTCACATTTTTGAAATAAATAGAAAATTCCAATTTTGTTTCAGCTTACATCTCTTCCCCACAAAAATAAAAAATTACAAAAAATACCCCATTTTTTATGAGATAGTATAAATAGGCTAGTTTCTCACAAACCCTAGGATAGAGTTTACTGTTCACAATCGAAATTCTTTCTCTCTTTTCTTTCTGCAGCCACTACCCTCTTCTTTCCCTTTCAAAACCCTAATCACATCTCCACCCAAAATCACTCAAAAACTTAACAAAAGAATGAAAACTAAGTGAATACAAAGCTTCTAAACACGTTCCTTCATCTCGTTTCGCCATTAATCACCGTCAAACACGCCTAAATCTACGACGAAAATAACGAAACCGAAACCGAATCCGAGAGAAAGGAAGGTAGTAGATTCGAACGTTTTTTAGTGTTATTGTGTTTGATTCGTGTTGCATCGCATACATAATCGTTCGTTTCAGCTTCGATTTCGTCCGATTTCTGTTTAAATTAATTAAATCGCGATTTTCGTGTTAGATCTAAAATTTTGATCCGTTCGTTTTCATTCAATTGCGCGTTGTTTGTTGATTCTGACACTGGATTTAGATTATACGTGAAAAACCCTTGCGATTTGACTATCTGAACATATGATATGGTGTTGTTTCGAGTTTGATTGGTGTTCTAACCGAGTTGCAAGACTCAGCCATGGAAGGCAGTGAGTCCCCGAGTCGCCTCACTCGGTCGCGTGGTAGGGATGACACGCGGACACGTGTCGGCTTTTGATTGGCCGGCGCGTTTTTTTTGTTTGTTTCTCTGGTTTGGGTTGGTGATTGGGTCCGGGTCGGGTTGACCCGTATGACCTGATCCGGTTAGTTTTTGGGCTGGCCTTCTGGCCCAGTTTTTTTTTTTTTTTTGTGAGTTTTTTTTTACTGCTGAATGAACCCCCCTGGGTTGCTATATGTACCCCCTGCTGAAGGGGTATAGATTGGGCCTTAAGCCCATTTTTGTATTCAGTTTGTTTGTGTGAACTACTATTAGCACCCCCCTGCTGGGCTTGGCAGATTTGGGCTTTAGGCCCAATTTTTTTTTTGGGCTGCGCCCCTGTTAGGCCCAAAGCCCGTGGGCTTTCTAAAAAGGCCCATTTAGTTTTTTTAGCGTTTTCGCGTCTTTGTTTTATTTTTTAGCTTTTATCGTTTAATTTCGTTTAGCGTTAATAAAAATAAAATAAAATAAAATAATATTTTAATTCGATGTTTATTTCGCGCTTAATTTATTATTGTGCAATATATTCCATACTTCATGTTCATCACCGCATCTCATACATCTCATATTCATACACATCCTCCATGTCATCTGGTATTCTTCTATCCCTTTGCTCTGGCTTGGTTTTCTTTTAAACTTCTCTTCTTAAATAAAACAAAAAGGAATGATGAATCAATTAAAGTGAAAAGAGGGGAGTGTGACGTATGTCCGCTCTGCTCGGGTAGGACAGTCTGTGACGTATGTCCCGGATGGTGGACTACCCTCATTTTAATTGGTGATTCTTAGCTAGTTAATTAAAGTGAAAAGAGGGGAGTGTGACGTATGTCCGCTCTGCTCGGGTAGGACAGTCTGTGACGTATGTCCCGGATGGTGGACTATTCTCATTTTAATTAATGAAGCTCAGTTTAGTTAATTAAAGCGAAAAGGAGAGAGTGTGATGTATGTCCGCTTGATTCGAATAGGACAGTCTGTGACGTATGTCCCGGATGGTGGACTATTCTCACTTTAATTAATTAACTTTAAATATTTGAATGAAAAGGAGGGAATGCGACGTATGTCCCGTTCGGCTCGAATTGAACAGTCTGTGACGTATGACCGGATGGTGTTCAATTCTCATTCAACTAAACAATCTCAAAAGATTCTAAAAGATATTTAATTCACTTCAATTCTTTTTCCTGCCTCCGTGCAGTCAACTCTTTTCCACTGCTCTTGCGCAGTCAAATCTCTTTTCAACTGTTTTCCTAAAAGGATAGTGCTTTATCCATTCCCCTGCTACAGACAAACGCTTAAGCCTCCGAAGCGAGCATACAAGCATACTGTTGTATCAGTGGAATGCGACATAAGCATCGTTCACTAAAAACAACCAACACACAATCTTTCTTTTCAGGAAGAACTACGTAAGCTTTGACTTCCTCATTGTACTTGGGGGATACGTAGGAGCGAGAGCCTCTCTCGTCAAGCCAAATAATAAAAAACTATTTTTTCCCTTTTCAGTTTAATTTGCGGTATTGTATTTTCTTTTTATGCGGTTATCTCTGTTTATGCAAACCAAAATTCCTCAAATGGTTCCCGTTGAGTACAACGGATATGAGGGGGTGTTAACGTCTTCCCCTCATGTAACCAACTCCCGAACCCGACATTTAAGGTTTTATCATTATTTTCCTTTCCCCTCACGGGATGAATAAAATATGGTGGCGGCTTCATTGTTTACATTTGTGCATTGCATTTCATCATTGCATATCTGTATATTTTTTGCGCCGGATACTACAGGTGGCGACTTCACTGGGGACATCAATGTAGAGAGTTAAGCCTAATTTGGGGCTTTTGGTTTGCTTATTCCAGGTTAGCCGTATCTTTCCTATCTTTTACTTTACCGCAAAATATTGAACTGTTTGGATTTGCTGGTTTTGTCTTCTCTTCTACTCCTTTTTTTTTCTTTTTGCCTTCATGGCTTGGTTCTTGGTTACTGTGCGGAGCTCTCTACCCGAGTTCTGGAGAAAAGCTTAGGGTTAGTTGAGGGGTTCTTGTGTCGGGTTGCGTGACGTATGTCTCGTTAGCACTGGCATGAGAATTCCGCTCAGAGTGGATTCCCTTGGGTCCGTTGGGTTCCGTGACGTATGATCACGTCGAGCGCTAGCGGGTCCTTGTGGGGTCAATGACTCTGGGGGCCTTTTTATCCGGTCTAGGTATCCGAAACTTTTGTCTAGGGACCACCGTTTAAAACCCGTGTCGAGGTTATAATGTCCACTCATCCAGTTGGCATTATTTTCTCGCCCAGATGAGGTTGCTTTTTGGGAAAAAGTAATCGAGGATTTTGGGAATCCGTGTCAACTTAGAACAACATGTGAGAGGGATGGGTTACAGGTAACTTTGAACTTTTGACCTCAGAGATTCCATTTTGAAGAAACCTTGTTGTTATTAATATGGAAGATTTGTGACTTTGAGATCAAGTTCGCCAGATGATACAATGTTACTGTGATCATATCCATGCATTTTGCATTCATGAGATCCATACATTCATGAAAAATAATCATGCATATTCATCTCGCATACATTTCAAAAAAATATATGAGAAAAGTTTTTTGCATAAAAAATATGCATTTTCATTCATAAAAAAAAAATATATATCATGCATTTTTATCGATTAAAAATCTCATTTTCATCCATTCATTCCAACAGCTACCTTCCCGGCACCGTTATTTTACAAGAAAAGTTGCTCATCACATTATGGACAATTGGCAAGAGAAGCATGATGCGCTCCAGGCTGAGGTTACCCAGATGGGTGGACAAGTGACCCAATTGGGTGGAAAGCTAGATCAGGTCTTGGAGATGTTGGCTAATATGAATATGCAACCAAGGATGGTTGAGGTCCCTGCACCTGCAGTTGTGGTCACTCAAGGAAATGCCTCTGCTGGTTATGATTGGCCTACTTTTGGTCTACCTAAGGGTTATGTTCCACAAGGATATGTGGCGGCGACTTTTGCTCCACTTGTGGAAACTCCTGCTAGGGTCAGCACGATGCAACAGGTGATTGACTTAAATCAGGACGCTTTCGAGGATCCTAGGGATGCTTATCAAGGTCCTGACCATCATGGGCCTAGATTTGCATACCAAGGAATGGCACCCTAGGTTAATGAGCAAAAGGTTGATTCTACTCCTCAGTTGGAACAGAAATATCAGGCTCTAGAGGAGAGGTTGAATTTGTAGAAACAGGCAATGATCCGTTGGATTTCTCGAAGATGTACTTGGTTTCTGATTTTGTGCTTCCACCAAAGTTCAAAATGCCTGATTTCGAAAAGTATAAGGGTTTGAGTTGCCCGAAGAATCATCTGGTTATGTATGTCAGAAAAATGGCCTCTTATGCTCATGATGACAAGCTAATGATCCACTGTTTCCAAGACAGTCTGGCTGGTGTGCCTCTCAATTGGTACATGCAACTTGAAAAAGGTAACATCCAGTCGTGGAGGGATTTGGCCAATGCTTTCCTCAAGCAATACCAATATAATATGGATATGGCCTCAAGCCGCACTCAGCTCCAAAATACCACTATGAAGGAGGGTGAATCCTTCAAGGTCTATGCTCAAAGATGGAGATCCTTAGCTTCTCAAGTACGTCCTCCGCTCTTGGAGACGGAACTGGTGGACATGTTTACCAATACTCTGCAAGGGACTTACTTTAAAAGATTGGTTAGTACTACTTCCTCTGATTTCGCCGAGTTGGTCCGAGTTGGTGAAAGAGTCGAAATGGGGATCAAGAATGGGAAGATTTCAGCTGCTTCTAGTTCACAAAGCAATAACACAAGGAAGCCTGGTGGTGGTTTTAACAGAAAGAAGGAAGGTGAGACTAATGCTATATCCTCAAGGGGCAGTCAGGCACAGCCGGCGGCACCTGTTCAGTTTCCCTACTTTCCCTTTCCATACTTGGCTGCTGCTCAGCACCAACAGTTTCCTAATTATCAGTATCAAAATTCAGTGCCTCAACATCATCAACAGACACCACCAAAACGGAATCCTCCACCAACTCGTAGAGTTTTTGATCCTATCCCTATGTCGTACAGTCAGTTGCTCCCTTACTTGATTCATAGTGGTAAAGTGACGCCTAAGTAGTTAAGACCTTTGCTTCCACCATTCCCTGATTGGTATGACGCTAACGCTAAATGCGATTACCATGCTGGTATTGTGGGTCACTCTACTGATAATTGCAAAGCTTTTAAGCACAAAGTACAAGACCTCATTGATGATAACGATTTGACTTTCAAAGAGAGCGGACCCAATGTGACCAATGATCCATTGCCTAAGCATCCAACGGGTAATGTAAGTTGTGTTGAAACTGGCGGAAATTTGATAAGGGATGTTTCTCTGATCAAAACACCTCTGTCATCTGTCCGAGAGATGTTGCTGAGTTATGAAGAGTTTGAGAAATTACACTCTGATTGTGATGATTGTCAAAAGGATCCAAACCACTGTTCAAAGCTGAAGGAATGTTTGCAACAACTGATGGATCAAGGTTTAGTGCAAGTGGGATATGTCAAAAGAGAAACTTTGGTTGCCACTATTGATCAGAATGAACGTGCAAAGCTTGAAAGTGACGGTCGGAAAGAAAAGGGATCCGTTACATCTTTGAAAAGTTTGAAAGTAGCCATAGAGGAAGGGTTGTCTACCGGTTTGGGACAGATGTTAGTTGTGCCTGAGAAAAATGATCGCTTTGGTTTGGGTTACCAGTCATCCAAAGGGATAGCAACTCAGAAAAAGGTTCAAGACAAGATTCCAAGGATTGAGGATGTTTTTAGCAGTGCTGGTTACCGTGTTGATGGTCACATTACTATGATTGATGACAAGGATGTTGATGGAAAGAATCAGGATTAGGTGCGCCAGTGTTCTCCAAAGACTGTGCTCACAAATTGGAAGGTTGTTGGAATCTCAGAAGATGTTTTTATTTCAAAGCAATTTGTTTTCTTTTCAAAACACCTTTGTTCAGCCCTGAATAAATGGTTGTGCTTGTAGGGCCACTTTGTTTTAATGTTTGATTCACAATTAATGAAAAAGTACTTCTTGTGCAATTTCTGTCTTATTTATTCTTCTTTTTACAGTTTAAAAAAAAAATAACAATAAAATGGCAATAACTTCTTGCATTCATAAAACACTTTTGCATTCAATCAAATTCAAAAAAAAAAAGAAAAGAGAATCATCATGCAGAAGTGAATCTATTGAATCATAATTGTGCCATAATTCTTCATGGTTTCGGGTGACGAAGAAAGAGGTCATAATGGGCGCCTCCCCATAATAGGATATGAAAGAGCAAGTTGATCAGGCATTTTATCTCTTGTCAAGTATTTGTTTGCATTTAAGATTATGTAATGCACATGCATGTTTTGGAATCAATCCATCTGTATTCACCTCTTTTTCTTATTACTTGCAAATTTGGAGAGAGGATGATGAAAACGAATAACTGATTTTTGCTGATGTATGCTTTCAATCGTGAAAAAAACATAGCTGATGATGAAAGGCATTGTTTCACAAAAAAATTGTGATTGAATCGAGTCATTCTTGCATATGTTTTGTTGTTATCTGATTCTCCCAGTTTCTTGAGATATATCTTTTTTAAGAAAATAAGCAATTTTGGTTTGACACTTGACCTGACACTTTAAGAGTATATAGGTTGTTTTGCGCTTTAGGCTATTATGAAGGTTCGGAAATGATTCAGTAAAATCGGTACTGTCTTAACATCTTAGACTCTTAGAAGTATGTAAGATCAATTTGAGTACTGATTTTGACGAAGACCTGAACATAAGTTTTTAAACAACTCTTAGTAGTTTATCTTAGCAATCGACACCATCTTGTACACAAACTAAGTAGGAAATCGATGAACATAAGTGAATGATCTAGAAATGAAAATTTGCATATTTTGGTTAATGCACTTATTGAGTTAGATGACCCTCAGTCGGTTGTTTAACCCAACAGTTGTTGAAAAACCATAGTAAATGTACCCATTTGGTAGTTGGTTCAGAGGAGTCTGGTTCTGAACTTGGTAGGGCAGGTTGCTATCTGATCCCCCACAACTGCATTTGGAAGAGAAAGAGGGGTTTACCAAACTGATTTTACCAGCTCCCCTCGATTTATGATCATAATCACTAACAGATTTTTCTACCATGAATGTGTACAAGATAACGGGCTTAATGTGATTGCACCTGAATGAAAAGGGTGAATAAAATTTAAGCAAAAGTTAGAGTCACAATAAAATGTTTCAAATTTGTCTTCATATGATGAGAGTCTTTGACTGCAATGTGTGGTTCTGTGTTATTACAGTACCCTTGGTATTGATGTTTATTACTTGATTTTCTTTTCTAGCCGGCAACCATGTATGATTAGAGTTGTCATGTCTTTTTCAAACAAGTGCTAAAAAAGAGTTACTATTTATGTGCTTAATGACAAGCAGATGTTCAAGTATGGGGAATTTGATAACATAATCTATATCTTCCTTTGGCTTGATTTACATGAATCCTAATTGCATGTTATAACCCTCAAAAGACCTAATTGAAACTAGGTTCATTTTGAAAGCATTCGGCAAATGTATTGTTAAGCTGACTCCTCCAGTTTGTTGAGTTACTAATAATTATCTCTCTTTTCTACACATCATATGTGTTTCAAAAAACTTGCATGTGCAAAACCTTTTCAAAAGAAATGATTATGCTTGCAAATTAATACTTGACATTAAAGAAATCTGAGTCATGGTCTGATCAGGGGCAAAGCTGATTTGAGACGCTCCTAACTAGGGGCAAGCTATCTATGGATTATGCCAATCAGGGGCAAACAAGTTGAATACCCTGCTTATCAAAAGTGAATTGGTTCAAGAATTAGATACATTGTAAATATCAGTGGGTCAGGGGCATATCCGTCGTAGATTCCAGTGCTTGGGGCATACTGCGTCAAGATTATATCCTCTTGAAAAGGCATATGTGGTGAGATATGGAAGAACTTTGGTTGTCAATATCAGGGATGGTAAAGAGTTTCTACTCTCAATGCACGAAGATGAAACTTTCAGACAGAAAGGATTGACTCAATCTCCTTTCACCAAAGCAAGGCCTTGTAAACTCGAGATCGTGAAGAAGGATGGTATCGTTATGATTCAGTGGAATTCATTTATTTTCATTGCCATTATCTTAGTTTCAATTTGCAATCACCTCATTCAGGGATTAGCATCCAGTTGTAAAAACTTTCCGCATTTTCGCGCAATGAATAAAGTTCTCACTTTCAATCATATTGTGTCTGCTTGCTTTAATGTTCTGATTGCATATGTTTGTGCTATTCATTTTGTTAATAAATAAGGCATTTAAGCATTGTGAAAAATAAAAGCATTTGAAAAGATTACAAATTGTTTTGATTTCTAAAACATCTGAAGGGAAACCAGTGGCATACAGTAAACTATCCCAATCCATTATAGAAAATCATGGCAATCTCTCGATTCCATCTCATGAAGAAAGTTGCTATCTTTTTGGAAGCTTGATTAAACGTTCGTCCCGCAACGACAATCAACATCTCAGGATTTCACCTCAATGGAGTTACTCAAATTCTCGGTGCCGGGAAATTCAAACTCTCCTCAAAACAAACCCGAAAATTCATGCATTCATGCATATTCATGCATTCACGCATATAGGTTCATGCATAAAAAGAATCACACCAAATCCTGCACATGCATTAGTTCTGCATTTAGTCATCAAAGGTGCACAATCATGCATTCATGAAGTACATGTTTAAAATATTTGTCTTAACAAGTTGCAGACTTTGATCTCTTGTTCAGTAACAAAAGTCTGCGGACCTACTCCAGCAAGACGGTTACTGCATCGCAACTTCTCAACAATAAGGGTTGATGAATTTTTTCCCTAATGAATTGGTCAACAAAGTGTCATCCTCAAGCAGATCAGTCAGTGCATCATATTCTCAATGAGAAAGGTTGAGGGGTCGTTTCTTTCCCCAGTGAGGCAGTTGGCATTTGTTCATCCCCAGTAAGTCGGTTGGAACGCCGCATTTTCAGAAAAATGATTGATGAATCGTAATTTCTTGACAAGAATGATTGGTGAATCTTGAATCTCCCCAATGAACTTATTTGGTTTTGATCACTGATATTCAGCAAGTTGGTCAACAGAGTTTCATTCTTATCAGACGAATCTTCACTCTACACCTACCAGAAAGGGTTGATGATCCTTTCCCCAGTGAATAATTCCGTAATGGTTATATACAGCAGATTGGTCTACATACAACTTCCTCAGTCAAAAGAGTTAAGCAGATCATTTCTCCGGTAATTCAGTTGAGATGGTTATCTCTAGTAAGATAGTTGAAATGCTGTATCCTAGTAAATTGTTTGTTAAACAGTTTCTCCAGCAAGTTGGTTTCTGAACCGCATCCTTAATGAAGTTAACACATTGTGTTTCCAATAAGTTCTTCAGCAAAACAGTTGTCAAGCAGTCGTCTTGTGAATTTTATCAAAGATAATGGCAGAATTTTTTATTCACACTCACAGCAAGTTTCTTTACCCAAAGATACGTCAAAGCACTAGTGGAGTACTTTCAGATTCAGTTTTTGAGTGATACGCTCATAGGGGGGGCAACGACTCAGTTTTTTGTGATCTATACACTCATAGCGCGAGTAATGATCAGTTTTTGAGTAATACGCCCATAGGGGGGGCAACGACTCAGTTTTTTGTGATTTATACACTCATAGGGCGAGTAATGATCAGTTTTTGAGTAATACGCCCATAGGGGGGGCAACGACTCAGTTTTTTTATGATCTATACACTCATAGGGCGAGTAATGATCAGTTTTGGAGATAACGCACCTGGAGGGGATGCGACTCAGCTTTTTATGGTCTCTACACCCATAGGGCGGGTAATGATCAGTTTTGGAGTTCAGGTACCCTGAGGGGAGAAGACTTCATTTTTCTTTTATGGTCTATACACCCATAGGGCGGGTAATGATCAGTTTTGGAGATAATGCACCCTGAGGGGAGGCGACTCAGTTTTTATGATCTATACACTCATAGGGCGAGTAATGATCATTTCTTTCTCAGGTACTCAGTTACTAATCATTTCAGGTATGTTTCCACCTTCATCTTCCATATGCATTCATCATCATTACATCACATCCACACCACAAAATTAGGGCATTTGTATTTAATTATCTTTTACTTCGAACGCATAAAGGCGCAAGTCATTTATGCATTCGAGTATAAGACAATTAAATAGGGGCAGCTGTAATACCCTAATTTTGAGCTTTTGAAAATAAATATTTTATTTAAAAATATATTTCTTATTTTTCATAAGAAATACCAAAAATAGTTTTTTAGATAATTTTTGCTTACAATTTATTCATTTTTCTTTATTTCTTTTAATTATCGCAATTTATCTTTTTAGGCGAAAAATGGCAAAAATATTCAAAAATAATTTTTATTTGCGCATTTTGAGTTTATTATTTATTCCTATATTTTTCTATATTTTATTTGTATTTTTCTTGCACTTTTTCTATTTTTATTTGCATTTTTTTCCTTTTTATGACATTTTCTTTCTTTTGAACCAATCCCACCATGACACCTCATTTCCTTCACTTTTTATCCCCATTTCACATTTTTGGAATAAATAGAAAATTCCAATTTTGTTTCAGCTTACATCTCTTCCCCACAAAAATAAAAAATTACAAAAAATACCCCATTTTTTATGAGATAGTATAAATAGGCTAGTTTCTCACAAACCCTAGGATAGAGTTTACTGTTCACAATCGAAATTCTTTCTCTCTTTTCTTTCTGCAGCCACTACCCTCTTCTTTCCCTTTCAAAACCCTAATCACATCTCCACCCAAAATCACTCAAAAACTTAACAAAAGAATGAAAACTAAGTGAATACAAAGCTTCTAAACACGTTCCTTCATCTCGTTTCGCCATTAATCACCGTCAAACACGCCTAAATCTACGACGAAAATAACGAAACCGAAACCGAATCCGAGAGAAAGGAAGGTAGTAGATTCGAACGTTTTTTAGTGTTATTGTGTTTGATTCGTGTTGCATCGCATACATAATCGTTCGTTTCAGCTTCGATTTCGTCCGATTTCTGTTTAAATTAATTAAATCGCGATTTTCGTGTTAGATCTAAAATTTTTATCCGTTCGTTTTCATTCAATTGCGCGTTGTTTGTTGATTCTGACACTGGATTTAGATTATACGTGAAAAACCCTTGCGATTTGACTATCCGAACATATGATATGGTGTTGTTTCGAGTTTGATTGGTGTTCTAACCGAGTTGCAAGACTCAGCCATGGAAGGCAGTGAGTCCCCGAGTCGCCTCACTCGGTCGCGTGGTAGGGATGACACGCGGACACGTGTCGGCTTTTGATTGGCCGGCGCGTTTTTTTTGTTTGTTTCTCTGGTTTGGGTTGGTGATTGGGTCCGGGTCGGGTTGACCCGTATGACCTGATCCGGTTAGTTTTTGGGCTGGCCTTCTGGCCCAGTTTTTTTTTACTGCTGAATGAACCCCCCTGGGTTGCTATATGTACCCCCTGCTGAAGGGGTATAGATTGGGCCTTAAGCCCATTTTTGTATTCTGTTTGTTTGTGTGAACTACTATTAGCACCCCCCTGCTGGGCTTGGCAGATTTGGGCTTTAGGCCCAATTTTTTTTTGGGCTGCGCCCCTGTTAGGCCCAAAGCCCATGGGCTTTCTAAAAAGGCCCATTTAGTTTTTTTAGCGTTTTCGCGTCTTTGTTTTATTTTTTAGCTTTTATCGTTTAATTTCGTTTAGCGTTAATAAAAATAAAATAAAATAATATTTTAATTCGATGTTTATTTCGCGCTTAATTTATTATTGTGCAATATATTCCATACTTCATGTTCATCACCGCATCTCATACATCTCATATTCATACACATCCTCCATGTCATCTGGTATTCTTCTTTCCCTTTGCTCTGGCTTGGTTTTCTTTTAAACTTCTCTTCTTAAATAAAACAAAAAGGAATGATGAATCAATTAAAGTGAAAAGAGGGGAGTGTGACGTATGTCCGCTCTGCTCGGGTAGGACAGTCTGTGACGTATGTCCCGGATGGTGGACTATTCTCATTTTAATTAATGAAGCTCAGTTTAGTTAATTAAAGCGAAAAGGAGAGAGTGTGACGTATGTCCGCTTGATTCGAATAGGACAGTCTGTGACGTATGTCCCGGATGGTGGACTATTCTCACTTTAATTAATTAACTTTAAATATTTGAATGAAAAGGAGGGAATGCGACGTATGTCCCGTTCGGCTCGAATTGAACAGTCTGTGACGTATGACCGGATGGTGTTCAATTCTCATTCAACTGAATAATCTCAAATCCTAAAAGATACTCAACTCACTTCAATTCTTTTTCCTGCCTCCGTGCAGTCAACTCTTTTCCACTGCTCTTGCGCAGTCAAATCTCTTTTCAACTGTTTTCCTAAACGGATAGTGTTTTATCCATTCCCCTGCTACAGACAAACGCTTAAGCCTCCGAAGCGAGCATACAAGCATACTGTTGTATCAGTGGAATGCGACCTAAGCATCGTTCACTAAAAACAACCAACACACAATCTTTCTTTTCAGGAAGAACTACGTGAGCTTTGACTTCCTCATTGTACTTGGGGGATACGTAGGAGCGAGAGCCTCTCTCGTCAAGCCAAATAATAAAAAACTCTTTTTTCCCTTTTCAGTTTAATTTGCGGTATTGTATTTTCTTTTTATGCGGTTATCTCTATTTATGCAAACCAAAATTCCTAAAATGGTTCCCGTTGAGTACAACGGATATGAGGGGGTGTTAACGTCTTCCCCTCATGTAACCAACTCCCGAACCCGACATTTAAGGTTTTATCATTATTTTCCTTTCCCCTCACGGGATGAATAAAATATGGTGGCGGCTTCATTGTTTACATTTGTGCATTGCATTTCATCATTGCATATCTGTATATTTTTTGCGCCGGGTACTACAGGAGTCGTTAGTGCAAAGAGGATGGGGGTAACATTCGGAAAGGTGAGTGAAAGTACTAAGTCAAAAGAGAGAAGGACAGCTGAAATTGAACCAAAACCCACGCCTCAAATCAATAAATATTCTTTTCTCCCAAGACACAAAAGAGAAAACGCGAGGGGTTTGTGAGAGCACTTGATAAGTGGCTATGGAAACCTAAAGCTATACAAGGTAGTGTTCTTGGACATATAGTGTCCAACAAGGGGATTGAGGTAGATAGAGCTAAAATCCAAGTCATAGAAAATCTACCACCTCCCAGGTCTGTGAGGGAAGTTCGAAGCTTTTTAGGTCACGCGGGTTTCTATTGGCGATTTATCAAGGACTTCTCTAAAATCACCAAGCCCTTAACCGGGCTGCTAATGAAAGATGTCGAGTTCATTTTCGATGAGAAGTGCCTTACGGCATTTAAACAATTAAAGGCAGCTCTCATTTTCGCACCCATCATGCAGCCACCTGATTGGAGCTTACCCTTTGAAATCATGTGTGACGCTAGTGACTATGCCATAGGCGCGGTTTTAGGACAAAGGAAAGATAAGAAGCTTCATGCTATCTACTATGCTAGTAGGACATTAGACCCCGCGCAAATGAACTACGCCACCACAGAAAAAAATCTCCTGGCTATTGTGTTTGCGGTTGATAAATTTCGTTCCTACCTAATAGGGGCCAAAATCATTGTCTACACTGACCATGCCGCAATTAGGTACCTAGTGAACAAAAAGGATGCCAAACCAAGGCTCCTAAGATGGATCTTGCTCCTTCAAGAATTTGACTTAGAGATCCAAGACAAGAAGGGAATCGACAACACAGTTCCTGACCACTTGTCAACAATGGAGGGAATGGTGCCTGAAAAGGAGCCTATAAATGATGACGTCCCGTATGAGAGGCTTGTAGCCCTTATGGAGAGTGTCGCCTCCAAGTGCCCTTTAATTAAAGACAACATCGAAGTTATCAACTCTGTCTGCACAAGAGACTCACTGCTATGGTATGCTGATTTTGTTAATTACTTAGCAGCGAGAGTCCTTCCGCCAGATTTAACTTACCAGCAAAAGAAGAAGTTCTTTAGTTATCTAAAACATTATTATTGGGATGATCCTCTCCTTTTCAAGAGAGGTGCCGATGGAGTCTTCCGTCGATGTGTCCCTGAAGATGAGGCGCAAAATATTATCACTCAATGTCATTCTGCGCCATATGGAGGACATGCAAGTACTTCTAAAACATGCGCTAAGATCTTGCAAGCCGGCCTTTATTGGCCCACTCTTTGGAAAGATGTCCACGCTGCCATAAAGAGTTGCGATCAGTGCCAACGCGCTGGCGGCATCTCTAGGCGCGATGAAATGCCTCAACATGGCATCCTTAAAGTGGAAGTATTTGATGTATGGGGGATAGACTTCATGGGACCATTCCCAACTTCTTTTGGGAACAAGTACATACTTGTGGTTGTCGATTACGTATCCAAATGGATCGAGGATGTTGCCTTTCCAACTAATGACGCCCAAGTAGTGATTAGACTCTTTAAGAACCAGATTTTCCCTAGGTTCGGTGTGTCTAGACTTGTCATCAGCGATGGTGGATCCCATTTTATCTCTAGGATCTTTGAAAGACTTTTATCTAAATATGGGGTCCGGCACCGTGTAGCAACTCCCTACCACCCACAAACAAGTGGGCAAGTGGAGGTCTCCAATAGGGAGATCAAGCAAATCTTAGAAAAAAGAGTTGCAACCTCAAGGAAGGATTGGTTCTTAAAGCTAAGTGAGGCACTGTGGGCATATAGGACAGCCTATGAGACCCCAATTGGGACCATTCCCTTCAAGCTTGTTTATGGCAAATCAGCCATCTACCGGTGGAACTAGAACACAAAGCTTATCGGGCTATCAAAGCCCTCAATTTTGATTACACCACCGCCGGTTGGAAAAGGATCTTGGATATCCTTGAGTTAGAAGAGCTTAGGTTGGACGCTTATGAGAATGCCAAAATCTATAAGGAAAGAACTAAAAAATGGCATGACAAGCGTCTATCTAGGAGAGAGTTTAAGGTAGGAGAACTAGTACTTCTTTTTAATTCAAGACTTAAACTCTTTCCCGGAAAACTTCGCTCAAAGTGGTCAGGCCCCTTTACAATTTCTAAGACATATCCTCATGGGGCGATTGAAATAAAGAGTGACTCCGGTGATACATTCACGGTTAATGGACAGCGGTTGAAACATTACAACCTTAAGGATGGTGACACTACTTTTGCCAATTTTAACCTATCCTCCCTGTCTGCTAAAACGTGAATTAAGTTCACCCTCTTTGTAGTCGAGCTCACCGACTTTAAACAAAGCGCTTGGTGGGAGGCAACCCGCTGATTTTGAATCTAATGTTTTCTTTTTAGTCCATTTTATTTTGTTGGTAATAAAGAGATAGCAAGCTCGACAACTTTACAGTTGTGAAGGCTTAGCTATTCAGGTTCTCACTTCCAAACTCACCTTTAGTCGTTGCATTGGGGACAATGATCGATTTAAGTGTGGGGGAGGAAGCTTTATCGCTTTCCTTTTACGTTCAGTCATTTAGTTTGCATGCATAATAAAACCTTAGGTTAGTTCACTTAAATTGAGTTGATTTTGCGTGTTGCTTTTGTTATTGTCTGATTTTCCCATTTCTTGAGCTATACCAAAAAAATTCTTGTGAAAAGCAAAAGTGTGAGTTCTGATACTTGATATTGATTGTCTGAAAGTGAAATTCTGGCAACCAGACAGACAAATGTTGTGCACAATGTTAGAGCACGTGTCGGAGCACTTGTCACACACTAATAATAAAACGCAGCAAAGCAAAGTAAAATAAGCGTGACAGAATAATAAAGAACACAGTGAGTTTGTTAACCCAGTTCGGCGCAATAGCCCTAGTCTGGGGGATACCAATCCAGGAATGAACTCCACTATTATAGTTCTAGTGAAAAGCACAACGTAGCCTCACTACTTGTCTTTGCACCTAGACCCTACCAATGAATGCCCTACCTAGGAACTCCTAGATATGAGACCCCGTCTCAATTCCCCACTAACAGTACAGACAGCACTGTTATTCAAAACACTTGTTCTTTTGATTGTTTAAGAGTCACACTCTAAGGACACAACTAACTACGTACTTCAAAGCTTAGGAGTAGTACACCATTACAACACAAAACACAGAGTACTTTGACTTGAATCAGAGGATACAATCAAGACTCACAACTAACAAGAAAACCTAAAACCTTAAGACACACGCTTTAGTACACACACGGTTTTCCACACAAAACTAGGGTTTGTGTCTTCACATATATATAGTTTTGAGCAGTCATTGGTTTGGGCTTCAAAACATAGCTTGGACGTTGTCAGGTCCAGCTAACAATTCTTCATGAGAAAGAATATTGTTTCCAAAAATATATCAATATTAATTATGGAAATACACCAAGGCATGACAGCCTGTACAACTCATTCAACCTGCGCGTCTTGATCTGCACGCTAGGTTAAATATAAAACTTCATAGAATCTCCAGAAGATCTTGCACATAAATATAGCGCGTGTTGGTGCACAACAATCAGGTGACACAATGCTGTTCCACATGCTACATCATTTGTCTCAGCATTTGGCTAGTAGTTGTTTTTGCAAAATGTAGCCAACATACAAAAACCCAACAATCTCCCCCTTTGGCAAAATTTTGGCTAAAACAATCTAAAGCCAGTTCTTTGGAGAGATACGCAGAACTTCTTCAAGCTCACATCATGCATAGGCATTCACAACCAAAACAATCATGGCATATAACGAAACTACCTCCAAGAGAATTCCTTGAACAGAGATAGCTTGTAACAATATCAGAGGCATTCATCATAATATGTCAAGCCTCACAGAAATAGCCAGATAAAAAGAACATATATATAGTGGGTTCATATCAAGAGATGAAAACATACTCTTGAATAGAATAATCTTCCACACAACATACTCTTGAATAGAATAATCTTCAACAGATAGAGAACAGAGATACGTGCTCCCCCTCAACACATGCATTCACATAACATACGCGCTCCCCCTCACAACATGCATGCACATAAAATAACATACTTACTTCAATAAGACAAATGTTAGGGCATCTGTCCAAACATAGCATGTGTCTGAGCATCTTCAGATCATAAGAAAAAGAATTCTAACAATACGTCTTCATGCATAAACATAGCATAGCAACTTCAAGAGCATGCAAAGATCATCTTCATAAGAAAAATTAATTTCTAACATATAACATATACTACTACTCCCCCTTTTTAGCCATAAATTCTGACAAACATCAATAATGCATAAGGAATGGCATAGAGTAGCACATCAGTCACAGAGATCACAGAGTCATAGAGGCACAGAGAGACCCCAAATAGTGTTATTACAGACCATAGAGCACACACAGGTGCAGAGTAAATGAATAAAAGAACAAAAAATTACACAAGCATTAGAAAGAGGCAGTCTCATCAGAGGCATCAGACATTTCCTCAGTGTCACCAGCAACAGAAGCATTACCATTTCCTCCTTCTTCTTCCTTGTCTTGACCTTGGGCATTCAGCTCACCCTCAGCTTCAGCCTCAGCTTTCAAAGCAGCTATAACCCTGTCAACCTTAAGCTTCTTTGCACCCAAATCTAAACTGACCTCAGTAAGTTCATCAATCATAGCCTGTCTATCCATAATACTAGTTGTCTGGACAAAAGTGCCAGCCAACTCATCAGCCTGTGGCTGGGATAATGATTTGCAATCCAGGGCAAGAGGACTAGGCCTCCTAATAGGCTCTTCAGCACTAACCAAAATATTAGGGTGTTGTTGCAGAATGATACCACATAGCAAAGTGGGGAAGGTAATTGGGAACTTAACAACAAAGGACTTAGCTTGCTCTAAAAATTGATAGTAAATATAAGAACCAAAATCAAATGCAGATTTAGTACCTACTGCGTAGATAAGCTTAGCCAGACCCGTTGCAACAGAATTGGAATGAGTGGTTGGGGACTAATTATGAGCAGCAATTTTGTTCAACAATGTATACAATGGGGACAATTTTGCAGCAGACAAATGTCTAGGTCAGTGTCTAAGCTTGTTACCTGTTATTTCCTTGCAGATGGTGTCATCAGTCACTTCCAACTCAGGAATGTCTGCAGTGGACCTTCCTAGATAAGCATTGATGATTTGAGGAGAGAAATTGACACACCTACCACGAATAAACACCTGCCTGTACTCTGGATTCCTAGAGTCATCATACTCTTCAGAGATGTTGACCACAAATTCCCTAACCAGCTTGTCATAACAATAACCCAGGTTCTTCACTGTCTTCATCAGCCCAACAAAATTCAGTACATCCATAAGTTCCTTGCATTTGAATGCATCTGCCTTCAAATTCCTTTCCAATCCAAGCCACCTATGATACACAAACTTCCAGCGAGTAGCTCCACTTTCCAAGTGAAAGGAGACATTATCCAGAGGGTCTTGAGGGATAACCAGAGGGACTTTCATGCCCTTGACAGTCTTTCTAGATGCTCCACCAGATGGGGCAGCATCTGTCTCAGCGATCTCAAATTCAGAATCACTTGAAGGGTGATCCTTTCTTTTTAGGCTCTTCTTCTTCTTCTGATCAGGCTTGGGAGTTACTTTACTCCAAGACTTGGGGGGACCAATGGGCTTCTTCCCAGTGTCAGCAGCTTTGTTTTTGTCTTTCTTAGCATCTTTACCAGCAGTAGATGCAACAACAGCAGATTTGCTCCTTGTCCTGCGAGCAATACTAACAGTAGGAGTCTCTTCTAGGTGTCTTTCTTCAGACTCCAATTCATCAACATTGACCACATCAGTTTGGTCAATGTCCACATTCTCAGCCTGACCAGCATCTTCAGGGGTGTCAGCATTCTGATCTTGAGGCTTGGGAGAGTCATTCTCATCAGCCACCACAGGTTCAGGAGTGTTTGGAACATCCAAAAACTCCACATTGGCTTGTGCCAAAGATGCTTAAGCATCTGGCACAGCATCTGGCTTATCAGTAGAGGGTTCAACATTTTCCTCTGTCAAAGCAACTTTCTCAGCAATAGTATCATCATCAATAACCGTCTTGTCATTCACATCAGCATGATCATCAACATGCAAATTCAAGTTATCAGCATCCAATTTGTCATCTACCTTAGGATTAGCAGAGCCTAGGGTTTCAGTAATCGGTTCATCTCCCTCAGACAGTTTTTCATCAGATCTAGTGATAGAAGTGTCAACATATGGTTCAACAACAGTCGATTTGAAAGGATTTTCCTTACAGTACAGATCATGCATGCTAAGACCTACACGTTGAACAGAAGAAGATTTCTTACTTTTTTGGTTTTGAAGTCTTCTTCGCAGCAGATGAAGCAGATCCTTTTCTGGTTTTCCTCTTTCATGACACAAGCGTTTTAGGGCGCTGTTTGATTGCTGGTGAATCGATCATGTGGCTAGCGGTTGAACGTTCATAACCCCCTGTGAAGTGGTTTCAGAAACAATGGGGGAAGTTTGATCATTTGCGACTAGAGAGTGAGTAGAATCATACATGATTGTAGTGAAACTTTGGAGGATTTGGAGATTTGAGAATTTTTGAATAACAATGGGAGCGGCAAGTGAGCGGTTGAGAAGTTCAGAAGAGTGTTGTAAGGAATAATGATGATTGCGTGTGATTGTTTCGTATAAGGGAAGTTTTGATTTACTTCCTTGATAGACGTGCAAGTAGCGGTTGATCGAAGAAAGAGTAACTGCTGCAAGCCTTACACACATTAACTGCTACAATTCCTCAATTAGGCAAATGCCTAACCGCCTTCTAAGTTTTTCAAATTGGGCAATATCAAGAGCTTTTGTGAATATGTCTTCTAATTGCTCCTCAGTTGCAACATGCTCAATAACAATAGCCTTTTCTTCAACCAAATCCCTGATGAAATGATGTCTGATATCAATGTGCTTGATCCTACTATGTTGTATAGGATTTTTGCAAATATTGATTGCACTCAAGCTGTCACAATATAATGTCATAGCATCTGTCTTGACATTGTACTCACTCAGCATCTGTCTCATCCACACCAATTGTGTACAACTACTGCCTGCTGCTATGTACTCAGCCTCAGCAGTTGATAAAGAAACACAATTTTGTTTCTTACTAAACCAAGATATGAGATTATTACCTAGAAAGAAACATCCACCAAAAGTGCTTTTTTTATCATCTGCACTTCCAGCCCAGTCAGCATCACAGTATCCTATCAACTTATTACTTTCACCATGAGAATACAATAATCCATAATCACTGGTACCATTCACATATTTTAAAATTCTTTTCACTTGAGTCAGGTGAGTCACCTTTGGTTCAGCTTGGTACCTAGCACACACTCCAACAGCAAATGTGATATCAGGTCTACTTGTAGTTAGATAAAGAAGAATTCCTATCATACTTTTGTATAAACTTTGATCTACATCTTCTCCCTTGACATCTTTAGATAGCTTGACATGTGTAGGAGCAGGAGTTCTTTTGGTGGCAGCATTCTCCATACCAAATTTCTTGACCATATTCTTAGCATACTTACTCTGAGAGATAAATATAGTGTCTTCCATTTGTTTTACTTGAAGACCTAGAAAGAAATTCAGCTCACCTACAAGACTCTTCTCAAACTCAGATTGCATTTGCTGAACAAAATGCTCTACCATCTGGTCAGACATTCCTCCAAAGACTATATCATCAACATATATCTGTGCAATCATAAGCTTTCCTCTCTCATCTTTCACAAAAAGCGTCTTGTCATTACCTCCCTTCGTGTAGCCATTGTTCACCAGGAACTCAGTAAGCCTCTCATACCAAGCTCTAGGAGCTTGTTTCAATCCATACAATGCTTTCTTCAACTTGTAGACATGATTTGGAAAGGCTGGATCAATAAATCCCTTGGGCTGTTCCACATAGACTACTTCATTCAAATACACATTCATAAATGCACTCTTGACATCCATTTGATACAGCTTGAATTTGAGAATACATGCAATCCCAAGTAGTAGTCTAATAGCTTATAGTCTAGCTACAAGGGCAAAAGTCTCACCAAAATCTACTCCTTCAATCTGAGCATAACCTTGAGCAACCAATCTAGCTTTGTTTCTAGTGATAGTACCATTTTCATCTGATTTATTCTTGTAAACCCATTTTGTGGCTATAATATTTGCATTATCTGGCCTAGGGACTAGATCCCACACATCACTTCTCTTGAACTGAGTCAATTCCTCTTGCATAGCATTTATCCATAACTCATCAGTCAAAGCCTCTTTAACATTCTTGGGTTCAAAGTTTGAGATAAAACAGGAATTTGATACTTCATTGTTTCTCCTTCTGGTTGTGATTCCTTGATTAGGATTACCAATGACTTTATCTATGGGATGATTCTTCTGAACTCTGATAGATGGCCCTTTGTTATTAATTGTATTTTCAGAACTAATCACTCCAGAGTCTTCTTCATTGACAACTTCATCTTCAGTCTCTTCTTGATGACCACATGCTGTGCCAAATGTACTGTCATCTGGTGCGGCATCATTACCTTTATCATCAATCACAACATTTATGGACTCCATCATGGTATTAGTTTTGGAGTTGAATACTCTATAGGCTCTGCTGTTAGTTGAATAACCTAAGAATATCCCCTCATCACTTTTAGCATCCATCTTCCTCCTTGGTTCTCTGTCAGCTAAGATATAACATTTACTTCCAAACACATGAAAGTGTTTCACAGTTGGTTTTCTATCCTTCCATGGTTGTAGGGTTTGAGGTGCTGGATGGCCTTGTGACTGATAAGGCAACAGGTTTTCATTATTCCCCAACAAAATTTGTATTATCAACTGCACTTGAGTCTTCAATTGGGCAACCTCCACCCTTAATTGCTCGTGGCCTCTCTTGAGTTCTTCCATATTTTCTTGAGACATTCTTCCCAGTCCGTTCATGGGTATCGGGATACCTGCTAGTGGTATTATTGTTTAGGGACGGTGAGTTTTTTCATGAATGAATGCATAAGAATGCATGAGAGTGGATGAGTATGCAAGAGATTTTTCATGTGCATGCAAAAAGACTTTAATGACATGTTATGACTCAAATTTTATGAGGGATGTGTTTAACATGACGACCTACATAGGAGGGCGCCTTATGTTAGGTTAGTTCTAAGCTCTTCTACCCAAACCCCTCACATGGGTGGTTCTAAGGGATTTTGTTTTTTTGCTTTCTTTTTTAGCAACATTTGAGGTTGTGGCCCACATTCAAGGCTTTCCCCATGATACATGGAGGAATCCTGAAGGGTTTCCCTCAAACGAAGTCATTGGGTTCTAAAGGTCCCCAGGGTCGCTGACCATGTTCGAAATTCCAACAGGAGGATGGGCTAGCCAATGCCTGAGGGACGTTTCGAATAGATCTACCCTGAGCGGAGTCTTCGTAAATCACCTGAGGGATGTGCATCCCGGGGGTCCATACTAACAACTCCTAACTTAAACTTAAGGTTTTTCTCAAGCTTGTGTTTAAAGCTTCCCTCAACAATAGATAAATCACCCCACAATATAATAACAAATAAAATAATGCGGGAAAATAAAACAAAAAATAAAATAGAAATAAAAATAAAAAACAAGCAAATAAACATTTAACCCTAGGACTAACATGGATAGGCCTAACTCTCTAAGTCCCCAGCAGAGTCGCCAGATGTCGCGCCGCGAAAATTGCCCGAGCGTTTAGGACACTCGGAATGACACAGAGTCGCCACCTAATTTTATTTTATTAGGAAAATATCGATAAAACCTAAAAACAACGGAAAGATGGTCATCGCAACCATTTCCAAGTTCGAGAGTTGGTTATGCAAGGGGAAGGTATTAGCACCCCTCACATCCGTTGTACTAAACGGGAACCTCCTAATTAATTATAGGGTATTAAGTATTTTCTTAGAATTTTATATACATGTTTTTTATTAGTTTTTTATTTAACTAGAAATATTTACAAGAAGGGGGGAAATTTACATTTTTTATTATCATTATGCTTGACAAGATGACTCTTGCTCCTACGTATCCTCCGGTGCGATGAGGAAATCAAAGCTACGTAGTTCTGGGTATGGTGTTGGTTTGTGTTTTTTATGAAAAAAAGAATTTTGTTTTTACCTCTTAAAATGACTTTTAAGAATTGACCCGAAGGCGGAAAAATTGATTTGATTTGTTGATTTTTTTAATGTCTTTTTTGAGTTTGAGTGGAAGACGAATAACCGGTAGAAGAAGCGTGCGCTAAATCTTCGATTATTCGAGGGGAGGATGAATGTGCATTCGGGCGCCCTTTTTTAATCCACATTATTTTTTAGAATATATTTTGTTTCCAAGAACATAAAATTAGCATAGTAAAATTTGTGTACCGCTTTTTAGCGTTTATATACTACAATTAGATTAAATAATTAATTTAAAATTAGTTGAAATAAATTAAACGAGTTGAATGAATTATATGAATTAAATTGACTAGAGATATGCTTTGTTATTGATATATGTTATATACATGACTCTAAATTATAGTTAGTGTAAATTAAAGTGACAAAAAACAAATAACAAGGCACCAATATTAAAGCAAGAAAACAATTTGATTGTAAAAGGTAGAGTAGTGTACCGTTTTTCTTTCTTTCTTTGTTTCTGTTGCTTGCTAATCTCTCCAATTACTTGTGCTCATGTGTCGCGGGATTTTTGAGATATACCCCACTACAGTTTTATTTTTCATTTCCAAAGGAGGGGAAAAATTAAAAACCTTTTAAAAGAAAGAGATTCTAGGTACGGGGGTTAGTTGCACTTGAGGAAGGTATTAGCACCTCAAGCGCCCATGGTACTCCATGGTAACCTCTTATATGTTTTTTAGTGCTTTATGTACATGCTTTAAGAATGGAGGAAGAAGTTGTATAGAAGAAAAGAAAAGAAAAGAAAGTGGGTAAAAGTTAAGAAAATTTTATTTCATAAAGTAAATAAAAGAAAAAGAAGTATAACTATTTTTTGTGTTTGTAAAAGGTTTTATTTTTTTGAGAGAAATGCAATTGTTGTATTGTGAAGAAAATGTTGTTGAGAGGAAGAAATTGTAAGAAAGTATAAGTATTGTTATGTAAAAAAAGAAGTTAAATGTTTGAAAATGAAAGTGTATTTGTTTTTTTGGAAAAATGTGTTGTAAAGGAAAGAAGTTCTTGTTGCTAAAAAAAATGTAAGAAAAGAGGAAAAAAAATGTTGTGATAAAAGCATGTTAAAATGATTGTAGTGACGTTGAGATTAAGGTGAACTTGCGTTGTTTTGTAAAAGGATCGCATGTTTGTTTTTAAAGGAAGGGTTTTTCGTTTCAAAAAAGTCTCGTAATTAATTTGAAATTTAACTACGAGTCCTCTCCTTTGGAAATGAATTTTTTGGCGTTGTGTGTGATGTGTGAGCTAGGAAAGCAATAAAAGCGATAAATAAAGTCCTACGCTATTACAACCCAATTGAATAATTAATATTTACAACCATATCGAATTTGAATAAATAATAATAACAATAAGCAATAAATAGATAAAGGGGCGATGCATATAAAATTAAAAAATGCAAGTGCGGAAAATAAATATGATGATGAATATGCACATACGAGAGGAAAAGGAAACATCGCAAAATAACATCCTAATTAAAAGTGGAGTGTGTGAAAGAAATGTGTCGGAGGCAAAGACATGATAATACATTTTTGGAGGCCACTTACAACAACAAATAATTCTAACCTAGGCACACAAGCAACATGCAATTTTTACTTATCAAAAGAAAAGTTTTTATTTTTATGAAGAGAATGAATTTAGGCTAAAAGGCTCTTAACTATTAATGCTAACGTTAGAGCTCAATGATTTTATTAATTAAAATATTGTCTCTAACATGCATTTTTAAAATGATGCATTGTCCTAATCTAAATGCAATGCATGTATGCATGTAGGAAAATGTGAAGTAAGATTGTAATGTGATGCAAAAATTAGTGTCAATGTCATGTAAAAATGCAAGAAGTGTAGATTGTGATGTAGTGAAAAAAATGTAGTGTTGCAAATGCATGTATGCATGAAAAAAAATGTGTAGTGAACATGTGATATGAAAAATGTAATATGGTGTAGAAGTTTTTGTAAAAAAGGTTATGTGACTAAAAAATGCATAATGTGATGTAGTGCAAAAATGTAAGATTTTTAAATGCATGTATGCATGAAAATTTTAATAAAAGTATGTTATATGTTTTTTATAAAATGGAATTAAATGAAGACATAATCATGTTATCAACCATAAAAGAAAAAAAAAATAACAAACATAGCATAATTCAATTTTTGGCATTTTTGTAATTTTTTTATATTATTTTTGCATACTAAATAACTAAAGAAAAAAAGACATGGCTAACTAACTAACATTTTTTTGTTTTCCTTTGACATCAAAATAATTAGAAAAAAAAATTTATTTAAAGAAGAGTTTTTTTTTTTGAACTTAGAAATTTTTCCCTTTTTTTGTAACAAAATAAAAATTGGCATAAACACTTGAACTTGATAATTGATAAAAAGAAATGAACTCACACATACACATTATTTGGGATTCAAAGTCTTTGAATATTAATGCTAACATTTTGAACTCAATAACTTTGTGTGAAACAAGGTTTCAAACACAAAAAATAAAAATAAAAATGAAAGTCACAAAAAAAAACAGAAAAAAGAAGGGAGGGCGAATTGGGCTAAAAAGGGGTGAGGCCCAAAAGCAATTTTAGAGAACCGGGTCAAATCCGACCCGGTCTATGACCCGGTTCAGAAACCGGCTGGGGGGCGCGCGCAGCAGCCCTGGGGGCGCGCGGAGTAAAAAAAAGAAGGGGTATGTGAAGCTTTTTCTTTCCCTTTTTGGTATTCTTTTCATCATTTTTTTTTCTTCTCTCTCAGACTCGCCCTCCTCCTTCTTTCTCTGGTTTTTTCCTCACTTTCTCTTCAAGAACACCTTATGAACCCTAACCCTTCAAATCTCCAAAAAAAGTTCAAATCGAAAATCTCAAATCACAAACCTCACATGAAAACATCTCCTAAACATGAATCTAAACTCAGAAAACTCAAACAACAAACACATCGGTTGGATCGACCCCTAAACCGAAAACGAAACCCTACCCCCAAATCAAACCCTAACTCTCGAAATCAAACCTAAACATGCAATTAACCGGATGAATAAGCGATAAACAAACTTGGATTCAACATACCACACAAAGAGAGTTCGGATCTAAACCCTAGATCTATATTTTTCAAAAAAAATCAGAAAGAAAACGGGAAAGGGTTTGATGCAAATGAATGAAGAGATGAGTTTGATACCTCTCCGGCCGTGAATCTTCTTGTAAGTTCTTTCCTTTTCCTCTCCTCTCGGTTCGTTCCTGTCTTTCTCTCTGTTTTGCTCGTTTCTTGCCCTTCTCTGACTCGTGCTCCTTTTCTTGTGTGTTTGCGAGGTTCTTGTGTGTTGTGGTGATGAAGGCTGGAACCAACAAACTCTTCACAGTGTGTGAAAGATGTTGCTTCTGGGTTTTTTTGTTTTTTCGGTTTTGTTTTTGTTGTTGATTTAGTTTGTGTTTTTTTGTGTTTCTGTTTGGTTTATGGGTTGAAGGTGGTTTGAATGAGGGTTGAGTTTTTTTGGACAGAAAGTGGTTGGAGAAGAAAGTATTTTTTTCTAACTTTCTTCACTGTGTTCTTGTAGTTTATTTTATTTTTTGGTTATGTTTGAGTTTTGTGTTTGTGATTTTGTTTCTGTTTTTCTGAAAAGAAATTGTTCTAAGCTAATATTTTTGCTCTCTGATCCGCCCCCCACTATCGTGAAATTGTGTTCTATTAAGTAGACTGGAAATTAGGGTTTGATGTATGAAAATGGAAAAGAGTAGAACATGCTTTGTTGATACAGAAATTGGTTTTTTGAAAATTTGTATTGAAAGTGGAAAGGGACAAAAAAAAGTCATTGTTGTGTACTGTCTTTGTTCAGAAAGGAGGTTGAAAAATACATAGGATCCTCTTCTCAAATTTTGTTTTTTGATGTTTCTATTTTTTTTGTGGTAAAAGTAATAACAAAAATAATAGTAGTGGAAAAAGGAAGGAAATGACCGAAAAAAGGAAAAGAAAAGGAGTAAAAAACTTTTTTTCTGAATTTTGAATAATAATAATAACAATAATAATATTGATAATAATATAATAGTAATAATAATAATAATATGGATCAAAGGAGAAAAGATAATAAAAAGGAGAAAGTAAAAAACTATTTTTGCCTTTTTTATGATCATATATATATTTTAGTAAATGAACAAAAAAAAAGAATTTTGAACTAATGATAATAACCAATAAAAAGTAAAGGAACATAAATAAAGCAAAAGAAACTCTTTTTTTTGAAAAGGATTTTTGATAATAATAATAATAATAATAATAAAAGTATTTATAATAATGATGATAAATGATAATAGTAATAATAATGGTTAAAAATAAGACGATGATAAATGAGCGGACATGAAAGTACGACGATAAAAAAAGTGATAAAAAAAACGAACATAAACAAAACGACGAAATAAAGAACAGATGTGATGACACTTTTATTATGCGATGAATGTTTTTGATATTTTATAACGAAAAAAGAGGACAGTGGATTTTAGGTCCAAAATTGGGGTACAACATCATGTTTTCTCTTTCTATGCAAATGGTGGCTGTTTTTTTTGTAAGTGTTGTGGATGGTAGTGGAGATTGATGATGATGAAGGTGAATGTGTTGTTCTTGGGGAAAGAACACACACTAGAAAGTAGAAAAGAGAATTGACTCTTAGTGTTTTTTTTGGTTGTGTGTAGAGAATTAGGTGTGTGAATTATTATGTAGAAAGAGCCTCTATTTATAGTTTTGAATTTAGGCTTTTTAAAACTTGAATGAATCTTGAGAGATTTGGTTTGTAAATTAATTTGAGAGATTTTGTTTGTTTTTAATGATTGATTTGCTCTCATTTTATGTTTTAGTGTTAATTCTCTTGCTTGCTCTTCAAGACCAAATATTTGGTCTTCTTTTGTTTTGATTTACTTCTTTTTTTATATTTTTGTGTCTTTCTTATTTTCTTTCTACATAAGTCTATATATTTTCTTTCTTTTTATATATATGCTTTATTTTTATAATTTTGGACAAACAAAAAAAGTGATAATAAATATTTTAATTCAAAAAGTTTCTTGTTAGAAAAATAATTTAGAAAAATTTAGTATGATTAATGGGATAAAAATAAAGGTACCAAGTGAGACTTGAACCCATGACCTTGTGCTGGCAATATTCTTAAATGTCCTTCTCACCACCATCTCAACTAACTTGCTATTTTGAAAAGCAAATTGACTAAAAAATATATACAAAATCAAGAGGGTAAATTTTGGGGTATGACAATAAGTGTCACACTCAGTTCTGATATGACCATAACCTTCACACTCATGGCATTGAACACCTTTGCCTTGACTTGGCTTCTCATCTGTTTTTGGTTTCCTTTGATTGTTGACATTCCTATTACTGCTGTGACTGTTGTCTAGAGCATGTGTCTTGGCTTGTCTGTCAAACCTTTTGAAAGCTTTATTAAATTTCTTACCCAACATCACAATAGTTTCAGATAGACTATCATCAGCCTCCATATCACTGTCCTCAGATTTAGAAGCAAAAGCAATACTCTTTGTTTTCTTTTCAGATCTTTCATTTGCAGCCATTTCAAATGTTTGTAAAGACCCCACTAGTTCACCCATTCTCAATTCTGAGATGTCCTTGGCTTCTTCTATAGTAGTGACCTAAGCATCTTCTTTACCAAGTTTTCTTCAGAAATATTTTCTCCCAAAGCATCAAATTGATTATCAAACTCGAGTATTCTCATGTGGAAATCTTGAATGCTTTCATCATCCTACATCTTCAAGTTCTCAAACTTACTGGTCAAAAGTTGCACCCTTGAGCTCCTTACTTTTGAGTTACCCTCATGAACAGTTTGGAGTTTCTTCCATGCTTCCTTAGCAATAGTACATTTTTTATCAATTTGAAAATGTGCGCATCAACTCCATTGGTTAAGGCATTTAGAGCCCTTGAATTTGCATTGGCCCATGCTTCTTAATCCTTGCTCCATTCGTCCTCAGGTTTCAGCTTAGTGACAGTCTCTCCTTCCTTACAACCACAGCTCTCCATGTTTTGTGATCCATGGATTTCAAAAACGTAGTCATTTTAGACTTCCAGTCATCATAGTTAGCATCACCAATCAGAAGTGGTGGTCTATTCATTAGTCCTCCTTCTTTGTCCATTTTAGACAAATGTTGTGCACAATGTTAGAGCACGTGTCCGAGCACTTGTCACACACTAATAATAAAACGCAGCAAAGCAAAGTAAAATAAGCGTAACAAAATAATAAAGAACACAGTGAGTTTGTTAACCAAGTTCGGCGCAATAGCCCTAGTCTAGGAGATACCAATCCAGGAATGAACTCCATTATTATAGTTCTAGTGAAAAGCACAACGTAGTCTCACTACTTGTCTTTGCACCTAGACCCTACCAATGAATGCCCTACCTAGGAACTCCTAGATATGAGACCCCGTCTCAATTCCCCACTAACAGTACAGACAGCACTGTTATTCAAAACACTTGTTCTTTTGATTGTTTAAGAGTCACACTCTAAGGACACAACTAACTACGTACTTCAAAGCTTAGGAGCAGTACACCATTACAACACAAAACACAGAGTACTTTGACTTGAATCAGAGGATACAATCAAGACTCACAACTAACAAGAAAACCTAATACCTTAAGACACACGCTTTAGTACACACACGGTTTTCCACACAAAACTAGGGTTTGTGTCTTCAAATATATATAGTACTGAGAAGTCATTGGTTTGGGCTTCAAAACATAGCTTGGACGTTGTCAGGTCCAGCTAACAATTCTTCATGAGCAAGAATATTGTTTCCAAAAATATATCAATATTAATTATGGAAATACACCAAGGCATGACAGCCTGTACAACTCATTCAACCTGCGCGTCTTGATCTGCACGCTAGGTTAAATATAAAACTTCATAGAATCTCCAGAAGATCTTGCACATAAATATAGCGCGTGTTGGTGCGCAAGAATCAGGTCACACAATGCTGTTCCACATGCTACAGCATTTGTCTCAACATTTGGCTAGTAGTTGTTTTTGCAAAATGTAGCCAACATACAAAAACCCAACAGAAAGTATATAGGTTGTTTGCACTTCTAGGCTATTTTGTGAAAGTTGGGTAACGGTTAGATAAAATCAATACCGTTTTAACACCTTAGATTCCCAGAAGTGTGTAAAACCGATTTGAGTATTAGTTTTGACAAAGCTTTGAACTTGAGTTTTAATGGACCCTTAGTAGTTTATTTAGCAGTCGGCACCATCTCAAGGCACAAACTAAGTGGGAAACCGAAGAATATAAGTGAATGATCTTGAATATACATGTTTATAAATACTATTGGTTGATTCTTTGAAATAATTGATGAAAATTCAACAAATGTTAAAACATGCGAAAGAAAAAAATACCATAGTATAGAAATTCATTAGTAGTTGGTTCAGAGGTGTCTGATTCTGAACTTGGTAGGGCGGGTTACGATCTGATCCCCCGCAACTGCGAAGTGAGTAAAGCAAATAGGGGTTACCAAACTTATGTTATCATTACCCCTCGCTATATGATGGTCATAATCACTAACAGGTTTCCTACCATAGGCGTGTACAAGATAAAGGGCTTAATGTGATTGCGCTAGAATGAAAAGGGTAAATGAAACTTAGGTGAGAGGTAGAATCCAGAGGACATGCTTCAGGTCTGTTTTCATATAATGGGAGTCTCTTGTGTCATTACGGTGTTTTTGTTATTTGTATTGTTATCTGACTCCCATGTCTTAGCCGGCAACCACGTATGAGTAGAATGATCGTGTCATGTGTTTTTACTTGTGCTATGCAATTCATTATTCTTTTATGCTTGAGGACAAGCAATGGTTCAAGTGTGGGGGAATTTGATGACACGAAATCATATCGTATTTTTAGCTTAATTTATGTGAACTTTAGTTGCATTTTCATATGTTTTTATTTCATTTGTCTATTTTTATGTTGGTATTTGTTTTCTTTTCAGTAAAGTCGAATAAAATAGGTCGGAGAAGAGAATTGAGCAAAAAGGGTCAAAAATGGAGCAAAAAAGGGGGTGCGAACAAGCAAAATCAGCAAAACCCAACAAACTGGGCTGGTGGCGCCCGCCACCAGCTTCGTGGTGCCCGCCACAGAATGAAGGCCCAATTGAAACAACATTTTGCGCAACTTGGGGAGCAAGCAGGCGTCTGATCCGTTTCTGTTCCTAATCGTACGGCTAATGGATGAGATCAAAGTGAAGCCTATCCGGTTCAGATTTTGCAGAAGAAGTAGATGGTTTAGGCTTGGTGATTGGAGTGGTTCGTTTGAGAGTGATGATGGGAGGGGATTTCTCACGTGTCACTTCATTTTCTTCTTCTTCATCAGAATCAGAAATGGTATGGACAGTGATGTCAATAACCACATTTTTCTTAGTACCAAAACCAGACAAAATACGTGCAGACCTCCTAACGGTGCATGCATCAAAGGATTTTGTTCTTCTCATTTTTCGCACATAAGGAGGTGATTGTGTGTTAGGCTCAGCAGAGGGTGTTTGTTGATCTTGTTCAACAATGTTTGGTGTTGGAGAAGGTGGGTCAGAGAAATTTAGGGAAGATGAAGAGTTTGGTGAAGGTGAAACTGGTTTAGGAGAAGATGATTGAAGGTGTTCATCAGATTGTGCCACATTAGAAGGTTTAGGTGAAGGATTTTGTGAAGGAGAAAGGTCATGTTCACTTGCTACAGTGGTATTTTGAGTAGTGGGTTTAGATGAAGAGGGTTCAGTTGGGAGATCATTCAAAGAATGATTAGAGAAAGCTTCATCATTTAGAGGAACAAAAACAATGAGGGCTTTTGACAGATCTTCTTGGCTCATTTCATCACAATGAACAGTGTCTGAGTGAGTTTCAGACGGAGGTGGTGACGGTGGTGATGGGGGTGATGGAGAACGAGGAGGAGAAGGCGATGGTGAAGGGGTTCTATTTCTCCTAAGAACTGGAACTTTTGTTCTTGCCATTGATGAAGGTATGAGGTAGTTGGAGAGAGAAATGAAAACTGATTTGATAATGGTGAGAAGAAGAAGGAACGGTTTTGGGAAAGAGAAAGTAGTGGGTGGTTAAGTAAAAAGATAGCTTGGATATGTGAGAAGGTTGGACAAAGTAGGACACTATTTATGATAGATAATGATGGTACCTTTTACCATTTAAAAAAGGTTTATAGGGAGATAGCCTAGTACAACAAGGGGACTTAATAGTTTTCATTCTCCAAGAACATGTACTACCACATAGTAATATGAAAACATATAAAATGCAAGGGATGAAAATAAAATGACTGAAAACCAAAATCATAAAATTTTTAGAGAATGTTCTCATATCATTCTCCTATAAACGTGTTTCACAAGGAATTGGGATTTTTGATGATTTTCAAATTTTCTTTGATAAAAATGAAACGATCCTCAACCAAAGGTTTAGTAAAAATATCAGCAAGTTGATTTTCAGTATCCACAAAAACTAATTCAACTTCCTTTTTACTGACATGATCACATATAAAATGATGCTTGATTTCAATGTGTTTTGACCTAGAATGTTGAATGGGATTTTTTGACAAATTAATAGCACTAGTATTATCACAAAGAATTTGAATGTTTGTGTACCTTAATGAGAAGTCTTCAAGTTGGTTTCTGATCCATATCACTTGAGAACAACAATTTGCTGCAGACACATATTCTGCTTCAGTTGTTGAGAGTGCTATGGTATTCTGTTTTCTGCATGACCAACTGACAAGAGCTTCACCAAGAAGTTGACAAGCACCACTTGTGCTCTTTCTTTCTAATTTGTCACCAGCATAATCAGCATCACAATAGGCTTTTAGATCAAAATGAGTACCCTTTTTGTACCATATGCCGACATCAGGTGTTCCCACCAAATATCTGAAGATTCTTTTGACTGCAGTTAAATGAGATTCTTTGGGAGCACTTTGAAATCTTGCACAAATGCCCACTGAGAATACTATGTCAGGTCTGCTTGCGGTTAAGTATAAAAGAGATCCAATCATTCCTCTATACTCCTTTTCAGATACATTTTTACCATTTTCATCCTTGTCTAGACTTGTTGATGGATGCATAGGAGTTGACATGATTTTGGCTTCATTCATCTTGTATTTCTTGAGTAAATCCTTGATGTATTTTTCTTGACTAATAAAAATGCCATCACTTTGTTGCTTGATTTGCAAGCCAAGGAAAAATCTAAGTTCTCCCATCATGCTCATTTCGAATTCACTTTGCATAAGGTTAGAAAAAGCTTCACACATTTTTTCATTAGTAGCTCCAAAAATAATATCATCAACATATACTTGAACAATAAGCAATTCTTCCTTGTTAGTTTTTATAAAAAGAGTAAAAACCATTTTCAAGTAAAAAGGTGCTCAATCTATCATACCATGCTCTTGGAGCTTGTTTAAGTCCATAAAGAGCTTTGGTAAATTTATAAACATGATTAGGTTTATGTTCATCAATAAAACTAGTAGGTTGATGCACATAAACTTCCTCATTTAGAAAGCCATTTAAAAAAGCACTTTTCACATCCATTTGAAAAAGTTTAAAGCATTTATGTGATGCATATGCAAGTAAAATTCTTATTGCTTCTAACCTGGCAACTGGAGCAAAGGTTTCATCATAGTCAATACCTTCTTGTTGATTGTAACCTTGTGCTACAAGTCTAGCCTTATTTCTGATTACCTTGCCATCTTCATCAAGCTTGTTTCTGAACACCCATCTTGTTCCAATGATTGAATGATCTTGAGGATGTGGTACTAAATCCCATACTTTATTCTTCTCAAATTGTAGCAATTCTTCTTTCATAGCTTCAACCCATGATTCATCAGAGATAGCATCATCTATAGATCTAGGTTCAATTTGAGAGATCATTACGAGATCATTCTCCAAATTTTGAAGAGCTCTTCTAGTTCTTACACCATCTTCAGTGTTTCCAATAATTTGATCTTGAGGATGATTGTTCACTAATCTCCATGTTTTAGGAACACTAGGTAATGACTCTTGATCAACATTGAGTGGTGGTTCTTCATCATTGTTTATTGAAGGTTCTTGATTGTTATGAGCTTGTGAATTTTTCTCACTTTCTTCTTCTTCCTTTTCTTCAGTGATGATATTTGGATTTATTTCTTCAAACTCATCAAATTTGACATGCATACTTTCTTCTACAGTTTGGGTTCTAAGGTTGTAGATTCTGTAGGCTTTAGATGTGAGAGAATAACCCAAGAATATTCCCTTGTCTGACTTTGAGTCAAATTTTCCCAAGTTATCTTTGATGTTTAAGATGTAACAGTAGCAACCAAAGATATGAAAGTATGAAACATTTGGTGTCCTCTCTTTCCAAAGTTCATAAGGTGTTTTGTTGAGAATTTTTCTGATGGTTACTCTATTCAAAATGTAGCAGGCAGTGTTGACAGCTTCAGCCCAAAAGTATTTCTCCACATTTGATTCATTCAACATTGTCCTAGCCATTTCTTGCAATGTTCTATTTTTTCTTTCAACAACACCATTTTGTTGAGGAGTTCTTGGACAAGAGAAATTGTGAAATATGCCATTTTCATTAAAGTATGATTCAAATAAAAAGTTTTCAAATTCTCCTCCATGATCACTTCTTACTGAAATAATTTTGGAGTCTTTTTCATTTTGAACCCTTAAGCAAAAAGCTTTAAATGCCTCAAAGGATTCATCTTTATGTTTTAAAAATAACACCCATGTAAATCTTGAAAAATCATCAACAATGACAAAACCATAATTTTTGCCACCAAGACTAGTAGTTTTGATAGGTCCAAATAAATCTATGTGAAGTAATTCAAGAGGCTTCTTTGTTGATACAAAATCTTTTGGTTTGAAACTACTTTTAACTTGTTTTCCTCTTGTACAAGATTCACATACTTTATCTATATCAAAACTGATCTTGGGTAAACCTCTTACTAGGTCAAGTTTGGAAAGTTTTGAAATTGTTTTCATGCTTACATGACCAGTCCTTTTGTGCCAATTCCATTTGTCATTTTCAAGAGAGATAAAACATGATTCAACAGGAAGTTCATCTAAGTAGAAAACATACATATTTCCTTTTCTTGAACCAGTAAACAAGATTTCATTTGAAGAAGATTTTTTAATTTCACATGTGTGAGGTTTAAAAATAACTTCATAACCATTGTCACATAATTGACTTATGCTCAATAAGTTATGTTTAAGTCCAACAACATATTGCACATTTTCAATCTTGCCAGAATTAATCTTACCAATGATGCCTTTACCTTTTATATTAGCTTTTTCATTGTTTCCAAAAGTGACTGTGCCACCATCCTTTTCAACAAGTGACAAGAAGTTTTGTTTATCTCCATTCATATGTCTTGAGCATCCACTGTCCAAGTACCATGGCTTTTTCTTGACTGCTAGATGACATTCCTGCACTTGATGTTAATAATGTCTTAGGTACCCATAATCTTTTGGGTCCTTGAGAGTTAGTTTGCCTCTTAAAAGGTCTTCTTTCATTTTGATATGAATGTTTCTTAATAGAGGTTTCGTTATCTAAAAAACTTCTCTGATTATTCTGTGAATAATTCTGTTGAGAATGTCTGGAGAATGTTCTCCTGTTCTGTTGATACTTTCCGAGAACGTTGTGAGAATGTTCTCTCTGAATATTTCTTTCATATTTCAGCTTTCTGTTTTTTCTAAAACAGAATTTTTCAAGATGTCCTTCTTTGTTACAAAAAGTACATTTGTATTTTGTGACTTTTTGACTCTTTTGTGGAACAAAAAACTTTTCATATAGTTTTTGACTTTGATGGTTTCTAAAACCTACTCCAGTTTTGTCTAAAGCTCCAACTTGTGATCCCATAATATTTTCAAAAGTTTTTGTAGAATTTACAAAACATGTTATATCATTTTCTAATTCAGAGATGGTCTGTTTCAAAATAATATTTTCTTCTTGAATTTTAGAACATTCTTGAGACTTAATTTTATCAATTTCTATTCTATGACTTTCTTGCATGCTAAAAATAATTTCATTTAGTTTACCTACTTCAGTTTTATACTTATCTTTTTTTAAGGTTATCTTAGTGATCTCATTTCTAAGTTGTCCATTTTTTTGAGAAATAAGTTGAGAGACATATAATAAGTTATCAAATAAATGTTCAGTTTTTTGACATGATGCACAAGGATCAAGGGTTACCTCAGAGTTTGATTTTGTCATGAAGCACATGTTGGCTTCTTGTTCTTCTTCATCTTCATCTGTCTCATCCCATGTAGTCATCAATGATTTCTTATTGAAGGATGGTTTCTTTGCTTTTGGACATTCATTTTTGTAGTGTCCAAATTGCTCACAACCATAGCATTTCACTTTGCTTAGGTCTGTTTCAGGTTTGATTCCATTTCTTCTAGCTGGAAATTTTCCTTTGAGTTGATTCTTTCTCTGCAGCAGCCTTTGGATTCTTCTGGTGATAAGTGCTAGCTCTTCCACATTGTCTTCTTGTAGAAAATCACTTTCATCTTCATCATTCTGAGAACATTCTGTCTCTTGAGTATCCAAGACAATCATTTTCTTTTTGATTGGTTTATCTTCCATAAGAATTGATTCATGAGCTCTTAGTGATCCAACTAAATTTTCTATCTTCATTTCAGATAGATTCCTTGCTTCTGTAATAGCTGTGACAATATGTCTCCAACTCTTTGGTAAACATCTTAGGATCTTTCTTACTCTCTCATGTGTAGTATATGTTTTTCCTAGAGAGTTGAGTTCATTTATGATGATTGTGAACCTTCCATACATTTGATCCACTGTTTCATCTTCTTTCATTTCAAAGAGCTCAAACTTTCTTACTCCAATGTCAATCCTTGTTTCTTTGACATGACTAGTTCCTTCATGATGCGTTTGTAGTGTTTCCCACATTTCCTTTGCTGTCTTGCATTCCATAATTCTATCACATTTTTCTCTAGATAAAGCACTTTTCAAGAATAACTTAGCTCTGTTGTTTAGAAGCACTCTTTCTGATTCTTGAGTAGTCCATTGATCTTGACTCTTTGGCTTTGTAACATCTTTATCAGTGATGGTTGGTTGAAATTCTCCATGTTCAATAACTGACCACATGTAGTTGTCTTGTGATCTAAGAAATAACTCCATTTTATCTTTCCAATAATAATAGTCTTCTCCTTCAAATAGAGGTGGTCTATTTGATGATCCTCCTTCAGCTATGAACTTTGCGCCTTTAGCCATTACTTCCTTCCTGAATCTTTTCCTCTAGCACTTGTTAGATGCTCAGTCTTAGAGACAGTGCTCTGATGCCAATTGAAGTAGCAAAGTTTTTCACAAGAAAGGGGGGGTTTGAATTGTGACCCTTTAAAATTAAACTCAATTTGTTAGTAGTATAAGTTATATGATAAATCAAAACTTAAATGAATGAATTAAACCAAAACAGATAGCAAAGAATGTTAAGAGAATGTTCTCTGATCAGCCTATGTTAGATTGCAGAGAACGTTCTTGTAATATTCTTTCAGAATATTATGGTGTGTGTAAGTGTGTCTGTTTTGCAAGAGAATAAGGATAAAGAGAAGGAGTATAACACAAAGAGTTTATACTGGTTCACCCTTAATTGGGCTAGTCCAGTTTCCCACACCAAGTGAGGGTTTCCACTATTCTCTTTTGATCTTAAGCCCAAGACCAAAAACTTCTGTCAAGCTATACAAGCTTATCTTCCACCTTATACCCAAGGTGATCTCTACCTTTCCTTCTAAGGTAGTTACTCAACCAATAGTAACGTATTGATGAGCAAGTTCTTTTCTTATTACAAAGAGTTGTTTGGATCTAAAGCTTAACAACAAACCAAACCAGGTTTATAAAGCTTTCTAAGTAATTATAAAAATCTCTCTGAAAATCACTCAAATGAATTGCTGATCCAAGTATGCAATTATGAAGCTTTGGGGTGAAAGAGATCAAAATAAGAGTTTGTGATTCTTGTGCGTGAAAGACAAGTAATTGATGATTGATATTGCTTCAAAACTCTTGCCTTGCTCCTGCTGTATTCCATGCTATTTATAGTTGTTGAAGAGCCTTTGGAATCTTGGAGAATGTATGAGAAAATCAGAGAACAAAGAACTAGCCGTTACTCACAAACTTGGAGTAAGCTGGAGAATGTTCTGAGAATGTTCTCCAAGAGGAGCGTCTTGATGAGCTGGCATTGTACTATCATTGCTTGATAAGCAAGTGTGACCGTTGCCTTTGAATTCTGCTGTCATATGAGAACAATGCTTCAGGGAGAATGATGAAAGAACATTCTCACAGAACTGTTACATTCTCTTGTAGTATCTTCATAGAATAGTGGGAGAATGGTGTGGGGACAGCTTTATCTTCAAGTAACCAGCTGTAACTGATCAAGGCTATGTAGAAAAGTACTTTTGCAAGTACAACCTTGATGAAGTAGAGTGTAGCCTTTGTTGGAGAAAGGACTAACACATCTTGGAGAATGAACATTGAATAAGTCTTTGCAAGTACATAACAACTCATAGTTAGAAAGTTGTTGTCTTCTCCTCATTGGTCTATGTTCTTCTCTATCATAATAAATTCAGATATTTAATTTATTATGCCTATGAGGTCAAAGAACATTCTTTGGCACATGCTCCATGTGATGGCTTAAGATAGTAAGTCCCATAAGATGTTTGATCAAGATTCTTGCCATAATGGAATAAGTTGCTGTAGAGATCTTGTGCTTAAATTCTCATGAAAAGTCCTCCTTTGTCTTGTTCATTTATCACTTAAAATAAATAAGTGCTTTGACTTTGAAGAACAAACATGTTGGAGTCCAGAGAATGATGAGAGAATGATGTCTATCTTTCTTGTATCATTCTCAGAGCTGATATCAAATGTTTTGCTTTGCATAATAATTCCTATCTTTTTAATATCACTCAAAAGCACTTGTTAGATAACACAATGACCAAAATTATACATTAAAATATAATTAAGAGGTTTGTTATCTTTAAAACAATAAATTGGGATTTTGCCTCAATAGGGACAATACCTTAACTCTCAATACAATTACCATCCTCAACATTTCGAGGAACCGGAAGAATCCGTGAGTCCTAGCCTATTAGCGTTATTTGATGAATTTATGGAAGCCTCCGCAAATGCTAGGCTAGAGCGACAATTTAGAGAATTTATGAGAGAACAAACCCTCGCAAATGAAAGGATTAGACTACGCAATCTTGAACATATTAAAACCCTAGAGAAGCTCAACGATACGGTTGACTCAATAGCGACTCACCAAGAGTCAATGGAGACGCGAATCTCCCAGCTCGCTCAGTCAGCCATAAGACCCTCTCACGAGAGACAAGTAAACGTTGTAGCAAACATTAGTGGAAGCGAGATTGAGATGTCTAGTAAGAACGACAATGTCGACGAGTGTTTTGGCAAGGAAAGAGTGGAGATCGAAGAAACATCACCGACACTCCCCCCTAGTGAGGTAGTCGAAGAGGTAGAGAAGGGAACACTGTATGTTTTCCTTGCTCCTTATAACCCAACAATCCTTGTTCCCCAAAGGTTAGTAGAGGCTAGAGTGGACCCAAAACCCCAAACATGTGGAAAGAGAAAAAATATAAAAAATCAACACACATGGGGTTGAGGGCGCAAAGAGAAAGAGAAAATTGGGGGAAAGAAAATTTAAGGGAGTCGTTAGTGCAAAGAGGATGAGGGTAACATTCGGAAAGGTGAGTGAAAGTAGTAAGTCAAAAGAAAGAAGGACAGCTGAAAGTGAACCAAAACCCACGCCTCAAATCAATAAATCTTCTTTTCTCCCAAGACACAAAATAATAGAAGAGGGCAAGAAAGCTGAGCCGCCCTATAGGGGAAAAAAGAGAAAAAGCGAGGGGTATGTGAGAGCACTTGATAACCACCATATTCCACATAAACCAATCATATCCCTATCCCTCCACCTCACTTCATCCTTTTTATCATTTTACCACTTAACCAATCATTTTATCAATAAACCTAAAATACCCTTAACCCTAATCTACCCTCTATAAATGGATCATTTATTGAAGAGAGATGGTTTACTTCTCACTACACCTCAAAAACCCTAATCTGCTTCCCTCACTCACCAAACCTAGATCTAAAAAAAAGATAGAAAAAAAATTGAAAAAAAGAGAAAAAGGAAGAACACAACTTCTTCTTTTTTCCAGAAACGCACCACTACTCTCTTTTCATTCAATCTCTTCTCACCATTTTCCTTCCTTCACTTTGATTCTCTTGGTTAAACCAGTCACAAAATTCCATCAAAATATGTTCGAAGGTACTATAACGATCACAATAACCGATTCATTTCATAAGTCGATTAGATCCGTCGCACTTAAATACCATTTTCGAAACTTTTTTTTCAGACATATTCTTATGGATGTTGCAGGGAACGAATTCCAGAGTTTTTTTGTCGATTTGAGTAGTGTGGTACTCGAAATCGAACATATGAACTAATCCCTGTTTTAATTTTTCGCGATTTTTACTCATTTCTGTTTCGTTTATTTTCAATTCGGATCTGTTAATTTATGGGTTAGATCTGAGTCTCCAGGACCTTGACTGTGGATTTCGCTCGCAAATTCAAACACAGTAGGATGAGACAAGGAGGATCAAGTGTTTATTTGTGTTTTATTGGCTTTGATTTGAGGATTCACAGTTGAATTGTAGTTTGCATAGTTTTGTTTAGTGCTTAATGCGTTCTTGATCTGTTTCTGAAGAGAAAGAAAACATCACCCATATCATAGACCCTCGCTTTTGCAGATTTAATCTTAACCACTTGATCTGATGATGCGATCTGAGACGTTCGCGTCCTAGTGAACTAGAGTCGTCTGATCTCGCTTGATCAAATCAGACGGCGAGGATTGGTGTAAGCAGATGGATACACGCACACACACCACACTGAATCATGAACCAGGTCTGGTTCAATTAATGAACAGAACCCGGTTCACACCGGTTCAAACAGTAAAAAACCGGATTTATTTCATTCAAACCCAGCAAATCCCCTTTTCAATTTTATACCCCCCTTTCCTCTAGTTTTTTATTTACTGTTTTTAATTCTATTTCTACACCCTCCCCTTTTTTTTTCTTTTTTAATTTACGTTTCTTCTCTTTTATTATTTCTTTTCTTTATTAGTTTCCCTTTTTTTATCTTTTTTTTTTAGTCAAGTTCCTTATGATTTTTTATTTTAGTTTTGTTGTTTAATTTATTTATGTGTTTTTACTAGCTCTTTATCTAATATCTTGCATTTCATTTTCATACTATTTTATTATTGCATATTTATTTGTGCTTGATTGGATTATCGGACTTAAACTATACCTTGGCTTTAATGGAGACGGACCTAGAATTTTAGTACCTTAACTTAGGATTTTTTTAGTTTTAGTTCTAGCTAGTTTTTATTTAGTTAGTTTAGTTTATATTTCTTGCTCCGTCTATATTTTCCTTTAACTTGTAAATTTGCATTGCATTAAAATGTTGCATTCATTCATGTTTATTTCGTCGCAAAGCTCTTAGAATGTATTTAGGCAAAATGTAACCCCAAATAGGATGTAGAAAATTGTATCGCATGCATTTTATTTTTACCGCTTTTCGCAATCGTTAAATAACTAAGTGAACACGACTTTTCATTTTCAAAGAGGTACGATAGTAAATTTCTTTAGAAAAAACTTAGAAATAAATAAACATCATCTTCTGTCATTAATCACAACTTCTTTTAGTCCAAAACCCAATTAGTCGCACAATTAGAAATTTAAGTATAAACGCTTTACTTTCATGCAATAACCTTCTCTTCTCATCTATACTCTCCACTTACACACACAATTCTCGAACAACTTCTCCCTCCATTTCTTATAACTTCTCTCTTATTTTCTTAAGCACATAAAAGCAATAAAAAAATCAATAAATTAGAGGTTACCATAGAATACTATGGACGTTTAGGATGCTAATACCTTCCCTAGGTCACTACAAGAATTTTCTACATTAGTAACCAAACATTTTTAAGGAAATTTAATTCCTCACAAATGCCATACATTTGCGACGAAATGTGGTCACAAATGCAAGTCAGCATTGACTGACGCTATGTCAGCGCGTGTCAGTCCATTTGCGACGAAATGCAGTAGATTTTCGTCACAAATGGTCGCGGGTGTAGTACCTGGCGCAAAAAAAATATACAGATATGCAATGATGAAATGCAATGCACAAATGTAAACAATGAAGCCGCCACCATATTTTATTTATCCCATGAGGGGAAAGGAAAATAATGATAAAACCTTAAAGATCGGGTTCGGGAGTTGGTTACATGAGGGGAAGACGTTAACACCCCCTCATATCCGTTGTACTCAACGGGAACCATTTGAGGAATTTTGGTTTGCATAAACAGAGATAACCGTACAAAAAGAATTAAATTACCGCATATTGAATAGAAAAAGGAAAAAAAAGAGTTTTTTATTATTTGGCTTGACGAGAGAGGCTCTCGCTCCTACGTATCCCCCAAGTACAATGAGGAAGTCAAAGCTCACGTAGTTCTTCCTGAAAAGAAAGATTTCGTGTGTTGGTTGTTTTTAGTGAACGATGCTTAGGTCGCATTCCACTGATACAACAGTATGCTTGTATGCTCGCTTCGGAGGCTTAAGCGTTTGTCTGTAGCAGGGGAATGGATAAAGCGCCATCCGTTTAAGAAAAACAGTTGAAAAAGATTTGACTGCACAAGAGCAGTTGAAAAAGAGCTGACTGCGCAAGGGCAGGAAAACAGTTGAATGGGTTGAGTGTCTTTTAGGTTTTAGGAAATTGTTTGAGAATGAGAATGATCCTCAATCACGAGTCGTTCGACAGGGACCGAATCATTCGAGCGGAAACGAGTCGTACGACAGGTTCTCTCTTTTCATTCAATTTATTAAACGAACATTCTTAATTAAAGTGAAACGAGCCGAAGGCGAGTCGTAAGTCAGGCTCCTTCCCATTTCATTTAATTAAAGAGTGTTCCATTTTAAATGGCATGCGAATAATTCGAAGCCAGAGTCGTACGACAGAGACTGACTTATTCACATTCCATATTCAAAGATAAGTTAACAACAGATTTTCAGATCAGAAAAGAAAAGAAAAGGGTAGAAGCTGAGAGATGCAAATGCATGATGTATGATAATGACAGTGTAATAATGCATAAATTAAATAATACTCGAAATAAATATGCGGATACATAAATAAATGAGTAATCAGATAATCAGGCATAAATTGAAACTGGCAACCAGAGAGGCAAATTAACGGACATTTTAGCAAGCAATCGTAAGATAAGCTCAAGACGAGTCGTACGTCAGGCTCTCGCTTATCTCACGTTTCAAACATCAGATCGCATTTTGAACGAATTAAAAATAAATTCAAAGCGCGAGTCGTAAGACAGGGCCCAATTTATCTTTATTTCACTCAAAATTGAATGTAAGGAACAATTGAAATATTATTTAATTATGACGTTATAAGTGATCAAGCGAAGTAACGGGAAAGAAAAACGATTTGAACAAAGTTAATTAAAAATAGGATAAACAAAGACAAGTCGTAAGTCAAGCCCTTTTTATCTCTACATTAATTAAATTGTTTAAAATATTCGAAATAAAAATAATTCAAGAACACGAGACGTACGTCAGAGTCCGATTTATTTTTATTTCGGATATGAATTTTCAAATATAAAATCAAGTAACATTTTTTTTTATATTCATTAACGTCATAATTAATTAATATACACAGCGGGTGCGAAAGTAGAACAGGGAGTATGATAGCAAAAATCACAAAGCAGTCAAAAATCAAGCAGATGGGCCTAAGGCCCAATTTTAAAAAAAAAACAGCAGGGAGGTTCATGCGGTAAAAGGGGGGGTACAGGCAGTAATTAAAAAAACAGAATCACCAAAAAACAGAAATGGGCTAAGAAAAAGATCCAGCCCAGACCCAAACCTATACTAAACCGGACCGGGTCAGACAGTGTGACCCGACCCGGATCCGGTCATCAACCCAGAACCAAAAAACACAAACAAAAACAAAAAAAAACCGTGTCAGCCAATCGCTGGCTGACACGTGTCCCATTAATATCTTCTTCTTCAGCTGACCGAGTCGTGTGACTCGGTGACTCAGTAACTTCCATTGCTGAGTCACACGAACTCGGTCCAAACATCAACAACATCATGCCAGAACCAAAAATAACGCCTGAATACTCAAATCGAAAGGGTTTTGCGCGTAGATTACGAATCCAGTATCAGTTTTTTCGAAATCATACTTAAACACAAGAAATCTAGAGAGTGAGTTTCGGATCTTAAAATGTTTCAACTCAAAATCAGAACAAACCCAAGCATTTCAATCATCATTTCAACTCGTTTTTTAGGCATAGAACGCGAATATCAAATCGGTTTTCGCAAACAAACATTCAAAAGCATGAAATCGCACAAACCAAAATCAAATCCGAAAATGTGAATGTGTTTTTCGGTCATTTTTTAGTAAAGCACTTAGCATAACAGTTCATATATTAGTACAATCCATCAGAACAGAAACTAAATCGATGAAATGAGGCCGGAATCACGCGAAACCCCACCTTTGTTCTTACACTTTTCGGTTTCGGATTGGTGGGTTTTGGAGCCGTAGTTACTGGAATCGGGCGAGATCGGAGAGGAAATGGAAGGAGAACCACGAGTAGAAGCTTTTTGATTAAGGTTATTTGTTGTTTTGATGTTGATTTTGAGAGATTTGGGGCGGGTTTGATGAATTAGATCTAGGGTTTGTGAGTTTTGAAGAGAAAGAAATGAGAGAAAGTGAGAGAGAGGGTGAGAGAAAGAAAGAATAGAATGAGAGAGAGAAGAAGTACTGCCGCGGCAGTAGAAGAGAGAAAGAAATGTTTTGTGATTTTTTTTCAAAACTAGGGTTTGTAAGAACCCTTCATTATTTATAGCCAATTTTTTTAGGGTTGGGGTAAAAATGCAATATTTATAAAATAAATGGTAAAGACTATAAAAATGAAGTAATAAAAAGATAAATGATATTTTTATTATTTTTGAAGACAAAATGAGTTGTGATTGGTCCTAAAGAATTAAAATGCATTTTTGATATAAAAACATGTAAAAGGTAGAAAAAAATTGAAATATTTAATAAAATGTAAATAAAGTAAAAATAAAGTGGAATATATGTGAAAATGAAATATAAGCCTAAATAATGAGATAAAATTATTTTCGATTATTTTTGCTATTTTTTTGTATAAAAAGATAAATTGCTAAATTTTAAAGAAATAAAAGAAAAAGGATAATTTATAAAACAACCATATCTAAAATCTGTTTTTTTTGCATTTCTTATGGAAAATAAAAAAAAAAATTTTGAAATAAAATACTTATTTTGAAAAGCTTAAAATTAGGGTATTACAGCTGCCCCTATTTAATTGTCTTATACTCGAATGCGTAAATGACTTACGCCTTTATGCGTTCGAAGTAAAAGATAATTAAATACAAATGCCCTAATTTTGTGGTGTGAATGTGATGTAATGGTAATGAATGCATATGGAAGATGAAGGTGGGAACATACCTGGAAAAACTAGTAACTGAATACCTGAGAATAAAAATGATCATAACCACTTCACTGGTGTGTCGACCACAAAAGAAAAATGAAGTCTTCTCCCCTCAGGGTACCTGAACTCCAAGACTGATCATTACCTATCCTCCGGGTGTGTTGATCATAAGAGAAAAATGAAGTCTTCCCCCCTCAGGGTACCTGAACTCCAAGATTGATCGTTACCACTTCACTGGTGTGTCGACCATAAAAGTTGAGTCGCCTCCCCTCAGGGTGCGTTATCTCTAAAACTGATCGTTACCACTTCACTGGTGTGTCGACCATAGAAATTGAGTCGCCTCCCCTCAGGGTGCGTTATCTCAAAAGCCGATCATTACCTCTCCTCCGGGTGTGTTGATCATAAGAGAAAAATGAAGTCTTCTCCCCTCAGGGTACCTGAACTCCAAAACTGATTGTTACCACTTTACTGGTGTGTCGACCATGAAAGCTGAGTCAAAAGACAACTGCTTGAAAACCGTTTTGATAAAGAATTTAATCTATCAATCGACTGGAGATAACCATCTCGAACAAACCACTAGAGAACAGGTCTATTTAACTTTTTTGACTGGGAAAGTTGTGTGTAGACCAATCTGCTGTAGGTAATACTTGTCGAATTATTTACTGGGAAAGGATCATCAACCCTTTTTGGAAAGTATATAGTGAAAATCCCTTTGATAAGGATGAAACTCTGTTGATCAACTTGTGATAGGGATAAAACCAAATAAATCCACTGGGGATGTTTAAAGATTCACCAATCCTTCTTGTCAAAATATCATGGTTCGCCAGCCATCTTGCTGAAAATGTAGTGTTCCAACCGACTTGCTGGGGATGAACAATTATCAACTGCCTCATTGGGGAAAGAAACGATTCCTCAACCTTTCTCATTGAAAAATGATGCACTGACTGATCTGCTTGGGGATGACACTTTATTGACCAATTCATTGGGGAAAGGATTCGTCAACCCTTCTTGTTGAGAAATTACAATTCAACCATCTTGTTGGAGAATTAGGTCCGCAGACCTTTGTTACTGAACAAGAGATCCAAGTTCGCAACCTGTTAAGACAACATTTTAAACATGTAATTCATGAATGCATGATTGTGCACTTCTATTGCCTAAATGCAGGACTAATGCATATGAAATATCTAATTATATGCAAGATTTGGTGTGATTCTTTTTATGCATGAACCTATATGCGGGAATGCATGAATATGCATGAATGCATAAATTTCCAGGTTTGTTTTGGGGAGAGTTTGAATTTCCCGGCACCGAGAATTTGAGTCACTCCGCTGAGATGAAAAATCTTGAAATGTTGACTGTGGTTATGGAATAAACATTCGGTCAAGTTTCCAAAGAGGATAGCAACCTTCTTCATGAAATGAAATCGAGAAATTGCTATGATTTTTTTTTTTTGTTGGATTGGGGCAAATTAAAATATGCCATTGGTTTCCCTTTAGATGTTTAAAAATCAAAACAAATTGTAATCCTTTCAAATGCTTTTATTTTTTCACAATGTTTAAATGCTTTATTTATTAAAAATGAACAGCACAAACGTATGCAATTAGAACATAAAAGCTAGCAGAGACAATATGATTGAAAGTGAAAATTTTATTCATTGCGCAAAGTGCGGAAAGTTTTTACAACTGGATGCTAATCCCTCAATGAGGTGAGTGCAAATTGAAACTAAGATAATGGCAATGAAAAATAAATAAATTCCATGGAATCATAACAAAACTGTCTTTCTCCATGAGTTCAACACCACAATATCTTGCTTTCGAGAAAGGAAATTGAACCAATCTTTTCCATCTGAAGCTTCGCCTTCATGTTGATCAAGTGACGCAGTCTTATGCCTTCTTTTTCTTTTTTATGTCTCATTTTTTTTGCATGAACCGCCCTTTCAGGTTTTCGATCCACCGAGACGCCCTCTTTTTTGACTAAGCCGCCTTTTCAGGTTTTCAGCTTGACGGGCAAATATATTTTTTTTTTATCACTTTTTTTTTTTTTTTTTTTAGGCATAGTACTTCTTGACTGCGTCAGAGTTCACCGGATGTGCAAACTCTTCACCGTCCATAGTTGCAAGGATTACTGCTCCACCAGAGAAGGCTTTCTTTACGACAAATGGTCCATCATAGTTAGGAGTCCATTTTCCTCGTAAGTCTTTATGAACGGGCAGTATTTCTTTCAACACTAAGTCACCTTCCTTGAACTGTCTTGGACGGACCTTCTTATCAAATGCTCTCTTGACTCTTTGCTGGTACAACTGACCGTGACACAAAGCTGTCATTCTCTTTTCTTCAATGAGGTTGAGCTGATCAAGCCGATTCTGAACCAATTCCGCTTCGTCGAGTTTGACATCTCTCAAGACTCTTAACGAAGGAATCTCAACTTCTAACGGTAGTACCGCTTCCATACCATATACCAGAGAGAAAGGAGTTGCCCCTGTCGAGGTGCGAACTGTAGTTCTGTACCCATGGAGAGCATAAGGAAGCATGTCATGCCAGTCCCTGTAAGTCTTCACCATTTTCTGAATGATCTTCTAGATGTTCTTATTAGCTGCTTCAACGGCGCCATTCATCTTGGGCCGGTATGGTGATGAATTGTGATGTTCAATCTTGAACTCAGCACACAACTCTCTCATTGTCTGATTATTCAAGTTGCTGGCATTATCAGTGATAATTTTGCTAGGAACTCCATAACGACAGATTATCTTCCTTCTGATGAACTTAGAAACCACCTTTCTGGTGACATTGGCATAGGATGCTGCTTCGACCTATTTGGTGAAATAGTCAATAGCAACCAAGATGAAACGATGACCATTTGCCGCCTTTGGTTCAATCATACCAATCATATCCAGGCCCCACATAGCAAAAGGCCAAGGTGCTGTCATAACATGCAAAGGAGTAGGTGGAACGTGAATCTTGTTCGCATAAATTTGGCACTTGTGACACTTTCTAGCATAGCTGATGCAATCTGCTTCCATGGTTAACCAGTAATAGCCCGCGCGGAGAATTTTCTTTGCCATAGAGTGCCCATTTGCATGAGTACCAAAAGCTCCTTCATGAATCTCTTCAATAAGCATGTTCGCTTCTCTCTTCTTTACACAACGGAGAAGGACATTATCATAGTTTCTTTTGTACAGCACTTCCCCATCTAGGAAGAAACCAGCTGCTAGCATTCTCAAAGTCTTCTTATCTTGTTCGGAAGCACCGGCAGGATATTCCTTGTTTTTGACCAAGTTCTTGATATCATAATACCAAGGTCTTCCATCCTTCTCTTCCTCAACTGCCAAACAATAAGCGGGTTTTTCTCTGCGCTCAATTGCTACACGAGGCACATGATTTGGGTAACTCACTTTGTACATGCTTGACAAAGTAGCTAAAGCATCAGCTAACTGATTCTCTTCTCTGGGAATATGATGGAAAGTGATAACATCAAAGTACTTCGTCATTTCCATAATATGATCCCGATATGGAATTAAATTAGGATGACGAGTTTCCCACTCACCTCGGATTTGGTAGATAACCAGAGCAGAATCTCCATACACTTCTAGGTTCTTGATCCTCAAATCAATTGCCCCTTCTAAACCCATAATACAAGCCTCATATTCGGCAATATTGTTGGTACAGTCAAACAACAACCTGGCTGTGAATGGCGTGTGAGTATTACGAGGAGAGATTATAACAGCACCTATACCATGCCCCATAGCATTGGACGCACCGTCGAACACAAGCTTCCACAAAGATCCTGGTTCAGGCCCTTCATCATCACCAATGGGAGGTTTTTCACTCAAAGCCATGATATCTTCATCAGGAAAGTCAAAGCGCACAGGCTGATAATCATCTAAAGGCTGGTGAGCTAGATGCTCTGCTAGCACACTTCCTTTGATAGCCTTTTGTGTAACATACTGAATATCATACTCAGACAACAACATCTGCCAACGGGCAATTCTTCCAGTTAAAGCAGGCTTCTCAAAAATGTATTTGATAGGATCCATCTTGGTGATTAACATAGTTGTATGACACACCATGTACTGTCTCAAACGGCGAGCAGCCCAAGTCAAAGCACAGCAAGTCTTTTCAACTAGTGTGTAATTAATTTCACAACTAGTGAATTTCTTGCTCAAGTAATAAATTGCATGCTCTTTCCTACCAGTTTCATCATGTTGTCCAAGTACACACCCCATGGATTCCTCTAGCACATGTAGGTATAAAATCAACGGCCTTCCAGGAACAGGTGGTATCAAGACTGGTGGCTCTTGTAAGTATTGTTTAATCATTTCAAACGCCCCTTGGCAGTCTTCATTCCATTCAACAGCCTGATCTTTTCTCAATAACTTGAAAATTGGCTCACAAGTTGCAGTAAGATGAGAAATAAACCTGGAGATATAGTTCAATCGTCCTAAGAAACCTCTGACTTCTTTCTCCGTCACTGGTGCTGGCATGTTCTGAATTGCTTTGACTTTGTCGGGATCCACTTCAATTCCCTTTTCACTGACAATGAAGCCTAGCAATTTGCCGGATCTGACACCAAATGTACACTTGTTGGGATTCAACCGCAACTGATACTTTCTCAACCGTTTGAACAATTTCAAAAGATGTACCAAGTGTTCTTCTTCTGTTTGAGATTTAGCAATCATATCGTCCACATACACTTCTATCTCTTTGTGGATCATGTCATGGAAGAGAGTAACCATGGCACGTTGATATGTTGCCCCAGCATTCTTCAAACCAAAAGGCATCACTTTGTAACAGAAAGTTCCCCACGGGGTGATAAATGTGGTTTTCTCCATATCTTCAGGCGACATTTTGATCTGATTGTAGCCGGAGAAACCATCCATGAAGGAAAAGATCGGGAAACGAGCTGTGTTATCCACCAATACATCAATGTGAGGTAATGGGAAATCATCTTTCGGGCTCGCTCTATTCAGATCCCTATAGTCCACACACATGCGCACTTTACCATCCTTCTTCGGGACTGGTACTATGTTAGCAATCCATTCAGGGTACTTGGCCACCGCAAGGAAACCCGCGTCAAACTGTTTTCTGACTTCCTCCCTGATCTTGAGAGCCATGTCAGGTCTAGTTCTTCTCAACTTTTGCTTTACCGGAGGACATTCAGGCTTGAGCGGAAGCTTGTGTTCAACTATATTAGTATCCAAACCGGGCATATCTTGGTACGACCATGCAAACACATCCACATACTCTCGAAGCAGCTTGATCAGACCCTCTTTCACATCTGGCTGTAGGGAGGCACCTATTTTGACCTCTTTTTTATCCTCTTCAGTCCCCAGATTGATCACATCCACTGGTTCCTGATGAGGTTGAATCATTCTTTTCTCTTGATCCAACATTCGAGCTAACTCTTCTGGTAATTCATAGTTTTCCTCTCCATCCTCTTCAGCTTGATTAATTGGGAGATCGAAGTCATGAAGATTTACAGCACTGTTACGATTCATGGATTCATTTCTGCATGATTTAATTTTACTGATTTAGATTTGAATGCAAAAGTGTTTTTATGAAATGCAAGAGATTATTGCCATTTTTATAATTTATCTTTTTAAAACTGTAAAAAAGAAGAATAAATAAGACAGAAATTGCACAAGAAGTACTTTTTTCATTAATTGCAAATTAAACATTAAAACAAAGTGGCCCTACAAGCACGACCATTTGTTCTGGGCTGAACAAAGGTGTTTTGAAAAGAAAACAAATTACTTTGAAATAAAAACAACTTCAGGGATTCCAACAGCTGTCCAATTAGTGAGCACAGTCTCTGGAGAACACTGGCGCACCCAATCCTGGTTCTTTCCAACAGTCTCGTTGTCATCAACCATAGCAACATGACCATCAACACGATAACCAGCACTACAGAAAGTATCTTCAATCCTTGGAATCTTGTCTTGTACCTTTTTCTGAGTTGCTATCCCTTCAGACAACTGATAACCCAAACCGAAACGATCCTTCTTCTCAGACAAAACCAACATCTGCCCCAGACCAGTAGGAAGTCCTTCTTCCAAGGCTACTTTCAAGCTTCTTAAAGAAGTAACGGATTTCTTTTCTTTCCAACCGTCACCTTCAGGTTTTGCAAGGGTGACACTTGCAACCTCCAAAGCTTGGAAGGGAATTTCTACAGCACCTTCATCATTTTCAACATACTTGAACGAGGTCAAATGGCTCACCAAAGTATCCTCTTCACCAGACACAGTTATCAATTTGTTATTGGACACAAACTTGAGCTTTTGATGGAGAGTAGAAGTTACAGCACCGGCAGCATGAATCCATGGCCGCCCTAACAAACAACTGTAAGATGGATTGATATCCATGACTTGGAAAGTTATATTGAACAGTTGTGGACCAATAAATATTGGCAACTCTATTTCTCCAATCACCTCCCTTTGAGACCCATCGAAGGCTTTGACAATCAAAGTGCTTGGCCTTAGTGTTGGTCCGAGCAGAGATAATTTCATCAAGGTGGACTTGGGCAGAACATTCAATGAAGAGCCAGTATCAACCAAAACTCGAGCAATATTGTTGTCTTGACACCTCATTGAAATGTGTAAAGCTCTATTATGTGTATACCCCTCAGAAGGTAGCTCAGATTCAACAAAACCCAAACATCTACTAGCTATGATATTGTTGACCACCCCATCAAACTGATCGACTGTGATGTCCTGATTCACGTGGGCCATATTCAGGAGCTTCAACAAAGCTGATCTATGGGCCTCAGAATTCATCAGTAAGGACAAAATGGAGATCTTGGAAGGTGTCTGGTTCAACTGATCCACTACCTTGTAATCACTTTTTCGGATGATTCGGAGAAATTCATCAACCTCCTCTTGCTTATCTTTCTCTTTAGACGATTCAGCACTGGTGTCAACAGCCGGTGAACTCTTAGCTGGTGATGGGGAAGATGCAGAACCATTCTTTGCAGATATTTCTGGAGAGTATATCCTACCAGTTCTTGTTATCTTGCCGGGCCCATCAATACTAGTCACTCCCTGTTCAGGAATCACTACAGGCTTCCCTTGCACATAAGCAGATGTACTATAATTCCACGGAACAGCCTTAGTGCTTTCATAAGGGAATGGTGCAGGTATTTGGATGATAAGAGGCTCTTTTTTGCGACAAGGAACCTCTATCTCCAATTTTCTATACAAGATCTCAATCTTTCCCACACTCTTCTCATGCCCCTGCTGATCAACAGTGGCGACCAAATCTTCCTTCTTTGAATAACCAACCTGTACTAGGCCTTGATCCATCAATTGTTGCAAACATTCCTTTAACTCCGAACAATGATTCGGATCATTCTGACATTCTTTACAATCAGGATGCAGATTCACAAATTCCTCATAATTCAACAACATTTCTCGAACAGAGGACAAAGGAGTTCTTATCAACGAAACATCCCTTATCAGATTTCCGCCACTCTCAATACAACTCACATTGCCTGTTGGGTGCTTAGGCAATGGATCGTTAGTCACATTGGGCCCACTTTCTTTAAAAGACAAATCATTGTCATCAATCAGGTCTTGTACTTTGTGTTTAAAAGCTCTACGATTGTCAGTATTGTGACCCACAGTACCAGCATGATATTCACATTTTGCATTAACATCATACCAAGAAGGGAATGGTGGGACCATAGCCCTCAAAGGTTTGGGCGTCACTTTACCACTATGCACCAGATAAGGAAGCAGCTGACTATATGACATAGGGATTGGATCGAACACCCTACGAACTGGTGGAGGATTCTGTTTCGGTGGTGCCTGTTGTTGGTGTTGAGGCACTGGATTCATTGGATTCTGATATTGATAATTGGGAAACTGTTGGTGCTGCGCGGCAGCTAAGTATGGAATGGGAAAGTAAGGGAACTGGACAGGTGCTGTAGGCTGTGCTCGACTGCCCCTTGAAGATATGGCATTAGCTTCACCCTCTTTTTTTCTGTTAAAGCTACCACCAGGCTTCCTTGCATTGTTACTTTGTGAACCAGCAGCAGATGGAATCTTCCCATTTTTGATCCCCATTTCGACTCTTTCGCCAACTCGAACCAGATCGGCAAAGTCAGAGGAGGAAGTACTTACCAACCTTTCAAAGTAGGTTCCTTGCAGAGTATTGGTAAACAAGTCTACAAGTTCCGTCTCCAAGAGCGGAGGACGCACTTGAGAAGCTAAGGCTCTCCACCTTTGAGCATAGACCTTGAAAGATTCACCATCCTTCATAGTAGTATTTTGGAGCTGAGTGCGGTTTGGAGCCATGTCCATATTATACTGGTAATATTTGATAAAAGCATTGGCCAAATCCCTCCACGAAAGGATGCTGCCTTTTTCAAGTTGTATGTACCAGTTGAGAGGCACATCAGCTAGACTGTCTTGGAAACAGTGGATCATCAATTTGTCATCATGAGCATAAGAGGCCATCTTTCTGATATACATGACTAGATGATTCTTCGGGCAACTCAAACCCTTATACTTCTCGAAATCAGGCATTTTGAACTTTGGTGGAAGCACAAAATCAGAAACCAAGTTCATCTTCGAGAAATCCAACGGATCGTTACCCGTTTCTACCAAATTCAACCTTTCCTCTAGAGCCTGATATTTCTGTTCCAACTGAGGAGCAGAATCAACCTTTTGCTCATTAACCTGGGGTACCATTCCTTGGTATGCAAATCTAGGCCCATGATGGTCAGGACCTTGATAAGCATCCCTAGGATCCTCAAATGCGTCTTGATTTAGATCAATCACCTGTTGTACCGTGCTGACTCTAGCAGGAGTTTCAACCAGCGGAGCAGAAGTCGCCGCCACATATCCTTGCGGAACATAACCCTTAGGTAGACCAAAAGCAGGCCATTCATAACCAGCAGAGGCATTTCCTTGAGTAACCGTAACTACAGGTGCGGGGACCTCAACCACCCTTGGTTGCATGTTCATATTAGCCAACATCTCCAAGACCCGATCTAGCTTTCCACCCAATTGAGTCACTTGTCCACCCATCTGAGTAACCTCAGCCTGGAGCGCATCGTGTTTGTCTTGCCAATTGTCCATAATGTGATGAGCAACTCTTCTTGTAAAGTAACGGTGCCGGGAAGGTAGCTGTTGGAATGGATGAATGAAAATGAGATTTATGAACATTAAATGAATGTATGCAAATATATATGTGTATAAATGTATGCTTTTTTATTATATATTTTTTATTTTTATTTTAGGGGACTTTTGATATGTAATGGTCATAAGCACTTCGGAACATAAGCCAAACGCGAATTAGCACTTTTAGAAACACCGTATAACTCTCAAAAGAACTTGCATGAATAACTTAGAAGTCGGTACAATCATCAGGATATCAAACAATCACTTTAATCATTGATAATAGAAGATAGTCATTACAAGAGTCATTACATTCTTTGAATAAAGGATAAATATTACAAGCCTTAATAATATAAAGATAAAAAAATTACAAGTATTGCGAGTGCAAATAAATTGCTGCAAGCCTTGCATATTATTACATCACTATCACGAAGATACAAGAAGTCAAATGATGATCTTCTGAGCTTGTTCGAGTTCTAGCTTGTAACTATCCAATAGCCTTCTGAACTTCTTGACGAACTTGATTACTCTTTTATCGGCCGTCCCCACACAAAGACCAACTTCAGCATCATCCAATTCATTAGGTAACTTTTCCATGAAATCATTAAAGAGGGTTACCAACCTAACCAGACTGTTCTGAGCTACCCTTGCACGATGACAATTCAAGAGGAAATACTTTTTACTTGACTCGCGCAATGCTTCTAGCTGATCACGCAACTCTCCCACATCAAAATTATATGGCTCGCCTTGTTGATCTATGGATCTTTGAAGTATCTCGAGGCTTCTTTCCATTTGAACAATCACATTTCCTTGCTTTTCAAGAGATTTCTCGAGCTTTTCTCTTTTAGTCCTCTCGATCAGTAAAGCCTCCTCATATTCTATCTTGTCTGCTTGGAAAGCCTCTTCCAATCCTCTTCTTTCAGCCTTTTCTTTCTTTAATGCCCTCATAGCATTATCTAACTGAACTTGATATTTTCTTTTCACATCGTTTTGGGAACTCAAGGCTTTTTGGCCGGACTCTCTCAACTCTTCATTAACTTTTTCAACTTCAGCTTTCTTTATCTGGAACTCTTCTTCAAGCATTTCTCTCATCCTCTTTTCTTTCTTTTTAGCAAGTTTATCTGACCTTTCTTGGTGATCCTTAAACCAAGCTGTTTGTTTATCTATTTCTTCTTGATATTTCTCACACTGCCTTTGGTATCTGCTACTTTCTTCCTTGTACTTGTTGCATTCAGCGGACAAACAAGCATTCTCCTTTAGCAGACTTTCATTTGCTGCTTTGACAACTTCAACATCTTCCATAGGAATAACCACATCAGGTACTGGCTCAAGAATCTCAAGAGGAGCAACAACGGAGTAAGGCATCAAAATCTCTTGAACTCTTCTTTTTATCCAAAGAGTAAAATCTGGCGAAGTAACGCAGTCATTTCTTCCCATGGTTTTTCTGATAAGCTGTCCCCAAGCCTGCTTGATCCTGTTCCACAGTTCCAGGTCATCAGATTCATTCTTTAGGATATACTCCTCTATTTCAGGGCCTTTAGGCATGGTCTTCAAAGCATAACCCAACTGTCGGAGAGCCAAAGCAGGGTTGTAATTAATGCATCCTTTGGTCCCGATGAGAGGCACATTCTTGAAGCTTCCACATTTAAGGAGAACTCTTGGAAACTCTAAGTCACGGGTATACCAGCGGATATCCTTTTCAGTCAAAACACTGAATTTCTCAGACCATTTCTTATCTTTGTTATCCACAAAAGGACCACGATTAGGCATATGCAAATCCAACCATGCTTGAATCAAAGGAGTACAACAAACAACTTGACCTCCTTTTCCTGTCCCACGCCTATCATGCATCGAGTACAGAAAATCAGCTAGAAGTGCTGGGATAGGATTCCCACTCAAGAAGACCTTTACAGCTGCCATATCAACAAAATTCTCTTGGCTCGGAAACATGATCAAACCATACACCAGTAAAGCATGAATAGCATTGTCAGCTTTCCAGTTGCCCTTATCATAAGATTGTTGTGCTTTAGTTTCCAAAACATGTTTAGGAAAACCCCATACATCACCTTTCTTCACTTGAACAAGTACAGTATCTAAATGCAAAGCTCTTGCAATGTCTTGTGGATCAGGGGTCTCCCTTATGAGTTGAGCACTTGGCTTTGCTTCAATTCCCAAAAAGACCTCGAACTCCTCTATAGTCGGGAGAAGCTGGAAATCTTGGAAAGTAAAACAACGCAACTGCGGATCATAGAACTGAACAAACACAGATAATTGTACTGGATCCATCCTTACATCAAGCAGATTCAAAATCCTCCCATAACGAAGACGGAAATTATCCCTCCTTATTTTTGTCAAATCTCTTTCCCAATTCAGCAGATCATCCATTCTTGGAACTCTGAAACTATAGGTGAAAGTCCTCCTTCGCGTAAGTGCTAAATCCTTCATGCTTACAACCTTACTTTTCAGTTCCCTAAAACAAAAATAAAATATGACTGTCATTACACATTTTTTTTTTTATGCGTATGCTACCATGTATGCATAAACATGCGAATGATGTAATGATGCATGATACAAAGTCAAATCCGTCACATTATAACATCATCCCACGAACCGGGTCTCGAAGTGACATGTTCTTTCACATTCTCAACAATGGGGTTCTTTTCAAAATGGAATCTCTGAGGCCAAAAGTTCAAAGTTACCTGTAACCCACCCTCTCACATGTTGTTCTAGGTTGATAAGGTTACCCAAAATCTTGATTACTTTTCCCAAAAGCAACCTCATTTGGGCGAGATCATAACACCAACTGGATGAGTCGACATTACAACCTCGACACATGTTCTAAACGGTGGTTCCTAGACAAAGTTTCGGACACCTAATAAAGGCCACCAGAGTTTCGGACCCAACAAGGAAACATGAAGCCCGCAAGGCGTAAGCCAAGGAGTCCAATTATTCCAAGTGAATCTATTCTGGTCGAGACCATCACATCCAAGCCCAGAGACGTTCGTCAGGGAGCCCAACATGACAATCTCTCAACTAATCCTGAGTATCACTCTAGCTCGGGTACGGAGCATAATCACACTGTAACCAAGAACCCAGCCATAAAGGCAAAAAGAAAAAAAAAGAGTAGAAGAGAAGACAAAGCCAGCAAATCCAGACAGTTCAATATTTGGCGGTAAAATAAAAGATAGGACAGATACGGCTAACCTGGAATAAGCAAACCAAAAGCCCCAAATTAGGCTTAACTCACTAACAAGTTTCCCCAGTGAAGTCGCCAGCTGTAGTACCCGGCGCAAAAAAAATATACAGATATGCAATGATGAAATGCAATGCACAAATGTAAACAATGAAGCCGCCACCATATTTTATTTATCCCATGAGGGGAAAGGAAAATAATGATAAAACCTTAAAGATCGGGTTCGGGAGTTGGTTACATGAGGGGAAGACGTTAACACCCCCTCATATCCGTTGTACTCAACGGGAACCATTTGAGGAATTTTGGTTTGCATAAACAGAGATAACCGTACAAAAAGAATTAAATTACCGCATATTGAATAGAAAAAGGAAAAAAAAGAGTTTTTTATTATTTGGCTTGACGAGAGAGGCTCTCGCTCCTACGTATCCCCCAAGTACAATGAGGAAGTCAAAGCTCACGTAGTTCTTCCTGAAAAGAAAGATTTCGTGTGTTGGTTGTTTTTAGTGAACGATGCTTAGGTCGCATTCCACTGATACAACAGTATGCTTGTATGCTCGCTTCGGAGGCTTAAGCGTTTGTCTGTAGCAGGGGAATGGATAAAGCGCCATCCGTTTAAGAAAAACAGTTGAAAAAGATTTGACTGCACAAGAGAAGTTGAAAAAGAGCTGACTGCGCAAGGGCAGGAAAACAGTTGAATGGGTTGAGTGTCTTTTAGGTTTTAGGAAATTGTTTGAGAATGAGAATGATCCTCAATCACGAGTCGTTCGACAGGGACCGAATCATTCGAGCGGAAACGAGTCGTACGACAGGTTCTCTCTTTTCATTCAATTTATTAAACGAACATTCTTAATTAAAGTGAAACGAGCCGAAGGCGAGTCGTAAGTCAGGCTCCTTCCCATTTCATTTAATTAAAGAGTGTTCCATTTTAAATGGCATGCGAATAATTCGAAGCCAGAGTCGTACGACAGAGACTGACTTATTCACATTCCATATTCAAAGATAAGTTAACAACAGATTTTCAGATCAGAAAAGAAAAGAAAAGGGTAGAAGCTGAGAGATGCAAATGCATGATGTATGATAATGACAGTGTAATAATGCATAAATTAAATAATACTCGAAATAAATATGCGGATACATAAATAAATGAGTAATCAGATAATCAGGCATAAATTGAAACTGGCAACCAGAGAGGCAAATTAACGGACATTTTAGCAAGCAATCGTAAGATAAGCTCAAGACGAGTCGTACGTCAGGCTCTCGCTTATCTCACGTTTCAAACATCAGATCGCATTTTGAACGAATTAAAAATAAATTCAAAGCGCGAGTCGTAAGACAGGGCCCAATTTATCTTTATTTCACTCAAAATTGAATGTAAGGAACAATTGAAATATTATTTAATTATGACGTTATAAGTGATCAAGCGAAGTAACGGGAAAGAAAAACGATTTGAACAAAGTTAATTAAAAATAGGATAAACAAAGACAAGTCGTAAGTCAAGCCCTTTTTATCTCTACATTAATTAAATTGTTTAAAATATTCGAAATAAAAATAATTCAAGAACACGAGACGTACGTCAGAGTCCGATTTATTTTTATTTCGGATATGAATTTTCAAATATAAAATCAAGTAACATTTTTTTTTATATTCATTAACGTCATAATTAATTAATATACACAGCGGGTGCGAAAGTAGAACAGGGAGTATGATAGCAAAAATCACAAAGCAGTCAAAAATCAAGCAGATGGGCCTAAGGCCCAATTTTTAAAAAAAAACAGCAGGGAGGTTCATGCGGTAAAAGGGGGGGTACAGGCAGTAATTAAAAAAACAGAATCACCAAAAAACAGAAATGGGCTAAGAAAAAGATCCAGCCCAGACCCAAACCTATACTAAACCGGACCGGGTCAGACAGTGTGACCCGACCCGGATCCGGTCATCAACCCAGAACCAAAAAACACAAACAAAAACAAAAAAAAACCGTGTCAGCCAATCGCTGGCTGACACGTGTCCCATTAATATCTTCTTCTTCAGCTGACCGAGTCGTGTGACTCGGTGACTCAGTAACTTCCATTGCTGAGTCACACGAACTCGGTCCAAACATCAACAACATCATGCCAGAACCAAAAATAACGCCTGAATACTCAAATCGAAAGGGTTTTGCGCGTAGATTACGAATCCAGTATCAGTTTTTTCGAAATCATACTTAAACACAAGAAATCTAGAGAGTGAGTTTCGGATCTTAAAATGTTTCAACTCAAAATCAGAACAAACCCAAGCATTTCAATCATCATTTCAACTCGTTTTTTAGGCATAGAACGCGAATATCAAATTGGTTTTCGCAAACAAACATTCAAAAGCATGAAATCGCACAAACCAAAATCAAATCCGAAAATGTGAATGTGTTTTTCGGTCATTTTTTAGTAAAGCACTTAGCATAACAGTTCATATATTAGTACAATCCATCAGAACAGAAACTAAATCGATGAAATGAGGCCGGAATCACGCGAAACCCCACCTTTGTTCTTACACTTTTCGGTTTCGGATTGGTGGGTTTTGGAGCCGTAGTTACTGGAATCGGGCGAGATCGGAGAGGAAATGGAAGGAGAACCACGAGTAGAAGCTTTTTGATTAAGGTTATTTGTTGTTTTAATGTTGATTTTGAGAGATTTGGGGCGGGTTTGATGAATTAGATCTAGGGTTTGTGAGTTTTGAAGAGAAAGAAATGAGAGAAAGTGAGAGAGAGGGTGAGAGAAAGAAAGAATAGAATGAGAGAGAGAAGAAGTACTGCCGCGGCAGTAGAAGAGAGAAAGAAATGTTTTGTGATTTTTTTTCAAAACTAGGGTTTGTAAGAACCCTTCATTATTTATAGCCAATTTTTTTAGGGTTGGGGTAAAAATGCAATATTTATAAAATAAATGGTAAAGACTATAAAAATGAAGTAATAAAAAGATAAATGATATTTTTATTATTTTTGAAGACAAAATGAGTTGTGATTGGTCCTAAAGAATTAAAATGCATTTTTGATATAAAAACATGTAAAAGGTAGAAAAAAATTGAAATATTTAATAAAATGTAAATAAAGTAAAAATAAAGTGGAATATATGTGAAAATGAAATATAAGCCTAAATAATGAGATAAAATTATTTTCGATTATTTTTGCTATTTTTTTGTATAAAAAGATAAATTGCTAAATTTTAAAGAAATAAAAGAAAAAGGATAATTTATAAAACAACCATATCTAAAATCTGTTTTTTTTGCATTTCTTATGGAAAATAAAAAAAAAAAATTTTAAATAAAATACTTATTTTGAAAAGCTTAAAATTAGGGTATTACAGCGGGACCCACCAAGTTTTGACTAACATTTGAACGTTGCACATTAGTGACAAATTTTCGTCACAAATGTTCGCGGGACCCACCATGTGTTGACTGACATTTGACTGTTGCACATTAGTGACAAATTTTTGTCACAAATGTTTGCGGGACCCACCAGCAAAATTGTAACGTTATACAAGTGTTGAGTGGCATTTAAATGTTGCACATTAGTGACAAATTTTTGTCACAAATGTTCGCGGAACCCCCCACCAAAATTGTAACGTTATGCAACAGATTTATTATATGCACGCTCCCCTTTTCTATGGCCTATATATATATATGTTTGTTATCCCACACATTCATTCATTCATTCATTCAATTATTTCTCTTCAAAAATACAATTACTCTCCTACTTATTCTATACCCACATTTTCCGAAAATCACATTTCATTTTTCATCCTTCTCTTAAAAAATTTCTTTCATTCAAAAATCTTGATATCTAATTTTACCCAAATTGTATTTATCTAGCTACTTCTATTTTCTCATCACATTATTAATCAAGGTTAGTTTCATGAATTTATTTTAACTAACATTTTTTTATATATTATTAAAATCTTTGTGATTATTTTTTTTTTTGACAAATTTTTTTGATTTTATTATTTAAGGTTGTTGTTGTTGTTGGTTGTTGTTGGTATCCCATCATCATATTATTCAAGGTTAGTACTTTAACTTTGTAATTTATTTAATTGTTGGTTAATAATGTTATATATTATTGTTTATACAAAAATTTATACTTTAAAAAACATGTTATATTTTAAAAGAGAGTTAAATAAAATGACAAATTATTAATTATTAGTATTATTAATTATTTTAAAAGATAATTAAGATAAATAAAAATGACAAGTTAATAAAAAAAAGTTTGAAAGAAACAACAGTGGCGCACCACACCACCATTGTGTTTCCAAATAATTTAACTCCCCCACCCCTTAATTTATTTTTGGTACGACCCCCACCCCCTTAATTAATTAGTTATAAATTATTTTATTATTATTTCTTTTTATTTTAATTAAATACATTATTATATTTATGTAGTTATCACTTAGTTTTGTATAAATTTATATAGTTTAATATATAATATATTAGTCTTTTAAAAATATAAGTTAAATAATGTTAATTAATTTTGTAAAATTAGTTAGTTAAAAATATTAGTTAGTTAAATAATATAAGTATTCCAAAGTAATTAGTTTGTAAAATTAGTTAGAAAAAAAGTACTCCAAATTATAGTTAGTTAGTAAAAATTAATTAAATATGTGATTTTTTTATAATCTTTAATTTCATCTTTTAGGGTGATTGTTTGTTGTGCGTTGATTGTTGGATCGGTGTCTTCTTCTAAAATAATCGGCACAATTATTTGAGGTTAGTATATCTTATTTATTTTAAATAGTTATTAATATTTTTTTTTGACTCAATTAACAAAATATTTATTAATAAAATATTTATTAATTAGTGAAAAAATTAGTATACGTGCATAATCAAAAATATTTGTTAGTTAAGAAAATAATAGTTAATTTTGCAAGCTTGTATTAATTACTAATTAATTATATATTAGTATTAATTAATATTATAGTATTCATTAATTTAAAATAAGAAATTAATAAGAAATTAATATTATAGTATTCATTAATTAGTTATTTATTTTATTATTTTTTTTTAACAAGCCAAAATAAAATATATATATATATATATATATATATATATATACATGAATAACGACACCCTCTAGCACAAGATGTGCTAGAACATGTCACAAGTGTTTACATCATAAAACCAATACAAACAACCAAAAATCATATACCCATACACAATAGGGGGTTGACCCACCAACTATGAAGATTAACCCCTAACCCTGGATACTGTGTCTGCAACCACCAAAACGAATGCCGCTTGATCAGGTCCTACATGTGTGAAAGCGACTGCGTTGTGTGCTGAAAGAGACGTTGATTACGCTCTTTCCAAATCACCCAAACGCAAACCAACCAGATGAGCTGCATAAACGATCGCCGACTCCGACTGCCACCTACTGCAAAAGTGAACTGAGTAAAGTGTGCTATGGAAGTCGAAGGATCCACCATATCGAAACCAATCCAAGACCTGGCGAGCGTCCACAAAGAGCCAAAAACCCAACAAGAGAAAAGACTCATTTAATTTTATTAATATTATTTTATTTTTATTTTAATTAAGTACTCATTTAATTTAGGTAGTTAATTAGTTTTTTATTTTAATTAAGTAAGACAAATTAGTTAGTTAAAGAAAGTATTCCAAATTAGTTAGTTAGTAACAATTAGTTAGAAAAAAAGTGTTAGGTAGTAAATATTAATTAAATATGTTATTTTCTTATAATCTTTAATTTTATGTTTTAAGGTGATTGTTTGTTGTGCGTTGATTGTTGGATCTGTGTCTTTCTTCTTTTAAAATCATCGGCATAATTATCTGAGGTTAGTATAGATCTTATTTAATTTATTTTAAATTAGTGATAAAATTGATATGCGTGATTAATCAAAAATATGTAATTAATATTTTAGTTTATAAAAAGATATTTTATAATTTATAAAATCAATTTTATAAAAGGATTATTGTGCTATAAATACATGTTAGTATAAATATTTAGTTAATCTTTAATTTAGTTTAATAATGTATTAATTAGTGGATAAAATATTAATATTTATGAACCTGATTAATTTTTATTATTGGCAACGAATCCGTATATATATAGATGGTACAAAAGAAAATATCCGGGCATGAGGTTGCTTAGAGCGAGTTTTAAGGAAGGAGTTGAACAATTTATTGAGCGGGCGGTGTCACTAGAAGATTTTAGGACTGAAAGAGGGATATGATGTCCGTGTATCAAATGTGTGTGTAGGTTGATTAAGAGCCCAGAAGTTGTCATGGCTCATTTAAGAAAAGATGGATTTATGAATGACTACTACGTGTGGAGATATCACGGTGAAGAAGAGCCGGCGGAAGATAATGCCCAGATTGATGTCAACACGCAGGCTTCGAGCAGTGAAGCGCATGGGGAGTGTGAAAACTTTGATAGACTTGAAGATATGGTTGGTGACGCTCTTGGGGTGAACCTATCGTACGAAGGGGACGGCGAAGAGGAAATAATCCCAAACCAGAAAACGGTAAAGTTTTATGCAATGTTGGAGGAAATGAACCGACCGTTGTATGAAGGGTCGTCTGAATCAAAGTTATCGGTGTGCGTGAGGTTTTTAGCTGCCAAGTCAAATTGGAATGTACCTGAAGATTGCTTGGAGTTCTTTAACAAGCTGGTGTTGGATGTGTCGCATGTACCAGAAAATCTGCCAGCTAGTTATTACGAAGCGAAGAAGTTGGTGTCGAAATTGGGATTGCAAGTTAAGAAGATCGACTGTTGTGTTAATGGGTGCATGTTGTTCTACGACATTGAGTTCGGTACGAATGACGACGATCAGGAGGAGTGTAAATTTTGCAGTGCACCGAGGTATCAGGTCCGCAACAGTGATGCGCATCGTAAGCAGAAACGACTGTCGGTTAAGTCAATGTTTTATCTGCCATTAATACCGAGGTTGCAGAGATTGTTTGCATCATTGGAAACTGCTAGCAAAATGACGTGGCATCATAACAACGCAAAAAATTCAAATGTGATTCGGCATCCATGTGACGGGTTGGCTTGGAAACATTGTGATCAAACGCTACCTGATTTTGCGAATGATCCACGTAATGTAAGACTTGGATTGTGCTCTGATGGTTTTACCCCATATTTCCAAGCGTCTGCATCGCCGTACTCTTGTTGGCCAATTATTGTCACTCCATATAATGTTCCTCCTGAGATGTGCATGACGAAACCGTACATGTTCCTGAGTTGTATTGTCCCGGGACCGTCGAACCCAACCGATGGCATTGATGTATACTTACAGCCATTAATAGATGATTTGAAGAGACTCTGGAATGGTGAATTGACGTATGATATTGCAAAGAAGGAGAATTTCAAAATGAGGGCTGCTTTGATGTGGACCATTAATGACTTTCCTGCATATGGCATGTTGTCTGGTTGGTCGACTCATGGAAGATTGGCGTGCCCACATTGTATGCGTGACACCAAAGCATTTCAAATAAAAGGAAAGGCTTCGTGGTTTGATTGTCATCGTAGGTTCTTACCTAAAAAACATCAATTTCGGAGGATGGCAGATGCGTTCAAGAAAGAAACTATAGAAAGAGATGGTCCCCCTCCTAAGTTATCTTCGTATGACATATCTCAAACAGTGAGCAGCCTAGATAAATATCCAGATGTTGGAAAAAGAGTCAGATACGATGGATATGGCGAGAGGCACAACTGGACAAAGCGAAGTATCTTTTGTGACCTCCCTTACTGGAAGGACAATTTATTGAGACACAATCTTGATGTTATGCATATTGAAAAGAATTTTTATGATAATATAATAAACACAGTGATGAATGTGTTCGGTAAAACAAAAGATAATGAGAAGGCTAGACTTGATTTGGAGAAGTTTTGCAATAGACCAGAATTGGAGCTAAAACGTCTTCCAAATGGAAAAGTTCTAAAACCCAAGGCGGTTTATTGTTTAACATCCAATGAAGATAAATCTGTTTGTCAGTGGTTAAAAGAATTGAGAATGCCAGACGGATATTCTTCGAATTTGGCAAGGTGTGCCGACGTCAACAATGGAAGATTGCGGGGGATGAAAAGTCACGATTCACATGTGTTTATGGAACGCTTAATTCCAATTGTGTTTTGTTCATTACCAAACCATGTCTTGAATCCATTAACTGAATTGAGTCAATTTTTTAAAGATTTATGTGCTTCAACTCTCAGGACGGATGAACTTGTTAAAATGGATAAGAATATTGCTACAATACTTTATAAATTGGAGCTAGTTTTCCCCCCCGCTTTCTTTGATTCTATGGAACATCTTCCGGTACATCTCGCGTATGAAGCTATGCTTGGTGGACCTGTTTAATATAGGTGGATGTATCCTTTCGAAAGGTTCATGGGTGATTCAAAGCGAATAGTGAAAAATAAAGCAAGGGTTGAAGGGTCAATATGTGCATCTTACTTGCATCGGGAAACATCTCATTTTTGCTCTCATTATTTCAACCACATGATGTTAACACCAAGAAGAACGCGAAATGATGTTCCTGATGAAAGAAACCCTTCCGCTTTGTCAGTATTTCGTGGTACTGGGCGTTCTTCAGGGGCAGCGAAAGAGTACTGGATGAGCGATGAAGAGATGCGATCAGCCGAAGTTCATGTCTTGATTAATTGCATTGAAGTTTGACCATATATTGATTTTTTTGAAAAGGAACGACTTGGAGACACATATACCAACTTTCCAGAATGGTTTAAGGGTAAAGTGGACAAATATGAACAGATGAAGTAGTTCAGAGGATTAGCTAATGGTCCTCGAAGAAATGTCAATGAATGACACACATACATTCTCAATGGATATAGATTTCAAACTGAGTCATGGACAGTGGGCAAAAAAACTATCAATAGTGGAGTTTATGTCAAAGGGTTCAGTGATGGTGGCGAAGATGACTTCTATGGTGTGATTAAGCGCATATTTGAATTGGGTTACTATTATGAGGGACAAAATAACAATGTTGTCTTATTTTATTGTGAGTGGTTTGACCCTACTAATGGGACAAAAATTGATCCAAAGCACAAACTTGTTGACATACTAATGGATAAAAGGTATAATCGATTTGATCCGTTCATCCTGCCGAGTAAGTGTTGTCAAGTGTATTATGTCCCTTATCCTTCTCATTACCGGCGTAAAAAAGGTTGGTGTTCAGCTATCAAGACAAAACCAAGAGGTGAAATTGAAGTTCCAGATATAGAAGCGCCTTACCAAGATGATGAAATGTCAAGAGTTCCCACGATGATTGAAGTCGATCAAATTACAAACTTGGTTGACAAAGAAGGTGATGGTGATCAGCTTGAGTTTGAGGTGTTGATGAGATTGGTGAACAACAACGACAATAATGAAGATGATGCAAATAGCTCCGAAGATAATGAAGATGAAGGAAATGAAGATGAAGACAACGAAAATGATGATGCATACTATAATAATGATGATGATGATGATGACCAATAAGTCTCGATTGTAACTATTTATCATTGTAATGTGTTTTTGTGTGTTTTAATCTAATTGAAACAACATTTATTATCATTGTAACTGTTTATCTATGTATTTAATGAATTGTTGGTTATAATGTGTAATCGAAACTATATATTTATCGTTGTAATGAATTGTTAGCTTTAATATCCTTTTTGTTTAATTTTAATTTCATTGGTTTACTCTTGGAAATTTAATATTGTTAATATACTTTTTTAATTTTAATTTAATTATTTTATCTAATTTTAACTATTTTATGTAGGGATGGCAGATAAAAATAATCTAGATAAAAATAAGCGAAAGAAGACTAAGAGTTTTGCAAGAATGATACCTCGAAATATGATACCTAATTTTATGCAGACTATGACGGCTCGTTAGAATAGTGGAGTATCTATTCGTGAAAACACTTCTGCATCTACTCCACTTGTTGCTTCTAGGTCTGTTGACCCCTCAAGGAGGAACTTTATTGATGTTCCGAGATCTTCATATCCAGCACAGTCGCAGGATACTCATGCTACTCCATCTACTGGGCCTTCTAGATCGAGTGCTGGACGAAGGAATTCTGTTGATGTTCCTCCTGATGCTAGAATCTTGCATCCACGAAGCGTATCTGTTGATGTTCCTCCGAGATCTTCTTATCAAGTACCACCAGAAACATATATTTCTGATACTAGCTTCTTGCGTGATGATATTCCTGGGTATGGCTTCCAGAACATGCCTATTCTTCCTACTAATGTAAGCCTTAACCCTGATAACATCCTAAGTTTTATGGAATATGGAGGTGATCAAGATTTTAGTCAACGGCAACATCAACGAGAACAACAACAACAACAACAACAATAACAACCAAATCAAGAAGGTTCGTCGTCACAAACACGTGAACAATCTCAAGAGCCACAACGATCAGCGGTTTTAAGGCCAACACGGCGTCGCTTCCATGAAGATGTTCGAGTAGCGGAAGATAATAGACACGTCATATTCCCTTGCGGCAATGGGTAAGTATATTATTATTTTATTTTTAAAATTAATTATTTTAGAATATATAGTTTAATTAAAAAATTAATGTGTAGGTTGGAGCCGTCTAAAGATGCAACAAAAGCGGTGAAATTTGTTGTCCATTTAGCTCTCAAACATTATGCTGAGAGTTTTAAAGAGTTGATTAAGGATTTAAATGTTAAGAAGCTGTTATTTGATGGATTTCAGGTAAACACAATTAATTTATTAATGTTTACATATATAATAATTAAATTTAATATTTAAATGTTTATTATATCTAATAATAATAATAATAATAATAATAATAATAAATTTTATTTTATTTTATTTTAGAGATATTGCACATGGGAGCCTTACCACAAAGAATTGATTAAAACAAATTGGGAGGCAGCATGTCAGAGGTGATTTTCATCAATTCTCAGCAAAGAAAAACACCGCTATCTCAAAGACCTAGTAAGATATCGTCCAGAATATATAGGCGAGCATGTGTGGCAACGATTTCTGGATCACTGGACTAAAGATGAGAAGTATCTTAGAAGGTGTGAACAAAACAAGCAAAACAGAGCCTTTGCCACGGGTCGTAACTTGCACACTAGTGGAAGTGTCAGCTTCAACACCCACGCGCGACATTTGGTATAAACATATATTTCATTTGTTTTTTTAATTTATTTAATAATATATTGAAATATTAATTATTATTTTCTTGTTGAAAATTTAGCAAAATGTTCTTGGTAGAGAACCTTATGTTACTTAGGTCTACAAAACAACCCACACCACAAGGGAAACGAATGATTGGGTGGATCCTACATGTCGACAACTTTCGGTAAATATTTTTTTTTTTTTAATATTTTAGAATTATTTTCAAACATTTTTATTCACTCGCTATTTCTTCCTCACAAATATTAATTGTTTATGTATATATACAGGAGGAAAATAATCGCCTTGCTGCAATTTATCTGTCTGCTCATCCTGAGTACACCTCCTACGAAGACTTACCACGTGCCGTTCAATTTGAGATTTGGAAGGCGGCAGCGACAGAAGTAGGACATCGAGGACGAGAAAATAGGTTCCTGGGTTTAGGGAGCATGGCACCTACCTTTCATCGCAGAACCAACATGACGTATATTCCTGGTCCTGAAGATTGCCCTGAACCTGAAAGGATGTCTAATAGTCAACTGTGGGAAAAATTTCAAGAGGAGCTACAAAGGAGGGATCGGGAGAAAGAAGAAGAGGCGGCAAGGATTCGTCAAGAGTACGATCAAAGATGGGAGCAAAGGTTGGAGGAAAGGTTGCAAAAAGAAAGAGAAAGCAAAAAAAAATGGGAGGATGATTTCATGCTTCGTGTACTTGCCATGAATAATCTTGCGACAGATCGGCCATCTACGTCAAATCCTCCGGCGTACGATCCGAATTGGCCACGATTTGATCCGGACGATTATGAAGACGCCGAAGATAGAGACCAATCAGATCAGGAGGAGTGAGGAATAATGATTCAATAAATTAAATATGTAATATTTGAATTTCAATGATGAAGATGTTTATTTAGTTTTTTGCAAGGATAATATATTTTAAATATGTTTCAATTCGAAATTTAATTTTAGTTCTTAACATTGTAGATAAAAAAATTAATTTCGATAAGTTTAACATTTTTTACGATAGTTCTATGCATGGAGAAAACTAAAAGTTCAAATTTCATAGTAAATTAATTGGAGGGAAAACCAATTTTTTTGAAATTTGAATCAAAATTTAAAATTTCAATTTTTTCCGCCCTAAATTTTACCAAAAATTCGAATTTCAATTTTTTCCTCAATAAATTTTTATCGAAAATTCAAATTTCATTTTTACCCGCAATTATTTTATAAAATGTAGCAAAAAAATTATACCACCAACTCTGATTTAATTATATTTTAAAAAAAAATATATTTTAAAACATTTGTGACGAAATTTGGTCACAAATGTGTGTTCAGACCAGTCACATCATTACCCCACGCGTGAGTTTATGTCAGAGCTGACATTTGTGACGAAATTTTGTCACAAATGTTTTAGGGGGAAATTTCAAAATTCGAATTTTAAATTTGTGACGAAATTTCCTCAAAAATGTTATTATATTATTTCTATCTCCAACAATTTTTCTATATATACCACACTATCTACTCTTCAACATTCATTCTATATATCTTCTTTCTCTTCAATTTCTTCAACATTTTTTCTTCTTTCCTCTTTTATTTCTTCAACACTTTTTCTTCTTACTCTTCAATTACTTCAACCATTTTTCTTTTTTCTTTACAATTTCTTCAACACATTTTTTCTTCATCTTTTCTTTCACCATCTTCATTTTTCATTCATTTTTTCATTAACATTCATCCTTAACTTTTTTTCATCTTCATTCACCATCATTTTTTCATCTTTTCTTTCAACACTAACACTTTCAACAATATTCCACATTTCATATTTTCTTTTCAATAACACATTTAAATTTTCATTTACTCATCAATTCAACATCTCTAACACTTTTTTTTTCATATTCTATTTTTTTATAATATCTAAATATTTTTAAAAAATATTAATTTTAAATTTCGGATGGAAAATTAAATTTTTGTGCACCAATTAATTAATTTTTTATAAATTTTTATTTAAATTTTCGTTATTTTTTTAATTTTTTTTTCTTACGTTTGTGACGAAATTTCGTTGCAAATGTATTCTGCATTATTTTCTATTTTGTTTCTGACGTTTGCGACGAAATTTCGTGGCAAATTTTATCCTCGAAATTTTAAATCAATTTTGGCGCAAAATTCAAATTTGAATCGAAAATTTGAATTTCAATTTTTTCCGCAATAAATTTTACCAAAAATTCGAATTTCATTTTTTCCCGCATTAAATTTTTATCGAAAATTCAAATATCATTTTTACCGAAAATTTTTATTTTATTTTTTACCGCAATTTTTTTTAAATGTACCAAAAAAATTATCCCACCAATTTTGATTTTTTATTGAAATTTTAAATTTTATATAATTTTTATTTTAATTAAATTTAAATTAAAATCTGATTTAATAATTTTTTTTTAAAAAAATATTTTAAAACATTTGTGACTAAATTTGGTCACAAATGTGTGTTCAGACTAGTCACGTCACTGTCCCCCACGTGAATTGGGTTGAATGTCAGAGATGACATTTGTGACGAGATTTCGTCACAAATGTACTTGTCCCCCACGTGAGTTCTGTTGACTGTCAGAGATGACATTTGTGATGAGATTTTGTCGCAAATGTCGTTAGAGTACACATTGATTTAGGGACAACTGGTTTCCTCACAAATTTCGTCACAAATGTACATTAGTGACGAAATTTGATCAGTTTGTGACGAAAAATTTCGTTGCAAATGCAAACATTTTTTGTAATGGGTGTAACTAACCCCTGAGCTTAGAATCTCTCTTTTTAAACGGTTTTCGACACTCTCCCCTCTTTGGAAATTAAAGGTCAATGCAGTGGTGGAAATCCCAAAATCCCCGCAACAGAAAAATGGCGACTTCACTGGGGATACTCTCCTTAAGAGGGTTGAACCTATCTAGTTTATGCTTCTTTATTGCTTTCCTATGTGCTTACTTGTTTACATTCTTTATACATATTATGAAGGGGTTTTGAGTGAGACAAGCTTGACCCGAGCTTGAGTATACCTTGAGATAGATTGTGGTAGGATCATAGTGAGTGGGCGGAAGGCAAAACTCCGCACATATCCACATGTGATAAAACCACGCACAATTGAGGGTCATGTTTGTGGTATTCTTTTCGACGTGATATTTCACGTACATTGTTGCTATGACAAGTATCCTCGGATGTTGTGGACCTTTTTGGTCACCTTTAACCCATCTTGGCCTTTTTTAGGGTGTGGTGTGTGATCGACGATTTGTGTATCAATAAATATTTTATAACTGCAAGTGCACAGTTTCGTCGTTGAGTTTTAAAAGATATCGAACCACAGACACCAACAGTCGAACTACCGTATTTCTGTCGTTACGGTGTAAATCTAAGGCTAATAGATGTTTAGGGTTGATTAGAATTTTAAAAGAAAATTAAAATTAAGATTTAAATTAATTAAAGCGGGATATCGGTATGTAACTTAATCGACCTTCGGGAATTTAATAAATTAATAGCGCGCGGAAAAGGGTTTATTTTTCAGAAGAACTTTCTCAATTTAAAGGTCTAAACCTCACACTCTCGTTTTGTTGATAAAAACCATACTTTCTAAGCTAGGAGTTTTACTGTCACTTTTCTACCACCTTAACTTCGAAAGTATATTTTGAAAATCAATTAGTTCTAATTAATCCTAACGTGGCTCTCGCTCGTTCAAAGATTAATATCAAATTCCTACTATCTAGTTAAAACCTCAAACTCTCGCTCTATTAATTTTAACCTTAGTTGCTTTCTTTTACTCTCGTTCAAAAGCTTTGAATTAAATTAGGAATTTGAATCAGAAAAATAGTTTAATAAGTACGCGCTAAATCATTATTAAATTCCCTTCGGAGAATTAATTCACATACCGATATCTAGAAATTTAGCTAGACATGTCAAAGGAAGTAAAGAAATAAAAACAGAAAATTAAATAAAGCATAAATAAATAATTAAATAAAGACATTAAAAAGAACCTGAAATAAAATTCTGAATAAACTTGAATTAAACTTGACGGAAATAACCGGTACAGAATTCTTGACAGGAAACTGAAAACAGAACTGAAAACGGATTCCCGGTGTGGAAATACCGTTACAGTTACTGTAACTAGAAATAAAAACAGTACTGAAAATAAAGGAAATAAGGCGTGTGGAGAATATAATTTCGTCCTCTATTTATAGAGGGAATTTTCTAGTTACGATCCACAAAAATAGGAGATGATAAGCTCTTTTTTGATTTTATCCAATAGCCACACGATTAGGAAAAGCGGTTGATCGAACGCCTACTTGCTCCCCACGTTGCGCAAAACAGTTGCTACTGGGCTTTCTCACTGGGTGGCGCTCGCCACCCATTCTGTGGCGCTCGCCACTGGGCCTCCAATTGGTGGCGCTCGCCACCACCACTGTGGCGCTCGCCACTGTGCAAATTTGGGCCAATGCCCATTTTTGCCATGCTCCTTTGTGGGCTGCGCGAATTTGGGCTTTGCACCCTCTTTTTGCTCCGTTTTTGACACTTTTTGCTCAATTCCCTTCTCCGACCTATTTTATTCGAGAAAACTAAAAACAAATTAAATTCTAACATAAACAGACATAAATGAAATAAATACATATGCAAATGCAACTAAAATTCACCTAAATTAAGCTAAAAATACGATATGATTTCGTGTCATCAAATTCCCCCACACTTGAACCATTGCTTGTCCTCAAGCATAAAAGAATAGTGAATCGAAAAGCATAAGTAAAAACACATGACACGATCATCCTACTCGTACGTGTTTGCCGGCTAAGCCATGAAAATCAGGTGGCAGTGCAAATAACAAGAATACTGTAATGACACAAGAGATTCCCGTTATGTGAAAACAGACCTGAAGCATTTCCTCTTGACTCTACCTCTCACCTAAGTTTCATTCCCCCTTTTCATTCTAGCGCAATCACATTAAGCCCGTTATCTTGTACACGGCCATGGTGGGAAACCTGTTAGTGATTATGATCATCATACAGCGAGGGGTGCTGATAACATAAGTTTGGTAACCCCTATTTGCTTTACCCACTTCGCAGTTGCGGGGGATCGGATCGTAACCCGCCCTACCAAGTTCAGAATCAGACACCTCTGAACCAACTACTAATGAGTTTCTATACTATGGTATTTTTTCCTTCTCATGTTTCAACATTTGTTGAATTTTCATCAATTATTTCAAGGAATCAACCAATAGCATTTATAACATTTATAATCAAAATCATTCACTTATATTCTTCGGTTTCCCACTTAGTTTGTGCCTTGAGATGGTGCCGACTGCTAGATAAACTACTAAGGGTTCATTAAAACTCAAGTTCAAAGTTTTATCAAAATTAGTACTCAAATCAGTTTTACACACTTCAGGGAATCTAAGGTGTTAAAACGGTATTGATTTTATCTAACCGTTACCCAAATTCCACAAATTAGCCTAGATAGTGCAAACAACCTATATACTTTCAAACAATCAATACCAAGCATCAAAACTCAATACTTTTGCTTTTCACAAGAAAATTTTTGGTATGGCTCAAGAAACGGGAAAATCAGATGATATCAAAACCAACACGCAAAATCAACTCAATCTAAGTGAACTAACCTAAGGTTTTATTATGCATGCAAGACTAAATGACTATAAGTAAAGGAAAGCGATAAAGCTTCCTCCCCCACACTTAAATCGAGCATTGTCCCCAATGCAACGACTAAAGGTGAGCTCGGAAGGGTACAACCTGAGAGAAAGTAACTACTGGCGGTCTGGCCGCGCCTCCTCGTGCGCCTCTCATGTGGTGGAGGTCCTGCACCTAGCTGCTGGAAATAGTCATCGAAATCATCCATGCGTAAGGACATATCTGCCATGCCATCAATCAAACCACGCTGGTCACTCTAAAACTGCTGCATCATGCTCATCATCTCTGTCTGACGAGTTTGGATGTCCTGGATATGCTGGTCCCGCTGGGCATCTAAGGTGTAGTGCTGCCTCATCTATGCTAAAACGGTATCAAGCGTGGCTGTGCCACTCTCATGGGCAGCTCCAGAAGTAGTACCTGCAAAATAACCATAAGAAGTGTGTGTGCTGTGTGCATTAGTTTCCGGAGCCTCGTGCTCCTCCTCCTCAGATCCGTCACTCTCTTCCTCATCATCAGGTGCAATTGTTACGTTCCAGTCTCGAGGAATGGGAGGGTTAGGGAGAAAACGGTAATTGGCTATCGTGCGCACATTGAAGCGCGCAGGGTCAGGGAGGATGATATCGGGGCAGGCTTTGTTATCAATCATGAGCATGTATTTTCCATCAGCTCGCTGCTTTACTAGCCTCATGTTTCGCACCATGTCTAAATCAATGGTACGAGAGTCAAGTGGGGTAAGGGTAGAAAGTTGGGCACCGTGGTCTAGCAAGCGTGCTAAGGTTGTGATCAGACCACCAAAAACAATTGCCCCCTTGGACTTAACCATTGAAAACATGTGATACATCATAAATCGGGCAGTATGGACTTTTTCTTTTGAAACGCTGTAAGTGAACAGCAAAAATAGCTCTTTCTCATTGACCTTGTTAGAACCTAGACGGCCAAAAACAGTGCAAGCTAGAAGTTGGCGAAAGTAGCGTATGGAGGGGTTTTGGATCAATGAAGCTCTATTACCCTCAAAACTACCTGTTTCTTTTCCGGTTAAACCCCACCAAAGTGCCTTCGCGGCATTTAACCACCCCACTTGAGTAGGCAGCTCATCTTTAACTCCCGCACCGTGTGGTAAGTGCAACAACTCGGCTAACTCATCGTAGCTAAGGTTGTAGTCAACACTAAATAGACGGAACCTCACACGGTCGGGGGTGGGGTTTAGTTCTAGAGAGCTAAGAAATTCCGCGGTAAGTTGGACATGAACGGGGTCTTTAAAAGAAAGCAAGAAATCAAGCTTAAATGAACGAACCAAATGGCACACACTATCCGATAATCCTAGAGTCTCGAGACAAAAGTCATCGGCATACCTCGTTGGTTCGTATTCCTTTCGACGGAGGAGTCAGTAGAGCTTAGCTTGGTCTCTATCTCGGAAGTTGATTTCATACTGCCCTTGTTGTGCCATGAACTTGAGTTACCTTGGCTTGAAAGACTAGAAGAAATGGAGGAATGAAAAACTTCTGTGAAATGAGAATTGTGTTGTGAAGTGAATGTGTTAAGGTGTGTGTATTTATAATGAAAAATGGAGGTGAATGTGGTGATTGTGTAGTTGAAAATTTTAATGGAACATAATGATGGTGTCTTCATTTCACAGAGAATCAATTCCTTTCCAAACCCATAAAAAACAAAACCATTCAATACAAGCTTACTGTAGCACGCATCCTGTACAAAATTTGCCAAAATTTGTGAAGTTGCATTCTGTGGCGAGCGCCACTATGGTCATGGCGAGCGCCACAAGGCCAATTTTGCATTTTGGCCTTTTTCGTCTTGTAGCGTGTTGTTGTTCATTTGTACCTATACATGTCTAAAGGAAATTGTACAGCTTGCACACAGTTGAATTAAGTTCTAACAGGACAAAAATTTTCACCAAATTAAATTTCTAACACAGAGCAATTATTCACAAGAAAATCCACATGAGCACACAAGAGCATAAAACAAATGGTCTTTCATCAGGAGTTTTTATTAATCAAACGAACTAAATGACAAAAATAAATTAACAAAATTAAACCTACATGTGGGTTGCCTCCCACCCAGCGCTTTGTTTAAAGTCGGTGAGCTCGACAGTTTTGTGTTTTTATCTTGCTTGTGATGGCCGGATCGGGAATGATTTCCATGGCCACTTATCAAGTATTCTCACATACCCCTCGCTCTTTCTCTTCTTTCTCCTACAGGGCGGTTCAGCTTCCTTGCCCTCTTCTATTATTTTGTGATTTGGGAGAAAAGGAATTTTATCAATTTCAGGCGGGGGTTTTGGTTCAATTTCAAGTGTCCTTCGTTCTTTGGACTTAGGACTTTCACTTGCCTTTCCAAATGTTACTCTCATCCTCTTTGTATTAACATCCTCAATTTCTCTTTCCCCTAATTTCCTTTTTCTATTTGCGCCCTCATCCACATGTGTAATTGTTTTTACTTTCTTGATTTTTTCACATGATCGTGGTTTCGGGACTATTTTAGCCTCTCCTTCCTCTTGGGGAACAAGGACAGGTGGATTATAGGTAGAAGGAAAAACGCAAAGTGGTTCCTTTTCTACCTCTTCGACAACCTCTCTTTGGAGCGGTTTCGACAAAGTTTCCTCAATCTCAACTTTTTCCTCCCCTAAGTCCTTGACGACCTCGTTCTCATCCTCCTTAGGAATTTCACTCTTATCATATGATTGGGGTCCCAGGTTCACTTTAGCCTCTACTATCCTTTGGGGAGCAAGGATTGGTGGGATATAGGGAGCAGGGAAAACATGCAGTGTTCCCTTCTCTACCTCTTCGACTACCTCACTAGGGAGGATTATCGGTGACGCTTCTTCGATCTCCACTCTTTCCTCGCTGAAACTCTCAACAACATTATCATCCTCACTAGACCTCTCAATCTCGCTTTCATTAATGTTTGCTACGACGTCTACTTGTCTCTCGTAAGAGGGTTCTATGGTTGACTGGGTGAACTGGGAGATTAGTGTCTCCATCGACTCTTGGGGAGTCGCTGTTGAGGCAACCATAGCGTCGAGCATCCTTTGGGTTTCGAGATTGGTTTGTCTAATCCGTTCATTTATAAGGTCTTGTTCCCTCATCATTTCTCTAAATTGTTGCTCTCGCCTAGCATTAGCAGAGGTTTCCATAAATTCATTAAATACCGCTAGTAGGCTAGGACTCACGGATTCTTCCGGTTCCTAGAAATGTTGGGGATAGTAATTGTACTGAGAGTTAGGGTATTGTCCCTCAAAGTATGGGGACGGTTGAGGCTGGTAGTTATATGGGAAGTTATGGTTAGGGTAGTTGAAATTTTGAGGATAGTCATTATAAAAGGGATTTGAGTTATACATTTAAGCTCAAAGGACTTATCCTAAAATTGTTTGTTATATATTTTTTTTTCTTTTCGATTTTTTTATTTAAAATGCCTTAGTCTCTACGGTGTAACGACGGAGTTACGATATCGACTAAATTGGTCCCCGGCAACGGCGCCAAAAACTTGATCGACGATTTGTGTATCAATAAATATTTTATAACTGCAAGTGCACAGTTTCGTCGTTGAGTTTTAAAAGATATCGAACCACAGAGACCAACAGTCGAACTACCGTATTTCTGTCGTTACGGTGTAAATCTAAGGCTAATAGATGTTTAGGGTTGATTAGAATTTTAAAAGAAAATTAAAATTAAGATTTAAATTAATTAAAGCGGGATATCGGTATGTAACTTAATCGACCTTCGGGAATTTAATAAATTAATAGCGCGCGGAAAAGGGTTTATTTTTCAGAAGAACTTTCTCAATTTAAAGGTCTAAACCTCACACTCTCGTTTTGTTGATAAAAACCATACTTTCTAAGCTAGGAGTTTTACTGTCACTTTTCTACCACCTTAACTTCGAAAGTATATTTTTAAAATCAATTAGTTCTAATTAATCCTAACGTGGCTCTCGCTCGTTCAAAGAGTAATATCAAATTCCTACTATCTAGTTAAAACCTCAAACTCTCGCTCTATTGATTTTAACCTTAGTTGCTTTCTTTTACTCTCGTTCAAAAGCTTTGAATTAAATTAGGAATTTGAATCAGAAAAATAGTTTAATAAGTACGCGCTAAATCATTATTAAATTCCCTTCGGAGAATTAATTCACATACCGATATCTAGAAATTTAGCTAGACATGTCAAAGGAAATAAAGAAATAAAAACAGAAAATTAAATAAAGCATAAATAAATAATTAAATAAAGACATTAAAAAGAACCTGAAATAAAATTCTGAATAAACTTGAATTAAACTTGACGGAAATAACCGGTACAGAATTCTTGACAGGAAACTGAAAACAGAACTGAAAACGGATTCCCGGTGTGGAAATACCGTTATAGTTACTGTAACTAGAAATAAAAACAGTACTGAAAATAAAGGAAATAAGGCGTGTGGAGAATATAATTTCGTCCTCTATTTATAGAGGGAATTTTCTGGTTACGATCCACAAAAATAGGAGATGATAAGCTCTTTTTTGATTTTATCCAATAGCCACACGATTAGGAAAAGCGGTTGATCGAACGCCTACTTGCTCCCCACGTTGCGCAAAACAGTTGCTACTGGGCTTTCTCACTAGGTGGCGCTCGCCACCCATTCTGTGGCGCTCGCCACTGGGCCTCCAATTGGTGGCGCTCGCCACCACCACTATGGCGCTCGCCACTGTGCAAATTTTGGCCAATCCCCATTTTTGCCATGCTCCTTTGTGGGCTGCGCGAATTTGGGCTTTGCACCCCTTTTTTGCTCCGTTTTTGACACTTTTTGCTCAATTCCCTTCTCCGACCTATTTTATTCGAGAAAACTAAAAACAAATCAAATTCTAACATAAACAGACATAAATGAAATAAATACATATGCAAATGCAACTAAAATTCACCTAAATTAAGCTAAAAATACGATATGATTTCGTGTCATCAGTGTGATAGCTAAAGCCGAGAGTAAAAGTCTTGGAATAGTTGACTCCGCGATACCACGCTCAATCGAGACTTTCCCTTGGATATTTCATTTGGCCGTGAGTTAAGTCGTGGACATTGGTATTCAAGAAGGAAAGTTGATGAAGTTGGGAACTTTGTAGAACCCATGTTACGAAAAGAATAAAACCAATAGTTCATACATTGCGGGGGGTTTACCTTTCGACTCCAACATCATGATATCTTAACCAACCATGTTTTCCTATGTTTGTGATTTTTGCATCCATACATTCATGCATCCATGCATTCATGAAAGTCATTTTCCCCTCAGTTTTCAAAGAACTTAAAGGAAGTTTTTTACAAACTTACAATGGACCTCAAGAAAGAGAAAAAAAAGAGGAAATTCCTTCCGAAAATTTCTTTTGATCATTAACAAAAAGTGGAGGTCCATTATGATTAACATCCAAGAGTTCTTTGAAAAGCCAAAATATTTTATTTTCTTTCATTTCAAAGGATTTAAAGCAATTCTTTTGTAATAATAGATATGGACCATGAAAGGAGGCTTACTAAGAGGTATGATTTCAAACGTCCGGATTTGACAAAGCTTAAAGAGTTAGCTCATCATGTGAATGATTATTGTAAGTGCACCAGTTCATTCCCTTGTTTTAATAATTGTCAAAACACATGAAAATAGAGTGAAACATATTTTGGCAACATTATAAATAACTTGACAGCGAAAAACTATTTTGAAACTTTGAAAAATTGATTTTAAGGTTCTTTGTATCGATACATAATCACTTGTATCGATACAAATGTCCTGAACTACTTCAGATTGATTCTGTACAATTTGTATCGATACATATATCCTTTGTATTGATACAAAACTGGTGTCTCAGGGGCAGAGAGTCTCCTGTGTATCAAATCATGCTTGCATGTATCGATACACACCAAACTCTCTCAAAAGACCAGAGAATGCATGGTGTATCGAATCATGCTTGCATGCTTCGATACATATCAGTCAGGTTTTCAAGAAACTGATATATGTATCGATACATACTCGTGTTTGTATCGATACATAGGTCAAATATTTCAAATTTGAACGCTGGTCAACGTATTTGTATCGATACATACCATCATATGTATCGATACAAGTCTGTTCTGTTTTGCCTAAATTTGCTCAATTCTATTTTCTCTATAAATAGCAATTGAGTTTTTGTTGTATGGGTGAGAATCCATCGGAAAAACACATTTGATCAAAATTGAAGAGAGATTTTGGATCAAAGACTTATTCAACACAAGTTCATCATCTTCTATCAAATCACTTCAAATTTGAGATTGAGTATGGGATCAATCAAGGGTTCGTAGTTGATTTATTGGATAACGTTCAGTGCAATTCGCGGTGAATCAGAATTGCGATCGAGTTGAATTGCGTTGGAGGTTTGGGTTCTCATCTAGGGTTCAAGATTGTGCGATATCTTGAAGGATCAACATCGACGAATCGAGGTAATCAGCTGGACGTTTGTTGCGGAGGTTTTCGGTTCGAAGACGGCGCAAGATTGGAACGTTGGAATCAGAGGTAGAATCGCGAGGTGCTGAGGTTGCATAGCTCAATTTCGCATTAGATTCAATATAGGGTTATTCGAGTCTTTGTAAATTGTGCACTATCAAGCGTTTTTAATAAATTGCTCAAATCGTCCGTTTGACGATTTGGGGGGAGACGTACCCGGCCGACCGCGAGGACGACACGAAAGCTGCGGGAACTCCCTAATCATCTGTTTGCGTCTTTCTATCCTTACACTCTTTACTTTTCGTATTATTGATTAATTGGATCAATTGAATTTGGTGATCGTAAGTGTTCATCACAATTCAATTGAATTGGACTTGAATTGTGATTGTGTGTAACTTGATATTTGAAACTTGTTGATTTCGTTTATCGTAGTAATTTGATTGCAAAACATAACCTAATTCAATATATCGTTAAACGCTCCAAGGCTTATACTACCTTTCCTTTGATCGAAGGGTGCAAAGTAGACTACCGATTCGGTGGCCTTCCGCGTACTCGAAAATATTTTAAAAAACTCGTTGTTTAGAAAGAGTCACTTATTCACCCCCCCTCTAAGTGATCGCCAAGTAGTCTAACAAGTGGTATCAGAGCCCGGTTTGATTTTAAACGATTAAATCGAGTAATTTGTGCCTATTATTAGAAGACATGGCGTTCTCACCCAAAGGGGCTTACAATAGGGCTCCTATATTCAATGGAGACCATTTCGATTATTGGAAAAGTAGTATGCGCATACACATCAATTCTTTTGATGGTGATGTGTGGGATGCCATTGAAAACGGTCGCTTTTTTCGAACTACGACCGATAACAATGGTGTTGTCACTAATACGCCTATGGCACAATGGACGGTTGACGATAATAAGAAAGTCAATTACGATGCGAAAGCTCATAACATTTTAATCTCATCCGTATGGATTGAGCAATTCTATCATGTTTCGCATTGTACATCGGCTAAGGAAATGTGGGACACATTGGTTACCCATTTTGAGGGTACCAATGAAGTCAAGTTATCTAAGATAAACACACTAAACCAAGAGTTTGAATTGTTTCATATGATTGATGGTGAAACCATCAAAAGTATGCAACAACGATTTGTGAAAATTATCAACAAGTTACAAGGTCTCGGTAGACCAATCACAAATCAAGATATAAAATTTTGAGGTGCTTAACTAGGTCTTGGCAACCAAAGGTCACCGCGATACAAGAAGCGAATGATCTTATTCAACTAAACCTCACGGTTTTATTTGGCAAACTCAAGAAACATGAATATGTGCTAAGTGTGTTAGAAAAGAAAGAGAATAACGGGAAAAAGGATAAACATGGTGATAAAGAAAAAGAGAAGGAAAAGCAGTCCATTGCTCTAAAGACTTCAAGTTCCAAGTCCAAAGGTAAAGAGCAAGTGGTAAGTAGCTCAAGCGAAGAGGATTCCGATGATGAGGAAATGGGACTCTTCGTTCGACGCTCCCTGCACCGATGAAACTACCTTTCCCTTGTTCCTTCGGAAAAGATTCATCAAAGTTTATATGAACCGACTCAACTACGATTCGTAATCTTTTGTTGTACACCCTATATGCCTTGGTAGTGAGTGAATAGCGTATGAAAACGCCCTCATCCGATTTTGTATCGAATTTGCCAAGATTCTCATTTCCATTATTTAAAATAAAGCATTTACATCCAAAAGAGCACAAATGACTAAGATTAGGCTTCCGTCCCTTAAGTATTTCATAGGGAGTTATGTCACAAATAGGTTGAATAATCGACCTATTTAGAACATAACTTACGGTGCTTACCGCATCCGCCCAAAAATACTTAGGGAGTGAGGATTCACTTAACATAGTCCTAGCTAACTCTTCTAGAATCCGATTTTTCCTCTCCACTACCCCATTTTGTTGCGGTGTACGTGGAGCGGAAAAATTGTGTTCAATGCCATGTTTAGAACAAAAAATTTCAAAATTATAGTTTTCAAATTTGCCTACATGTCTCCGAATGGAAATTATCTTAAGGCCAAGTTTATTTTGAATCATCTTGGCAAACCGTTTAAAGACGGATAAAATGTCACTTATATTAGATAAGAATAAAGTCCAATAAAATCTTGAGTAGTCGTCTACGATCACAAGTCCATAGTAATTGCCACCAAGGCTTTTAGTCCTTGATGGTCCAAAAAGGTCCATATGGATTAACTCTAAAGGATTTGTAGTTGAAATAAATTTTTTAGATTTGAAAGATGCCTTTGTTTGTTTACCCATTTGACATGCATCACACAAGTGATCTTTTATAAATCTTATTTTAGGTAAACCGACTACAAGATCTTTGGAAACTATCTTATTTAGTAAATCAAAATTAAGATGTGCTAATCTTCTATGCCATAACCAAGACTCCTCATTTTTGGTTATGAGACATTTAGCATCACTTAGGCTATTATCATCTAAGTCTAGCATATATACATTTCCATGCCTAATAGCCTTAAGAACCACATTCTTGTCTTTGTCACTTTCCATTGTGCAAAAGGTTGGTTTGAGATTTATTTTAAACCCTTTATCACAAAGTTTGGCGACACTTAACAAGTTGTGTTTAAGGTTATCCACAAGTACAACATTAGATATGGTGATAGTAGATGGGTTAGCGATTGTACCTACACCGAGAATAGTGCCTTTGTTGTTGTCTCTATAGGTGACGTAGCTTTTTTCCTTTGCTTTGAACTCGATAAAAAGCGAGGCATCACCCATCATGTGCCTTGAACATCCACTATCTAGAAACCATCTCCTTTCGAGATTTCCAAGGCACATTTCCTACAACATTTAGCCATAAGAAGGAGGTACCTAATTCTCATTGGGTCCTAAGTGGTGAGATAAATATGATTTGTTGAGTTTTGGCATCCATTGCAATATGCCTCTAGCTACCAACAATTTCCTAGCTTGACATTTTGAAATGGTATGACCTTCACTACAACAATAGTGACAAGTGATGTGAGTTGCTCTTCTTTTGATCCGTTTTGAAATTTTTAGAATTTTTGTTTTTTGACTTTCAAAGAGTGTTCAACATGTTTTGGATCAAATTGATGAGAAACTCTTGGTTTTGGTGGATTTTCCACTTTGTCTTTTAGATTTTTAATATTTTTTTGACAAAGTGACACATCCATCACAACCAACTATATCACTATTATCATGATTTGCACTTGACCGTTCTAATAAGGATACTTTGAAAGATTTCAACTCTTCTTCCGTTTCGGAAACTTTCTTTTCAAGAATTTTGTTAACTTTTATGATTTCTTTTAATCGTTTGAAAGCTTTCCTAGTTTCACTACATAGATCTTCAAATGCACTTTGCAAATCATGATATTCCAACAATGTATATGAGCTAGAGGGGATTTGGTTTACCTTTTTAGGAGCTTTATCTTTCTTTTTGTGATGTCGAGTTGTGAAGCATACATTAACTGTAACGACCTAAACTTTTATCTACAAGTATTATCTCTTTTTTTTTTTTAAGAAGTATATTGTGAATTTAAATGAATAATTAAATAAATAAATAAATAAGTAAAAAAATTAAAAAGGCCACGTTAAGTTATTTGTATTTTGTTCATCACAAAAGTCAAAGAAATAGATGAATGATTCAAGGTGATGGATCTAGAGCTATAAATAAAGTCATCCAAAAACGAAATGTGTATAGTTCAAAGAATTCTTGAAAGTACTAATCCAAAAACTATCGTATAAGTAGTGTAGATCTAGATTCCAATTAGTCAATTTACTATAGAGTATATTAGTTTGAGTTGAAAGTAGCTACCTGTTGTACCCCAATTTTGGACCTAAAATCCATTGTCCTATTTTTTTGTTATAAAATGTCAAAAATATATCATCGCATCCGTCATGTTGTTTATGTTCGTTTTTATCACTTTTTTGTCATTGTACTTTCATGTCCGCTCATTTACCATCATTATTCTTTACCTCTATTATTACTATTATCATTGTTATTCTTATTATCACTAATACTTTTTTTCATCAAAAAATCCTTTTTCAAAAAAAGAGTTTCACTTTATTTGTTTTTTCTTACTTCTTTATTTATTATTATTATTAATCTAAATTACAATTTCTACTCTTTTTATCATCATCACTATTATCCTCATTCTTATTATTACTATTGTTATTATCATCATCATTGTTATCCAAAATAAACAAAAAAAATAGTTTTTTATATATATTGTTCTATATTTCTTTTTCAGTTATTATTATTATTACTATTATTATTTTATTATTATTATTGTTATTATTATCATAATACAAAAAAATTGTTTTTCATTATTTCTTTTCTTCCTTTTTTTTTTGGTTTTTTTTTCGGTCAACTTTTCTAAAAGAAAAAACATAACAAAAATTTGAAAAAAGGTATCCAATGCCATTGCTGAAGAAGCCAGTACACACAGACAGACATACATACACTATGTCATTAGGTCTCTCTCTCTCTCCATAGCTTCTATCATATGTACAGTTGCATGCACGGATTATTCGGATGACATATACATTTAGTTCAATGCCAACTCTAATCTGTCTTTTACTGTGAATCAGTTATGAATAATAATATAGAATATATATATTTTAAAAGTTAATTAAAACCGGTTCTAATTGACAATGCAGTGGGCACATTTTCCTCATATTCACTTTGGGAAGCAACAAGCAAAATTGGACCATGGTGAAGGAACTCACATATGAAAAGACTAATGGATAATTCTATACATAAATATGGTAGCCTTTGTTTTTTCTATGCTTGACCTAAATATGTGCACAAATCATGAGGTTCATCATCATATAGCACCTTCAAATTAACTAGTACCAAAAGTTCAGAAGTAAAAGCATAATATGAAGTGTTGAAATAAGAGGGTAAAGTCTTAAAACAAGCTTCACAACTTAACTTACTAAGCTAGTATTTACAAGCTTATTATTATCTAATAAATTACCTGAAGAGACGGTGAAATAGAACAAGAATGATGACGATTCTACCCTAAACATCTGACAACGAGAAACCAAATAGCAGCAAACAGTTGTACCTTCATGAATAACATCAAACCATGGTTAGTAGGAGTATTAAGAGAGAAATGAGATATCAACAAACAATTTGATACTCACCGCCTACTTCGTCCACTACAAACAGAGATGCAGGACTCGTGAGTCTATACAATGTCCAAGAACAACTTAAAACTTCTACGGAATTGAGGAGAAATTTAGGGTCTGTGAGTGTGAAATTGAGGAGAAATTTAGGGTCTGTGAGTGTGAAATTGAGTAGAGATTAGGGTAAAAGCCGGAAAAAGTCTGTACAACCGTTTTCAACAATTCCAAGAAGACATGTGAATAAACATTTTAGAACCAAGAAAGAGGATATAAACACTAGAACAAACAGAACACTATGACCTCCTTCAGCACCATATCGACATTCCGGGAAGCATTATCGTCATCGAAAATGGCATAATTTCACATTCTCCATATAACCTGCTGTCCAGATCTGTATCAAAACTTTATGTTTTGATTTGTTTCTCGAAATACCGGCGAGACAATTAAACAGAGAGAACATATTGTGACTTGTGAGCTAGACAGCGAAATTTTTTTGATGACTAACAATTTAGGATTGTTTAACATAACAAAGTGCACAATTTTTCAACTACAAACCCAAAATCGTTAAGTAAAAGAAACCATGATAGCAAAACTATAAGAGCAATGCTAATCAAGCTGAAACTATAATAATATCAAACAACAAAAACTTAAGATTAAATTTAGGTCAATATATTACTAAATTACTAAATATCAATTATTTCAATGATAGAAAAATATATGAAAATCTGTTGATACAATTAGCAACATTCACCAATCGCAGCATATAAGATGCAAGAAAATGATATACCTAGCTTGTGAATCGCTGGTTCCTTCGTCAATCGCAGCAAACATATCATTGTTGTCGCCTTCAACAAACAGTGTCGTTGTCATGTTTCAGAACTTTAAGGTTTTAAGGAGTAGAGAAGTGTTTGTGCCTTTTGGAAATTTAGGGTTTCAAAGAGGGTAGAGAAGAAGCGGACGACTGGAAGGGGTCGATGACGATCTAAGAGAAGCAGGTTCTGACAGTTTTGAAGAGGTCGCGACCGATTGCAAAGTCACGATGAATTTGGAGCAAGATTGATCGATTGGAGGTTTTGAGAAGGATCGACTCATTGATTAAGAGATCTGACGAAGTTAGATGCAAGAGGGAATGAATTGAAGATATGATCGATTATAGTAGAGATTCTTTGATGTTTTGCTTTAGGAAAAGAAAATTTGGGAATATTTGCGTTAAGAGTGTTTCATATGCTTTATGCTTTATTAAAAATTAAAAAAAAATTAGAAAATATACAGGAACACTTTTCAGGCGTTGCCTAAAAGATCCAATTAAAAACCGTTCTCGTCCTTGTACAAGAACGGATTAGAGACGTAGTAGAATATTTACAAAAATTTTGTATACTACTGCAACACAATGTGAAAACCGTTCTTATTGGTACTCTACAAGAACGGTTTTTTTGCCTTAGAAAATTCAGGCGTTGCGGTAGGTCTAAAATGTTGTAGTGATTTTTCATTCTTTCCTCACCTAAAATCAGTTACAAAACCGAACAGCAACTGAAACAACACAAAACAGAAACAAAACCGAACAACAAACAAAACCAAATTCGAAACAGAAGCGGAGAAGAGAAGGAAAAAGCAGAAAATCAAACAGAACAAACACGGAACCAGAAGAAAAAGAAAAAGAAGCAGATCAAACAGAAGCCAATAAGAAGAACGGACGGAGGCGATTCACCACCACCGTCAGCCGCGCGCGAACTCTCCATTTTCGGCCACCACCAAACGTTTCTGCCGGAGCTTTGTTCTTCACTACTGTATGTTTTTTCTTTCGTTCAAATCATGTGTTTGCATCTTCTTTCATTTGGTTTGTGAATTTTGTTTTTTAAAAAAAGTTAGGGTTTCCGAAACATAAACACCCCGATCCGGCCGTTTGGTAAGGATTTAGGAAATTTAGAGTTTAGATTTGGGTTTAGGAGGATAAAATAAGAGGGGTTGGTGTAGAATTTTTTTTGATTTTGGAGTGTTTTCGGGCGGCGGCGCCGCCACCTTGTTGGCCGGCCGCCGCGCCGGAACATGGGTTCTGAGGCGGAGTACCGCCGGAAATGATGAAGATCATAACAAAATAAGAACCCTAGCAGAGCTCTCTTGAATGATTTGAGAGAGTGAGAGAGTAGAGAGATAAAAAAAAACTTGAAAAATGAACTTTCTGCATAGCAAAAACTATATATACTCCTCCTGATTCCATGCGTGCACGCGCATCATAAGCTGCGTGCACCCCTCCTCCGTGATCGCTGATCTATGATCAAGCGACCCATGCTCCCTCTAATCTGGTACGCGCGTGCACTCCATAGCCGTTGTGCGCCCCTTTGGCGTGCTGGTCTCTGATTTCAATCAGATGGCCGTGATTCTTCCCCAACCGGTTCAGTAGATGGGTCTGGGCCCGGGTCTGGTTTGACCCGGTTCTCTAAACTGGTCCTGGGCTTCAGCATAAGCCCAATCCGCCCCATTCCTTCTTTTTTTGTTTGTGTGTGATTTTGTTTAATTTTTAATTGTTGTTTTTGTTATTTTTATTTTTTATTTTCATTTTTGTTTTCTAGTTTTTAATGTCTATTTATTTGCACTCACATATATACATTATATTAATATGCTTTAGATGCTTTGCCATGGAAAAATATATGTGTGAATTATTATCTTTTTTTTGTGAAATTACTAAGTTTAAGTACTAATACAAAACAATTTGAAATAACTTTTCTCAAAAAAAATAAAAAAAACTTTCTTTTCTAACTATCTTAATGTCAAAAAAATAAAAATGTTTGTTTATTTGTCATGTCTTTACTTTTTCTTTATTAGTTATTTAGAATGCAAAAAAATATAAATAAACAACAAAAATATTAGAAAAATTAATTATGCTGTATTTTTTAATTATGATGATTAATAATATGATTAAGTCTTTTGTTAAATCTTTTTTTAAAACTCATAACATGTTTTTACCTTTTTTTTAACAAATAAAAAAAATTAATTACATGCATACATGTATTAAAAACCCTACATTTTTTGCACCACATCACATTATGCATTTTTCATGTCACTTAACATTTTACACTAATTTTTGCATCACACTACAATTTCACATTACAATTTCACTTTACATTTTTCTACATGCATACATGCATTGTATTTAGTTTAGGACATTGTATCATTAAAAAATGCATGTTAGAGACAATATTTTATTTTTATAAAATCATTGAGCTCTAACAATTGGCATTAACAGTGAAGGACCATTTTCGGTCTAAATTCATTCTCATAAATAATAAAATAAAAACTTTTCTTTTTGCTAAATAAAATGTTTTTGCTTGTATATGTTAATTAGGATTGTTTGTTGATGTGAGTGACTTTCGAAAATGCTATTATCATGTCTTTGCTTCCGACACATTTCTTTCACACACTCCACTTTTAATTAGGATGTTATTTTGCGATGTTTCCTTTTCTTCTCATATGTGCATTTGATTATCATATTTATTTCTCCCCACTGGCATTTTACTTTTATACATTGTTATTTACTTATTTATTTATTTATTTATTTATTTACTGCTTATTATCGTTATTTATTCATTCTATTCGATATGGTTGTAAATAGTAATTATTCAATTGGGTTGTAATAGCGTAGGACTTTATTTATCGCTTTTATTGCTTCCTAGCTCACACATCACACACAACGCCAAAAATTTATTTCCAAAGGAGAGGACTCGTAGTTGATTTTCAAATTGATTACGAGACTTTTTTCGAAACGAAAAAACCTTTTTAAAAAAACAACGTGCGATCCTTTTATAAGACAAATGCAAGTTCACCTTAGTCTCAACGTCACTACAATCATTTTAACATGCTTTTATCACAACATTTTTTACAACATCTTTTCTTACATTTTTTTGGCAACAAGAACTTCTTTTCTTTACAACACACTTTTTCAACAACAAAAAACGAATACACTTTCGTTTTCAAACAACAACTTTTTTTCTTTACAACATCTTTTCTTACAATCTCTCTCTCTCAACAACTACAATTCTCTCAAAAAATCTTTTTACAAACAAAAATACTTACATTTCTTTTCTTTTATTTACTTTATGAAATAAAATTTTCTTAACTTTCACCCACTTTCCTTTCTTTCTTCTATACAATTTCTCCCTCCATTCTTAAAGCATGTGCATAAAGCACTAAAAACATATAAGAGGTTACCATGGAGTACCATGGGCGCTTGAGGTGCTAATACCTTCCTCAAGTGCAACTAACCCCCGTACCTAGAATCTCTTTCTTTTAAAAAGGTTTTCAATTTTTTCCCCTCCTTTGAAAATGAAAAAATAAAACTGTAGTGGGGTATGTCTCAAAAATCTCGCAACAGAAAAATGGCGACTTCACTGGGGATTCTCTCCTTAAGAGGGTTGAACCTAACTTATGTGTTTATATGTGTTTATTTATTTACATGCTTTATATATATTGTGGGGGGTTCATGAGTTGAGATAAGCTTGACCCGAGCTTGAGTGAACCATAAGATAGTTGTGGTATGATCATAGTGAATGGGCAAATGTTCAGTCTCGAACATTATCACAAGTGATGAAATCACGCACAATGGAGGGATCATGTTGTAGTATTCTTTTCGACGTGAGGCTCACGTAGATGTTGCTATGATGTGTATTCCGAGGATGTTGTGGACCTTTAGACACCTTTAACCCATCTTGGCCTTTTTAGGTTGTGGTGCGATGGCTAAGCCGAGAGGTTCTCGGATTAGTTGTTCCGCGATGCCACGCTCAATCGAGACTTCCCTTGGATATTTCATTTGGCTGTGAGTTCAATTATGGACATTGGTATTCAATATGGAAAGTTGATGACGTTGGGAACTTTGTAGAACCCGTGTTACGAATGCAAGAAAACCAATAGTTCATACCTTGTGGGTGGTTCTTACCTTTGGCTCCAACATTATGATATCCCAAAACCAACCATGTTTGCTTATGTTTGTGTTTGTTGCATCATCACATCTCATACATCCATGCATTCAAAAAAAAAAAACTTTTTTCATTAGTTTCCAAAGGACTTAGAGGAATTTCTTCGTAAATTACGCAATCATCATGGACCTTAAAAAAAAAAAAAGATTGCTTTGAGAAAATATTCTTTTGATCATTTACAAAAAAGAATGAGGTCCTTTATGGTTGATATCCTAAAGTCCTTTGAAAATCAAAACAAAACTTTCTTTCTCATGCATCATTGTGCAGTCATGGTCTTCTTCAACAAAAAGAGTCTAAGCTTTGTGTCTTCCTCTCAGTGGTCTGACGCTCTCGTGCAAAGTCAACTTGAAAGTCAACACTTGTATTAATCAAAAGAAAAGAATGGAAGCAATTGTGCAAGAGAACACTCAGCTTCGTGAAGAAGTCATCACACTTCAGGAAGAATTGGAAAAGAAAAATGCCTTGATCACTTCCTTAATGGTGGCGCAAAATAACCACCATCTTCTTCTCGAGCAACTGTTTTTGCCTTTCCAATCCCAATAAAGGCAACAGTCTCAATCACAGTTTCAATCACAATTTTGTCAACAATTTCAACAAAAGCCTCAATCACAGCCTATCCAACAGGTTTCAAATCAGACTCAACTACAGTCTCAATCACAGCCTCGCCAACTGGCTCCACAAAGGTCAAACAAACAGAAATCTGCTCCAAAGAGAGAGCCTAAGTTTGAATCAATCCCTATGTTGTATGCAGATCTACTTCTTATTTTGCTTGAGAGGAAGCTGATTCAGACTAGAATACCGCCTAAGATACCTGCAATACTTCCAAGGTGGTACAAGTCTGATTGATTTTGTGCTTTCCATCAAGGGGCACCTGGCCATGATATTGAACACTGTTTTCCTTTGAAAGCTGAAGTCCGGAAGCTGATAGAGGATAACAAACTTTATTTCAGGGGTACAAACCCAATTTTTGTGATACATTAAGCGGTTTGTTGCAATCCGGTTTGCTGTTGATGTTACTTTTGCTGCAATCGTCTAGTTGAAGTCGGTGATACTAGGAAGCTCATCCCTAAGATCGCTAGGCTTTTATTTCTTTCTTGTCAAGCATTTGTTTGCTTTTAACATTATGTCTTTTGTCAAGTACTTTTAATATAATAAATATGCATTTTTTTGAATCCATCCATTCGTATTCACTCTTTTCTCTTGTTTTATTACTTACAAACTTGGAGCGAGGATGATGAATATAAATAACTAATTTTTGCTGATATATGCTTTCAATGGTGAAAAAGCTAGTTGACGATGTAAGGCATTGTTTCTCTTCCCAAACAGTGGAGATATAAGGAGATAATCCGTAATCAGCCCCTTTGAGCCTGAAGTCGGTGTTTCTTTTTTTTCTTCTGAACCCTTAATCATAACCTGGGGCAGGGTAGTATTTCAATTAATTTGATGATGCATCCTAATACAAGAGAATCAATTCATCTGGTCATACCAAATTAGAGGTTTAATCACAATGCTTTCCTCAAACAAAGGAAGCTGTCAAGAGATGAGACTCACAACAATTCATACGACAGTCACAATCTACATCTTACAAAGGTTATTGATCGACGATTTGTGTATCAATAAATATTTTATAACCACAAGTGCACAGTTTCGTCGTTGAGTTTTAAAAGATATCGAACCACAGAGACCAATAGTCGAGCTACCGTATTTCTGTCGTCACGATGTAAATCTAAGGCTAATAGATGTTTAGGATTGATTGGAATTTTAAAGAAAATTTAAAATTAAGATTTAAATTAATTAAAGCGGACATCGGTATGTAACTTAATTAACCTTCGGGAGTTTAATAAATTAATAGCGTGCGAAAAAGGGTTTATTTTTCAGAAGAACTTTCTTAATTCAAAGGTTTAAACCTCAAACTCTCGTTTTCTTGATAAAAACCATACTTTCTAAGCTAGGAGTTTTACTGTCACTTTTCTACCACCTTGATCGACGATTTGTGTATCAATAAATATTTTATAACCGCAAGTGCACAGTTTCGTCGTTGAGTTTTAAAAGATATCGAACCACAGAGACCAATAGTCGAGCTACCGTATTTCTGTCGTCACGATGTAAATCTAAGGCTAATAGATGTTTAGGATTGATTGGAATTTTAAAAGAAAATTTAAAATTAAGATTTAAATTAATTAAAGTGGATATCGGTATTTAACTTAATTAACCTTCGGGAATTTAATAAATTAATAGCGTGCGAAAAAAGGGTTTATTTTTCAGAAGAACTTTCTTAATTCAAAGGTTTAAACCTCACACTCTCGTTTTGTTGATAAAAACCATACTTTCTAAGCTAGGAGTTTTACTGTCACTTTTCTACCACCTTAACTTCGAAAGTATATTTTGAAAATCAATTAGTTCTAATTAATCCTAACGTGGCTCTCGCTCGTTCAAAGATTAATATCAAATTCCTACTATCTAGTTAAAACCTCAAACTCTCGCTCTATTGATTTTAACCTTAATCGCTTTATATTACTCTCGTTCAAAAGCTTAGGAGTTTTAAAATTAGGAATTCGAATCAGAAAAATAGTTTAGGAAGTGCGCGCTAAATCATTATTAAATTCCCTTCGGAGAATTAATTCAGATACCGATATCTAGAAATTTAGCTAGACATGACAAAGGAAATAAATAAATAAAAACAGAAAATTAAATAAAGCATAATAAATAAATAATTAAATAATGACATAAAAACCTGAAAACAAAAATTGCTGGAAACTTGAAATAAAACTGCTGGAATTAATCGGAATAATATTCTTGAGAGGAAAGTGAAAACAGAACTGAAAACGGATTCCCGGTGTGGAAATACCGTTACAGTTACTGTAACAAGAAACTAAAACTGACTGAAAAGTAAAGAAAATAAGGCGTGGGAAAAGAAGAGAATCTCGTCCTCTATTTATAGAGGGATTTTTCTGGTTACGATCCACAAAAATAGGAGATGATAAGCTCTCTTTTGATTTTATCCAATAGCCACACGATTAGGAAAAGCGGTTGATCGAACGCCTACTTGCTCCCCACGTTGCGCAAAACAGTTGCTACTGGGCTTTCTCACTGGGTGGCGCTCGCCACCCATTCTGTGGCGCTCGCCACTGGGCCTCCAATTGGTGGCGCTCGCCACCACCACTGTGGCGCTCGCCACTGTGCAAATTTGGGCCAATGCCCATTTTTGCCATGCTCCTTTGTGGGCTGCGCGAATTTGAGCTTTGCACCCCCTTTTTGTTCCGTTTTTGACACTTTTTGCTCAATTCCCTTCTCCGACCTATTTTATTCGACAAAACTAAAAACAAATCAAATTCTAACATAAACAGACATAAATGAAATAAATACATATGCAAATGCAACTAAAATTCACCTAAATTAAGCTAAAAATACGATATGATTTCGTGTCATCAAATTCCCCCACACTTGAACCATTGCTTGTCCTCAAGCATAAAAGAATAGTGAATCGCATGGTATAAGTAAAAACACATGACACGATTATCTTACTCGTACGTGGTTGCCGGCTAAACTATGAAAATCAAATAAAAGTGCAAATAATAAAAATACCGTAATGACACAAGAGACTCCCGGTCATGTGAAAACAGACCTGAAGCATTTCCTATTGACTCTACCTCTCACCTAAGTTTCATTCCCCCTTTTCATCCTAGCGCAGTCACATTAAGCCCGTTATCTTGTACACGCCCATGGTGAAAAACCTGTTAGTGATTATGATCATCATATAGCGAGGGGTGCTGATAACATAAGTTTGGTAACTCCTATTTGCTTTACCCACTTCGCAGTTGCGGGGGATCGGATCGTAACCCGCCCTACCAAGTTCAGAATCAGACACCTCTGAACCAACTACTAATGAGTTTCTATACTATGGTATTTTTTTCCTTCTCATGTTTCAACATTTGCTAAATTTTCATCAATTATTTCAAGGAATCAACCAATAGCATTCATAACATTTATAATCAAAATCATTCACTTATATTCTTCGGTTTCCCACTTAGTTTGTGCCTTTAGATGGTGCCGACTGCTAGATAAACTACTAAGGGTTCATTAAAACTTAAGTTCAAAGCTTTGTCATGATTAGTACTCAAATCAGTTTTACACACTTCCGGGAATCTAAGGTGTTAAAACGGTATTGATTTTATCTAACCGTTACCCTAATTCCACAAAATAGCCTAGATGGTGCGAACAACCTATATACTTTCAAACAATCAATACCAAGCATCAAAACTTAATACTTTTGCTTTTCACAAGAAATTTTTTGGTATGGCTCAAGAAATGGGAAAATCAGACAATTACAAGACCAATCACGCAAAATCAACTCAATCTAAATGAACTAACCTAAGGTGTTATTATGCATGCAAAACTAAATGACTGAAAGTAAAGGTAAGTGATAAAGCTTCCTCCCCAACACTTAAATCAAGCATTGTCCCCAACGCAACGACTAAAGGTGAGTTTGGAAGGGTACAACCTGAGAGAAAATAACTACTGGCGGTCCGGGCCGCGCCTCCTTGTGCGCCTCTCATGTGGTGGAGGTCCTGCACCGAGCTGTTGGAAATAGCTATCAAAATCATCCATGCGTAAAGACATATCTGCCATGCCATCAATTAAATCACGCTGTCACTCTGAAACTGCTGCATCATGCTCATCATATCTGTCTGACGAGTCTGGATGTCCTGGAAACGCTGGTCCCTCTGGGCATCTAAGGTGTAGTGCTGCCTCATCTCAGCTAGAACAGTATCAAGTGTGGCAGTGCCACTCTCATGGGCAGCTCCAGAAGTAGTACCTGCAAAATAACCAGAAGAAGTGTGTGTGCTGTGTGCATTAGTTTCCGGAGCCTCGAGCTCCTCCTCCTCAAATCCGTCACTCTCTCCCTCATCACCAGGTGCAATTTGTACATTCCAATCTCGGGGAATGGGAGGGTCGGGGAGAAAACGGTAATTGTCTATCGTGCGCACATTCAAGCGCACAGGGTCAGGGAGGATGATATCGGGCCAAGCTTTGTTATCAATCATGAGCATGTATTTTCCATCAGCTCGCTGCTTTACTAGCCTCATGTTTCGCACCATGTCTAAATCAATGGTACGAGAGTCAAGTGGGGTAAGGGTAGAAAGTTGGGCCCCGTGGTCTAGCAAGCGTGCTAAGGTTGTGATCAAACCACCAAAAACAATTGCCCCCTTGGACTTAACCATTGAAAACATGTGATACATCATAAATCGGGCAGTATGGACTTTTTCTTTTGAAACGTTGTAGGTGAACAACAAAAATAGCTCTTTTTCATTGACCTTGTTAGAACCTAGACGGCCAAAAACAGTGCAAGCTAAAAGTTGGCGAAAGTAGCTTATGGCGGGGTTTTGGATCAATGACGCTCTATTACCCTCAAAACTACTTGTTTCTTTTCCGGTTAAACCCCACCAAAGTGCCTTCGCGGCATCTAACCACCCCACTTGAGTAGGCAACTCATCTTTCACTCCCTCACCGTGTGGTAAGTGTAACAACTCGGCGAGCTCGTCGTAGCTAAAGTTGTAATCAACATTAAACAAACGGAATCTCACACGGTCGGGGGTGGGGTTTAGTTTTAGAGAGCTAAGAAACTCCGCGGTAAGTTGGACATGAACAGGGTCTTTAAAAGAAAACAAGAAATCAAGCTTAAATGATCGAACCAAATGACGCACACTATCCGATAATCCTAAAGTTTCGAGACAAAAGTCATCGGCATACCTCTTTGGTTCGTACTCCTTTCGGCGGAGGAGTCGGTAAAGCTTAGCTTGGACCCCATCTCGGAAGTTGATTGCATACTCCACTTGTTGTGCCATGAGCTTGTCTTACCTTAGCTTGAAATACTAGAAGAAATGAAAGAAAGAAAGCCTCTGTGAAATGAGAAATGTGTTGTGAAGTGAATGTGTTATGGTGTGTGTATTTATAATGGAAAAGTGGAAATGAATGTAGTGTTGTGTAGTTGAAAATTTAATGGAACATAATGATGGTGTCTACATTTCACAGAGAATCAATTCCTTTCCAAGCCTCTAAGAACAAAACCATTCAATACAAGCTTATTGTAGCACCCTTCCTGTACAAAATTTGCCAAAATTTGTGAAGTTTCATTCTGTGGCGAGCGCCACTATGCACAAGGCCAATTTTGCAGATTTGGCTTTTTTCCGTCCTGTAGCGTGTTGTTGTTCATTTATACCTGTCTAAAGGAAATTGTACAGCTTGCACACAGTCGAATTAAGTTCTAACAGGACAAAAATTTTCACCAAATTAAATTTCTAACACAGAGCAATCATTCACAAGAAAATCCACATGAGCACACAAGAGCATAAAACAAACGGTCTCTCATCAGGAGTTTTTATTAATCAAACGAACTAAATGACAAAAATAAATTAACAAAATTAAACCTACATATGGGTTGCCTCCCAGTAAGCGCTTTGTTTAAAGTCGGTGAGCTCGACAGTTTTGTGTTTTTATCTCGCTTGTGATGGCCGGATTGGGAATGATTTCCACGGCCACTTATCAAGTATTCTCATACACCCCTCGCTCTTTCTCTTTTTTCTCCTATAGGGCGGTTCAACTTCCTTGCCCTCTTCTATTATTATGTGATTTGGGAGAAAAGGAGATTTATTAATTTTAGGCGGGGTTTCTGGTTCAATTTCAAGTGTCCTTCTTTCTTTTGTCTTAGGGCTTTCACTCGCCTCTCCGAATGTTACCCTCATCCTTTTTGCACTAACTTCATCCTCAATTTCTCTTTCCCCTAATTTCCTTTTTCTATTTGCGCCCTCATCCCCATGTGTAATTGTTTTTACTTTCTTGATTTTTTCACATGATCTTGGTTTCGGGACTATTTTAGCCTCTACTACCTCTTGGGGAACAAGGATTGGTGGGTTATAGATAGAAGGAAAAACGCAAGGTGGTTCCTTTTCTACCTCTTCGACAACCTCTCTTTGGAGCGGTTTCGGCAAAGTTTCCTCAATCTCAACTTTTTCCTCGCTGAAACTCTCAACAACATTATCATCCTTACTAGCCCTCTCAATCTCGCTTTCATTAATGTTTGCTACGACGTCTACTTGTCTCTCGTAAGAAGGTTCTATGGTTGACTGGGTGAACTGGGAGATTAGTGTCTCCATCGACTCTTGGGGAGTCGCTGTTGAGGCAACCATGGCGTCAAGCATCCTTTGGTTTCGAGATTGGTTTGTCTAATCCTTTCATTTATGAGGTCTTGTTCCCTCATCATCTCTCTAAATCGGTGCTCTTGACTAGTCCTAGCGGACTTTTCCATAAATTCATTATATACCGCTAATAGGCTAGGACTGACAGATTCTTTTGGATTTAAATATGGAGGATAGTAATTGTATTGAGAGTTAAGGTATTGTCCCTCAGAGTATGGGGACGATTGAGGCTGGTAGTTATATGGGAAGTTATGGTTAGGGTAGTTGAAATTTTGAGGATAGTCATTATAAAAGGGATTTGAGTTATACATTTAAGCTCAAAGGACTTATCCTAAAATTTGTTTATTGTTTTTTTTTTCGATTTTCTGAATTTTTTGACAGAAAAATAAAGGTTGCCTTAGTCTCTACATTGCAACGACGGAGTTACAATATCGACTAAATTGGTCCCCGGCAACGGCGCCAAAAACTTGATCGACGATTTGTGTATCAATAAATATTTTATAACCGCAAGTGCACAGTTTCGTCGTTGAGTTTTAAAAGATATCGAACCACAGAGACCAATAGTCGAGCTACCGTATTTCTGTCGTCACGATGTAAATCTAAGGCTAATAGATGTTTAGGATTGATTGGAATTTTAAAAGAAAATTTAAAATTAAGATTTAAATTAATTAAAGCGGATATCGGTATGTAACTTAATTAACCTTCGGGAATTTAATAAATTATTAGCGTGCGAAAAAAGGGTTTATTTTTCAGAAGAACTTTCTTAATTCAAAGGTTTAAACCTCACACTCTCGTTTTGTTGATAAAAACCATACTTTCTAAGCTAGGAGTTTTACTGTCACTTTTCTACCACCTTAACTTCGAAGGTATATTTTGAAAATCAATTAGTTCTAATTAATCCTAACGTGGCTCTCGCTCGTTCAAAGATTAATATCAAATTCCTACTATCTAGTTAAAACCTCAAACTCTCGCTCTATTGATTTTAACCTTAATCACTTTATATTACTCTCGTTCAAAAGCTTAGGAGTTTTAAAATTAGGAATTTGAATCAGAAAAATAGTTTAGGAAGTGCGCGCTAAATCATTATTAAATTCCCTTCGGAGAATTAATTCACATACCGATATCTAGAAATTTAGCTAGACATGGCAAAGGAAATAAATAAATACAAACAGAAAATTAAATAAAGCATAATAAATAAATAATTAAATAACGACATAAAAACCTGAAAACAGAAATTGCTGGAAACTTGAAATAAAACTGCTGGAATTAATCGGAATAATATTCTTGACAGGAAAGTGAAAACATAACTAAAAACAGATTCCCCGTGTGGAAATACCGTTATAGTTACTGTAACAAGAAACTAAAACTGACTGAAAAGTAAAGAAAAATAAGGCGTGGGAAAAGAAGAGAATCTCGTCCTCTATTTATAGAGGAATTTTTCTGGTTACGATCCACAAAAATAGGAGATGATAAGCTCTCTTTTGATTTTATCCAATAGCCACACGATTAGGAAAAGCGGTTGATCGAACGCCTACTTGCTCCCCACGTTGTGCAAAACAGTTGCTACTGGGCTTTCTCACTGGGTGGCGCTCGCCACCCATTCTGTGGCGCTCGCCACTGGGCCTCCAATTGGTGGCGCTCGCCACCACCACTGTGGCGCTCGCCACTGTGCAAATTTGGGCCAATGCCCATTTTTGCCATGCTCCTTTGTGGGCTGCGCGAATTTGGGCTTTGCACCCCCTTTTTGTTCCGTTTTTGACACTTTTTGCTCAATTCCCTTCTCCGACCTATTTTATTCGACAAAACTAAAAACAAATCAAATTCTAACATAAACAGACATAAATGAAATAAATACATATGCAAATGCAACTAAAATTCACCTAAATTAAGCTAAAAATACGATATGATTTCGTGTCATCACACCTTAACTTCGAAAGTATATTTTGAAAATCAATTAGTTCTAATTAATCCTAACGTGGCTCTCGCTCGTTCAAAGATTAATATCAAATTCCTACTATCTAGTTAAAACCTCAAACTCTCGCTCTATTGATTTTAAACTTAATCGCTTTATATTACTCTCGTTCAAAAGCTTAGGAGTTTTAAAATTAGGAATTTGAATCAGAAAAATAGTTTAGGAAGTGCGCGCTAAATCATTATTAAATTCCCTTCGGAGAATTAATTCACATACCGATATCTAGAAATTTAGCTAGACATGGCAAAGGAAATAAATAAATACAAACAGAAAATTAAATAAAGCATAATAAATAAATAATTAAATAACGACATAAAAACCTGAAAACAGAAATTGCTGGAAACTTGAAATAAAACTGCTGGAATTAATCGGAATAATATTCTTGACAGGAAAGTGAAAACAGAACTAAAAACAGATTCCCCGTGTGGAAATACCGTTATAGTTACTGTAACAAGAAACTAAAACTGACTGAAAAGTAAAGAAAAATAAGGCGTGCGGAGAATGAAATTTGAGTCTTCTATTTATAGGAGAGATTTGGCTTCTACGATCCATGATTTAAGGAAACGATAGGCTTCACTTGATATCATCCAGTAGCCGTGCGATTAGGAACTGAAACGGATCAGACGGTGTGCTTCTTCCCCACGTCACGCGAAATTCAGTTGTACTGGGCTTTGCATTCTGTGGCGCTCGCCACCCATTCTGTGGCGCTCGCCACTTTGGGCTTGCGCTGGGTGGCGCTCGCCACCCTCCTGTGGCGCTCGCCACTATGCAAATTTGGGCAAATGCCCATTTTTGCTAGGCTCCTTTGTGGGCTGCGCGAATTTTGGGCTTTGCACCCCCTTTTTGCTCCGTTTTTGATACTTTTTGCTCAATTTCCTTCTCCGACCTAATTTATTTGAAAAAACTAAAAACAAATCAAATACAAACATAAAACGACATAAATGAAATAAAAACATATGCAAATGCAACTAAAATTCACCAAAACTAAGCTAAAAAATACGATATGATTTCGTGTCATCAAATTCCCCCACACTTGAACCATTGCTTGTCCTCAAGCATAAAAGAACAGTGAATCGCAAAGCATAAGTAAAAACACATGACACGATCATCCTACTCGTACGTGGTTGCCGGCTAAGCCATGGAAATCAGGTGGCAGTGCAAATAACAAGAATACTGCAATGACACAAGAGATTCCCGTTATGTGAAAACAGACCTGAAGCATTTCCTCTTGACTCTACCTCTCACCTAAGTTTCATTCCCCCTTTTCATTCTAGCGCAATCACATTAAGCCCGTTATCTTGTACACGGCCATGGTGGGAAACCTGTTAGTGATTATGATCATCATACAGCGAGGGGTGCTGATAACATAAGTTTGGTAACCCCTATTTGCTTTACCCACTTCGCAGTTGCGGGGGATCGGATCGTAACCCGCCCTACCAAGTTCAGAATCAGACACCTCTGAACCAACTACTAATGAGTTTCTATACTATGGTATTTTTTCCTTCTCATGTTTCAACATTTGTTGAATTTTCATCAATTATTTCAAGGAATCAACCAATAGCATTTATAACATTTATAATCAAAATCATTCACTTATATTCTTCGGTTTCCCACTTAGTTTCTGCCTTGAGATGGTGCCGACTGCTAGATAAACTACTAAGGGTTCATTAAAACTCAAGTTCAAGATTTTGTCAAAACTAGTACTCAAATCAGTTTTACACACTTCAGGGAATCTAAGGTGTTAAAACAGTATTGATTTTATCTAACTGTTACCTAAATTCCACAACATAGCCTAGATAGTGCAAACAACCTATATACTTTCAAACAATAAATATCAAGCATCAGAACTCAACACTTTGCTTTTCACAAGAAATTTTTTGGTATGGCTCAAGAAATGGGAAAATGAGACAATAACAAAAACCAACACGCAAAATCAACTCAATCCAAGTGAACTAACCTAAGGTTTTATTATGCATGCAAAACTAAATGACTGTAAGTAAAGGAAAGCGATAAAGCTTCCTCCCCCACACTTAAATCGAGCATTGTCCCCAATGCAACGACTAAAGGTGAGCTCGGAAGGGTACAACCTGAGAGAAAGTAACTACTGGCGGTCAGGGCCGCGCCTCCTCGTGCGCCTCTCATGTGGTGGAGGTCCTGCACCTAGCTGCTGGAAATAGTCATGAAAATCATCCATGCGTAAGGACATATCTGCCATGCCATCAATCAAGCCATGCTGGTCTCTCTGAAACTGCTGCATCATGCTCATCATCTCTGTCTGACGAGTCTGGATGTCCTGGATATGCTGGTCCCGCTGGGCATCTAAAGTGTAGTGCTGCCTCATCTCAGCTAAAACGGTATCAAGCGTGGATGTGCCACTCTAATGGGCAGCTCCAGAAGTAGTACCTGCAAAATAACCAAAGAAGTGTGTGCTGTGTGCATTAGTTTCTGGAGCCTCGCGCTCCTCCTCCTCAGAGCCGTCACTCTCTCCCTCATCAGCAGGGGCATTGGGTACCGTCCAATCCCGGGGAATGGGTGGGTCGGGGAGACAACGGAATTTGGCTATCGAGCGCACATTGAAGCGCGCAGGGTCAGGGAGGGTGATATCAGGGCAGGCTTTGTTATCTATCATGAGAATGTATTTTCCATCAGCCCGCTGCTTTACTAGCCTCATGTTTCGTACCATGTCTAAATCAATGGTACGACGGTCAAGTGGGGTAAGTGTAGAAAGTTGCGCCCCGTGGTTTAGCAAGCGTGCTAAGGTTGTGATTAGACCACCAAAAACAATTGCCCCTTTGGACTTAACCATTGAAAACATGTGATACATCATAAAGCGGGCAGTATGGACCTTTTCTTTTGAGACGCTGTAAGTGAACAGCAAAAAGAGCTCTTTTTCATTGACCTTGTTAGAACCAAGGCGGCCAAACATTGTGCAAGCCAAAAGATGGCGAAAGTAGCGAATAGCGGGGTTTTGGATCAATGACGCTCTGTTACCCTCAAAACTACTCATATCCTTTCCGGTTAATCCCCACCAAAGTTTCTTTGCGGCATCTGGCCACCCCACTTGAGTAGGCAGCTCATCTTTCACTCCCTCGCCGTGTGGTAAGTGCAACAACTCGGCTAACTCATCGTAGCTAAAATTGTAATCAACATTAAACAAACGGAATCTCACCACTCGGGGGTGGGGTTTAGTTCTAGAGAGCTAAGAAATTCTGCGGTAAGTTGGACATGAACGGGGTCTTTAAAAGAAAGCAAGAAATCAAGCTTAAATGAACGAACCAAATGGCGCACACTATCCGATAATCCTAGAGTCTCTAGACAAAAGTCATCGGCATACCTCGTTGGTTCGTATTCCTTTCGGCGGAGGAGTCGGTAGAGCTTAGCTTGGTCTCCATCTCGGAAGTTGATTGCATACTCCCCTTGTTGTGCCATGAACTTGACTTACCTTAGCTTGAGAGACTAGAAGAAATGAAGGAAAGAAAAGCCTCTGTGAAATGAGAGATGTGTTGTGAAGTGAATGTGTTAAGGTGTGTGTATTTATAATGGAAAATGGAGGTGAATGAGGTGATTGTGTAGTTGAAAGTTTTAATGGAACATAATGATGGTGTCTACATTTCACAGAGAATCAATTCCTTTCCAAGTCTCTAAAAACAAAACCATTTAATACAAGCTTACTGTAACACGCTTCCTGTACAAAATTTTGCCAAAATCATGAAGTTGCATTCTGTGGCGAGCGCCACTATGGTCATGGCAAGCGCCACAAGGCCAATTTTGCAGATTTGGCCTTTTTCGTCCTGTAGCATGTTGTTGTTCATTTGTACCTATACCTGTCTAAAGGAAATTGTACAGCTTGCACACAGTTGAATTAAGTTCTAACTGGACAAAAAAATTTCACCAAATTAAATCTCTAACACAGAGCAATTATTGACAATAAAAACCACATGAGCACACAAGAGCATAAAACAAACGGTCTCTCATCAGGAGTTTTTATTAATCAAATGAACTAAATAAGAGTAAATATAGTTATTGCTGATTTCTGAAATTCAAATTAAAGTACTAGTAAAGAAAATTTCCTAGGATTTATTATTCTAAAGCAAGGAAAAGTAAATCAAAATCCTAGGAATGCGGTAAAATACGCCGAGACGGTCCTAGCCACTACGACGATGTTCGACTTCATTCACAACAAAGCCTAACTCATCCCAAATATTCTCTACTTGCGCGGCGGCGGTATCCAAGAAAGCATAAAATTCCGCGCGCAACTTAGTCAGCTCGGCTTCCATTGCATTAGTTTTGGCTTGCAATGCTTCAAACATAGCAACAGTCACGGTCGGTGGCCCAACTGGGGCATCAGCAGCAGGAGTAGGAGTAGAGAGAGCAGGATCAGAATCAAGAGACTCACTTGGATCAGCATCAGAGAGATCTGTGTCAAGGTTTTCATAGGCTTGGGGTGAAGAAGGAGGTGTCAAGGGTGTATACTGAAGTTCCAAATCATAGAGTCAATTTCTTCTGTCATGAACACTGGTTTTATTGCTAGGCAAGGTAAAGTGGGGCACGACTTGGCGATTGATAAGGAGGTCAAATCTGTCGGGTCCTAAGTTCCCTATAATGCCACGGTTAAAGCAAAAGTTTATGTCCATTCATCGGATTCCTCCCAAGGGTTGAAGTTGATTAAGTTGAACTCTCAGGCCTAGGGCATCTGCAATCATTGTAACCAACCCACCAACTAGTATGGGTCCCAGGCAGTCAAGGGCTATATTGTACATGTTGGTCATCATAAAGGTGGCCCTATTGACAGGGCGATACTGTGAAGCACATAACATGATAAAAAGCTCCTCACAGGACACAGAGGTGTTGTTTTCTTCCTTTCCAAAAAGGGTGTGGGCTAGGATTTTGTGAAAGTAGCGGAAGGCTGGGTTGTGTATGTTTTCAGAATACATGTTTCCAAAATCAGCATGTCCTTCTCCTGAGATTTTACCCCAGAAATAGTCTAGCTCACGGAAAGGGAAAGTGCTATCCTCAACTGATGTGAAAGTATGTGGATCACTCGGGAAACCTAGGAGGTTGGCCATTTCTAGATTGTTGAAGGTGTAGTCAATGCCGAACATCCTAAAGTTTATCAGGCCTCTTCTGAATCCTTTTCCGATCTCGAGGGTTAGGCTTCGGTAAGAGCTAAATCTTCTCCCCACAGCAAAGCCGGACCATCCGACTTCTGAATCCTTTGCCGAACATCACGCTTTCGCGGATCCCTAGCTTGTCCAAAGTAGCGCTGTCAGGGTAGATGGATAGGTGCATATCTCTCTAGGCTAGAATCTTATAGCCTTTGATCTGTCCTACTCCTCTGAACTTGATATCATGATTCTCATCTCGATTCATCGTGAAAGAAAGAAAGGTATCTAAAAAAAATAGATTTGAAAATATATACCAAAAATATGAGTGAGAAATAAGATATATAATAATACCGCTTAATTTTAAAAACATAATAATTCAGAAAAACAAGCAACAACTAATGACACATGCAAAATTATTTCTTTTTTTTATTTTAAGACTAGACTAACAAAATTAAACCTACATGTGGGTTGCCTCCCACCAAGCGCTTTGTTTAAAGTCGGTAAGCTCGACAGTTTTATGTTTTTTTTTTTTTTAACTTGCTTGTGATGGCCGGATTGGGAGTGATTTCCATGGCCACTTATCACGCACTCTCACATACCCCTCGCTCTTTCTCTTTTTTCTCCTATAGGGCGGTTCAGCTTCCTTGCCCTCTTCTATTATTTTGTGATTTGGGAGAAAAGGAATTTTATCAATTTTTGGCGGGGGTTTTGGTTCAATTTCAAGTGTCCTTCGTTCTTTGGACTTAGGACTTTTACTCGCCTTTCCAAAAGTCACTCTCATCCTCTTTGTATTAACATTCTCTTCAAATTTTCTTTCCCCTATTTTCCTCTTTCTATTTGCGCCCTTATCCCCATGTGTGTTAATTTTTACATCCTTTTTCTTTTCACATGGTTGGGGAGTTGGGTCTACTCTAGCCTCTATTATCCCTCGGGGAACAAGGATTGGTGGATTGTAGGGAGCAGGGAAAACATGCAGTGTTCCCTTCTCTACCTCTTCGACTACCTCACTAGGGAGGAGTATCGGTGATGCTTCTTCGATCTCCACTCTTTCCTCCATGAGACTCACTAGCCCTCACTGTCCTCACTAGCCCTCTCAATCTCGCTTTCATTAACGTTTGCTACGACGTCTACTTGTCTCTCGTAAGAGGGTTCTATGGTTGACTGGGTGAACTGGGAGATTAGTGTCTCCATCGACTCTTGGGGAGTCGCTGTTGAGGCAACCATGGCGTCGAGCATCCTTTGGGTTTCGAGATTGGTTTGTCTAATCCGTTCATTTATGAGGTCTTGTTCTCTCATCATCTCTCTAAATCGGTGCTCTCGACTAGCCTTAGCGGAATTTTCCATAAATTCATTATATACCACTAATAGGCTAGGACTCACGGATTCTTTTGAATTTAAATATAGAGGATAGTAATTGTACTGAGAGTTAAGGTATTGTCCCTCAGAGTATGGGGACGGCTGAGGCTGGTAGTTATATGGGAAATTATGGTTAGGGTAGTTGAAATTTTGAGGATAGTCATTATAAAAGGGATTTGAGTTATACATTTAAGCTCAAAGGACTTATCCTAAATTTGTTACTTATTATTTTTTTTTTCGATTTTTAAAATTAAAATGCCTTAGTCTCTACGGTGTAACGACGGAGTTACGATATCGACTAAATTGCTCCCCGGCAACGGCGCCAAAAACTTGATCGACGATTTGTGTATCAATAAATATTTTATAACCGCAAGTGCACAGTTTCGTCGTTGAGTTTTAAAAGATATCAAACCATAGAGACCAATAGTCGAGCTACCGTATTTCTGTCGTCACGATGTAAATCTAAGGCTAATAGATGTTTAGGATTGATTGGAATTTTAAAAGAAAATTTAAAATTAAGATTTAAATTAATTAAAGCGGACATCGGTATGTAACTTAATTAACCTTCGGGAGTTTAATAAATTAATAACGTGCGAAAAAGGGTTTATTTTTCAGAAGAACTTTCTTAATTCAAAGATTTAAACCTCACACTCTCGTTTTGTTGATAAAAACCATACTTTCTAAGCTAGGAGTTTTACTGTCACTTTTCTACCACCTTAACTTCGAAAGTATATTTTGAAAATCAATTAGTTCTAATTAATCCTAACGTGGCTCTCGCTCGTTCAAAGATTAATATCAAATTCCTACTATCTAGTTAAAACCTCAAACTCTCGCTCTATTGATTTTAACCTTAATCGCTTTATATTACTCTCGTTCAAAAGCTTAGGAGTTTTAAAATTAGGAATTTGAATCAGAAGAATAGTTTAGGAAGTGCGCGCTAAATCATTATTAAATTCCCTTCGGAGAATTAATTCACATACCGATATCTAGAAATTTAGCTAGACATGGCAAAGGAAATAAATAAATACAAACAGAAAATTAAATAAAGCATAATAAATAAATAATTAAATAACGACATAAAAACCTGAAAACAGAAATTGCTGGAAACTTGAAATAAAACTGCTGGTATTAATCGGAATAATATTCTTGACAGGAAAGTGAAAACAGAACTGAAAACGGATTCCCGGTGTGGAAATACCGTTACAGTTACTGTAACAAGAAACTAAAACTGACTGAAAAGTAAAGAAAAATAAGGCGTGCGGAGAATGAAATTTGAGTCTTCTATTTATAGGAGAGATTTGGCTTCTACGATCCATGATTTAAGGAAAGGATAGGCTTCACTTGATATCATCCAGTAGCCGTGCGATTAGGAACTGAAACGGATCAGACGATGTGCTTCTTCCCCACGTCACGCGAAATTCAGTTGTACTCGGCGCTCGCCACCCATTCTGTGGCGCTCGCCACTTTGGGCTTGCGCTGGGTGGCGCTCACCACCCTCCTGTGGCGCTCGCCACTATGCAAATTTGGGCAAATGCCCATTTTTCCTAGGCTCCTTTGTGGGCTGCGCGAATTTGGGCTTTGCACCCCCTTTTTGCTCCGTTTTTGATACTTTTTGCTCAATTTCCTTCTCCGACCTATTTTATTTGAAAAAACTAAAACAAATCAAATACAAACATAAAACGACATAACTGAAATAAAAACATATGCAAATGCAACTAAAATTCACCTAAACTAAGCTAAAAAATACGATATGATTTCGTGTCATCAGTTATACAAAAAAATAGAGTGATTACAAAAAAGAGAGTTCAAAAAAAGAGCCCATAAAAAAAAATAAAGAGGGGCATCCCGATGGACCACAAATTCAAAGTTCGAAATGAACTAATCCATACAAATAAAGAGTGATTCAAAAATAGGAACATCTTCCTAAACAAAAAGTGACTGTCACTTCAAGAAATCTCATCGAAGTCTATTAAAAAAAAGAACATCAATAAAGATTTTATCAAAGTAACAACTTCAAACATCGCTGTCAAGAGATTCTCTTGTCGACTGAGTGCTTCAGCGAATTAATTGAATTTAGGAAAGAAGGACATCAAGAAGAATGGGTGGGACCAAAATAATTTTGAGCCTAACAATCCTTTTTTTGAAAACCGTGAGCCCAGCCACGTTATAACATACAAAAGACCTAATTGAAACTAGGTTCACTGTGAAAGCATATTCGACAAATTTATTGTTAGGCTGACTCATCCTGTTTGTTGAGAAATCACAAATTATCTTTTATACACACCATATGTGCTTCCATCACAAAAATATTTAATTTCAAAAACATACATGTGCATTTTATCAAAATTACTCTTCAAAAAAAATAATCTTACTTACAAATTGATACTTGACATCAAAGAAATTTGAGCTATGGTCTGATCAAAGGCAAAGCTGACTTGAGACGCTCCTAGCTAGGGGCAAGTTACATATGAATTCTGCCAATCAGGGGCAAACAAGTTGAACATCCTACCTCTCAAGGTTTCAAGCACTTGGGGCATACTGTGTCAAGATCATATATTCCTGAAAAGTACACTGGATGTAAAAGGTCAACCAGTCACGCTCTTCGAGCGATTCTTTCAAGGATCTTTAGATAGTGTTGCGGGATTTTTGAGACATTCCCCACTACAGTTTTATTTTTCATTTCCAAAGGAGGGAAAAAATTGAAAACCTTTTAAAGGAAGAGATTCTAGGTACGGGGGTTAGTTGCACTTGAGGAAGGTATTAGCACCCCAAGCGCCCATGGTACTCCATGGTAACCTCTTATATGTTTTTGTGCTTTTTTGATATACATGCTTTAAGAATGGAGGGAGAAGTTGTATAGAAGAAAGAAAAGAAAGTTGGTAAAAGTTAAGAAAATTTTATTTCATAAAGTAAATAAAAGAAAAGAAGTAAATATTTTTTGTTTGTAAAAAAAAAAGATTTTTGAGAGAAGTGTAATTGTTGAGAGAGAGAGATTGTAAGAATGTATAAATATTGTTGTGTAAAAAAGAAAAGAAGTTAAATGTTTGAAAACGAAAGTGTATTCGTTTCTTTTGTGTGTTTGAAAAAAAGGTATTGTAAAGAAAAGAAGTTCTTGTTGCCAAAAAAAATGTAAGAAAAGATGTTGTAAAAATGTTGTGATAAAAGTATGTTGAAATGATTGTAGTGACGTTGAGATTAAGGTGAACTTGCTTTTGTTTTGTAAAAGGATCGCAGGCTTGTTTTTTTGGAAAAAGGTTTTTGTTTCAAAAAGTCTCGTAATTAATTTGAAATTTAACTACGAGTCCTCTCCTTTGGGAATGAATTTTTGGCGTTGTGTGTGATGTGTGAGCTAGGAAAGAGGTAAAAGCAATAAATAAAATCCTACGCTATTACAACCCAATTGAATAATTAATTTACAACCATATCGAATTAGAATGAATAAATAATAATAATAATAAATAAATAAGTAAATGGCAATGCATAAAAATGCAAGTGCGAAAAATAAATATGATGATGATTATGCACATAGGAGGAGAAAAGGAAACATCGCAAAATAACATCCTAATTAAAAGTGGAGTGTGTGAAAGAAATGTGTCGGAGGCAAAGACATGATAATACATTTTCGAAAGTCGCTCACAACAACAAATAGTTCTAACCTAACACGCAAGCAAAAAAGGATTTTTATTTAGCAAAAGAGATGTTTTTATTTTATTTTTTATAAGAATGAATTTAGACCAAAAGAGGTCCTTCACTATCAATGCTAATGTTAGAGCTCAATGATTTTATAAATTAAAATATTGTCTCTAACATGCATTTTTAAAATGATGCATTGTCCTAATCTAAATGCAATGCATGTATGCATGTAAAGAAAATGTGAAGTAAAAGAGTAATGTGAGATTGTAGTGTGATGTAAAAATTAGTGTCAAATGTCATGTGAAATGCAAAATGTAGATTATGATATAATTGTAAAAGGTAGTGTTTCAAGTGCATGTATGCATGTATAAATGTGTAGTGAACATGTGATAAAATGTAATATGATGCAGAAATTTTTGTAACAAAATGTTATGTGATAAGAAAAATGCATAAATGTGATGTAGTGATTTTGTAAAAGAGGGTTATGTGACTAAAGAAAAAAATGCATAATATGATGTAGCGCAAAAATGTAAGATTTTTAAATGCATGTATGCATGTGAATTTTTTTAAATAAGGCATGTTATATATTTTTATAAAATGAAATTAAACAAAAATATAGTCAAGTCATCAATCATCACAAAAAAAAGAACTCGAACATAGCATATTTAAATTTCTCTAATATCTTTGTTATTTTTTGTATTATTTTTTTGCATTCTAAATAAATAAAAAGTCATAACAAATAAACTAACATTTTTTTATTTTTTTGAAATTAAAATAGCTAAAAAAGAAAATATTTTTTGTTTTTTCTATTAGAGAAATTTTTCTTAAAAGCCTTTTTTTTTACTTTTGTATATTTTAAAGAAATTTTCTATCATAAGAAATTAATATCATTTTTTCTCAATTTTCATAAATAGAAACAAGAAAACACACACAAAAAAACAAAATAAAATAGATAGTGCAAACAGCAAAGTAAGGGTGTGAATAGGGAAATGATCAATCTCAAATCCACTCCTAGAGGCCCAAACCATTTCAGAATTGATGGGAGAATCAAGGCCATCTGATGGAAATCATAGATCAATAAACAAAAGGGGTGCACAGCAGCCATCGTGGGCGCGCGCGCGCTAGATCAGAAGGAATGCAGACTCGTACGATCAAAGATCAACATCTATTCGGAAAAGGGTGCACGCAAATTATGCTGTGCGCGCGCACAGGGAATCAGCAGGGAGTATATGAGTTTTTTTCTACAGAATCAATTCATTTTTCATTTTCTCCTTCTCTCTCTACTCGCTTTCTCTATCTATTCTCTCTCAATTTTCTCTAAATTTTTTGGAAAAAGTCATAAGAACACATGAGTGTTCTTCACAAAACTCAAGAACACTTGAGTTTTCCGATTGAATATCAACCGGAACTCCGTCAAACCCAGATTCCGGCGCGGCGGCCGGCCAACAAGGTGGCGGCGCCGCTGCCGGAAAATCCTCAAACTCAAAACTTTTCTACACTAACCCCCACTGTTTTCCTCTTCTAAACACGAATCTAAAACCCAAATTTCCTAAAAATCAACCAAACGGCCGGATCGGGAGTTTTTAGTTTCGGAATTCTAACTTTTTATGCTAGACAAAATCATAAGCAAAAAGAAGAAGATACATGCATATGAGTAACGAAAGAAACATACAACGCAAAAAAGGGGTCCGGCGGAGGCGTTTGTGTTGGCCGGAACCGGTGGTTTCGCACGGTGAGGGTGGCGGTTTCGGTCTCCTCCTTCTTGGCTTCTGTTTGATCCGCTTCGTTTTCTTTTTCTTCTGTTTTGTTTGTTTCTGTTTGTTGATTAAAGGTGGTTCTGTTTGTTGGTTGAAGGCTTAGGGTTAGAGTTAGGATTTTTGTTTATGTGATATTCTAATCTATTTTTTTTGTTTCTGATGATTGAAATGAAAAAGGCTCCGATTTTGATTTTGGGTTTATGGTGGTCTTATGGGTTGTGGTGGAAGTGGTGGTGTGAATCGATATGAGGAGTGAAGGATGAAGGTTTATGAGTTTATGAATTTTTTTCAGTTTTGCTGCCCTCCAAAATCAGCCGTTCTCAAATTTCTTCTCCGCCGTTCTCTCTAAAATGTTCTCCCTCTGTTTGTGAATTGTGTATTGTTATATAGATGAGTTTTAGGGTTGTAATGTTAGAAGAAGAAAATTGCAGAAAAACCTTTGTTTAATCAGATTTTGGTTTGAAAAAATGTCTTGAAAATGGAAAAGGACAAGATTGAAATGTCATTGTTGTACTGATTATGCAGAAAAAAACATTGGATCCTTTTTTCAATTTTTTTGTGTTATTCTGTTTATTATTTTTTAATTTTGTGTTAGAACATAAACAACAAAAAACTAGTAAAAAGAAAAAAAGGACCGAAAAAGAAGAAGGAGAAAAAAAAAGGAAAAAACTAATTTTTTGGCTTTTTTTGGATAATAATTATAATAGTAATATTAATAATAATAATAATAATAATAATAATAATAAATAAATAAAATATGACCCAATACATAAATGATGAAAAAGAATAGTAATGGTAGTGATAGAGTAGTATAATAATAATGTGATAATAAAGTGTGATGAGTAATTTAGAGGGATTAAACGAGCCTAAACAAGAAAAAGGCGAAAAAGAACTTTTATGATGATTTTTGTAAAAAGATGTTTTAGTATTTAAAAGAAAACAAGAACAGACTTTAGGTAATAATAATAATAATAATAGTAATAAGATAAATAATTAAATAACGGAAAACTCCTTTTTTTGAAATGGATTTTTTATAATAAAATAATGATAATAAGAATAATAATGATAATAGTAATAATAGAGGTAAAGAATAAATGATGGTAAATGAGCGGACATGAAAGTACAACGATAAAAAAAAGTGTTAAAAACGAACATAAACAACATGACGGATTGCGATGATATATTTTTGACATTTTATAACGAAAAAAGAGGACAATGGATTTTAGGTCCAAAATTGGGGTACAACAGATAGAAGCAAGGATCCAGAGCAAGGGGCAAGTCGTCTCCATTCTCTCAGATGTTCATCAACAACAAACTTGTTTTCTCTAAGAGAATGTAAACAATCTGCTTCCTAGAAAAGGGTACATCCCCAATGAAAGTTGACAAAGTTGTTTTGAGTGCAGTCAAGTTTCAATATACAGATCGTTTCGGCTAAAACAGTCAATTCCCCAGAGAAGTTGTTCCTTCCCCACGAAGAGTTCTCTTGCATTATCTACAGTGACATTTACACTTTGTAGAGACATCCTGAACAGTGATGCGACGTTGGCTTGTGTTTCCGGTTTGGTCACTTTGTCTGTCCATCAAAAGATGTTCCACATACATACATATACACATACATTCATAACATACATACATTCATACATATCATTTACATGTGTTACAAACATTTACATCATTCATACATTACTACATCATGTTACAAACTCCTGTCTTATTTTGTCTTGTCTGTGTCTACAAAATAGAGTCGGGATGGGCATGTTGTTCTTTCCAATTAGAGTGTCAGTTTAGGCAGATAAGTGTACATCTCTCCTGTTTCAAAATTCCCCACTAGACTCCTCTCTCTTGGATGATGGTTGTTTCAGTTTTTCTTATAACAAAAGGAAAATCTCAGTTGAACTTATTCATCAACTGAACACAAAGTCTTGTTTCAATGTTTCCCTCCGGTTTGTTCCCGGATTGAACACCAATTCAAAGCAACAAGTGACAAGTTTCCACACAAGAAGCTTGTATTTTACCAAATACATTTCACAGTTCCTCGGGTGGCTTTATCCCTAGTGAATCCTATCAATATACATTACACAAAAGGTCATACAAATCTTTTCTCTTTACAAATGCATACACTTTTACAGTTTAACCTACTTGTGTCTCCTTTGAAGCCCAATAGAGTTATTTCCTTTAATAGAAAAATATTACCTTCCATTAAGCTATCATTTGTATGGTAGTCGGTAATATTTGCACATTGTCCTTTAAGCTATCATTGTTCGATAGTAGATAATGTCACGTATATTCATATTGCCCTTTAAGCTGTCGGTCAGACGATAGTTGGTAATACTCTGATCATTATCCTTTAAGTTATCATTTGTGTATGGTAGTAGATAATGTATCATTTTTTCATCATTGTCCTTTAAGCTGTCGGTGTTCGATAGTAGATAATGTCATACATTTTCATATTGTCCTTTAAGTTATCATTGATCGGTAGTAGATAATATGACGTTTTTTATATATTGCCCTTTAAGCTATCACTTGTATGGTAGTCGGTAATATCTTATCATTTTCCTTTAAGCTGCCTGTTGTATGGTAGTAGATAATGTATCTTCTTTTCATTATCCTTTGAGCTGTCGGTGTTCGATAGTATATAATGTCATACATTTTCATATTGCCCTTTAAGCTGTCGGTCAGGCGATAGTCGGTAATATCTGATCATTATCCTTTAAGTTACCATTTTTGTGTGTGGTAGTAGATAATGTATCATCTTTTCACATTATCCTTTAAGCTGTCGGTGTTCGATAGTAGATAATGTCAAACATTTTCATATTGCCCTTTAAGCTGTTGAGCAGGCGATAGTCGGTAATATTTGATCGTTGTCCTTTAAGCTGTCATTTTCACGGTAGTAGATAATGTATCATCTTTTCATTATCCTTTAAGCTATCTTTGTTCGATAGTAGATAATGTCATCTATTCTCATGTTGCCCTTTAAGCTATCATTTGTATGGTAGTCAGTAATATCTTTTCATTATCCTTTAAGCTATCTTGGTTCGATAGTAGATAATGTCATTTATTTTCATGTTGCCCTTTAAGCTATCATTTGTATGGTAGTCGGTAATATCTGATCATTGTCCTTTAAGCTGCCTATTGTGTGGTAGTAGATAATGTATCATCTTTTCATTATCCTTTAAGCTATCTTAATTTGCTCGATAGTAGATAATGTGGTACTTTTTATATTACCTTCCTTTAAGCTATCATTTGTATGGTTGTCGGTAATATCTGATCATTGTCCTTTAAGTTGTCGGTGTTCGATAGTAGATGATGTCATACTCTTTTCATATTACCTTCCTTTAAGCTATCACTTGTATGGTAGTCGGTAATATCTGATCATTGTCCTTTAAGCTTCCTGTTGTGTGGTAGTAGATAATGTATCATCTTTTCACATTGTCCTTTAAGCTGCCGGTTTTCGATAGTAGATAATGTCATTTATTCTCATGTTTCCCTTTAAGCTATCGCTTGTATGGTAGTCGGTAATATCTGATCATTGTCTTCTTTATGCAACCCGTCTCTCTGTAAGGCGGTGGACATTGCTTTTGTTCTCTGTAAACGTTGTCTTTTATCTGCAATCCGTCCCTTTGCAAGGCGGTGGACAATGTTACTGTTTTTCTTGTAGAAATTGTCTTTTATCTACAATCCGTCCTTGTCAGGCGGTGGACAATTCTTTTATCCTCTGTAGACGTTGTCTTTTATCTGCAATCCGTCTCTTTATAGGGCGGTGGACAATGTTCTTCTCACAATACTTACATCTATATGATAATGGGCAATATTCTCCCCAGTGTTTTACTCTGTTCCCCAGTGGAATTCGTTCTTCCAATGGACTTGGGGCACATCTTGTTATTTTCCCAGTCGGGCCATGTTATGTTCTTCCCCTTTGAAGTCCTAACTATGTCTTCTTCCTTTGTCTATCTTGTACAACATTCATACAAAAATTCAAAAAAATTCATCATCTGCATTTCATGCATTCATATTTGCAACATAAGCATTGTTAGAGGATTTTAGGTCCAAAAATGGTGCACGTTTTATATTTAAGTCTCTTCAATCCCGTCTAGACAAAGATCTTAATCTTCATCTCTCCGGGTGAAGAAACTTAAATAGGGGCAGCTGTTGTACCCCAATTTTGGACCTAAAATCCATTGTCCTCTTTTTTTGTTATAAAATGTCAAAAATATATCATCGCAACCGTCATGTTGTTTATGTTCGTTTTTATCACTTTTTTGTCGTTGTACTTTCATGTCCGCTCATTTACCATCATTTATTCTTTACCTCTATTATTACTATTATCATTGTTATTCTTATTATCACTATTACTTTTTTTCATCAAAAAATCCTTTTTCAAAAAATGAGTTTCACTTTATTTGTTTTTTCTTACTTCTTTATTTATTATTATTATTAATCTAAATTACAATTTCTACTCTTTTTATCATCACTATTATCCTCATTCTTATTATAACTATTGTTATTATCATCATCATTGTTATCAAAAATCAACAAAAAAAATAGTTTTTTATATATATTATTCTATATTTCTTTTTCAGTTATTATTATTATTATTACTATTATTATTATTTTATTATTATTATTGTTATTATTATCATAATACAAAAAATTTGTTTTTTATTATTTCTTTTCTTCCTTTTTTTTTGGTTTTTTTTCTGTCAACTTTTCTAAAAGAAAAAGCAGAACAAAAATTTGAAAAAAGGTATCCAATGCCATTGCCGAAGAAGCTAGTACACACAACAGTGACCTTTCTTTGTCCTTTTTCTCATTTCAACAGTGACCTGATTCAACAAAAGGAATTTCTGCATAATTCCCTTTAAATTTCTAAAACCCTAATATCACTCTATTTAACAGTACAACATCAGAACAGCAAGGGGGGAAGAAAATTTACAGAACGGCAAAACAGAAACAGAAACAACAAAGAATCAGCCCTTTCTTCACCCAAAACCAAACTCGTCACAAATCTTTCTTTCCAAAATAAACAAACATAAAACATCAACATAATCAAAAAGCTTCACATAATCAAAAAATAAAAACAAAAAATCATCACACACTGTGAAGGTTTTTTTGTTGTTAGTTCTGTTCCCAAGCCTCCATTTTCCATTCTTTCCTCACCAAAAACCAGTTACAAAACCGAACAGCAACTGAAACAACACAAAACAGAAACAAAACCGAACAACAAACAAAACCAAATTCGAAACAGAAGCGGAGAAGAGAAGGAAAAAGCAGAAAATCAAACAGAACAGACACGGAACCAGAAGAAAAAGAAAAAGAAGCAGATCAAACAGAAGCCAATAAGAAGAACGGACGGAGGCGATTCACCACCACCGTCAGCCGCGCGCGAACTCTCCATTTTCGGCCACCACCAAACGTTTCTGCCGGAGCTTTGTTCTTCACTACTGTATGTTTTTTCTTTCGTTCAAATCATGTGTTTGCATCTTCTTTCATTTGGTTTGTGAATTTCGTTTGAAAAAAAGTTAGGGTTTCCGAAACATATACACCCCGATCCGGCCGTTTGGTAAGGATTTAGGAAATTTAGAGTTTAGATTTGGGTTTAGGAGGATAAAATAAGAGGGGTTGGTGTAGAATTTTTTTTGATTTTGGAGTGTTTTTCGGCGGCGGCGCCGCCACCTTGTTGGCCGGCCGCCGCGCCGGAACATGGGTTCTGAGGCGGAGTACCGCCGGAAATGATGAAGATCATAACAAAATAGGAACCCTAGCAGAGCTCTCTTGAATGATTTGACAGAGTGAGAGAGTAGAGAGATAAAAACAAAACTTGAAAAATGAACTTTCTGCATAGCAAAAACTATATATACTCCTCCTGATTCCATGCGCGCACGCGCATCATAAGCTGCATGCACCCCTCCTCCATGATCGTTGATCTATGATCAAGCGACCCATGCTCCCTCTGATCTGGTACGCGCGTGCACTCCATAGCCGCTGTGCGCCCCTTTGGCCTGCTGGTCTCTGATTTCAATCAGATGGCCGTGATTCTTCCCCAACCGGTTTAGTAGATGGGTCTGGGGTCGGGTCTGGTTTGACCCGGTTCTCTAAACTGGTCCTGGGCTTCAGCATAAGCCCAATCCGCCCCATTCCTTCTTTTTTTGTTTGTGTGTGATTTTGTTTAATTTTTAATTGTTGTTTTTGTTATTTTTATTTTTTATTTTCATTTTTGTTTTCTAGTTTTTAATGTCTATTTATTTGCACTCACATATATACATTATATTAATATGGTTTAGATGCTTTGCCATGGAAAAATATATGTGTGAATTATTATCTTTTTTTTTGTGAAATTACTAAGTTTAAGTACTAATACAAAACAATTTGAAATAACTTTTCTCAAAAAATATAAAAAAAAAAACTTTCTTTTCTAACTATCTTAATGTCAAAAAAATAAAAATGTTTGTTTATTTGTCATGTCTTTACTTTTTCTTTATTAGTTATTAGAATGCAAAAAAATATAAATAAACAACAAAAATATTAGAAAAATTAATTATGCTGTATTTTTTAGTTGTGATGATTAATAATATGATTAAGTCTTTTGTTAAATCTTTCTTTAAAACTCATAACATGTTTTTACCTTTTTTTTAAGAAATAAAAAAAATTAATTACATGCATACATGTATTAAAAATCCTACATTTTTTGCACCACATCACATTATGCATTTTTCATGTCACTTAACATTTTACACTAATTTTTGCATCACACTACAATTTCACATTACAATTTCACTTTACATTTTTCTACATGCATACATGCATTGCATTTAGTTTAGGACATTGCATCATTAAAAAATGCATGTTAGAGACAATATTTTATTTTTATAAAATCATTGAGCTCTAACAATTGGCATTAACAATGAAGGACCATTTTCGGTCTAAATTCATTCTCATAAATAATAAAATAAAAACTTTTCTTTTTGCTAAATAAAATGTTTTTGCTTGTATATGTTAATTAGGAATGTTTGTTGATGTGAGTGACTTTCGAAAATGCTATTATCATGTCTTTGCTTCCGACACATTTCTTTCACACACTCCACTTTCAATTAGGATGTTATTTTGCGATGTTTCCTTTTCTTCTCATATGTGCATTTCATTATCATATTTATTTCTCCGCACTTGCATTTTACTTTTATGCATTGTTATTTACTTATTTATTTATTTACTTACTGCTTATTATCGTTATTAATTCATTCTATTCGATATGGTTGTAAATATTAATTATTCAATTGGGTTGTAGTAGCGTAGGACTTTATTTATCTCTTTTATTGCTTTCTAGCTCACACATCACACAGAACGCCAAAAATTTATTTCCAAAGGAGAGGACTCGTAGTTGATTTTCAAATTGATTACGAGACTATTTTCGAAACGAAAAAACCTTTTTATAAAAACAACGTGCGATCCTTTTATAAGACAAATGCAAGTTCACCTTAGTCTCAACGTCACTACAATCATTTTAACATGCTTTTATCACAACATTTTTTACAACATCTTTTCTTACATTTTTTTGGCAACAAGAACTTCTTTTCTTTACAACACAATTTTTCAACAACAAAAAATGAATACACTTTCGTTTTCAAACAACAACTTTTTTTCTTTACAACATCTTTTCTTACAATCTCTCTCTCTCAACAACTACAATTCTCTCAAAAAATCTTTTTACAAACAAAAATACTTACATTTCTTTTCTTTTATTTACTTTATGAAATAAAATTTTCTTAACTTTCACCCACTTTCCTTTCTTTCTTCTATACAATTTCTCCCTCCATTCTTAAAGCATGTACATAAAGCACTAAAAACATATAAGAGGTTACCATGGAGTACCATGGGCGCTTGAGGTGCTAATACCTTCCTCAAGTGCAACTAACCCCCGTACCTAGAATCTCTTTCTTTTAAAAAGGTTTTCAATTTTTTCCCCTCCTTTGAAAATGAAAAAATAAAACTGTAGTGGGGTATGTCTCAAAAATCCCGCAACACTACCAGAATCATAAAATAAGGCTAGCCTAAAATCTCGTTACTGATACCTTTTCATAAGTAATTCTATTAAGTGAAACCATTTGTGAAAAACATAGTCATGAAATAAATAGTCATAGGAAACAATAAAATTTAACATAGTCCTAACGGAGGATAACCCGCCTCCGTATTTCTAAACATAATCGTTAAAGTAAATTAATGTAAAAATATCGTAATGATTTATTCAATACAAAATTGCTCAAATAATGAAAAACCCGTTTATGCCCCGCGACTCGTAAAGTCCAACACACCAAAATCAATCATCTTCAATCTTTGTACCTGTTGGTGGTAAGGGTCAGTAATCTTTCCCATCACCCATATCAAGAATATTAAACATAAAATATAGAAGCATAAAATAATGTACAAATAAGGACACACAAACACCACTACAGTTTTATTTTTCATTTCCAAAGGAGGGGAAAAATTGAAAACCTTTTAAAGAAAGAGATTCTAGGTACGGGGGTTAGTTGCACTTGAGGAAGGTGTTAGCACCTCAAGCGCCCATGGTACTCCATGGTAACCTCTTATATGTTTTTAGTGTTTTTTTATGTACATACTTTAAGAATGGAGGGAGAAATTGTATAGAATAAAAAAGAAAGTGGAATAGTAAAGATTGAGAAATTTTCTTTCAAAAAAGTAAATAAAAGGAAAGAAGTGTAAATGTTTTTTCTTTGTAAAAGGAAAGTTTTTTTTTTTTTTTAAGAGTAATGTAATTATTGTATTGTAGAGGAAATGTTTAAAAGAAAAGAAATAGTAAGAAAGTGTAAATGTTGTTATGTAAAAAGAAAAAGAAGTTATTGTTGTTTGAAGAAGAATTCGTTTTTTTGTGTGTTTGAAAGAAAAGAAGATTATAAAGAAAAGAAGATTTTGTTGTCAAAAAGAATTAAGAAAAGATTTTATATAAAAAAAAGTTTTGATAAAAGCATGTTAAAATGATTGAAAGTGACGTTGAGATTAAGGTGAACTTGCGCTGTTTTGTAAAAGGATCGCATGTTTGTTTTAAAGAAAAGTTTTTCGTTTCAAAGAAGTCTCGTAATCGATTTAAAATCAATTACGAGCCCTCTCCCTTGGAAATGAATTTTGGCGTTTGTGTGTGATGTGTAAGCTAGGAAAGCAGTAAAGAGCGATAAATAAAGTCCTACGCTATTACAACCCAATTGAATGATTAATATTTACCACCATATCGAATTTGAATAAATAATAATAACAATAAACAATAAATAGATAAAAGGGCGATGCATATAAAATAAAAAAAATACAAATGCAGAAAATAAATATGATGATGAATATGCACATAGGAGGAGAAAAGGAAAACATCGCAAAATAACATCCTAATTAAGTGGAGTGTGTGAAAGAAATGTGTCAGAAGCAAAGACATGATAATACATTTTTGGAGGTCACTCACATCAACAAATAATTCTAACATAGGCACACAAGCAACATGCAATTTTATTTATCAAAAAAAAAGTTTTTTTTTTATTTATATGAAGAGAATGAATTTAGGCCAAAAGGCCCTTCACTATTAATGCTAATTTAGAGCTCAATGATTTTATAAATTAAAATATTGTCTCTAACATGCATTTTTAAAATGATGCATTGTCCTAATCTAAATGCAATGCATGTATGCATGTAAAATGTGAAGTAAAATTGTAATGTGAAATTGTAGTGTGATGCAAAAATTAGTGCCAAATGTCATGTGAAATGCAAATGTAGATTATGATGCAATGTCATGTAGAAATGTAAAAAGAAAAATGTAGTGTAAATGTAATGAAAAAAATGTGATATGATGTAGAAGTTTTTTTGTAAAAAAAAGTTACGTGACAAAAAAATGCATAAATGTGATGTAGTGTAAAAATGTGAAACTTTAAATGCATGTATGCATGAAGTTTTCTAATAAAAGCATGTTATATATTTTCATGAAATGCAATTGAACAAAGACTTAATCATGTTATCAATCACCACAATTAAAAAAAAGATTCAAACATAGCATATTTAATTTTTTTCTAATATTTTTGTTATTTTCATATTTTTTGATATTCTAAATAAATAAATAAAAATAACTAACAAACTAATTTTTTTGACATCAAAAGTGACTAAAAAAAAACTTTTAATCTAAAGATGGATTTTTGTTTCCTCTAGTAAAGGAATTTTTATACTAACTATTTTTGCACTAACTTAGTAAATTTACAAAAAAAAAAAAAACTCACACATATTTTTTTGTGGTTTAAGAAAACTTTGACTATTAGCAAAATAATTTGAACTCAACAATTTTATATAAAAAAAAAGGGTCATTGTCTCAAACCTACACATAATTATTGAAATGAGAGAAGAAATAAAAAAACAAATTAATAAATAGAAGGAAATAAATAATTAAAAAAAAAAGCATGAATAAAAAGAAGACCCCAAAAAAACGAATTGGGCCTAAAGCCCATACCCTTTCTCAGCCCCATAGGGGGGCGCGCTGAGCAACTGAGGGGGCGCGCATGGCAAGTTTGAATAGGGGGGTGTGAATTGGGCTGTGGGTAGTGAACCGGGTCAAACCAGACCCGGCCCATACCCAGTTCACATGCCCAGCTGGGGGGCGCGCGAGAATGAACCAGGGGGGCGCGGTGAGTAAATCAGAAATGGGGGCATTAGGGTTGAATTCTTTTCTATTTTTAGTTATATAAAAAAAAAATTTTACTCTCTTCTTCTCTCACGCTCATTTCTTTCTTTTCTTTCTCTGTTTCTTTTTTTTCCATTGTTGTTCTTCATCCCTTCTTAACCCCAACCCCAAAAATCGTTCAAATTTAAAACCTTTAAACACAAACTCCACCTATTTTTTCTTTCTAACTACGATTCCATAAACAAAAACACCAAACAAGCTATGAACCGTCCGGATTGAGGATTTCATATTCGAACCCTAACCCCCAAATCCGAAAACCTAAATCCCAAAATCAAATAGGAACAAGCGATTGAGGCTTAAATCAACGGTAAACAGCAAAGAAACAACGCAAATCCATGTACAGAACAAAGAAAAACTAGATCTACATGCTTATGCGACTGAATGAGAAAGGAAAAAAAAAAGTTTGAAAGATTACCCTCCTTGCAGTGAGTCTTCGTGTAAGTTTTGTTCTCTCCTTTCTTTTTCTTGCTTCTTTGTTTCTACTCTTTTCCTTCTCTGCTCCGATTTACTCTTTCCTTCTCTGACTTTGCTTTTTTCTTTTCTGGTGTGAGATGTTGACGGAGGTGATGGAGGCTGGAAAAGATTCTCAACTTTTCACAATTTGTGAAAATGTTAAGTTAGGGTTAGTTTTTTTTAGTTTTTTTTGCGGTTGAGGATTTCTGGTTGTTTATGATTTGGGATGGTGGTTTTGGGTGATTGAAAGTAATTTGGTAAAGAAGAGGGTGATTTGTAGTGAAGTGATTATGAATGAAGGATGAAGATGGGGTTCTGTAGATGATAATAATTTAGAGAATACTATGTTTTGTGTTCTAATTTTTTTTCTTCTGAATTCTGTTTTTTTTTGCTTACTCTCCCCTCCTTTTTTCTGATTTCTTTTGTTCAACTTATAGAGCCAATGCATGGCTCTTTTTGTTCATTGTGTAAATTCAAGTGTTAGTTTTTTCAATGTTTTGGAAGAAAAAATCTGATCTTGTATATAGAAGAAGTGATTGGTGCTTTTTGATTGAGTGTAAATTGAACTGAACTTTGGCCATTTTTAGAAAAAGTTAGAAATCAAAAAAACTTTGAAAACATAAGGAGGGGGTTGCTTCTGTACTGTGACTTGTTTTTTTCTGCTATTGTTGCAGAAGCCTTTTTTATTCTTTTGGTTAAAGAGAAAGTAGTAAAAGGAACTAGAAACAAAAGGTGGGGGACGGCCACTGTTGTAGTTATCTTTACTTTTTATTTTTTGTTTTATTAATTAATTATTATACTAATACACTATATTATTAACAATAATTAAAATGAAATAAGGTGGAAATATGGGGAGGGAGTGGCGAATCACAATCTGCCCTTTCCTTTTTCTATTTTTTGTTTAGGTTTTTTTTTTTAATAATAATAATAACAATAATAGTAATAATAGTTAATGATAATAATAATAATATTAATAGTAATAATAATAAAAGTAAAAAAAGAAGGTAAATATAAAAACTGTTTTTGATCATATTTTCATTTATTGTTATTTTTTTTAAATAAATAAATAAATAAATTGAGAAAAGGGATTAGTAATAATAATAATAATAATAAAAAGAAGGTAAATAAACAAATAAGTAGAGGAAAAGTTTTTTTTTTTTTGAAAAAGAAGAAGGATTTTTGATAATAATAATAATAATAATAATAATAATAGTAATAGATAAAAGTAAAAATAATGATAATAAAAATATTAATAACGAGGATCGAGGATAAGCGAAAAAGATGATAAATAGACGGACATAAAAGTACGACAACAAGAATGCGATAACGAGCACAAATAATGCGGCAAAAAATGAATGGATGCATGATACTTATTAATATATTTTTTTACAAGACATCTTTTGATATTTTATTATAAAAAATAGAAACGGATTTTAGGTCCAAAATTGGGGTACAACAGCTGCCCCTATTTAAGTTTCTTCACCCGGATAGATGAAGATTAAGGTCTTTGTCTAGACGGGATTGAAGATACTTAAATATAAAACGTGCACCATTTTTGGACCTAAAATCCTCAAACAATGCTTATGATGCAAATATGAATGCATGGAATGCAGATGACGAGTTTTTTTGAATTTTGTATTATCGTTGTAAAAGACAGACGAAGGAAGAAGACATAGTTAGGACTTCACAGGGGAAGAACATAGCGTGGCTTGACTGGGAAAAAACAAGATGTGCCCCAAGTCCATTGGGAGAATGAACTCCACTGGGGAACAGAGTAAAGTGCTGGGGAAAATATTACTCATTATCATATGGATGACAGTAATGTGAAAAGAACATTGTCTACCGTCTTACAACGAGACAACTTGCAGATAAAAGACAACGTTTATAGAGAATAAGAGAATTGTCCACCGCCTGACAAGGACGGAATGCAGATAAAAGACAATTTCTACAAGAAAAACAGGAACATTGTCCACCGCCTTGCAAAGTGACGGCTTGCAGATAAAAGACAACGTTTACTGAGAACAAGAGCATCGTCCACCGCCTTACGAAGAGACAGCTTGCAGATAAAAGACGGCCTCTATAAAGAATAGGAACGTTGTCCACCGCCTTACAACGAGACAAATTGCATAAATAAGACAATTTCCATAGAGAACAAGAGCATTGTCCACCGCCTTACAAAGACGGAATGCAGATAAAAGACAACCTCTACATGTCACCCACTAGTAACATGATTCTCTTAAAAGGAAGTAATTCTGACGAGTGTTTCAAACAGTGATTCGAGCTGATTAAACTGTATAAGTGTATGTATCTGTAGAGAGAAAAAATTTGTGTGATTTTTTGTGTAATGTATTGATAAGGTTCACTGGGGATAAACCCGCCTGAGGAATTGTAAAATGTATCTTGTAAAGTACAAGCTTCTTGTGTGAAAAACTTGTCACTTGTTGTTTTGAAATGATGTCCAATCCGGGAACAAACCGGAAGGAAACTGTAAAAACAAGACTCTGTGTCCAATTGAAGAATAAATTCAACTTGGAATTTTTCTTTTGTTGTAGGAAAAACTGAAACAACCATCTTCCACAAGAGAGGAGTCTAGTGGGGAAATTCTTGAAACAAGAGAGATGTACACTTATCTGCCTAAGCTGACCCTCTAATTGGAAAGAACAACATGCCCATCCCGACTCTATTTTGTAGACACAGACAGGACAAAATAAGACAGAAGTTTGTAAAATGATGTAGTAAGGTATGAATGATGTAAATGCTTATGTCACATGTAAATGATATGCTTGAATATATGAAAGTATGTATGAATGTATGTATGTGTATATGTATGTATATGGAACATCTTTTGGTAGACAGACAAAGTGACCAAACCGGAAACACAAGCCAACGCCGCATCACTGTTCAGGATGTCTCTACAAAGTGTATATGTTATTGTAGATAAAGCAAGAGAACTCTTCTTGGGAAGGAACAAATTCTCTGGGGAAATGATCGTTTAATCCGAAACGATCTGTATACTAATCTTGACTGTACAACATTGTCAACTTTCATAGGGGATGTATCCTCCTTTCAGCAAAATGCCCCCCTCATCAGAATCAAACTTGCGTATTAGAATTAACCACAATTGGAGTAGTCGCGGATATTCCTTCTTTTTGTATTCGCTCTAAAGAAAACGCTTGTCGTTACTTTTAATCAAAAGCGCATTTGTTTATGTTTTTATTTTAAAAGTGTATATATATTTTTTGAAATATGTCCTTTTTTATTTTAATTGAAATCATCAAAATATAAAGAAATTTTGTAAGACTAGAAAAATGACATCCAAACAATGAGAACGAGGCTCAATTTCATGTATAAGAATGGTAGTCCGCCAATAGCGTAACTCCATGGATCGTTACAAAGTTGGAATTGGTAATTAATATGGAAAGGGTACATTGAACACAATAAATCTATTCTCCCTAACAACTTTTGAATTCCACTGTGTCTTCAGCTTCCAAGTACAGATGGTTCTAATCACAACTTCTTCATCAGCCAACACATGCTCAAAGTGATCAAACTCAAGTGAAATGCAGTTACTTTATCTTGTTTCCCTAACTTTTGCCTAGATCGCCTTTTCAGGTTTTCGATCTACCGGGAAGTGTATATATTCTTTTTTTTTCTCATTTTTGTATGAACCGCCCTTTCGGGCTTTCGATCCACCAAGATGCCCTCTTTTTTGACTAAGCCGCCCTTTCAGGTTTTCAGCTTGACGAGCTATATACACTTTTTTTTTTTGTTTAGACAAAGTATTTCTTGACTGCATCTGCATTCACTGGACGAGGGAGTTCATCACCATCCATGTTTGTAAGAATCATGGCACCACCAGAAAAAACTTTCTTGACAACATATGGGCCTTCATAATTGGGAGTCCATTTGCCCCTAGCATCTGGTTGAAAAGACAAGACCTTCTTGAGCACAAGATCACCTTCATTAAACTCTCTAGGTCGAACTTTCTTGTCAAAAGCCATTTTCATCTTGTTCTGATATAACTGCCCATGACACAAAGCAGTCATGCGCTTCTCTTCAATCATATTCAGCTGATCGTACCGGTTCTGACACCATTCAGCCTCTGTCAACTTTGCTTCCATCAAAACTCTCATTGACGGGATCTCAACCTCTACGGGGAGTACTGCTTCCATACCGTATACTAAAGAAAATGGAGTTGCCCCAGTCGATGTGCGAACTGAAGTGCGGTATCCGTATAAAGCAAAAGGCAACATCTCGTGCCAGTCTTTGTAAGTGACAACCATTTTCTGCACAATCTTCTTGATATTCTTGTTTGCAGCTTCAACAGCACCGTTCATCTTAGGCCTGTAAGGAGAAGAGTTGTGATGCTCAATCTTGAACTCATCGCATAGTTCTTTCATCATCTTGTTGTTCAAGTTCGATCCATTATCAGTGATGATTCTGTTTGGAATACCGTATCGACAAATGATCTGATTCTTGATAAATCTGACAACCACTTGCTTTGTAACATTAGCATAGGAAGCCGCTTCAACCCACTTGGTGAAGTAGTCAATAGCCACTAAAATGAAACGATGACCATTCGAAGCTTTTGGTTCAATCATTCCGATCATATCGATTCCCCACATAGAGAAAGGCCAAGGAGAAGACATAACATTCAACAGAGTCGGTGGCACATGTATTTTATCAGCATAAATCTGACACTTGTGACATTTTCTCACATATCTGCAACAGTCAGATTCCATTGTCATCCAATAGTAACCTGCTCTCAACATCTTCTTAGCTATAGCATGTCCATTGGCATGGGTACCAAAGGAACCTTTGTGTACTTCATACATTAGTTGGTCGGCTTCACGCTTGTCCACACACCGAAGCAAAACCATATCAAAATTTCTCTTGTAAAGGACATCGCCATTCAGAAAGAAACTGCCAGACAACCTTCTTAGAGTTTTCCTGTCTTTTTTAGATGCCCCAGGCGGGTACTCTTGATGTTGTAGGAAATTCTTAATATCATAAAACCACGGCTTATCATCAACCGCTTCTTCGATTGTGAACACATAAGCAGGCCTCTCAAGGCGAGTAATATTAACACGAGGCAAGTCATTCCACCGACTCACCTGGAACATGGATGATAAAGTAGCAAGAGCATCTGCCATCTGATTCTCATCACGAGGAATGTGATGTAATTCAACTTTGTTAAAGAAAGTCAACAAGCGTCTTGCATAATCTCTGTATGGAATCAAGCCAGGGTGGCGAGTCTCCCATTCTCCTTTGATCTGATTAACTACAAGAGCTGAATCTCCATATATGTCAAGGATTTTGATCCTCAAATCAATAGCTTCTTCAATACCCATAATACACGCTTCGTACTCTGCCATGTTGTTTGTACAATCAAAGAGTAACCTGGCAGTGAATGGAATGTGATTACCCATAGGGGCAATAAGAACTGCACCAATTCCATTCCCATAAGCATTGACAGCTCCATCAAAAACCAAACCCCATCTGGATTCAGGATCAGGGCCTTCTCCAAACAGTGGTTCATCACAATCTTTCATCTTCAAGTACATGACATCTTCATCGGGAAAATCAAACTTAAGAGACTGGTAATCATCAATTGGCTGGTGCGCCAAATGATCAGCAAGAATACTTCCTTTAATTGCTTTTTGAGTACGGTATTCAATGTCATACTCAGATAACAACATCTGCCAGCGTGCAATCCTTCCTGTCAAAGCGGGTTTCTCAAAAATATACTTGATTGGATCCATTTTAGATATCAGCCAAGTAGTGTGATTAATCATATACTGGCGGAGACGTTTAGCAGCCCAAGCCAAAGCACAACAAGTCTTCTCAAGCATGGAGTAGCGAGATTCACAGTCTGTAAACTTCTTACTCAGATAATAAATAGCATGTTCCTTCTTACCAGTCTCATCCTGTTGTCCAAGCACACAACCCATGGAATCTTCTAACACAGTCAGGTACATGATCAAAGGCCTTCCTTCAACAGGAGGAATCAGGATAGGAGGTTCCAAGAGATAATCTTTAATACTGTCAAAAGCCTTCTGACAATCTTCCGTCCACACCACTCCTTGGTCTTTTCGGAGAAGTTTGAATATTGGCCCACAGGTAGCAGTCATGTGAGAGATAAATCTAGATATGTAGTTCAATCGACCAAGGAACCCTCTTACTTGCTTTTCAGTTCTTGGTGCAGGCATTTTACGAATGGCTTTCACTTTGCTAGGATCCACCTCAATACCTTTCTGACTAACCACAAATCCCAAGAGTTTTCCGGATCGAACACCGAAAGTGCATTTGTTGGGATTTAAACGAAGCTTGTATTTCTTTAACCGTTGGAACAATTTCAAAAGATTATCAACATGTTCTTCCTCAGTGCTGGATTTGGCAATCATGTCATCAACATAAACCTCGATCTCTTTGTGCATCATATCATGGAACAGAGTAGTCATTGCTTTTTGATATGTAGCACCCGCATTTTTCAAACCAAAAGGCATTACTTTGTAACAGAAAGTCCCCCATGGTGTAATAAAGGAAGTCTTCTCTCTATCTTCTTGAGCCATCCGTATCTGATTGTAACCAGAGAAACCATCCATGAAGGAGAAAACTTTGAACTTTGCTGTATTGTCAACCAGCATATCAATGTGAGGCAAAGGAAAATCATCTTTCGGACTGGCCTTATTCAAATCTCTGTAATCAACACACATTCTGACCTTACCATCTTTCTTCGGAACTGGTACTATGTTGGCCAACCACTGAGGATACTCCGATGTAATCAGGAAACCCGCATCAATCTGTTTCTGAACCTCTTCTTTTATCTTGATCGCCATATCAGGGTGTGTTCTTCTCAATTTCTGCTTAACCGGCGAACATTCAGGCTTCAACGGCAAATGGTGCTCCACAATACTGGTGTCCAACCCTGGCATATCTTGATAAGACCAAGCAAACACTTCCATGTATTCTCTGAGAAGTTCTATCAATCTGTCTTTGACACTAGCATCCAACAATGCACCAATCTTGACTTCTTTCTTGTCTTCTTCAGTACCCAGATTAACTACTTCTGTAGGCTCTTCATGAGGCTGAATGGTTCTTTCTTCATGCTCAAGTAACCGGGTAATCTCATCAGGAATGTCATCCCCAATCTCCTCTTCAGCTTCAAACACAGGGAATTCAAAGTTGGGAGAGGGCATAGGTTCATTGTGTTCAACGGGTTTATCGACAATTAATCTGCAATTATGATTTATGCTTGATTTTTAGAAAACAGATATAAAAGAATGAGCATATGCAGATTTTTTTTTTTTTTTTTGTTTTTTTTTTTTTTTAAAAGATATATTGTTATGTTCTTTGTGTTACCATATTCCAGAAAAAGCAAAAAGCAATAAAAACTAATGTATAATAAAGCAGATACTGAATAACTCTTTATTATTGATGATTTCATTAAAATAAAGCCCGACAATTGTTCTACCTTCGCTTTGGGCAGAGCGATAGGAATATTTATTTCTTAAACGCAGGCCCTAAAACAATGCATACTTTCATCTTGGGCAGAATGAAAGATTTTGAAAAAGAAAACAACGACAAGACATTACTCAGAACGAGATACAACAGAAGGAGCATCCACAACACTCCAATTGCAGCAGATTCCTCCACGCTCCACCAAGTCAGCAATTTCCTCGGGCTCTTCATCAATCACGGCATTCACCTTCTCATCTGAAACATTTGGGTAGATGAAACCAGCACTCTTGAACATATCTTTAAGAGGTTTGACAATATTAGAAGATTCAGGAGCCTTACCAATCGAGCCAAACCCTAGACCTTCTCGATTCTTGTTTTCTGGCAATTCAACCAACTTGCCCCAACCTGTAGTAGATTCATTAGATAGCACCTGTTGTGCATCCTTCAAGGAGGCCATACACACACTACCTCTCCTATCATCTGTTCCTTCATCAATAGTTAGACCCTGGAATAGGGTTCCATCCACAATGCTACCACTGATACAAGAGTATGATGATAGTTGGCTTACCAACAGAGCTTGCTCGCCACACACAGTTACGATCTTGCCATTCTTTTCAAACTTCAGCTTTTGGTGCAAAGTCGAAGTCACAGCACCCGCATCATGAATCCAAGGGCGCCCTAATAAACAACTGTAAGCAGCATTGACATCCATAACTTGGAAAGTAATCTGAAAAGTATTCGGTCCAATGGTAATGGGCAAATCAACCTCACCCATCACCGTCTTCCTCGTTCCATCGAAAGCTTTGACAACCAAACCACTTCGCCGCATCGGAGCACCTTTATAACTCAGCTGGTCAAGAGTAGTCTTCGGCATTACATTCAGAGATGAGCCGGTATCAACAAGCACATTGGATAAAGCATCAGATTGGCAATTCACGGATATGTGCAAAGCAAGGTTGTGGCTTCTCCCCTCAACGGGAAGGTCTTCATCACTGAAACTCAGATTGTTACAAGCAGTGATATTTCCCACAATGCCGTCAAAACGGCCAACTGTCACATCGTGATCAACATAAGCCTGGTCGAGCACTTTCATCAGAGCGTCTCTATGAGCTTCGGAGTTCAGCAGGAGGGACAAAATAGAGATTTTGGCAGGCGTTTGAATCAACTGATCAACAATCTTGTACTCGCTCTTCTTTATCAACTTCAACATTTCATCAGCATCGGAACCAACACTGGTCTTACCCTTGTCAAGATCAACACATACTTCAGGCCTTTCCACCACCAACGGCTCATTTGTAGGAGCATCAGTCTTTCTCAAGGTAGGAGGTGGCAGCACACGACCGCTTCTCATCATTTTGCTCGATCCCACAATATTGGCAACCGAAGACAAAGCAGGAATAGGAACCTCTTCGTTACCCCTCATCATGGTAGCACTGTATTTGTATGGAATTGCCTTATCAGAAGCGTAAGGCACAGGACCGGGCAAACAGATCACCAAAGGCTCAACAATGTGCTCTTGGCTGTTATATGTCAACTCAAGGCATCTTGGAGCAGTAAATTCTGGAATAATCACAAACACTTCATCGTCGCTACTGTCAAAATAAAATTCATCATCAGATTCTTCGTCACCCTTCTTCTTGTATGTGATAACTAGTTCTCTCTTATTCAACAAAGTCTGTAGGTCATCCCTCACCTTCTGACATCCTCTAGGATTTCTTGGGCAAGTCATGCAAGCAGCATGATTATGTTGGAACAGAGATAGCTTGCATAAATCGACATGGATTTGCACCAAGGATTCCTTAATCTGTCGAACATTGAACACCCGATAAGAATCTGCATCACATTGCACCATGTTAATAGTGGCAGTCCCATGCAGAGGAAGTGGATTTGCCTGCACATTTGGGTTTGTATCTTTGAATCTCAACCTGCCGTTCATTATCAATCTTTGTACATCACCCTTCAAGGTATAACAGTGCTCGACATCGTGACCTGGTGTTCCCGAGTGATATGCACAAGTAAGGTCAGCCCTATACTAGTATGGCAAGGGATTAGACACTGGTGGAGGTGGCCTGAGCTGAACAGATTTGTTTGCAAGTAATGCGGGCAATAACTCAGCGTACTTCATGGGAATGGGGTCAAACCTAGGCGGTCCTTGAGCACGATTATCGTTGCCTTGTGCTTGGTTCTACGGTGGATTCTGTGGTCGTTGATTCTGGGATCGTTGATTCTGTGGTTGATGATTTTGTGGTTGATTCGGCGGCTGTTGTTGATAGCTAACATTTAAAGGAGCTGCAACGGCAGCTACATGATGTTGAGGCTGATGAAAATAATTTCCCCTTGGCCTACCATGGGCGACCATGCCTACTTCTTGTTCCTTCTTCTTCCCAAATCCAGCACCGTACCTTTTGCCATTTCCAGAACTAGAACCAGAAGCATCTCTCATCAAACATCCTTCTCTAATCGCTTCTTCCATACGTACGCCAGTTTCCACCACATCAGTAAAATCACGGTGGTTACTGGAGATCATCCTATCAAAGTAGAATGGGTCGAGTGTTTTCAGGAACGTCTTCGTCATCTCTTTTTCATCTAAAGGCGGGTTAACCTGTGCGGCCAGTCCGCGCCACCTCTGAGCATACTCTTTGAAGCTTTCCCGTTCTTTTTGGGACAGAGAGCGAAGCTGATCTCTATCAGGTGCCAAGTCAACATTGTATTTATATTGCTGCATGAATGCTTCACACACATCAGTAAAAGATTGAATCTTCTCACGATCTAAGCTCACATACCACTTCAGAGCAGCACCAGTCAAACTATCTTGAAAGCAATGAATTAACAGCGGGTCCTTTCTTGTATATGCAGCCATTTTCCTAGAATACATGATCAAATGACTCTGTGGGCAAGAATCCCCCTTGTATTTCTCAAAGTCAGGCATTTTGAATTTAGGAGGCATGTCAACATCTGGAACTAAGCACATGTCATGAGCATTCTTTCCAAACAACTCTTTACCGCGGAGTGCACGAAGTTCTCGCTGGATTTCGTCAACCTGATTCTGAATTTCTTCATTGTGACCAACAGATATCATGCTTTCAGCTCGATTAGCATGATAGATAGGTTCTGTCTCGAACGGCCTTACATTCATAGTGAGAGGTGCAGTAGTCATTGCAGGAGGCGGGATAGGAACTGTAACCTGTGGAATGGTAACAGCCTGAAATTGAATATTGGAATGATTCTGCTGAGACTCTTCGCCAAAATTAGCAGGCATACCCCATGAGAAATGCATTGGAGCAGTGGGCATTGGTTGACTGACGAAGACCAATGGAGCTGAGACCGGGATGTTTCCTGGGATAGAGACATTCAAACCCTGTGCTGGAGGAGGCAGAATAGGGATAGCTCCCGCCGCATTCAAAGATTCAAACATAGCCGTCAATTGGGCTACACTAGCCTGCAGAGCGGTGACCTGTTCTTGCAACTGTTGATTCTCTTGTTCTAGTCCTTCCATTTTCTTCTTAAAGTTGGCGCGTGTATTATAGGTACGAGTTGGCTTGTAGCGACTTCGTCGGGCCAGAATCTGTCAAGAACGAGAGACTCAGAACCTTGAAAACCGAATCATGAATGCAAATGATGCATGATATGTTATGTGAAAACTATGATCATTATTTTTGTTCTTTTTTTTTCTTTCTCAAAGGACTTTAAAGTAATATAACAAATGTAATCAAAATAAGGACCTTGATTCATTAAATAAAAGGGATTACAACTGTTTGAAGCATACATAACCAAAAATAAAAAATAAAAAAAAAAAAAAAAAAATACAACCAAGAAAGAAAAATTACATGGAAATAAAAGAAAAAGTACATTCGACATAATAATTTGGCATTACAAACAACTTGACATTACAACTGACACCTTGACATTACAAATAATCAGAAATAAAAACAACTGGTCCTAATTTATTCTGTCCTCAAATCTTCACTTGTTCTTGGCCCTTTTCTTCAAAACAGCTATTTCTTCCGCTTGTGCACGATCTGTCTCTTCCCAAGCTAACCTTTCCGCGTCAAGGCTGTCATACATTTCCTTCCACATCTTTCCATCTTCAAAGTACTTTGCCTTCCACGCATCCCTATCTTCTGTCATCCTTGTCAACAACACTTTGAGTTCATCCTTAGTCTTGAACAAGGCCTCTGTTGATGTTGGTACTTCAATGACGCGAACTGGCTCTTCAAGTGCATAAGGCATCTTAAATTCAGCAACCCTATCAGCGAGCCATTCTTTGTACGGCTTTCCAGCAACGCAATTCGTCTTTCCTAGCGCCTTCATCTCCATCTTATGAACCTTTTCCCAAGCGTGCATAAATCGTCTTTTGAGGGATGAACTTTCTTCCCCATTAGTGTAAAAATGCCTTTCTAACAAGATATAGTCAGGCGCCTTCGCCATTGGAAACCCAAACTGACGTCTAGCGAGGGACGGATTATAAGTGATCCCCCCTGATGTGCCAATGAGAGGAACATTAGCGAATTCACCGCATCTGTCAATCACAAACTGGCTATCATAAAAATCATTATACCATTTCACATCTTCAGAAGTAATAGACATAATTCTTTGAGACCAACTGAGACCTTCAGGATTCTGTTCGAAAACTGGAGATCGAGGTAAGTGCGGAACAAACCAATTACGCAACAACTGAGCACAACAAACAACGACTCCTTTTCCCTTCTTGACCTTGTGATGAATACCATAATAAGCGTCGGCGAGCAGTGTTGGAACAGGATTTCCAATCAAGAAGATCTGAATAGCTTTGTAATCAATAAAACCGGGGACATCAGGGAACAAAACCAACCCGTACATGAGTAAGGCAAAGATAGTTTCAACAGCACGGGTATTTTTTCTTTCAGCAAAGTGGAAAGCTTTTTGAAACAAGAACTTTGCCCATATACCTTTGGACTTTGGTTCCTCCTTGTCAACCCAATTTCGCTTTACCTCCATCATTTGCAAAGAGAGAACATTGGCGAGATCACATAGCTTCAACTCATCTTCATAACCATTGTAGGGTGTCTTCTCATTTACTGGCAGACCAAAGTGATACGCGTACTCCTCTAGGGTAGGAACAAGCTGATAGTCCCTAAAGGTGAAGCAGTGATAAAGTGGATCGTAGAACTGGAGGAGGACGTTGAGGAGTCCGTCCTCGACCTTGGTGTGAAGAATCTCTAAAAGCTTTCCATAACGGCGTTGAAAATTCCCATAATCAGTCACATGAATGGCCAATTCTTTTAACTTTGACAAATCTGGATTCTTGAAACCGTACTTCTTGGTAAGCCTCAATCCAGGGTCCATATCTATGATTACACAAAATTACTTTAGGCCCCTTGAGAAAGAATTTTTTTTTTTTTTTTTGTGTTTGGCTTTCAAAGGACTTTTAGGACAACAATCATATAGGATTTTTGTTTTGATGATCAAAAGTTTTTTTGAAAGAAACTTTTTCTTTTGTTTTGTTTAATTATTCTCTTTTTTTTCTTTTTCTTTTTTTTTTTTTTTTGATACCCATGATGATTGCAGAGTTTATAAAGAAATCCTCTAAGTCCTTTGAAAAGTAACGGAAAAGGTTTTTTCTTCATGAATGCATGGATGTATGAGATATGATGATGCAACAAACACAAACATAAGCAAACATGGTTGGTTGAGATGTCACAATGTTGGAGTCAAAAGGTGAACCACCCACAATGTATGAACTATTAGTTTTCTTCTTTTCGTAACACGGGTTCTACAAAGTTCCCAACGTCATCAACTTTCCTTCTTGAATACCAATGTCCATAACTGAAATATCCAAGGGAAAGTCTCGATTGAGCATGGTATCGCGGAACAACTAATCCAAGACTTACTCTCGGCTTAGCCATCGCACCACATCCTAAAGGCAAAGATGGGTTAAAGGTGACTAGGTCCACAATATTAACAGATACATGTCATAGCAACAATCTACGCGAACCTCACGTCGAAATGAATACTACAACATGACCCTCCATTGTGCGTGGTTTCATCACATGTGTGTTTGTGCAAAACTTTACTTTCGCCCATTCACTATGATCATACCAACACCTATCTTATGGTGCACTCAAGCTCGGGTCAAGCTTATCTCAACTCAAGAATCCCCCCACAATATATAAAGCATGTAAATAAATAAACACATATAAACACATAAGTTAGGTTCAACCCTCTTAAGGAGAGAATCCCCAGTGAAGTCGCCATTTTTCTGTTGCGGGATTTTTGAGACATACCCCACTACAGTTTTATTTTTCATTTCCAAAGGAGGGGAAAAATTGAAAACCTTTTAAAGAAAGAGATTCTAGGTACGGGGGTTAGTTGCACTTGAGGAAGGTGTTAGCACCTCAAGCGCCCATGGTACTCCATGGTAACCTCTTATATGTTTTTAGTGTTTTTTTATGTACATACTTTAAGAATGGAGGGAGAAATTGTATAGAATAAAAAAAAGAAAGTGGAATAGTAAAGATTGAGAAATTTTCTTTCAAAAAAGTAAATAAAAGGAAAGAAGTGTAAATGTTTTTTCTTTGTAAAAAGAAAGTTTTTTTTTTTTTTTTTAAGAGTAATGTAATTATTGTATTGTAGAGGAAATGTTTAAAAGAAAAGAAATAGTAAGAAAGTGTAAATGTTGTTATGTAAAAAGAAAAAGAAGTTATTGTTGTTTGAAGAAGAATTCGTTTTTTTGTGTGTTTGAAAGAAAAGAAGATTATAAAGAAAAGAAGATTTTGTTGTCAAAAAGAATTAAGAAAAGATTTTATATAAAAAAAAGATTTGATAAAAGCATGTTAAAATGATTGAAAGTGACGTTGAGATTAAGGTGAACTTGCGCTGTTTTGTAAAAGGATCGCATGTTTGTTTTAAAGAAAAGTTTTTCGTTTCAAAGAAGTCTCGTAATCGATTTAAAATCAATTACGAGCCCTCTCCCTTGGAAATGAATTTTGGCGTTTGTGTGTGATGTGTAAGCTAGGAAAGCAGTAAAGAGCGATAAATAAAGTCCTACGCTATTACAACCCAATTGAATGATTAATATTTACAACCATATCGAATTTGAATAAATAATAATAACAATAAACAATAAATAGATAAAAGGGCGATGCATATAAAATAAAAAAAATACAAATGCAGAAAATAAATATGATGATGAATATGCACATAGGAGGAGAAAAGGAAAACATCGCAAAATAACATCCTAATTAAGTGGAGTGTGTGAAAGAAATGTGTCAGAAGCAAAGACATGATAATACATTTTTGGAGGTCACTCACATCAACAAATAATTCTAACATAGGCACACAAGCAACATGCAATTTTATTTATCAAAAAAAAAGTTTTTTTTTTATTTATATGAAGAGAATGAATTTAGGCCAAAAGGCCCTTCACTATTAATGCTAATTTAGAGTTCAATGATTTTATAAATTAAAATATTGTCTCTAACATGAATTTTTAAAATGATGCATTGTCCTAATCTAAATGCAATGCATGTATGCATGTAAAATGTGAAGTAAAATTGTAATGTGAAATTGTAGTGTGATGCAAAAATTAGTGCCAAATGTCATGTGAAATGCAAATGTAGATTATGATGCAATGTCATGTAGAAATGTAAAAAGAAAAATGTAGTGTAAATGTAATGAAAAAAATGTGATATGATGTAGAAGTTTTTTTGTAAAAAAAAGTTACGTGACAAAAAAATGCATAAATGTGATGTAGTGTAAAAATGTGAAACTTTAAATGCATGTATGCATGAAGTTTTCTAATAAAAGCATGTTATATATTTTCATGAAATGCAATTGAACAAAGACTTAATCATGTTATCAATCACCACAATTAAAAAAAAGATTCAAACATAGCATATTTAATTTTTTTCTAATATTTTTGTTATTTTCATATTTTTTGATATTCTAAATAAATAAATAAAAATAACTAACAAACTAATTTTTTTGACATCAAAAGTGACTAAAAAAAAACTTTTAATCTAAAGATGGATTTTTGTTTCCTCTAGTAAAGGAATTTTTATACTAACTATTTTTGCACTAACTTAGTAAATTTACAAAAAAAAAAAAACTCACACATATTTTTTTTTGTGGTTTAAGAAAACTTTGACTATTAGCAAAATAATTTGAACTCAACAATTTTATATAAAAAAAAAGGGTCATTGTCTCAAACCTACACATAATTATTGAAATGAGAGAAGAAATAAAAAAACAAATTAATAAATAGAAGGAAATAAATAATTAAAAAAAAAAGCATGAATAAAAAGAAGACCCCAAAAAAACGAATTGGGCCTAAAGCCCATACCCTTTCTCAGCCCCATAGGGGGGCGCGCTGAGCAACTGAGGGGGCGCGCATGGCAAGTTTGAATAGGGGGGTGTGAATTGGGCTGTGGGTAGTGAACCGGGTCAAACCAGACCCGGCCCATACCCAGTTCACATGCCCAGCTGGGGGGCGCGCGAGAATGAACCAGGGGGGCGCGGTGAGTAAATCAGAAATGGGGGCATTAGGGTTGAATTCTTTTCTATTTTTAGTTATATAAAAAAAAAATTTTACTCTCTTCTTCTCTCACGCTCATTTCTTTCTTTTCTTTCTCTGTTTCTTTTTTTTCCATTGTTGTTCTTCATCCCTTCTTAACCCCAACCCCAAAAATCGTTCAAATTTAAAACCTTTAAACACAAACTCCACCTATTTTTTCTTTCTAACTACGATTCCATAAACAAAAACACCAAACAAGCTATGAACCGTCCGGATTGAGGATTTCATATTCGAACCCTAACCCCCAAATCCGAAAACCTAAATCCCAAAATCAAATAGGAACAAGCGATTGAGGCTTAAATCAACGGTAAACAGCAAAGAAACAACGCAAATCCATGTACAGAACAAAGAAAAACTAGATCTACATGCTTATGCGACTGAATGAGAAAGGAAAAAAAAAAGTTTGAAAGATTACCCTCCTTGCAGTGAGTCTTCGTGTAAGTTTTGTTCTCTCCTTTCTTTTTCTTGCTTCTTTGTTTCTACTCTTTTCCTTCTCTGCTCCGATTTACTCTTTCCTTCTCTGACTTTGCTTTTTTCTTTTCTGGTGTGAGATGTTGACGGAGGTGATGGAGGCTGGAAAAGATTCTCAACTTTTCACAATTTGTGAAAATGTTAAGTTAGGGTTAGGTTTTTTTAGTTTTTTTTGCGGTTGAGGATTTCTGGTTGTTTATGATTTGGGATGGTGGTTTTGGGTGATTGAAAGTAATTTGGTAAAGAAGAGGGTGATTTGTAGTGAAGTGATTATGAATGAAGGATGAAGATGGGGTTCTGTAGATGATAATAATTTAGAGAATACTATGTTTTGTGTTCTAATTTTTTTTCTTCTGAATTCTGTTTTTTTTTGCTTACTCTCCCCTCCTTTTTTCTGATTTCTTTTGTTCAACTTATAGAGCCAATGCATGGCTCTTTTTGTTCATTGTGTAAATTCAAGTGTTAGTTTTTTCAATGTTTTGGAAGAAAAAATCTGATCTTGTATATAGAAGAAGTGATTGGTGCTTTTTGATTGAGTGTAAATTGAACTGAACTTTGGCCATTTTTAGAAAAAGTTAGAAATCAAAAAAACTTTGAAAACATAAGGAGGGGGTTGCTTCTGTACTGTGACTTGTTTTTTTCTGCTATTGTTGCAGAAGCCTTTTTTATTCTTTTGGTTAAAGAGAAAGTAGTAAAAGGAACTAGAAACAAAAGGTGGGGGACGGCCACTGTTGTAGTTATCTTTGCTTTTTATTTTTTGTTTTATTAATTAATTATTATACTAATACACTATATTATTAACAATAATTAAAATGAAATAAGGTGGAAATATGGGGAGGGAGTGGCGAATCACAATCTGCCCTTTCCTTTTTCTTTTTTTTGTTTAGGTTTTTTTTTTTAATAATAATAATAACAATAATAGTAATAATAGTTAATGATAATAATAATAATATTAATAGTAATAATAATAAAAGTAAAAAAAGAAGGTAAATATAAAAACTGTTTTTGATCATATTTTCATTTATTGTTATTTTTTTTAAATAAATAAATAAATAAATTGAGAAAAGGGATTAGTAATAATAATAATAATAATAAAAAGAAGGTAAATAAACAAATAAGTAGAGGAAAAGTTTTTTTTTTTTTGAAAAAGAAGAAGGATTTTTGATAATAATAATAATAATAATAATAATAATAATAATAATAATAATAATAATAATAGTAATAGATAAAAGTAAAAATAATGATAATAAAAATATTAATAACGAGGATCGAGGATAAGAGAAAAAGATGATAAATAGACGGACATAAAAGTACGACAACAAGAATGCGATAACGAGCACAAATAATGCGGCAAAAAATGAATGGATGCATGATACTTATTAATATATTTTTTTACAAGACATCTTTTGATATTTTATTATAAAAAATAGAAACGGATTTTAGGTCCAAAATTGGGGTACAACAAGAATCAAAACAAACATGGCCATCATCATACAAATATTAAACACTACTAAATTTATGCATAATAACTTGTATTGAGGAAACTGTCCTACCTTAGACACTTTCCTACTCTAACACAGAAGTCTTTAGAACTCCACGCGTTGTTTTCAAGACGGATAATTTAAACTTTAAAGAAACAAAAACCTCGTATTAGGGACAGTGAAAGGAAAAGAACATAGTAGTAGAACAAGATGAATATATTAGTTACCTTCACTGGTACTCGAAACTTAAGGGAAAGGAGAACTTGATAAGAGATATTGGAGTAGCACTATGGAAGGCCTTTACTTCATTTAGAGAATGTGGAGTTGTGAGATGCTTGAGTAGCAATACATCTACCCATTAAATACTAGAACCATGGACTAAAAATGATAAGGCACGGTGACAATAAATTGAGAGGTTAAATTGGAATGATTTTGATATGATTTGGGTGCTGGCAATTGTTGTATTTGAAAGATACAAATATAATGGAAGGCGTGTATGTGGTCTGAGAAGAGGGGACTATACAGTCTTGAAAGTAAACCAAGTTTACTGAATGGGATTTAGCAGTAGTTTTGAGAATTGATTTACCCAATTAAATCAATTTAATTTTGTGATTTGTTTATACTAAGGTCCGCTGTGAATCCTAACCGAAAAGCAAGGGAATAATTTTCAATGAATGTCCAAATGAATCATGTTAAATGGAATTTATGGGTATTAAAGCTAGTCAACTATTTTGTTAATGGCTACATAATAATTCATGTGATCATCATTTTTCATTGTCAACAATAGTGGTCATCCAATATTACTATCTCACTCGAGACAAAGTTCACAAGCAGCAAATATGGCATATAATAATGGCGATATTTAGCTAATTAACTATTCTTAGTCTAACAATACTAGCAAACCTGTCAATCGGTCACTCTCCACTCTTAAACATTATATCTTTTTTTTTTTTTATTATTATTATTATTTATTTTAAAGCATCGAAACAAAATAATTTAAGAAAATAAAATGGATAACAACGTTCCAAGGTCTTAAAATTAATTAATGAAAAAAAATAAAAATGGGATGTTACAATACTAACCCCCTAAAAAGAAGTTTCGCCCCCGAAACTAGGATGTCTCAAATATGCTCGGGTAGAGTTCCTTCATTTGATCTTCCCGCTCCCAAGTAGCGTCACCTGTCATCAAGTTCCAAATCACTTTGACTAGCGGAATTTCTCTGCCTCTTAAGAGTTTGGTTGATCGTTCTCCAATACGCATTGGTGGGACCTCAAATGAGAGGTTCTCCTTCATCTGGATATCATCCGGGGTAATAATATGTGAAGGGTCCGCCATGTACCTTCTCAATTGGGAAACATGGAACACACTATGGAGGTTGGATAGATTTGGCGGTAAGGCAATCCGATATGCCACAGGGCCTACACGACGAAGAATCTCATACGGTCCAATGAACTTCGGAGTCAACTTCTTAGACTTCAATGCCCTGCCTACGCCAGTAGTAGGTGTCACCCTTAAGAATACATGTTCTCCTTCTTGAAACTCTAGAGGCTTCCTTCGCTTATCTGCATAACTCTTCTACCTACTTTGGGCTGTTTTAATTCTCTCCTGAATTAGCTTGACCTTCTCAGTTGTCTGGTGCACCATTTCGGGTCCAATGATAGAGCTTTCACCATCTTTATACCAACATAAAGGGGTTTGGCACTTATGTCCATACAAGGCTTCGTATGGTGCCATGCCAATACTTGCATGATAATTGTTATTATATGTGAACTCCACGAGAGGCAATACAGCATCCCAACTACCATGATTGTCTAATACACATGCCCTCAACATGTCCTCTAAGGTTTGTATTGTTCGTTTAGTTTGTCAATCTGTCTGAGGGTGGTAAGCAGAACTCAATTTTAGTTTGGTACCTAAAGCGTCATGCAACGCTTCCCAAAAGTGAGTTGTGAACTTTGGATCTCGGTCTGATATTATACTAGAAGGTACTCCATGTAATCTAACAATCTCATCAATATAAATCTCTGCAAGTTTGGGCACCGCATAGGTTGTTCGTACTGAAATGAAGTGAGTCGATTTCGTCAATCTGTCAACAATAACCCATATGGAATCAAATTTCTTTTGAGTCTTGGGCAATGCAGTCATAAAATCAATAGAGATATTGTCCCACTTCCACTCTGGAATGTCTAGAGGTTGCAGTAATCCAGATGGTTTCTAATGTTCTACTTTTGCCTTCTGGCAAGTCAAACATGAGGATACATACTCCGCTACATGCTTCTTCATTTTTGGCCACCAAAACCTCTGCTTTAATCATGGTACATCTTTGTTGTACTAGGGTGGATACTTAATTTGCTTTTGTGGGCTTCGTCTAGAATGTTCTTCCTTAACTCCATGTTATTAGGGACACAAATTCGTTCGTTGCACCTCAAGATATTGTCTGACCCTACTCTGAACTCTGGGGCCTTTCCAGCATCGAACAATTTTCTCTTATCCTGAATAACTTCATCTGCTTCTTGAAGATTTCTAATCTCATTCATCAACTCGTTATTAATCGTAACATGTCCGCAATGCACCTTCCCCGTCATTGAATCTAAATTCAGATTCAACTCACTGAACTTCTCAAGTAACTCTAGTCCTTTGACGGCCATTTTCAAGAGATGAACTCGTTTCCTGCTCAAGGTATCTGCCACCACATTCGCCTTTCCTGGATGGTACTGTAAAGTGAACTCGTAGTCATTAAGGAACTCCATCCACCTCCTCTGTCTGATGTTTAACTCCTTCTGGTCGAATAAGTACTTTAAACTCTTATGGTCACTAAACACCTCAAAACAACTCCCATAGAGATAGTGTCTCCAAATCTTTAATGCAAATATGATAGCCGCGAGTTCTAAGTCATGAGTGGGGTAGTTCTTCTCATGAATTTTCAGTTGTCTAGAAGCATAAGCCACCACTTGTTTATGTTGCATAAGGACACATCCCAACCCTTGGTAAGAAGCATCACAATAAACTTCATACGGCTCCTCTGGTTTCGGTAGCACTAGTATTGGTGACGTCGTCAATTTCTCCTTCATCAATTGGAAACTTTTCTCACACTCTTCAGTCCATGCGAAAATCTGATTCTTTTTAGTCAATTGAGTTAATGGGGATGCGATCCTCGAAAATCCTTCAATGAACCTCCGGTAATAACCTGCCAACCCCAAAAAACTTTGTATTTCGGTAACGGTCAACCTTTGCTGGGTCAACTGCAATACCGTCTCGCGAGATGACGTGCCCTAAGAATTTCACCTCTTCTAGCCAAAACTCACACTTTACCAGGTAGGCATCACAACTCTTTTTCTTTTAAAACCTGCAAGACTTGCCGTAAATGACCTTCATGTTCTTCCTTGCTTTTAGAGTAAATCAAGATGTCATTGATGAAAACAACAACAAACTTGTCCAAGAACGGATGGAAAATGTGATTCATATAATCCATGAAAATGGTTGGTGCATTGGTCACTCCAAACGGCATAACCAAGTATTCATAATGTCCATATCGAGTTCTAAACGCCGTTTTTTGAATGTCCTCTTCTTTTACTCTAATCTGGTGATATCCCGACTTTAGATCAATTTTTGAAAAGACTACAGCCCCTTGAAGTTGGTCCATGAGTTCATCAATACGCGGTAGAGGATATCTGTTTTTAATAGTGACCTTATTGAGTTGTCGGTAATCCACGTAGAGGCGAGATTTTCCATCTTTCTTTTTCACTAGAAGCACTGTAGCTCCCCATGGAGACACACTTGGACGGATGAATCCCTTAGACAACAAATCTTCCAATTGGCTTTTCAATTCTGATAATTCTGCTGGGGCCATTCTGTAAGGCGGAATAGTTATAGGACTCGTTCCTGGTACGACATCAATATTAAAATCTATCTCACGTGCTGGTGGTAAACCTGGAACATCAGGTTGCAATACCCCACAAAAGTCCTTCACGACAAGAATAACATTGACATCAATCTCCGGATTCATATTGATTGTATCGAGGAACACATTCTTCTGCACGCCTCCTTCAAGAGAGAACTTTAGCTTGTTGGCAGATAGGAACTTTGAAATACCGATATCTAGAATAATTATCCTTCGGCGATTGCAATCGAGTAACACATAATTATTAGATAGCCAATCCATCCCAAGGATCAAGCCGAAACGTTTCAAAGGGATACATATCAAGTCGACCATAAATTTCGTGTCAAACACGGTTAACGGGCACTACAAGCAAGCCGTATTACACTTCACTTCTTCGTTGTTGGCCACCATGATTCGTTTCGCTCCATTCCACCAATGCTCAGCCTCCCCAAACAGCATGAAAGTTGCATACTCAACCTTTCTGTTGACAATGGAGAAGTCCAAAATCTTTTCAATTTCCTCCAGCCACAAATCAGCCTTGTCTGGGTCGTGTTCTCCCTTGAATCTCGGTGGGTTTTGTCTCCGAAATTCAGCCAATTGTGTTGTCGCTAGAACAGCTGCCTGTCGTTGGTCCCGCAACGCCTCACGTTGAGCAGAATCCGCAGCTTGTTGTGCAATGGCAGCTGCCATTGCGTTCATTGCTTGAATAGCTTGAGCCATTTCGTTGCCTTCTTGAGAAGCATTTCGGGCAACATTTCCACGAGCCATCTTGATTTCCTATGGATTAAAGAGTTAGAAAGTTTGTTGAGCTATATTCGTTATTTGTTTTTATCATGGAGGTAAGACTTCACGGATACAATGGGTATAAACTAGCCAAAATCCCTCCAACGTTGTAACCTTACTATACTACACCTCTTTTTATAATAGGGTGTGTAACTAATGTATCAAAAGGGCGCTTAAATTAACTTAACCTGTAGTCATTTTACATATCTATTATTTAAAAAAAAATAAACAATAAACCTACAATCCTGAAATTCAACAAATCAAATAACCTGAAAACATTTCCTACCATTCAACAACAAAATCAATTAGGCAAGTAAATCAAGAATAGTTAATTGTGAAACATCATATAATGGAAATCACAGCCACCACCAAAAGGAATGTCATACTAATAACTCAAAAGTCATGAGACAAGTAAAAGGAATATCTAGGCAATAACTCACATATCAACACAAAATCAATTAGACAAGTATATCAAGAATAGCAATTCATGCGTCATACAATGGAACGTCCCACCCAAAAAAGGATTTGTCTGAGGATTATTGCTCTGATACCATATTGTAACGACCTAAATTTTTATCTACAAATATTATATCTTTTTTTTTTAAGAAGTATATAGTGAATTTAAATGAATAATTAAATAAATAAATAAGTAAAAAAATTAAAATGGCCATGTTAAGTTATTTGTATTTTGTTCATCACAAAAGTCAAAGAAATAGATGTATGATTCAAGGTGATGGATCTAGAGCTATAAATAAAGTCATCCAAATATGAAATGTGTATAGTTCAAATAATTCTTGAAAGTACTAATCCAAAAACTATCGTATAAGTAGTATAGTTCTAGATTCCAATTAGTCAATTTACTATAGAGTATATTAGTTTGAGTTGAAAGTAGCTACCAGAATCATAAAATAAGGCTAGCCTAAAATCTCGTTACTGATACCTTTTCATAAGTAATTCTATTAAGTGAAACCATTTGTGAAAAACATAGTCATGAAATAAATAGTCATAGGAAATAATAAAATTTAACATAGTCCTAACGGAGGAGAACCCGCCTCCGTATTTCTAAACATAATCGTTAAAGTAAATTAATGTTAAAATATCGTAATGATTTATTCAATACAAAATTGCTCAAATAATAAAAAACCCGTTTATGCCCCGCGACGCGTAAAGTCCAACACACCAAAATCAATCATCTTCAATCTTTGTACCTGTCATACCCCAAATTTTACCCTCCACTTTTGATACATATATTTTTTAATTCACTTTAATATTAGAAAAGTGATTGCAGTTGAGTTGGTAAGGGTGGGGGTGCGCGTGAGTTTGTTGGGTGCAAGGTCAGGGGTTCGACCCCAGCCCTTGACAGTTTTATTTGTTTTTTTTTAGTTTTTTGCTGAAATAATTTCTTAAGCTCGTTTTTTTACTTCTTTTGTATTTTTTGGTCCAAAATAATATGAATTATATTATTTATTTTCATTTTGTGATCAAAATATATGAAAAAGAAATACAGAAAATAAAGCCCAGCAAGAACATAAAAATAAAGCTAATCTTTGGCCTTGGTCAGCAAGGAGAACAATTTACACAAAAATTCTAAAATTACAGCAAATCAACATTAAAAATCACAGAAAATTTCTCAAACTAATTTCCAAAACAAATCTTCTCAGAGTTTTTACAATTTTTCAAACCTAATTCTGAACCTATAAATAGGTCCTCTTTTACACACTGATCACACACAAATTCAGAGCAAAAACCAGAGAAGTACAAACACTGCCTGAGCATAAAAAAAAAAAACTCACGCAGCCCCCCTAAACCCCTAAATTAATTTTTCTACACATTGTAAAAAAATTAACATCCGTTCCAGCCTTCAGTCACAGTGCAGCAACCTCGCACGCACAGAAAAGGATACGGTCAGAATTGAATCGACGGAGTCGGAAACATAACGAAACAGAAAACAGAAGCGGGAAAGGAACTTGCTTACTTTTGCGGAATTCACGGCACACCAGGTAGGATTACTTGACCCTTGTAGTCATGTAGAATCTTGCGTGCTTCTATGTTTGTATATACTTGTTGTAATACTATTTTGCTTCTGCCTTTGCTGTTGTTACTATGCTTTTGAAACAAATATGCTCTCTGTAACATAGTAAGAAAAAACAAAAGACAAACAGAATAAAGAAAAAGAATAAAAAAACAAATCAGAAATTAAAATTTTTGGGGATTTCGATTTTGTTTGGGGTTTGTTTGGATGTTGAAAATTTAGATTTAGGGGTTAAAAGATACAAAAACAGAACCATAAAGAAGAAGAGAAACTAAAAAAAAAAACAGAATTTAAAAAGTTAGGGTTTTTGATTTGGAAATTTCGGTTTCGGATTTGGTGTTCTTGGGGGTTAATTGGTGTTTAAAAACGTGTTAATCGTGTTTAAAAAGGCTAAAAAAGGATTTTTGGGTTGATTTGGGGTATTGGGAAAAATCTGGAAAAATTGTATGAATTTATGAGTTTTCCGGTTGAGACTCAACCGGAACTGGGTTTAGCGGCAGAGGCGCGGTGGCGCGCGGTGGCTGTTCTTCATTCTTGAAGAACATTCATAGAAATTCAAGAACATAAGTGAAATTCTGGCTACCAGACAGACAAACGCTGTGAACAATGTTGGCACAACTGTCCGAGCGCGTGTCTAGCTCAGGACAATAACACAGTTAAAACGTGAATTAACAACAGCGGAAAAGTAAATAACACAGTGAGTTTGTTAACCCAGTTCGGCCCAACGTCCTAATCTGGGGGATACCAATCCAGGAAGGAAATCCACTAAGTAAAACGAATTCAAAGTCAAACTCCTCGTTTGCACTTCTCACTTCCTAACTACCCGTATAGACTTCTACCTAGGAACTCCTAGATATGAGAACCTCTGCTCACTTCCTCTCAGTTTGAAGACTTCCACGCAAACAACCTCTGGTTCACTGATCTTCGCACTGGCATTAAGTTCAATACACCAATACTTTTCTTTGGAGACACACTCCTAAAAACACATAGAAACAAACTCCGCACCTAAAGGCTTAGGAGCAGTACACAGTACAAACATCCTACGTCCTTCATGTATCAACAATCAACATGATACAAGAAAGGCTCACAAGTTCACTATTTAACATATAAGCAACACACGCTTTAGTGAACACAAAAACAACCAACTCCGTACTTCACAGCTTAGGAGTGGTACACAGGCAACTCCATACTTAAAAGCTTAGGAGTGCACACATTAAAGCACAAGGCTTTAATCACGAAACCCTAAAACCCTAAAGACTCCTTTTTGTAAATAATGGCTTCGCTTCACTTTAGGTTTTACATCTTCCAATATATATATTCTGTAAGAACGTGTTGAGGAAGATACATGGGCTTTACAATCCAGCTGGTCCAAAAGAAATCTTGCAATTATATTTTAGAACCATATATTATGTTTCCATAAATGGAGAATCATATTTTATGAAGCAATCAGGGCAAACCACCGCCTCCTGAAGGTTCTACACAACAAGGCGAGACTTAGTGCATAAGTAATTGAGATAAAACTGAATCAAATCTTTAAAAAGATCTCGCACAAAAATACGCGTACGTCCTGATGCTGTACGCACATGTTGGAGCATCTGGTCCAGCATCTGTCTAGTTAGCATCTGGTCCAGCATCTGGCTAGTTAGTGTTTTAGCAAATATGATGCCAATACACAAAAACCCAACAATCTCCCCCTTTGGCAAATTTTTGGCTAAAACAATCTTGGGCCATATATGAAAGCCAGAGAGATATACACAGCACACTCCTTCTAATCAATCAAAACATAGCAACTTTGAAGGAGAACAAGAACCATCTTCACATAGTAGATTTCCATTAAAAGTGCTTTACAAATAAGCTTCAACATATAAACACCAGAGGCATATAGCAGCAAATGATAGAAAATAGCCTCACAATTAAAAACATCAGAGACAATACGCTTCATCACAAATAGTGCTTCACACAAAACTGAATGCTTCAACATTTGATATAGCATTCTCATGCTAGCATAAGCATAACATTCTCCTTCAACATCAGCAAACATCAACACTCCCCCTGAGAACAATGTCTCATGCATATTATCAACTCATAGACAACATAAACTACTTCATATCACCATATAGATAAATGTGTCAACATCTAGTAGAGCATCATGCATATCAGCCAATATCAGCTTACTTCTCCCCCTTTTTAGACATAAATATTGCCAAACTTCATATGAGAATTTGAAATAGGCATATACCAGAGTAGCATAAACATCCAAAGAACACAAGAAGAGGAAACATGCTCATAAATCTGCTTAGCAATTTCACATTGCACCATAGAACCCTTGCGACAATATCATAGCAACTCCATTGATCAACATACTCAGATTACCATAATTGCACAGTCCAACACAGTACATTCGCATGCATGTAACATGCTGCAGGATCAGCAAACACATCATACAACTAGCATCATAACAAGTAACAGCTAACAAGATCATGAAGTAATCTTGCATAGCATGTCATACAAGAACATCTCAGAAGTAGAATGCTAGTAAATTCGCATGGCTAAGAACCAGAAGATATCATACCATAGAGAAGAGGATGGATAATGAATAAAGTGCAGAGTTATGATTCTACATATGTAAGTGATAGGCACCCCTACCATAAAGTGTGAACCTCCATTCCTTCTCAGGCCCTTCATTTTCAACTAATCTTCTCATATAGCAACAACATACAACGGGTAGATGAAATACCTTACAAACCACACCATGTCATTTTAGATACTCCATAGTGTAACTGTCTCATGATTAGCCACAACATAAGCTTCTTCAAGTTCCAAAGCTTTGCAGGTTTCTTTCAACCCAGCTATTATATCCTTTCTTGACATAGGTTCAGCTGCAACAATGTTACTTCGCATGTATACTTGCACTTCATAGACCAAAACTTAAGGCAAAACATTATCAGGAGTAGTATCTTGAACTTCATTCAAATACAGGAGCCTTGATCAGAAAGCTAGATAAAAATACAAACGAATTTGTAGAAGATTGCGTACAGAAATATAACGCTAGCTGGCATGAAATCACTGATCACATAAGGTTGTTCCATATAACACAGCATTTGGTCAAGCATCTTTCATATACTATTGTAGAGTTAACAACAGTTTAAATGACAAGACTAATGAGGATTCTGGAAGGATCATACATATCAATATTCTTCAGAAGGAGTTTCAACACCAGAATCTTTGACAAAAACAAATTTTGACCAATATGCATAATAAAATAATCTTCAAATCAACATCAATACACATCTAAGAAGATAGGACATAACAAGAATGCTTTGGCCAACAATATATCAGAGGCATGCACAGCGGATATAAGAACAACTAGCCTCATAGAGTGTGAACAGAGAGACTTAACCTCTCACAATAGATCCCCATATGAAAATAGAAACTTCAAGACAAATCAAACTTAAGGACTTAGGAAAAATAAATTCCTCCCCCTTAATTCATGAAATCAGAAGAATGTAGTAGAAAATAATTCTACTTAGTCATCATCACACAAGATTCATATACTTCTTCTCAGAACAAGCACTAGCACTCCATTCATAGATAGATAGGCAAGAGATACATACTACTCCTCCTCAGATAATCAATAGGTAGATAATAGGAGATAATCAAATAGGATTGCTCCCCCTCAAAACTTGCATACATACACCATAAACTCCCTTACTACTATAAGTCAGATGTCAGAGCATCTGTCTGAGCTTCTTGCATTACACCAACAACATAGACAGTGTTGTCATCAATAATATAATATTAGCCTTATGCATCAAACTTATAACACTTCCCCTCACTTCATGCACATACAAGCAGGAAACATGTTCAGAGGGACATAATCACAGGGTACATATTGCAACTAAGTGCACATGCAGGTGCATAGAAAATCTAGGGCTTAACCCATAAAAGCAACATAACATCTGATGCAAAAGGTCAGAAGTAACACATAAGACCAAAAATCAGCACTACCCTCAAAGTCTTCCACCACCAAATCATCACCTCTATCGTCATGAGCAATCAATTCTTCAACTTCCAGAGTTGGAATAACACGAACCATCAAGAATTTCTTGTCATCCAGAGCTTTACTCATAATCTTGAGGTCATAAATCATCTGTTGTATACTTATCATGGAAGATGTGCCTTAGACAGATGTTAGAGCAATGTCTGCAGCATGTGACTTCTCAAGAAACCTTGGCTCTAAAGTAATATCTGACTCTCATTAACTAACCCCATCAGGTTGATTACATATCTCAGAATATTGATGCATAATGATATCACAGATCAAGGTAGGAAACACAATAGGAAATTTTGTAGCATTAGATTTCCTATGAGCTATAGTCTGATAAAAGATATACTCACCAAAATTAACTATAGACTTTGTACGTTGTTAGCTTAGCTGCTGGCAACTTTTTCTTCATTGACCATTCTTTCACCAAATCACCAAAAAAAACTGCATATACTCAACACTCAAAGGATCATCATAGTACTCCCCCATGATCACAATAAAATCCCTAACCCACTTGACATATCACTTCCCTAAACTGTGCAAAGTTTTCATTAAACATGCTTCTTCCACAGACAAATAAAATTTTCATCTGGAAGCTCTTTCTTCATGATGGAAAGACACATTATCCAAGAGAACAGATAGAACATTTCTAGCTCTTTTTCTCCATGCTTCTAATGGCTTGACAGATGTGCCAGCATCTGCAACATCATCTTCAACAGCATCTTCTATCAAAATTTCAACATCAGCTTCAATATGTTGTGTACCTGTTTGTGAGTCTGGGAGACCATGATCTTTGGTTTCTACCTCAGTAGTCTTCATACTCTCATCAGTTCGAGAGACCAGAAGTGTATCACCAAACATATTTCCCTCTATATTAGCTTGAGAATCTCAATCGTCATATGCTCTAGCATCTTTCACAGCACAATACCCAGGAAGGTTAACACCTTCATAAGAATCACCACTTTCAGCTATGGTATTAGTTTGAGTATTCTCTGAAGTTGGTTTCAATACAGGGCTATCTGTGGCCTTTGTGTCAACACCACCATCAACAACAGCTTTTTCAGTATCTTCTAAACATAGGGTTGAAGACTTTTGGACAATCTTAATAGGAGTAGCAATATCCTTTTTATCCAAATCTTCTACATATAAGGATTCTATCATAGCATTGATTATGGAATTAAAGACTTTGTAAGCTATGATATAGGAGGAGTAACCGAGAGTAATTATTTTAGAGGAGCAGAAAATCAGAGAACTTTGACATCTTCAAATTTTTTCCCACGGTCACTTATGATCCTTACAAAAATACATTTTCATCCTTTCTCTTTCCAAGACTTCCAACTTTCAAAGGACCCATCACATAAGCATTTATCTCTTTTATGGTTATGATATTAGAAGTTGTCTGGTCAGATGTTACAGCATTATCTAAGACATGTGTCCCTTCATACACTCTATAGTGCAACTTGAGAGGAGACTCCCTCTTGCTGACAACATCAGAGCTGATCAAAATATCAAGATGCTTATAAAAAATAATACTTCCGAGCATTGTGGGAATTGTTATTAGCATCTTCACATCCAAACACTTAGCATACTTTATGGATTGATCAAGAATATAAGTGTTAAAGTTATAGGTGGTCTTAGTACCAACAATATGAATAGACTTACCCAGACCTGTAGCTATGTCAAAAAGGTGAGAAGTGAACATCCAGTTGATAGCTCGATTGCTGTTAAAAATTGCATATTTCACTGTGAGCTTATTAGATGACAACTTGCCATTCTTTGGCCAAACTTTGACTTCATTACTAGTGATTGTCTTGCAGATGGGATTGTCATTAACCTCAATCTCAGCCTGAGCTGCAATAATCCTGTCAATTTTCATCTTTCTAGCACCAAGTGCCATACTAATCTTAGTAAATTGAGTAATCAATTGTTTTCTACTAAGAACAACAATTGTCTTGACAGAAGTATCAGCTAAGTCAACAACATGTGATCCAGACAGGAACCTGTAACCTAAGGACAAAGGACCAGACCTCTTACAGGACTCATCAGTGTTAAGCAAAATATCTGGATATTGCTGGAGAATAATACCACACAAGAGAGTGGGAAAGACTATAGTAAACTTGACAGCATAAGACTTAGCATGCTCTAGAGCCTGATAGTTGATGTAGGACCCATAATCAAAAGACTTTTTCATACCAACAACATATATGAACTTGGCCAAACCAGTAGCAACATAATTTGAATGAGTTGTTGTAGTCCAGTTTTGAGCAGAAATCTTGTTTAGACCGACATACAATAGAGAGAGTTGTGGAGAGGACAAATGTCTAGGCAAATGCTTAACCTTGTTACTTGTGATTGCCTTGCAAATGGTGTCATCAGTCACCTTCGACTTCTTAATACCCAGATCCAAACTAATCTCTGTAAGCTCAGCAATCATTGCCTGCCTACTCATAACACCAGATGACCGGACATAAGTACCAGCCAATTCATCAGCATGTGGCTGAGACAATAACTTGCAATCCAAGACCAAAGGACAAAGCCTCCTAACAGGCACATCTGAACTAACTAGAATATCAGGATGTTGTTGGAGTATAATACCATACAGCAGAGTTGGAAAGGCAATGGAGAACTTAATAGCAAAAGACTTAGATTGCTCCAAAAATTGATAATAAATGTAAGAACCAAAATCAAATGCAGATTTAGTACCAACTGCAAAGATAAGCTTAGCTAAACCAGTTGCAACAGAATTAGAATGAGTGGTTGGGGACCAGTTATCAGCATCAATTTGGTTCAAAACAGTATATAATGGGGACAATTTTGCAGCAGACAAATGTCCAGACCAGTGTCTAAGCTTATTACCTGTTATAGCTTTGTAGATGGTGTCATCAGTCACTTCCAACTCAGGAATGTCCTCAACAGATCTTCCAAGATATGCATTGATAATTTGAGGAGAGAAGTTGACACATCTACCACGAACAAACACTTGTCTGTACTCATGATTCCTTGAGTCATCACAGTCCTCAGAGATGTTTACCACAAATTCACTTACCAACATGTCATAGCAATGACCCAAATTCTTCACAGTCTTCATCAACCCAGCATATTCCAACACGTCAACAAGTTCCTTGCACTTGAACACATCTGTCTTCAAATTCCTCTCCAGTCCAAGCCTTCTATGATAAACAAATTTCCAGTGAGTAGCTCCACTTTCCAGATGAAATGAAACATTATCCAGAGGAGCTGGAGGGATAACTAGAGGAACTTTCATTCCCTTGACAGTTTTTCTAAATGCTCCACCAGATGGGGCAGCATTTGTCTCAACAATCTCAAAATCAGAATCACTTGAAGGATGATCATTTCTTTTGAGATTCTTCTTCTTCTGATTAGGCTTGGGAGTAACTTTGCTCCAAGACTTTGGGGGACCAATGAGCTTCTTCCCAGTATCAGCTGTTTTCTTCTTACTCCCTTTGGCACATTCACTAACATTAGATACACTTTTGAGGGAATTGCTCCTTGTTCTACGAGCAACACCTGTGACAGACATCTTCTCCAAAAGCCTTTCTTCCGGTACATCTTCATCAATATTAACAACATCATCTTGTACCAAATTTGCAGTCTCAACATAACTCACAATTTGGTGAGTCTCAATTTCTTGTCCTTGAGACTTGGGTGTATCATCATCATGGATACTCACAGAGTTAGGGGTATTTGGAACCACAACAACCTCTTCATTGGCTTGTGTCAGAGATGTCTGAGCATCTGGCACAGCATCCTTCAGCTTATCAAGTGAATTAACAGGATTCTCACCAACAATACTATCAAAATCAGTTTTCTTATTAGCAACAGAAGCAACTTGTTCAACAGAGAAATTTGGCCCATCACCAACTAATTTGTCAGATACCTTAGGATTATCAGTACCTAGGGTTTTAGTAACATCAACAGTGCCCTCAACATTCGTCATGACAGAGTTCTTGACATTGGACCTTTGCTTCCTTTCAATTCTCATAAAAGCTTTCTTGAATTTTCTTCCAAGAATTAAATCTGCACATTCCTCAGTGTCCACAAAAGATGTCATGTTAACCAATCCTCCTTCATTGTCCATATTGCCAGAAGGTTTCTTCCCTTGATCTCACCCTTTTAAAACCAGAACAGGTAGAGTGACCTGCTCTGATACCAATTGAAATTCTGGCTACCAGACAGACAAACGCTGTGAACAATGTTGGCACAACTGTCCGAGCGCGTGTCTAGCTCAGGACAATAACACAGTTAAAACGTGAATTAACAACAGCGGAAAAGTAAATAACACAGTGAGTTTGTTAACCCAGTTCGGCCCAACGTCCTAATCTGGGGGATACCAATCCAGGAAGGAAATCCACTAAGTAAAACGAATTCAAAGTCAAACTCCTCGTTTGCACTTCTCACTTCCTAACTACCCGTATAGACTTCTACCTAGGAACTCCTAGATATGAGAACCTCTGCTCACTTCCTCTCAGTTTGAAGACTTCCACGCAAACAACCTCTGGTTCACTGATCTTCGCACTGGCATTAAGTTCAATACACCAATACTTTTCTTTGGAGACACACTCCTAAAAACACATAGAAACAAACTCCGCACCTAAAGGCTTAGGAGCAGTACACAGTACAAACATCCTACGTCCTTCATGTATCAACAATCAACATGATACAAGAAAGGCTCACAAGTTCACTATTTAACATATAAGCAACACACGCTTTAGTGAACACAAAAACAACCAACTCCGTACTTCACAGCTTAGGAGTGGTACACAGGCAACTCCATACTTAAAAGCTTAGGAGTGCACACATTAAAGCACAAGGCTTTAATCACGAAACCCTAAAACCCTAAAGACTCCTTTTTGTAAATAATGGCTTCGCTTCACTTTAGGTTTTACATCTTCCAATATATATATTCTGTAAGAACGTGTTGAGGAAGATACATGGGCTTTACAATCCAGCTGGTCCAAAAGAAATCTTGCAATTATATTTTAGAACCATATATTATGTTTCCATAAATGGAGAATCATATTTTATGAAGCAATCAGGGCAAACCACCGCCTCCTGAAGGTTCTACACAACAAGGCGAGACTTAGTGCATAAGTAATTGAGATAAAACTGAATCAAATCTTTAAAAAGATCTCGCACAAAAATACGCGTACGTCTTGATGCTGTACGCACATGTTGGAGCATCTGGTCCAGCATCTGTCTAGTTAGCATCTGGTCCAGCATCTGGCTAGTTAGTGTTTTAGCAAATATGATGCCAATACACAAAAACCCAACAATCTCCCCCTTTGGCAAATTTTTGGCTAAAACAATCTTGGGCCATATATGAAAGCCAGAGAGATATACACAGCACACTCCTTCTAATCAATCAAAACATAGCAACTTTGAAGGAGAACAAGAACCATCTTCACATAGTAGATTTCCATTAAAAGTGCTTTACAAATAAGCTTCAACATATAAACACCAGAGGCATATAGCAGCAAATGATAGAAAATAGCCTCACAATTAAAAACATCAGAGACAATACGCTTCATCACAAATAGTGCTTCACACAAAACTGAATGCTTCAACATTTGATATAGCATTCTCATGCTAGCATAAGCATAACATTCTCCTTCAACATCAGCAAACATCAACACTCCCCCTGAGAACAATGTCTCATGCATATTATCAACTCATAGACAACATAAACTACTTCATATCACCATATAGATAAATGTGTCAACATCTAGTAGAGCATCATGCATATCAGCCAATATCAGCTTACTTCTCCCCCTTTTTAGACATAAATATTGCCAAACTTCATATGAGAATTTGAAATAGGCATATACCAGAGTAGCATAAACATCCAAAGAACACAAGAAGAGGAAACATGCTCATAAATCTGCTTAGCAATTTCACATTGCACCATAGAACCCTTGCGACAATATCATAGCAACTCCATTGATCAACATACTCAGATTACCATAATTGCACAGTCCAACACAGTACATTCGCATGCATGTAACATGCTGCAGGATCAGCAAACACATCATACAACTAGCATCATAACAAGTAACAGCTAACAAGATCATGAAGTAATCTTGCATAGCATGTCATACAAGAACATCTCAGAAGTAGAATGCTAGTAAATTCGCATGGCTAAGAACCAGAAGATATCATACCATAGAGAAGAGGATGGATAATGAATAAAGTGCAGAGTTATGATTCTACATATGTAAGTGATAGGCACCCCTACCATAAAGTGTGAACCTCCATTCCTTCTCAGGCCCTTCATTTTCAACTAATCTTCTCATATAGCAACAACATACAACGGGTAGATGAAATACCTTACAAACCACACCATGTCATTTTAGATACTCCATAGTGTAACTGTCTCATGATTAGCCACAACATAAGCTTCTTCAAGTTCCAAAGCTTTGCAGGTTTCTTTCAACCCAGCTATTATATCCTTTCTTGACATAGGTTCAGCTGCAACAATGTTACTTCGCATGTATACTTGCACTTCATAGACCAAAACTTAAGGCAAAACATTATCAGGAGTAGTATCTTGAACTTCATTCAAATACAGGAGCCTTGATCAGAAAGCTAGATAAAAATACAAACGAATTTGTAGAAGATTGCGTACAGAAATATAACGCTAGCTGGCATGAAATCACTGATCACATAAGGCTGTTCCATATAACACAGCATTTGGTCAAGCATCTTTCATATACTATTGTAGAGTTAACAACAGTTTAAATGACAAGACTAATGAGGATTCTGGAAGGATCATACATATCAATATTCTTCAGAAGGAGTTTCAACACCAGAATCTTTGACAAAAACAAATTTTGACCAATATGCATAATAAAATAATCTTCAAATCAACATCAATACACATCTAAGAAGATAGGACATAACAAGAATGCTTTGGCCAACAATATATCAGAGGCATGCACAGCGGATATAAGAACAACTAGCCTCATAGAGTGTGAACAGAGAGACTTAACCTCTCACAATAGATCCCCATATGAAAATAGAAACTTCAAGACAAATCAAACTTAAGGACTTAGGAAAAATAAATTCCTCCCCCTTAATTCATGAAATCAGAAGAATGTAGTAGAAAATAATTCTACTTAGTCATCATCACACAAGATTCATATACTTCTTCTCAGAACAAGCACTAGCACTCCATTCATAGATAGATAGGCAAGAGATACATACTACTCCTCCTCAGATAATCAATAGGTAGATAATAGGAGATAATCAAATAGGATTGCTCCCCCTCAAAACTTGCATACATACACCATAAACTCCCTTACTACTATAAGTCAGATGTCAGAGCATCTGTCTGAGCTTCTTGCATTACACCAACAACATAGACAGTGTTGTCATCAATAATATAATATTAGCCTTATGCATCAAACTTATAACACTTCCCCTCACTTCATGCACATACAAGCAGGAAACATGTTCAGAGGGACATAATCACAGGGTACATATTGCAACTAAGTGCACATGCAGGTGCATAGAAAATCTAGGGCTTAACCCATAAAAGCAACATAACATCTGATGCAAAAGGTCAGAAGTAACACATAAGACCAAAAATCAGCACTACCCTCAAAGTCTTCCACCACCAAATCATCACCTCTATCGTCATGAGCAATCAATTCTTCAACTTCCAGAGTTGGAATAACACGAACCATCAAGAATTTCTTGTCATCCAGAGCTTTACTCATAATCTTGAGGTCATAAATCATCTGTTGTATACTTATCATGGAAGATGTGCCTTAGACAGATGTTAGAGCAATGTCTGCAGCATGTGACTTCTCAAGAAACCTTGGCTCTAAAGTAATATCTGACTCTCATTAACTAACCCCATCAGGTTGATTACATATCTCAGAATATTGATGCATAATGATATCACAGATCAAGGTAGGAAACACAATAGGAAATTTTGTAGCATTAGATTTCCTATGAGCTATAGTCTGATAAAAGATATACTCACCAAAATTAACTATAGACTTTGTACGTTGTTAGCTTAGCTGCTGGCAACTTTTTCTTCATTGACCATTCTTTCACCAAATCACCAAAAAAAACTGCATATACTCAACACTCAAAGGATCATCATAGTACTCCCCCATGATCACAATAAAATCCCTAACCCACTTGACATATCACTTCCCTAAACTGTGCAAAGTTTTCATTAAACATGCTTCTTCCACAGACAAATAAAATTTTCATCTGGAAGCTCTTTCTTCATGATGGAAAGACACATTATCCAAGAGAACAGATAGAACATTTCTAGCTCTTTTTCTCCATGCTTCTAATGGCTTGACAGATGTGCCAGCATCTGCAACATCATCTTCAACAGCATCTTCTATCAAAATTTCAACATCAGCTTCAATATGTTGTGTACCTGTTTGTGAGTCTGGGAGACCATGATCTTTGGTTTCTACCTCAGTAGTCTTCATACTCTCATCAGTTCGAGAGACCAGAAGTGTATCACCAAACATATTTCCCTCTATATTAGCTTGAGAATCTCAATCGTCATATGCTCTAGCATCTTTCACAGCACAATACCCAGGAAGGTTAACACCTTCATAAGAATCACCACTTTCAGCTATGGTATTAGTTTGAGTATTCTCTGAAGTTGGTTTCAATACAGGGCTATCTGTGGCCTTTGTGTCAACACCACCATCAACAACAGCTTTTTCAGTATCTTCTAAACATAGGGTTGAAGACTTTTGGACAATCTTAATAGGAGTAGCAATATCCTTTTTATCCAAATCTTCTACATATAAGGATTCTATCATAGCATTGATTATGGAATTAAAGACTTTGTAAGCTATGATATAGGAGGAGTAACCGAGAGTAATTATTTTAGAGGAGCAGAAAATCAGAGAACTTTGACATCTTCAAATTTTTTCCCACGGTCACTTATGATCCTTACAAAAATACATTTTCATCCTTTCTCTTTCCAAGACTTCCAACTTTCAAAGGACCCATCACATAAGCATTTATCTCTTTTATGGTTATGATATTAGAAGTTGTCTGGTCAGATGTTACAGCATTATCTAAGACATGTGTCCCTTCATACACTCTATAGTGCAACTTGAGAGGAGACTCCCTCTTGCTGACAACATCAGAGCTGATCAAAATATCAAGATGCTTATAAAAAATAATACTTCCGAGCATTGTGGGAATTGTTATTAGCATCTTCACATCCAAACACTTAGCATACTTTATGGATTGATCAAGAATATAAGTGTTAAAGTTATAGGTGGTCTTAGTACCAACAATATGAATAGACTTACCCAGACCTGTAGCTATGTCAAAAAGGTGAGAAGTGAACATCCAGTTGATAGCTCGATTGCTGTTAAAAATTGCATATTTCACTGTGAGCTTATTAGATGACAACTTGCCATTCTTTGGCCAAACTTTGACTTCATTACTAGTGATTGTCTTGCAGATGGGATTGTCATTAACCTCAATCTCAGCCTGAGCTGCAATAATCCTGTCAATTTTCATCTTTCTAGCACCAAGTGCCATACTAATCTTAGTAAATTGAGTAATCAATTGTTTTCTACTAAGAACAACAATTGTCTTGACAGAAGTATCAGCTAAGTCAACAACATGTGATCCAGACAGGAACCTGTAACCTAAGGACAAAGGACCAGACCTCTTACAGGACTCATCAGTGTTAAGCAAAATATCTGGATATTGCTGGAGAATAATACCACACAAGAGAGTGGGAAAGACTATAGTAAACTTGACAGCATAAGACTTAGCATGCTCTAGAGCCTGATAGTTGATGTAGGACCCATAATCAAAAGACTTTTTCATACCAACAACATATATGAACTTGGCCAAACCAGTAGCAACATAATTTGAATGAGTTGTTGTAGTCCAGTTTTGAGCAGAAATCTTGTTTAGACCGACATACAATAGAGAGAGTTGTGGAGAGGACAAATGTCTAGGCAAATGCTTAACCTTGTTACTTGTGATTGCCTTGCAAATGGTGTCATCAGTCACCTTCGACTTCTTAATACCCAGATCCAAACTAATCTCTGTAAGCTCAGCAATCATTGCCTGCCTACTCATAACACCAGATGACCGGACATAAGTACCAGCCAATTCATCAGCATGTGGCTGAGACAATAACTTGCAATCCAAGACCAAAGGACAAAGCCTCCTAACAGGCACATCTGAACTAACTAGAATATCAGGATGTTGTTGGAGTATAATACCATACAGCAGAGTTGGAAAGGCAATGGAGAACTTAATAGCAAAAGACTTAGATTGCTCCAAAAATTGATAATAAATGTAAGAACCAAAATCAAATGCAGATTTAGTACCAACTGCAAAGATAAGCTTAGCTAAACCAGTTGCAACAGAATTAGAATGAGTGGTTGGGGACCAGTTATCAGCATCAATTTGGTTCAAAACAGTATATAATGGGGACAATTTTGCAGCAGACAAATGTCCAGACCAGTGTCTAAGCTTATTACCTGTTATAGCTTTGTAGATGGTGTCATCAGTCACTTCCAACTCAGGAATGTCCTCAACAGATCTTCCAAGATATGCATTGATAATTTGAGGAGAGAAGTTGACACATCTACCACGAACAAACACTTGTCTGTACTCATGATTCCTTGAGTCATCACAGTCCTCAGAGATGTTTACCACAAATTCACTTACCAACATGTCATAGCAATGACCCAAATTCTTCACAGTCTTCATCAACCCAGCATATTCCAACACGTCAACAAGTTCCTTGCACTTGAACACATCTGTCTTCAAATTCCTCTCCAGTCCAAGCCTTCTATGATAAACAAATTTCCAGTGAGTAGCTCCACTTTCCAGATGAAATGAAACATTATCCAGAGGAGCTGGAGGGATAACTAGAGGAACTTTCATTCCCTTGACAGTTTTTCTAAATGCTCCACCAGATGGGGCAGCATTTGTCTCAACAATCTCAAAATCAGAATCACTTGAAGGATGATCATTTCTTTTGAGATTCTTCTTCTTCTGATTAGGCTTGGGAGTAACTTTGCTCCAAGACTTTGGGGGACCAATGAGCTTCTTCCCAGTATCAGCTGTTTTCTTCTTACTCCCTTTGGCACATTCACTAACATTAGATACACTTTTGAGGGAATTGCTCCTTGTTCTACGAGCAACACCTGTGACAGACATCTTCTCCAAAAGCCTTTCTTCCGGTACATCTTCATCAATATTAACAACATCATCTTGTACCAAATTTGCAGTCTCAACATAACTCACAATTTGGTGAGTCTCAATTTCTTGTCCTTGAGACTTGGGTGTATCATCATCATGGATACTCACAGAGTTAGGGGTATTTGGAACCACAACAACCTCTTCATTGGCTTGTGTCAGAGATGTCTGAGCATCTGGCACAGCATCCTTCAGCTTATCAAGTGAATTAACAGGATTCTCACCAACAATACTATCAAAATCAGTTTTCTTATTAGCAACAGAAGCAACTTGTTCAACAGAGAAATTTGGCCCATCACCAACTAATTTGTCAGATACCTTAGGATTATCAGTACCTAGGGTTTTAGTAACATCAACAGTGCCCTCAACATTCGTCATGACAGAGTTCTTGACATTGGACCTTTGCTTCCTTTCAATTCTCATAAAAGCTTTCTTGAATTTTCTTCCAAGAATTAAATCTGCACATTCCTCAGTGTCCACAAAAGATGTCATGTTAACCAATCCTCCTTCATTGTCCATATTGCCAGAAGGTTTCTTCCCTTGATCTCACCCTTTTAAAACCAGAACAGGTAGAGTGACCTGCTCTGATACCAATTGAAATTCTGGCTACCAGACAGACAAACGCTGTGAACAATGTTGGCACAACTGTCCGAGCGCGTGTCTAGCTCAGGACAATAACACAGTTAAAACGTGAATTAACAACAGCGGAAAAGTAAATAACACAGTGAGTTTGTTAACCCAGTTCGGCCCAACGTCCTAATCTGGGGGATACCAATCCAGGAAGGAAATCCACTAAGTAAAACGAATTCAAAGTCAAACTCCTCGTTTGCACTTCTCACTTCCTAACTACCCGTATAGACTTCTACCTAGGAACTCCTAGATATGAGAACCTCTGCTCACTTCCTCTCAGTTTGAAGACTTCCACGCAAACAACCTCTGGTTCACTGATCTTCGCACTGGCATTAAGTTCAATACACCAATACTTTTCTTTGGAGACACACTCCTAAAAACACATAGAAACAAACTCCGCACCTAAAGGCTTAGGAGCAGTACACAGTACAAACATCCTACGTCCTTCATGTATCAACAATCAACATGATACAAGAAAGGCTCACAAGTTCACTATTTAACATATAAGCAACACACGCTTTAGTGAACACAAAAACAACCAACTCCGTACTTCACAGCTTAGGAGTGGTACACAGGCAACTCCATACTTAAAAGCTTAGGAGTGCACACATTAAAGCACAAGGCTTTAATCACGAAACCCTAAAACCCTAAAGACTCCTTTTTGTAAATAATGGCTTCGCTTCACTTTAGGTTTTACATCTTCCAATATATATATTCTGTAAGAACGTGTTGAGGAAGATACATGGGCTTTACAATCCAGCTGGTCCAAAAGAAATCTTGCAATTATATTTTAGAACCATATATTATGTTTCCATAAATGGAGAATCATATTTTATGAAGCAATCAGGGCAAACCACCGCCTCCTGAAGGTTCTACACAACAAGGCGAGACTTAGTGCATAAGTAATTGAGATAAAACTGAATCAAATCTTTAAAAAGATCTCGCACAAAAATACGCGTACGTCTTGATGCTGTACGCACATGTTGGAGCATCTGGTCCAGCATCTGTCTAGTTAGCATCTGGTCCAGCATCTGGCTAGTTAGTGTTTTAGCAAATATGATGCCAATACACAAAAACCCAACAATCTCCCCCTTTGGCAAATTTTTGGCTAAAACAATCTTGGGCCATATATGAAAGCCAGAGAGATATACACAGCACACTCCTTCTAATCAATCAAAACATAGCAACTTTGAAGGAGAACAAGAACCATCTTCACATAGTAGATTTCCATTAAAAGTGCTTTACAAATAAGCTTCAACATATAAACACCAGAGGCATATAGCAGCAAATGATAGAAAATAGCCTCACAATTAAAAACATCAGAGACAATACGCTTCATCACAAATAGTGCTTCACACAAAACTGAATGCTTCAACATTTGATATAGCATTCTCATGCTAGCATAAGCATAACATTCTCCTTCAACATCAGCAAACATCAACACTCCCCCTGAGAACAATGTCTCATGCATATTATCAACTCATAGACAACATAAACTACTTCATATCACCATATAGATAAATGTGTCAACATCTAGTAGAGCATCATGCATATCAGCCAATATCAGCTTACTTCTCCCCCTTTTTAGACATAAATATTGCCAAACTTCATATGAGAATTTGAAATAGGCATATACCAGAGTAGCATAAACATCCAAAGAACACAAGAAGAGGAAACATGCTCATAAATCTGCTTAGCAATTTCACATTGCACCATAGAACCCTTGCGACAATATCATAGCAACTCCATTGATCAACATACTCAGATTACCATAATTGCACAGTCCAACACAGTACATTCGCATGCATGTAACATGCTGCAGGATCAGCAAACACATCATACAACTAGCATCATAACAAGTAACAGCTAACAAGATCATGAAGTAATCTTGCATAGCATGTCATACAAGAACATCTCAGAAGTAGAATGCTAGTAAATTCGCATGGCTAAGAACCAGAAGATATCATACCATAGAGAAGAGGATGGATAATGAATAAAGTGCAGAGTTATGATTCTACATATGTAAGTGATAGGCACCCCTACCATAAAGTGTGAACCTCCATTCCTTCTCAGGCCCTTCATTTTCAACTAATCTTCTCATATAGCAACAACATACAACGGGTAGATGAAATACCTTACAAACCACACCATGTCATTTTAGATACTCCATAGTGTAACTGTCTCATGATTAGCCACAACATAAGCTTCTTCAAGTTCCAAAGCTTTGCAGGTTTCTTTCAACCCAGCTATTATATCCTTTCTTGACATAGGTTCAGCTGCAACAATGTTACTTCGCATGTATACTTGCACTTCATAGACCAAAACTTAAGGCAAAACATTATCAGGAGTAGTATCTTGAACTTCATTCAAATACAGGAGCCTTGATCAGAAAGCTAGATAAAAATACAAACGAATTTGTAGAAGATTGCGTACAGAAATATAACGCTAGCTGGCATGAAATCACTGATCACATAAGGCTGTTCCATATAACACAGCATTTGGTCAAGCATCTTTCATATACTATTGTAGAGTTAACAACAGTTTAAATGACAAGACTAATGAGGATTCTGGAAGGATCATACATATCAATATTCTTCAGAAGGAGTTTCAACACCAGAATCTTTGACAAAAACAAATTTTGACCAATATGCATAATAAAATAATCTTCAAATCAACATCAATACACATCTAAGAAGATAGGACATAACAAGAATGCTTTGGCCAACAATATATCAGAGGCATGCACAGCGGATATAAGAACAACTAGCCTCATAGAGTGTGAACAGAGAGACTTAACCTCTCACAATAGATCCCCATATGAAAATAGAAACTTCAAGACAAATCAAACTTAAGGACTTAGGAAAAATAAATTCCTCCCCCTTAATTCATGAAATCAGAAGAATGTAGTAGAAAATAATTCTACTTAGTCATCATCACACAAGATTCATATACTTCTTCTCAGAACAAGCACTAGCACTCCATTCATAGATAGATAGGCAAGAGATACATACTACTCCTCCTCAGATAATCAATAGGTAGATAATAGGAGATAATCAAATAGGATTGCTCCCCCTCAAAACTTGCATACATACACCATAAACTCCCTTACTACTATAAGTCAGATGTCAGAGCATCTGTCTGAGCTTCTTGCATTACACCAACAACATAGACAGTGTTGTCATCAATAATATAATATTAGCCTTATGCATCAAACTTATAACACTTCCCCTCACTTCATGCACATACAAGCAGGAAACATGTTCAGAGGGACATAATCACAGGGTACATATTGCAACTAAGTGCACATGCAGGTGCATAGAAAATCTAGGGCTTAACCCATAAAAGCAACATAACATCTGATGCAAAAGGTCAGAAGTAACACATAAGACCAAAAATCAGCACTACCCTCAAAGTCTTCCACCACCAAATCATCACCTCTATCGTCATGAGCAATCAATTCTTCAACTTCCAGAGTTGGAATAACACGAACCATCAAGAATTTCTTGTCATCCAGAGCTTTACTCATAATCTTGAGGTCATAAATCATCTGTTGTATACTTATCATGGAAGATGTGCCTTAGACAGATGTTAGAGCAATGTCTGCAGCATGTGACTTCTCAAGAAACCTTGGCTCTAAAGTAATATCTGACTCTCATTAACTAACCCCATCAGGTTGATTACATATCTCAGAATATTGATGCATAATGATATCACAGATCAAGGTAGGAAACACAATAGGAAATTTTGTAGCATTAGATTTCCTATGAGCTATAGTCTGATAAAAGATATACTCACCAAAATTAACTATAGACTTTGTACGTTGTTAGCTTAGCTGCTGGCAACTTTTTCTTCATTGACCATTCTTTCACCAAATCACCAAAAAAAACTGCATATACTCAACACTCAAAGGATCATCATAGTACTCCCCCATGATCACAATAAAATCCCTAACCCACTTGACATATCACTTCCCTAAACTGTGCAAAGTTTTCATTAAACATGCTTCTTCCACAGACAAATAAAATTTTCATCTGGAAGCTCTTTCTTCATGATGGAAAGACACATTATCCAAGAGAACAGATAGAACATTTCTAGCTCTTTTTCTCCATGCTTCTAATGGCTTGACAGATGTGCCAGCATCTGCAACATCATCTTCAACAGCATCTTCTATCAAAATTTCAACATCAGCTTCAATATGTTGTGTACCTGTTTGTGAGTCTGGGAGACCATGATCTTTGGTTTCTACCTCAGTAGTCTTCATACTCTCATCAGTTCGAGAGACCAGAAGTGTATCACCAAACATATTTCCCTCTATATTAGCTTGAGAATCTCAATCGTCATATGCTCTAGCATCTTTCACAGCACAATACCCAGGAAGGTTAACACCTTCATAAGAATCACCACTTTCAGCTATGGTATTAGTTTGAGTATTCTCTGAAGTTGGTTTCAATACAGGGCTATCTGTGGCCTTTGTGTCAACACCACCATCAACAACAGCTTTTTCAGTATCTTCTAAACATAGGGTTGAAGACTTTTGGACAATCTTAATAGGAGTAGCAATATCCTTTTTATCCAAATCTTCTACATATAAGGATTCTATCATAGCATTGATTATGGAATTAAAGACTTTGTAAGCTATGATATAGGAGGAGTAACCGAGAGTAATTATTTTAGAGGAGCAGAAAATCAGAGAACTTTGACATCTTCAAATTTTTTCCCACGGTCACTTATGATCCTTACAAAAATACATTTTCATCCTTTCTCTTTCCAAGACTTCCAACTTTCAAAGGACCCATCACATAAGCATTTATCTCTTTTATGGTTATGATATTAGAAGTTGTCTGGTCAGATGTTACAGCATTATCTAAGACATGTGTCCCTTCATACACTCTATAGTGCAACTTGAGAGGAGACTCCCTCTTGCTGACAACATCAGAGCTGATCAAAATATCAAGATGCTTATAAAAAATAATACTTCCGAGCATTGTGGGAATTGTTATTAGCATCTTCACATCCAAACACTTAGCATACTTTATGGATTGATCAAGAATATAAGTGTTAAAGTTATAGGTGGTCTTAGTACCAACAATATGAATAGACTTACCCAGACCTGTAGCTATGTCAAAAAGGTGAGAAGTGAACATCCAGTTGATAGCTCGATTGCTGTTAAAAATTGCATATTTCACTGTGAGCTTATTAGATGACAACTTGCCATTCTTTGGCCAAACTTTGACTTCATTACTAGTGATTGTCTTGCAGATGGGATTGTCATTAACCTCAATCTCAGCCTGAGCTGCAATAATCCTGTCAATTTTCATCTTTCTAGCACCAAGTGCCATACTAATCTTAGTAAATTGAGTAATCAATTGTTTTCTACTAAGAACAACAATTGTCTTGACAGAAGTATCAGCTAAGTCAACAACATGTGATCCAGACAGGAACCTGTAACCTAAGGACAAAGGACCAGACCTCTTACAGGACTCATCAGTGTTAAGCAAAATATCTGGATATTGCTGGAGAATAATACCACACAAGAGAGTGGGAAAGACTATAGTAAACTTGACAGCATAAGACTTAGCATGCTCTAGAGCCTGATAGTTGATGTAGGACCCATAATCAAAAGACTTTTTCATACCAACAACATATATGAACTTGGCCAAACCAGTAGCAACATAATTTGAATGAGTTGTTGTAGTCCAGTTTTGAGCAGAAATCTTGTTTAGACCGACATACAATAGAGAGAGTTGTGGAGAGGACAAATGTCTAGGCAAATGCTTAACCTTGTTACTTGTGATTGCCTTGCAAATGGTGTCATCAGTCACCTTCGACTTCTTAATACCCAGATCCAAACTAATCTCTGTAAGCTCAGCAATCATTGCCTGCCTACTCATAACACCAGATGACCGGACATAAGTACCAGCCAATTCATCAGCATGTGGCTGAGACAATAACTTGCAATCCAAGACCAAAGGACAAAGCCTCCTAACAGGCACATCTGAACTAACTAGAATATCAGGATGTTGTTGGAGTATAATACCATACAGCAGAGTTGGAAAGGCAATGGAGAACTTAATAGCAAAAGACTTAGATTGCTCCAAAAATTGATAATAAATGTAAGAACCAAAATCAAATGCAGATTTAGTACCAACTGCAAAGATAAGCTTAGCTAAACCAGTTGCAACAGAATTAGAATGAGTGGTTGGGGACCAGTTATCAGCATCAATTTGGTTCAAAACAGTATATAATGGGGACAATTTTGCAGCAGACAAATGTCCAGACCAGTGTCTAAGCTTATTACCTGTTATAGCTTTGTAGATGGTGTCATCAGTCACTTCCAACTCAGGAATGTCCTCAACAGATCTTCCAAGATATGCATTGATAATTTGAGGAGAGAAGTTGACACATCTACCACGAACAAACACTTGTCTGTACTCATGATTCCTTGAGTCATCACAGTCCTCAGAGATGTTTACCACAAATTCACTTACCAACATGTCATAGCAATGACCCAAATTCTTCACAATCTTCATCAACCCAGCATATTCCAACACGTCAACAAGTTCCTTGCACTTGAACACATCTGTCTTCAAATTCCTCTCCAGTCCAAGCCTTCTATGATAAACAAATTTCCAGTGAGTAGCTCCACTTTCCAGATGAAATGAAACATTATCCAGAGGAGCTGGAGGGATAACTAGAGGAACTTTCATTCCCTTGACAGTTTTTCTAAATGCTCCACCAGATGGGGCAGCATTTGTCTCAACAATCTCAAAATCAGAATCACTTGAAGGATGATCATTTCTTTTGAGATTCTTCTTCTTCTGATTAGGCTTGGGAGTAACTTTGCTCCAAGACTTTGGGGGACCAATGAGCTTCTTCCCAGTATCAGCTGTTTTCTTCTTACTCCCTTTGGCACATTCACTAACATTAGATACACTTTTGAGGGAATTGCTCCTTGTTCTACGAGCAACACCTGTGACAGACATCTTCTCCAAAAGCCTTTCTTCCGGTACATCTTCATCAATATTAACAACATCATCTTGTACCAAATTTGCAGTCTCAACATAACTCACAATTTGGTGAGTCTCAATTTCTTGTCCTTGAGACTTGGGTGTATCATCATCATGGATACTCACAGAGTTAGGGGTATTTGGAACCACAACAACCTCTTCATTGGCTTGTGTCAGAGATGTCTGAGCATCTGGCACAGCATCCTTCAGCTTATCAAGTGAATTAACAGGATTCTCACCAACAATACTATCAAAATCAGTTTTCTTATTAGCAACAGAAGCAACTTGTTCAACAGAGAAATTTGGCCCATCACCAACTAATTTGTCAGATACCTTAGGATTATCAGTACCTAGGGTTTTAGTAACATCAACAGTGCCCTCAACATTCGTCATGACAGAGTTCTTGACATTGGACCTTTGCTTCCTTTCAATTCTCATAAAAGCTTTCTTGAATTTTCTTCCAAGAATTAAATCTGCACATTCCTCAGTGTCCACAAAAGATGTCATGTTAACCAATCCTCCTTCATTGTCCATATTGCCAGAAGGTTTCTTCCCTTGATCTCACCCTTTTAAAACCAGAACAGGTAGAGTGACCTGCTCTGATACCAATTGAAATTCTGGCTACCAGACAGACAAACGCTGTGAACAATGTTGGCACAACTGTCCGAGCGCGTGTCTAGCTCAGGACAATAACACAGTTAAAACGTGAATTAACAACAGCGGAAAAGTAAATAACACAGTGAGTTTGTTAACCCAGTTCGGCCCAACGTCCTAATCTGGGGGATACCAATCCAGGAAGGAAATCCACTAAGTAAAACGAATTCAAAGTCAAACTCCTCGTTTGCACTTCTCACTTCCTAACTACCCGTATAGACTTCTACCTAGGAACTCCTAGATATGAGAACCTCTGCTCACTTCCTCTCAGTTTGAAGACTTCCACGCAAACAACCTCTGGTTCACTGATCTTCGCACTAGCATTAAGTTCAATACACCAATACTTTTCTTTGGAGACACACTCCTAAAAACACATAGAAACAAACTCCACACCTAAAGGCTTAGGAGCAGTACACAGTACAAACATCCTACGTCCTTCATGTATCAACAATCAACATGATACAAGAAAGGCTCACAAGTTCACTATTTAACATATAAGCAACACACGCTTTAGTGAACACAAAAACAACCAACTCCGTACTTCACAGCTTAGGAGTGGTACACAGGCAACTCCATACTTAAAAGCTTAGGAGTGCACACATTAAAGCACAAGGCTTTAATCACGAAACCCTAAAACCCTAAAGACTCCTTTTTGTAAATAATGGCTTCGCTTCACTTTAGGTTTTACATCTTCCAATATATATATTCTGTAAGAACGTGTTGAGGAAGATACATGGGCTTTACAATCCAGCTGGTCCAAAAGAAATCTTGCAATTATATTTTAGAACCATATATTATGTTTCCATAAATGGAGAATCATATTTTATGAAGCAATCAGGGCAAACCACCGCCTCCTGAAGGTTCTACACAACAAGGCGAGACTTAGTGCATAAGTAATTGAGATAAAACTGAATCAAATCTTTAAAAAGATCTCGCACAAAAATACGCGTACGTCCTGATGCTGTACGCACATGTTGGAGCATCTGGTCCAGCATCTGTCTAGTTAGCATCTGGTCCAGCATCTGGCTAGTTAGTGTTTTAGCAAAAATGATGCCAATACACAAAAACCCAACAATAAGAGAGAGAGGAGAGAGCGCGCGGTGAGAACAAGAGGGGGAAGAGAGAGAAAGATTTTGCAAAAATGAGGAAAAATCTGAAAAAAGCAAATATATAGCCCCTCTGTAATCCTGCGCGCGCGAGCCTATACTAATTATCGTGCTCCCTCCGTTGATCAACAATCATGGGGCTCGCGCGCCCTGGGCTTGTTTTCATGAATTGGGCCTAATTCCCCTTGATTCACCTTAGGCAGAATGCTATTTGCACCCAGTTTTCACTGTTTGCACCCCTTTGCTGTAAATCTGAGTTAATGTACATAATTTATTTAGTCGATTTAATTTATTAAATTCTGTTTAGTTATTTAGGTTAATTTAAATATTAATTTTGGTATTGTAGAAAATAGGTTAAAATATTGTGGATTAAAAGAAAGGACGGATGCACTTCCGTTTTTCTCGAATTATTGGTGGCTTTATAAACATTTAGTTTACCAATAATTCATTTTCCGCCTAAACTCATAAAAAGCATTAAAAATCACAAACCAATCAAAAATCTAATTTTCCGCCCTCGGGTAAAATTCATAAAAAACACCTTAAGAGGTAAAACAAAATTCTTTCATAAAAGACACAAACCAACACCATACCCAGAACTACGTAGCTTTGATTTCCTCATCGCATCGGAGGATACGTAGGAGCAAGAGTCATCTTGTCAAGCATAATAATAAAAAATGCAATCTTTCCCCTTTTTGTAAATACATTTAATAGTAAAATAAGAATTCAATAAATAAAAAAAACATGTAAATAAACTTTAAAAAATATTTTAATACCCTAGAACTAATTAGGAGGTTCCCGTTGAGTAAAACGGATGTGAGGGGTGCTAATACCTTCCCCTTGCATAACCAACTCCGGAACCTGGAAATGGTTGCGATGACCATCTTCTATTGTTTTTAAAGTTTTATCGATATTTTCCTTAATAAATAAAATTCGGTGGCGACTCTGTGTCATTCCGAGTGTCCTAAACGCTCGGGCGATTTTCGCGGCGCTACAGCTGGCGACTCTGCTGGGGACTTAGAGAGTTAGGCCTATCCTTTTAGTTCTAGGGTTAAGTGTTTTGTTTACATGTTTTATTGTAATTTTTATTTATTTATTATTCTTTTTTTTATGTATATATTGTGGGTGGGTTTATTTTCTAAAGTTGGAGAAAAAACCTAAGTTACCTATGGATTAGTAGCATGGACCGGTGGGATGAACATCCCATTTGGTGATTTGTGAAAACTCCGCTCAGATGAGATCTATTCAAAAGGTTCATTGAGAATGGGCTAGCCCCTACCCCTCAATGAAAATTTGTATTAGGTCTAGGACTCTGGGAACCTTACCTTAAACAAATAAATTCACCTAAGGGAGACCTTGTGAAATCATAGATGGGTCTAGGACCTTGGGTGATATGTTTTAGAGCCATCCTTGTGAAGGGTTGGTAGAAAACCTAGAACCTCTTAAGGAGCCTACCTATTAGGTTCTCCACCATCTTGCATCTATTATGCATGTCATGCATTTTTCATGATACCAATTTGTTTATAAATTCATATTTTCAGGGAATTTCAAAAAAAAGTTTATCATTAAGCATTTGAAAATGAGTTCCAATAAGAAATATACACTCCAGATAAAGGCTCAAGTGTGCGATGTTCAGTCCTTGAAGTTTCTCAGCAGCAAAATGTCCACCATTCGCCGAAATAGGTTCACATTCAAATATGGGTATCGCGCCTCGAAAAACGCGCGGGCGTATACGCGCCCGGAATGACTACAGAGTCGCCACCGAATTTTATTGTTAGGGGGAAAATATCGATAAAACCCTTTTGGTTAATGGAAAGGCGGTCATCACAACCGTTTCCGGGTTCGGGAGTCGATTATGCGAGGGGAAGGTATTAGCACCCCTCACATCCGTTGTACTCAACGGGAACCTTCTAGTTAATTTTAGGGTTTAAATAGTGTTTTTAAAGTTTGCTTGCTTTTTATTGAGAGCTGCTTTAGAGGAATTATTAAAAGGGGGGAGATTTTAGTTTTTTATTATTGGGCTCGACAGGACGTTGAATCCTGCTCCTACGTATTCTCAAGTGCAATGAGAAATCAGAGCTTCGTAGTTCATGGTGTTTGTTTTGTGTGTTGGTGTTTTTTAGAGAACGTTGTTTCAGATCGCATTCTAGCAGTTAAACGTATGGCTTGTATGCTCGCTTGTTGGAGGCTTAAGCGCTTGTTTGTATAGCGTTAGAATGGATGAAAACAAGTTCTTTTATGAAAAAGTTTTTTTACCTTTAATTATGATTTGATTATGAAAAATAAAGTTTGATTGGTTGCATGTCTTTTAATGCTTTTGCTTGTTGGAGAAAATTATAGTTTTATTATTTTTTTGAAAAGAATGATGAGTATCTAATCGCTAGATATACACCTAGAGATTAAATAATCATAGACAAACTAAGCATACGCCAAGCCGTCTTATTTTTATTTGCAATGTTATTGTATTTTTTTTAATTTGTTCTAAGAAAGAGAATGATGATTATTTAAATCACTCGGTATACACCGAGAAATTTAATAATCGGAGAAGTTATTATTAATTTTTAGATTTCTTAGAGTGATGACGATCATTTAAATCGCTCGGTATACACCGAGAAATTTAATAACCGAAGAAGTTGTTATTAGTATTTCTGTTTTCTAAAGTGATGACAGTTATTTAAATCGCTCGGTATACACCGAGAAATTTAATAACCGAGGAAGTTTATTATCATTTTTAGAGTTTTTCAGAAGTGTGACGGTTTTTTTTTATCGCTCGGTATACACCGAGAAATTTAATAACCGAGGAAGTTTATTATCATTTTTAGAGTTTTTCAGAAGGGTGACGATTATTTAAATCGCATGGTATACACCGTGAAATTTAATAACCGGAGGAGGAGAGTCATACGGCAAACCATCTCTTTTTCACCCAATTTATTATTATTAATTTCTTTTGATGATTTAAAGCATGATATTAACAAGAGGTGTAAATCTGAAAGCAGGAAGTACAAACAGAAGCAAGTTAAGCCTAGTTCAATTGAGGGCGTATGGAGCTTACTGTGGGCGTGCGGGCGCAGGATTGGAGAGGAGTATAAATCCTGATAATCAGAATTTTCTCTCATTTTTCAAGTTTTTTTTCTCTCTCTTCTTTCTTCTCTCACTCAAACTCTCTGTTCTCTCTCTTCAAATAAATTCAAGAACATATGAATGTTACCAAGAACATTCAAACATTCATTCATACATTCATAGCAGCCCAGTAGCCGACAGCCGCGCGCCACCGCGTATCCCAGTTTCCGGCGAATTTTTCGGTTGAGCTTCAACCGGAAAATTCATAAATTCATCCACTTTTTCCGGAAAAAATTCCGAATTTTCCCTAACCCAAATTCGACCCAAAACTCGTTTTTTAATCCCCTTTAGCACAATTAAACCTTTTCTAAACACCAATTAGTTTTCAAAAACACCAAAATCAAAACCTAAAATTCCAAATCCGAAAATTCCAATTCATTTAGGTTCTGTTTTTTTTCTTTTTAGTTTCCTTTAATTTGTTTTTAGCACACTTTAACCCATAAACACAAAACAAACCCCACCAACAGAATCGAGACCCCCTAAAATTGTTCAAATCTATTCTGTTTCTTTTTTTTTTAACCCTTTTAAAATTAAGTTTTTTTTTCTTTTTTGCACAAAGAATGGTTTAGCATATATAGACAGAAATTGGGTGTGAATTCGTGAATCAAATCAGTGAGAGTTTTTGCACAAATTTCACAGCAAGCAAGTAATTTTCATGTTTCATAGGATCGAGAACAACTTACCCGGAGTGCCGTGAATTCCCGGTGAGTGAGTAATTTTTTCTTGTTTCTGTTTCTGTTTCCTTTCGCGTTTCCGGTTCGATCTCGATTTCTGATTTTTGGCTCTGTTTGCGAGGTACTGCTGACGGAGGTTGAAGTCTGACGTTGATTTTCTACAGTGTGTAGAAAAACAAACAGAAGGTTTCCGGGGGCTGAAGGGCGAGTGTTAGGTTCACTGTGAATGTTCTGTGTAAATTTTTTTGTTGTTTCAGATTTTGTTGTCTCTCCTATGAATTTAATCATGTATTTATACTAGAGCTTGGACTTGGATTTTCCTATTTTTTGGGTGAATCCAGATAAAATTTGTTGTAAATCTTCTACTGAATTTGTTGAGTTTGTTGTAATCGGATATTATCGGATGAATCTGGCTCTAACTTTGCTCATTCAGTATTATTTTGTTTTATTTTTCCTACTGTTTTTCTTTTACTTTCGGTTACTATCTTCTTTTTTTATTTGATTTTTTGTGTTTTTTTGTTTCTATCTATGTTTTGTTTTGTTTTTTTTTTGTTTTGTTAAATAATAAAAAAAGAACGTGACTAATGTTAATGATAAAAAAAAAGACATGATAATAGTAAACAAAAATAAATGCCAAAAGGTCACCAATGGGGCTTGAACCCATGACCTCATGCTACTAGGTTCCTTAAACTCAAATAATTACCAACTCAACTAAACTCCATCTTCAGAATAAAGTTGATAAAATAAGGGTGGGTAAAATTTGGGGTATGACAGCTGCCCCTATTTAAATATCTTAAATTGTGCTCGGTGCAATAGAAGATAATTAAATACAAAAATACCCAAAAAATTTGTTTGTGTAATGACAGACTTCTCCGTACTGTGCTTGTGCTAAAAGTAGGCATTGTCCCAAATGATGCCTACTTTCAATATATAATCATTTCCTATTAACCCAGAACAAGGCATTATCCCAAATGATGCCTAAATTCTAAAGATAATCACATCCTGTTAAACCAGAACAAGGCATTATTCCAAATGATGTCTAAATCCTAAAGATAATTATTTCCTATTACTAAGAATAAGGCATTATTCCAAATGATGCCTAAATTCTAAAGATAATCACATCCTGTTAAACCAGAACAAGGCATTATCCCAAATGATGCCTAAATCCAATTTATAACCATATCCTGTTAAACCAAGATGAAGACATTATCCCAAATGATGTCTAGATCTAATTTATAACCATATCCTGTTAAACCAAGATGAAGACATCATCCCAAATGATGCCTAAATCCAATAACCATATCCTGTTAAACCAAGATGAAGACATTATCCCAAATGATGTCTAAATCCAATTTATAACCATATCCTGTTAAACCAAGATGAAGACATTATCCCAAATGATGCCTAAATCCAATAACCATATCCTGTTAAACCAAGATGAAGACATTATCCCAAATGATGTCTAAATCCAACGTATAACCATATCCTGTTAAACCAAGATGAAGGCATTATCCCAAATGATGCCTTAATCCAATATATAACCATTGCCCTGTAGGGCTAAAATCCTAGGAATGTGTGTGAGTGATTGTTATCAACTCACGGCTGGGTTTATTTGACTTGTTGGGGATCAGGGGTGCTTACTCAGCATTTTTTGCTGGGTATCAGTCCCTGAGAAAACTGGGGTTTATCTTTTTAGTTATGCCATGTATGCATGTAAATGCGTTTTTTTTTTTTTATGCATGAAGAATTTTATATGAATGCAAGCTATTCTTTTATGTTATGCAATGCATGATTTGATGCATGAGATGAAATGCTGGGGGAACTGAATTTCGTTCATTGAGTTGTGATTGCCGCCTGAGACTTAACCCGTGGCTTGAGTGTATAGGGAGAACGCCCCCTTTCCTGTTAATTTTCCTTTTCCGTTATCCGGGCCCTTTCTTTTTCCTTTGGACCGACGACTATGTGTTTGAAACATTTCGTGAAGGACCCATTTTTATCAAGGAAGCGTGATGAGATAGGTAATATTTGAACATCTCATGCAACTTTTGAGCTAAGCTATTCCTTTAAAATTTTGAAAATCGAAGTAAAATATGTTTTGAAAACCTTTTATTACTTTGAGTGCTTGCAATGTATTATTTATCAAAACAAATCAGCATTTTATGATCAAATGAAAAAAGAAGAAAAATTGTGAGAAACTTTATTGAAGAATTGGGGCCTCTGAATGGGCAGATAGTACATTGAGGATGCAACTCCTATAAGAGGAAGTTACTAAAAAAAGATAAAATGGCAACGGAAATTATTCCCTGAAATATAACACCAGCTACTTTCCCTTTTGACCCTCGACTCGCGATTCTTTGCTCCGAAGATGACAATTGGACCATTTCCTTCTATCCGGGTTTTTCCGTGGTTCTAGTGCCGCAGTTTTTTGCCTTTATTTCCATATCCCTAATTTTGCCTGGACCACTCTTTCGAGTTTTCAGCCCACCGAGATTTTTTGTATGTCTCTAATTTTTGCCTGGACCGCTCTTTCGAGTTTTCAGCCCACCAGGATTTTTCTCTTTTTTTTTTTATATGTCCCTAATTTTTGCCTGGACCGCCCTTTCGAGTTTTCAGCCCACCGGGATTTTTCTTTTTTTTTTTTATGCATAGTACTTTTTGACTGCGTCAGAGTTCACAGAAAGTGGAAGCTCCTCGCCATCCATGGTAGTGATAATCAAGGCTCCACCAGAGAAAGCTTTCTTCACGACATATGGCCCTTCATAGTTAGGCGTCCATTTTCCGCGTGGATCCTTGTGGATGGGTAATATCTTTTTCAGCACTAGATCCCCTTCTTTGAATGCTCGAGGACGAACCTTTTTGTCGAATGCCTTCTTGAGCCTCCTTTGATATAATTGCCCATGGCACAACGCCGTCAACCGCTTCTCTTCTATGAGGTTCAACTCGTCATATCTGGCCCGTACCCATTCTGCTTCTTCCAACTTAGTCTCCATCAAAACTCTTAATGAAGGGATTTCGACTTCAATAGGAAGCACTGCATCCATGCCGTATACCAAGGAGAAAGGAGTTGCCCCTGTAGAGGTGCGTACTGTCGTTCGATAACCTTGTAGCGCAAATGGTAACATCTCATGCCAATCTTTGTAGGTTTTTACCATTTTCTGAACGATCTTCTTGATGTTCTTGTTAGCTGCCTCTACAGCGCCATTCATTTTGGGCCGGTATGGCGAGGAATTATGATGTTCAATTTTGAATTCCTCACATAACTCTTTCATCATCTTGTTGTTCAGGTTCAATCCATTATCCGTGATAATTTTGCTGGGGATGCCGTATTGGCAGATTATCTCCTTCTTGATAAAGCGGGCCACCACTTGCTTTGTCACGTTTGTGTAAGAAACGGCTTCGACCCATTTGGTGAAGTAATCAATGGCGACCAATATGAAGCGATGCCCATTAGAAGCCTTCGGCTCAATCATTCCAATCACATCAATTCCCCACATGGAGAATGGCCATGGGGCTGTCAAGACGTTCAACGGGGTTGGCGGAACATGTACCTTGTCGGCATAGATCTGGCACTTGTGGCAGGTTTTAACGTGGCGAAAACAGTCGGACTCCATAGTTAACCAATAATAGCCGGCCCTTAAAATCTTTCTTGCCATTGTATGTCCGTTGGCATGGGTCCCAAAGGATCCCTCATGAATTTCCTTAATGATGGTGTCGGCCTCCTGTTTGTCCACACACCTGAGTAAGACCATATCATGGTTCCTTTTGTAGAGCACATCTCCATCCAGGAAGAACTGGGATGCTAACCTTCTCAAGGTCTTCTTGTCTGTAGCCGATGCATTTTCCGGATAAACCTGTTTCTCAAGGTACTGTTTGATGTCATGATACCAGGGTTTATCATCCATTCCTTCTTCGAGTGCACATACTGTAGGTTCATCTTTGCGATTTACTCTTATTGATGGTGCCTCATTGTGGTAGTTTACTTTGTACATGGATGACAAAGTAGCTAAGGCATCGGCCACTTGATTCTCCTCTCTAGGGATGTGGTGAAAAGTGATCTCATCGAAGTACTTCGCCAATTTTAAGACATGATCCCGGTATGGGATCAGATTGGGATGTCGAGTCTCCCATTCTCCTTTTACTTGGTAAATGACGAGTGCAGAGTCTCCATATACTTCGAGGATTCTTATCCTTAAATCGATTGCGGCTTCAAGGCCAAGGATACATGCTTCGTATTCTGCCATGTTATTTGTGCAGTCGAAACACAACCTTGCTGTGAAGGGCTTATACCCGTCTCTTGGTGATATTAGGACAGCTCCAATTCCGTGCCCCATGGCATTTGAGGCCCCGTCGAACGCGAGCTTCCATCGAGCTCCTAGTTCCGGCCCTTCATCATCACCTATGTACTTTTCACTTTCTATGACCACGATGTCTTCATCAGGGAAATCAAACTGTATGGGTTGATATTCTTCCAAAGGTTGGTGAGCAAGATGCTCGGATAGAATACTCCCTTTTATCGCCTTTTGTGTAACATATTGGATGTCATACTCAGATAACAACATTTGCCAGCGTGCAATCTTCCCTGTCAGAGCGGGCTTCTCGAAAATATACTTGATCGGATCCATTTTTGATATCAACCAAGTAGTATGAGTTAGCATGTACTGTCTCAGACGTCGGGCTGCCCATGCTAGTGCGCAACAAGTCTTCTCGAGTGATGTATACCTTGATTCACAATCGGTAAACTTTTTGCTTAAGAAGTAAATGGCATATTCTTTTCTTCCTGTTTCATCTTGCTGCCCCAGTACACAACCCATTGACCCTTCGAGCACTGTTAGATACATAATAAGAGGCCTTCCAGGAACCGGAGGCACCAAAATTGGTGGCTCTTGTAAATATTTTTTGATTTGATCAAAAGCCTCTTGGCATTCCTCATTCCAATTTATCACTTGATTCTTCCTTAACAGCTTGAATATAGGTTCACATGTTGCTGTGAGATGGGATATGAATCTAGCAATGTAATTTAGTCTTCCAAGAAATCCGCGAACTTCTTTCTCCGTTCTCGGTGTAGGCATATTTTGTATGGCTTTTACCTTGTCCGGATCGACTTCAATCCCCTTCTGGTTGACTATGAATCCTAGCAACTTTCCCGATCTGACGCCAAAGGTGCATTTGTTAGGGTTCAACCGTAGTCTGAATTTCCTCAAGCGATCAAACAATTTTTTCAGGTGGATCAAGTGCTCCTCTTCTGTCTGGGACTTGGCAATCATATCGTCCACATAGACTTCTATCTCTTTATGGATCATGTCGTGAAAGAGAGTCACCATGGCTCTTTGATATGTTGCCCCAGCATTCTTCAAGCCAAAAGGCATGACTTTGTAGCAGAAGGTCCCCCATGGGGTAATGAATGTTGTTTTCTCCATGTCTTCCGGAGCCATTTTGATCTGATTATAACCAGAGAATCCATCCATGAAGGAAAAGACGGCGAACTGAGCCGTGTTGTCCACCAATATGTCGATGTGAGGTAGCGGAAAGTCATCTTTCGGGCTTGCTCTGTTCAAATCTCGGTAATCTACACACATTCGGACCTTACCGTCCTTCTTTGGGACGGGTACAATGTTGGCAATCCACTCAGGATATTTAGCAACTGCTAGGAAACCAGCATCAAATTGCTTCTTAACTTCATCTCTGATTTTGAGGGCCATGTCGGGTCTGGTCCTTCTCAACTTCTGCTTCACGGGCGGGCATTCCGGCTTTAGCGGTAGCTTGTGAACAACTATGTCAGTGTCTAGTCCAGCCATATCTTGATATGACCAGGGAAACACATCCGCATATTCGCGCAATAGACGGATCAGTCTTCTTTTCACATCTTCTTTCAAGGAGGCGCCCACTCTAATTTCTTTCTTATCCTGATTCGTCCCCAAGTTGATAACTTCTATTGGCTCTTCATGAGGCTGAATCACTTTCTCCTCTTGTTCTAAAAGGTGGGTCAACCCTTCAGGAAGTTCATAATCTTCCTCATCCCTTTCTTCAGCTTGGTCAATTGAGAACTCAAGGTCGCAAGGGATCATAACGGTATTATTTTCAGAGAATTCATTTATTGATCTGCACAAGGGTGATGATTTTTATTTAGAACGATGAGAATGATTAAGAATTGAGTTTTTATGGATGGAGAAAGTGTTGCCATTTTAAAAAAACACAGAAAAAAGTAGAGCTTTTCAAATGAAAACAAAATGCAACTTTATTATTGATAAAGAATTTATTGAAACATGAGGGGGCCCTAAAAATTATCCGTATGCCTTAGGCAGAGCATAGGATTTTTATTTCAAAACAGAAAATTACTTAGAAATGTAAAATATCTCCGGAATCTCTATGGCCTTCCAGTTGCTGAGAGTCTCGTCCGGAGTGCAAGGGTGCACCATGTTTGGTATTTCTTCATCACCATCTTCAAGTGCGGCTACCTCTCCATCCTGGTCGAATCCGGCACTCTTGAATGTTTCCTTGATAGTAGGGATCCTTCCTTGGTTCTTTTTATGAATAGTAGCCTTTGGTAGTTGATACCCCAGCCCAAAACGATCCTTCTTCTCCAAGATATCTGGCAGCTTACCCCATCCTTTAGGATCACCTTCTTCCAATGCTTCTTTCATAGCTTTCCAAGAAGTCAAGGGTAGACTAATCTTCTTATCACGAGTGTGTCTTGAGTCTACAATCGTGACAGTGGCAATTTCCAATGCTTGGAAAGGGATTTCATCACCTCCTTCCTCCCCATCTACGTAACTGAACGACGAGAGGTGGCTCACCATTAGGTCCTCTTGGCCACAAACAACAACGAGTTGGTCACCTGCTATGAATTTGAGTTTCTGGTGTAGTGTGGAGGTGACAGCACCGGCTGCATGGATCCAAGGTCTTCCAAGGAGGCAGCTGTAGGTTGGGTTGATATCCATGACTTGAAAAGTAATTGTGAACAATTGAGGACCAATTAGCTTAGGTAAGTCCACTTCCCCTAACACCGCTCTTCTAGATCCGTCAAAGGCCTTCACCACTAAGGTACCTAGCCTCATTGACGCATCATCCTTTGTTAATTGTAACAGGGTCCTCTTGGGCATCACATTTAGGGATGAACCTGTATCTATCAGTACTTTGGAAAGAAAATGACCCAAGCACTTTACTGAGATGTGTAAAGCCTTATTGTGATAGTTCTTCCCCTCTGTTAACTCGTCCTCGGTGAACCCAAGACACCTACTAGCAGTAATATTACTAACCACCCCATCGAACTGATCAATAGTGATGTCTTTCATTACGTGAGCCTTGTTTAAGACCTTCAGTAGTGCTTCTCGGTGAGCTTCGGAGTTGAGAAGCAAAGACAACATAGAAATCTTGGATGGCGTTTGACCCAACTGATCAATTACTTTGTAGTCGCTTTTCCGAATAATCCTCAAGAATTCTTCAGTTTCTTCTGGCGGCACCTCGCTTTTCTCTTTAGGAGGTTCTGGGGGACTTGTATTCCCTTTAGCCAATTCTGGAGCATAAATCCTACCAGTTCTTGTAATGCCTCCTATGCCTGTTATATTGGTGACATCAGGTTCTACCTTTGATAGCATCTTTCCTCCCATAGAAGCAGCGTGCTCATAATTCCATGGTACCGCCTTTGTGCTTCCAAAAGGAAATGGTGCAGGTACGTGGAATACTATGGGAACCACTGGTTTCACAGGTATATGGGTCTCCTTCCTTCGGTAAGAGATTTCAATAGGTGCGCGACTTTGAGATTCCAAAGTGGCAACATCCGTATCAATTTTTGAGTAACCAATCTGAACCAAGCCTTGATTCATTAGCTCTTGTAAGCTTGCCCTCATCCTTTGGCAATGATTTGGATTTGTTGAGCAGATATCACAATGAGAATGCATTTCTTCAAACACATCATATCCGATTAACTTCTCTCTTATCACTGAGATGGGGGTCTTTATTTGAGACACCTCCTTGACTACATCATACCCTTGAACTTCTTCCACAGCATTTACTGAAGGGCTTGTGTGACTGGAGAGAGGACTGGTTGTTACATTTGGCTTCTCCTCTTTAAAGAGTAGCTTCCCTTCATTAATGAGCTCTTGAACCTTGTATTTGAAAGCTTTGCAGTTTTCAATACCGTGACCCGGTGCCCCTTGATGGAAGTCATATTTGATATTTGGATTATAATTCGGAGGATAGGGTGGTACCATGGGCTTAAGAGACCTGGTCTCTACCCACCCTTGTTGGAGTACGTATGGCAGAATTTGACCATACGGTACAGGAACAGGATCGAACTGCACACGCCTAGACTGATTCCCTTGCGCCTGCCCTCTTTGTTGTTGTTGATAATTTTGTTGAGGTGCGGCTGACGGCTGCTGCGAATAAGGATAATATGATAGCTGAGCCGGGGGTGCTTGTGATGACCCTATGGCGTTAGCCTCACCCTATTACCAAAGAACTTCTTTGCCCCAACCTGAGTGTTAGGGGTGGCCTGAATTTTACCACTCTTTAGCCCTTCCTCTATCCGTTCACCGATAGTTACCACATCAGCGAAGCCTGATGAGATACTTCCAACCATCTTTTCGTAGTAGGGCCCTTGCAAGGTGTTCATGAAAGTGTCTACTAGCTCTTTTTCTAAGAGTGGCGGTTGTACGCGAGCAGCTAATTCCCTCCACCTTTGAGCATACTCCTTGAATGACTCATCCTTCTTCTGTGTTGTAGCTTGTAACTGCATTCGGTTAGGGGCCATATCCAGATTATATTTGTATTGTTTCATGAAAGCATCAGTGAGATCTTTCCATGACTGGATTTGACCTTTTTCCAACTGCATGTACCAATCCAAAGATGCCCCACTCAGACTGTCTTGGAATATATGAATCATCAATTTCTCATCGGTGGCATGTGCCGCCATCTTCCTGCAATACATCCTCAGATGATTTCTGGGGCAATTGATCCCTTTATACTTTTCAAAGTCAGGTGTTTTGAACTTTGGGGGCATCACCACGTCTGGCACCAAACACATATCTAGAGCGCTGAACCCATAAGCATTGAAACCTTCCACGGCTTTTAGTCTTTCTTCTAGCGCTTGGATCATCTGTGCAGATTCATCGGCTGGTCGTGGATTAACGACAGGTGGCTGATCTGGCGCATCTGGTTGAGTGTTTTTAGCAGGCTGAAATTGGATAAACTCCTGTTCACCGTCAGAGAAATCTTCATATGGCTTTAGTATTTCGAGCTTTCCTTCGGACGAGGACTGCCCCGAGATCTTGAGAGGTTTGGAGCCTGGTTTCGAGGAACCCTTAGGCTGGCTTGGAGGAGTGTAACCTTTAGGGAGGCCGTATGGAGGCCACCCCTCAGTCATTTTGGGGGTCTCTACAACTTCTCTAAGTCTTATCTCCCTATCTTTTACCATATCTTCCCTCATCGACTTCATCATGTCAAACAGCTTTTGCATGTCACCCTTGAAGGAGTCCATATCTTCCCTTAGCGCCACTTGATTTTTTTCTAACTGTTCCATAATCCTCTTCAAATTAGCACGAGTTCCGTGGGAGTGTGGGAGAACGGGTGCTGATGGTGATCGCCTCTTCGGTTTCCGGACTATTTTAGAAATTCCTGGAGTTTTATGAGAGAAGATGAGTTTTTTTTTATTTTTAAGAATGAGATGCGAATGTATGAAGATGCATATGCTTGGAAATACCCCTTTTTTTGCTTATTTTGCTTTGCAAGGAACAATAGGCGCACAAGTATTATAAATTAGTAAAGACAAAATTCACGTATTCGTTTTGAAGAAAAACTGGAAATTTTATTAATAGCCTTCAATCAAGGTTCAAGACATGAAAAAGTAAAAAAGAGAAAAATAACAAGCTAAACTAAGCATTCAATCGTCCTTTAGCATAGGCTATCGCCTCCTTGTATTGATCAAGGGTCGTTCTACACTCCTTTATGAACTCTTGGACTGCTTCAGGGAGATCCCAAATCCCCATGGCTATTTCCGCCCTTTTCAAACCCCTTGGAAAATTATCAATGACCGCGTTTGAGATAACGGTTATTCCATAGAAATCATTCTTCCATCCCGAAGCGGAGCGTTGTGCAAGAACGAGCTCCTTCTCATATAGGGCCAAGTTGTCTTGGGTTGCGTGAAGCTCTTCGTTTAGCTGTCTGAGGTGATCTTCATGCATCTTGTCATATCGATTGAGGTGGTCAACATATTTGTCAATATCAGCCTGAAGGCGATCAGACTTGAACTTTTCGGTGACATACAACCTCTCGAATTGCTCGCTATTTAACTTTTCTTGAAGGTAGCGGCTCTCAAATTCTTGGCTTTGTCTATTCTCGGTCTGTAGACGCTTGTTATAATCTGTTGTGATCTCTTGGGTCTTTCTGACTTGCTCTTCATATTTCAATCTCCACTCCCTTTGTTTTTTAGAAGCTATATCAAAATGTACTTTCAGGCTTCTATAGGAGTGATGGACTTTCTCCAATTCTTCATTCTTGGAGTCAAGGTTGGCACTTGCGCTACGCAAGCCACCCCCTATTACTTCTCTTTGTGCCTCAGATATCCTAAGCTTTTTCTTGTTCTCTTGAAGCATTTCGTTGCACCTTTCTCGTTCTCGCTTCATTCTTGCTTCATTTCCTAGAGCACTGAAATATCGTGTCTGTATATCATCACGTTCTTTTTCAAGTCTCATAATAACAGCCTCTAGTCTTTCAGCTTCCTCTATGGGAATAGTCTTGATTGGTTCTGGCGACGGAGGTCTAACTGGAATGTCGACCAAGAAAGGCAGCTTGATTAAACTAACTCTATTCTTCACCCATTGAGTATAAGGGAGTTCGGCTATGCAGTTCTTCGTACCGACCTCTTTCACTTGTATATGATTCCAAGCTTTCTTTATTCTTCTTAGTAATGCTAGGTCCTTAACGCCTTTCGCTAGGAGGAGCTCTCCCAATGAATCCTTATCTGGTTCAGTTCTCATTGGGTAGCCGAATTGGCGAAGAGCGAGGATAGGATTGTAATTTATGCATCCCTTAGTTCCTATGAGGGGAACATTGGGAAATCCGCCACATCTGAGAATGATTTTAGTGTTTTCATGCTCATGTGAATACCAGACGATGTCTTTTGCAGTCAGAGTCATCATTCTTTGCGACCATTTGAGATTGGCCTGATTTTCCACGAAAGGGCCTTTCTTGGGTAGATGAGACATTAGCCAAATTTGCATTAACGGAGAGCACCAAGTGACTGTGCCACCCCTCTTCTTTTCATGTCGAGTGTGGAGAGAATAGTAAAGATCCGCTAGAAGCGTAGGAACAGGATTTTGAGTCAAGAACACCTTTATAGTAGGGTAGTCCACCACATTATCCATGTTGGGGAAGAGAATCGTCCCATAAATCAGAAGAGCAAATACCGGATTGAAAGACTTCCAATTTTTAACCGCCAACAAGTCACGGGCTTTAGTTTCTAAGGCTTTTCTTGAGAGCCCTTGAAAGTTGTCCTTATTTGCCAAGCATTGTACCACTTCTTTGACATCAAGATGTAGAGCCGTAGCTATCTTTTGCGTGGTAAGATCTTCTTCTATATTCGTATAAGGATTGTTGTTTATGCTAAGACCCAAGATCTTTTCAAATTCTTCCAATGTCGGAGCCAACTGGAAGTCTTGGAAAGTGAAACATCTGAGAGGCGGATCATAGAACTGGGCCAAAGTGACTAGTGCCATTGCATCTATCTCTACATGCAATAAGTCGAGTATTTGCCCATAACCAACTCGGAAGCTGTCCTTGCCAATCGTTGTCATTTGATTACTCATCTCTTGAAGACTTGTCATTTCAGGAATCTTGACCTTGAGAGTAAGCGTGTTTCTATTTCCAGAATTCATGTCTTTTAACTTATTACTTGTCGCCTGTTTTAATTCCCTACAAAGCAAAATATTTTTGTATAAAAATTAATTTCATGCATGCAAATGTTATGATATGCAAGGATGTGATTTGGGAACGGTGTAGGTGAGAGTTTGAAAGTACCTATGGTCCCATGCTCACATGTGGATTCTAAGTTTTGATATGACTCCTAAAATCCTTGACCGCATTTGGAAACATTACCATCGTTGCAAATTCTCACAAGACAACAATGTTTCCAAAGGATCTCCTCTAGGCGAAGCCTTCGTACCGATCTCGCATAGTATACACCATGAGGGTCCGCACTACCCAACCATCGACTCGGGTTCTAGACAAGAGTTTCTAACATGTTTCATGGTTCTAGACCGGATTAAAAGGTCCCTAGAGTCCCGGACCTAACAGGAAACGATTGCTGCCTTGCCGATACCAGCAAGCCAACAATATTTTCGAGCAGGTCTACTCTAAGCGGGGTTCTAACACCAACTACACCCGGCATACGCCGGACTAGCCGATGCTAACAACCACCATCCTAACTTAAGTTTTTTCTCAAAGCTCGGGTAGAGAGCTTCACTCAACCTGCAAACCCAACCCCACAATTCATATATACCAACAGCAGCAGCAGACAAATATATAAAACAGGAAATAAAATACATAGAAGCAAGCAATAGAAAACACATGGAAGCAAACAAAGGAATACATTCGACCCTAAACCTAACTAGAATAGGCTTGACTCGCTTAACTATCCTATTCCCCAGCAGAGTCGCCAGCTATCGCGCCTCGAAAAACGCGCGGGCGTATACGCGCCCGGAATGACTACAGAGTCGCCACCGAATTTTATTGTTAGGGGGAAAATATCGATAAAACCCTTTTGGTTAATGGAAAGGCGGTCATCACAACCGTTTCCGGGTTCGGGAGTCGATTATGCGAGGGGAAGGTATTAGCACCCCTCACATCCGTTGTACTCAACGGGAACCTTCTAGTTAATTTTAGGGTTTAAATAGTGTTTTTAAAGTTTGCTTGCTTTTTATTGAGAGCTGCTTTAGAGGAATTATTAAAAGGGGGGAGATTTTAGTTTTTTATTATTGGGCTCGACAGGACGTTGAATCCTGCTCCTACGTATTCTCAAGTGCAATGAGAAATCAGAGCTTCGTAGTTCATGGTGTTTGTTTTGTGTGTTGGTGTTTTTTAGAGAACGTTGTTTCAGATCGCATTCTAGCAGTTAAACGTATGGCTTGTATGCTCGCTTGTTGGAGGCTTAAGCGCTTGTTTGTATAGCGTTAGAATGGATGAAAACAAGTTCTTTTATGAAAAAGTTTTTTTACCTTTAATTATGATTTGATTATGAAAAATAAAGTTTGATTGGTTGCATGTCTTTTAATGCTTTTGCTTGTTGGAGAAAATTATAGTTTTATTATTTTTTTGAAAAGAATGATGAGTATCTAATCGCTAGATATACACCTAGAGATTAAATAATCATAGACAAACTAAGCATACGCCAAGCCGTCTTATTTTTATTTGCAATGTTATTGTATTTTTTTTAATTTGTTCTAAGAAAGAGAATGATGATTATTTAAATCACTCGGTATACACCGAGAAATTTAATAATCGGAGAAGTTATTATTAATTTTTAGATTTCTTAGAGTGATGACGATCATTTAAATCGCTCGGTATACACCGAGAAATTTAATAACCGAAGAAGTTGTTATTAGTATTTCTGTTTTCTAAAGTGATGACAATTATTTAAATCGCTCGGTATACACCGAGAAATTTAATAACCGAGGAAGTTTATTATCATTTTTAGAGTTTTTCAGAAGTGTGACGGTTTTTTTTTATCGCTCGGTATACACCGAGAAATTTAATAACCGAGGAAGTTTATTATCATTTTTAGAGTTTTTCAGAAGGGTGACGATTATTTAAATCGCATGGTATACACCGTGAAATTTAATAACCGGAGGAGGAGAGTCATACGGCAAACCATCTCTTTTTCACCCAATTTATTATTATTAATTTCTTTTGATGATTTAAAGCATGATATTAACAAGAGGTGTAAATCTGAAAGCAGGAAGTACAAACAGAAGCAAGTTAAGCCTAGTTCAATTGAGGGCGTATGGAGCTTACTGTGGGCGTGCGGGCGCAAGATTGGAGAGGAGTATAAATCCTGATAATCAGAATTTTCTCTCATTTTTCAAGTTTTTTTTCTCTCTCTCTTCTTTCTTCTCTCACTCAAACTCTCTGTTCTCTCTCTTCAAATAAATTCAAGAACATATGAATGTTACCAAGAACATTCAAACATTCATTCATACATTCATAGCAGCCCAGCAGCCGACAGCCGCGCGCCACCGCGTATCCCAGTTTCCGGCGAATTTTCCGGTTGAGCTTCAACCGGAAAATTCATAAATTCATCCACTTTTTCCGGAAAAAATTACGAATTTTCCCTAACCCAAATTCGACCCAAAACTCGTTTTTTAATCCCCTTTAGCACGATTAAACCTTTTCTAAACACCAATTAGTTTTCAAAAACACCAAAATCAAAACCTAAAATTCCAAATCCGAAAATTCCAATTCATTTAGGTTCTGTTTTTTTTCTTTTTAGTTTCCTTTAATTTGTTTTTAGCACACTTTAACCCATAAACACAAAACAAACCCCACCAACAGAATCGAGACCCCCTAAAATTGTTCAAATCTATTCTGTTTCTTTTTTTTTTAACCCTTTTAAAATTAAGTTTTTTTTTCTTTTTTGCACAAAGAATGGTTTAGCATATATAGACAGAAATTGGGTGTGAATTCGTGAATCAAATCAGTGAGAGTTTTTGCACAAATTTCACAGCAAGCAAGTAATTTTCATGTTTCATAGGATCGAGAACAACTTACCCGGAGTGCCGTGAATTCCCGGTGAGTGAGTAATTTTTTCTTGTTTCTGTTTCTGTTTCCTTTCGCGTTTCCGGTTCGATCTCGATTTCTGATTTTTGGCTCTGTTTGCGAGGTACTGCTGACGGAGGTTGAAGTCTGACGTTGATTTTCTACAGTGTGTAGAAAAACAAACAGAAGGTTTCCGGGGGCTGAAGGGCGAGTGTTAGGTTCACTGTGAATGTTCTGTGTAAATTTTTTTGTTGTTTCAGATTTTGTTGTCTCTCCTATGAATTTAATCATGTATTTATACTAGAGCTTGGACTTGGATTTTCCTATTTTTTGGGTGAATCCAGATAAAATTTGTTGTAAATCTTCTACTGAATTTGTTGAGTTTGTTGTAATCGGATATTATCGGATGAATCTGGCTCTAACTTTGCTCATTCAGTATTATTTTGTTTTATTTTTCCTACTGTTTTTCTTTTACTTTCGGTTACTATCTTCTTTTTTTATTTGATTTTTTGTGTTTTTTTGTTTCTATCTATGTTTTGTTTTGTTTTTTTTTTGTTTTGTTAAATAATAAAAAAAGAACGTGACTAATGTTAATGATAAAAAAAAAGACATGATAATAGTAAACAAAAATAAATGCCAAAAGGTCACCAATGGGGCTTGAACCCATGACCTCATGCTACTAGGTTCCTTAAACTCAAATAATTACCAACTCAACTAAACTCCATCTTCAGAATAAAGTTGATAAAATAAGGGTGGGTAAAATTTGGGGTATGACAATGGGCATATTCTTGGTCTCTTACAGGTTCCTGTCCAAGTGGAAGCTATCACTGCCCTCGCTCAGTTCTATGATCCGCCGCTGCGATGCTTCACTTTTCACAAGTTTTTGCTGGCTCCAACCCTAGAGGAGTTTGGATAAATTCTAAATTCTCCCAATAAGAGGAATGGTCCCTATCAAGGAATTGGAAAGGTCCCCACACTCAGGAAGTTAGCTGAGGTTTTACAATTATCAGAACCTGAGCTAACCCCTCATTTCGATTTCAAACCAGGTGGAAGTTAGCTGTGGGAAGACGCTTTTTAGAAAGACTAGCAAAGAGTTTTGAAGAAGCCCGAAAATATGAATTATCTGAAGACATCCTGGCTCTACTCATCTTTGGTCTAGTCCTATTCCCAGATCAGAAAGTTTATATTGATGCGGCTACAATCAGTGTCTTTTGGGCTGTTAAAGTTAGAAATGAAGATTGTGTACCGGCTCTTCTTGCCGATGTTTACTACACCCACCATGATCGACATGAGAAGAAAAAGGGTTTGCTGCGTTGTTGCATTCCTCTCTTATATCAATGGTTCACTTCTCATCTATTCAAGGATATCTCTTCAATAAGGCCCATGAACGGTCGTGAATGGTCCCAAGATCTTGCTGCTCTTACACAAGAACACATTTTTTGGCATGTCTATAAGATTGGCAGAAATGGAGTAATCACTAGTTGTGGTGATTTCACTAATGTGCACTTGATAGGCTCAAGAGGGTGCATTAACTACAACCCAGTGTTGGCATTGAGGCAACTTGGCTATCCAATCAAGGAGAAGCCTCATAATGATGATTTGAAAGGGTTCGTACTACGCGACATGGGTGCTAACGACCCCGGCATGCTCACGAAAATCATTCGATCATGGGAGAGGGTGCGTAGAAATACTGATGAACCAAGAGGCAAAAGGAAAATTACTGACGAACCCTACGCTCCGTGGGTCGAGGAACGCATCGAAGAGACTAAACTTCCTTTTATTGCCCGCCCATCAGCTCAACCTGCCTAGCCGAAGTTTGTCCCTGTCTCTATTTCTGAAATTGAGGAAATGAGGGCAAGTATCGCCCGCCTTGAAAGAGAAAAAGAAGAAGTAGAGAAGAACCTCTATCAAGTCTCCCATGAGAAGAGAAAGTTCGAAGCTCTTACCCGCGAACAAAAACGGTCGCTCGAAGAGGCTTGGAGTTTGTACAAAGCCGAACAAGAAAAGTACGATCAGGTGGATGAGGCACTTAGAGCATCTACTGAAGAAGCTAAGGCACGTGAACTCAGACTGAGAAGAACTCAAGAAAGGGTTGGTGAATGGCAAGGAGCATGGGAAGCGCTGCTCAAAGAGAATGCAGAACTCAAGAATGCCCTCAAGGAACGCGACTGCCAAGTGAAGAAGGCTGAGAATGATTGTCTCAAGGCCCAGGTAGAATGGGAGGAACTCGAAGAAGAAAAAGAAAAAATGGAAAGAGATTACAAAGGATATGTCGCGGAAGCCGCCTTCGCAACGCCACTAAAGGTGTATATCAAAGAGCCCCTACTGAGTACGATGCACTGTTGGAAGAATTGAGGAGCTGCAAGGAAAGTGAGACGAAATACAAACATGATTGTGGAAAACTGGAAAGAATGTGTTTATCCCATGAACGTGTGATAGACGAAATACAGATGGAGAATGATAGCTACTGGACTCTGCAAGACAAATATGACACATTGAAGCATGAAGCAGAAGGCTTGGAAAGTAAAAACAAAGCTTATGAGCATGAATTTCTTCGTCTGGAAGAGCAAATAGAGAGCTTGGTAGATAGGAACAATGCCTATTTATGCCAGATTAATCATCTAGAGAATATCAATGGAGAGCTTGAAGGGACCATAGGAATGCTGGAAAGAGAGGTTGGGCAATGGATGGATAAGTTCTCAAGATTGGCTGAGTTTGCAAATCACTTGGTACAAGACATTCTAGGACTGTATGAACAGGCTGAAATAAAAATGAACGATCTTTACACGCCCCCTGTTGTTTCCCAGTTTGTCAGAAGATGTGGAGTCATGTTGGAGGGGTTTGCAATCAGCCTAAGATTGGCCCGACATGCAAATGCAAACCCCTGAGTCTTTAATATTTATTTCCAAAAAATAAGGTCATGTGGACCAAAGTCTTTATTTCCTGTTTTTATTTATAAAATAAGGTCATGTGGACCAAGTCTTGAGTCAAAGTAGCCTACAAGGCAGGTCTTATTAAGTCTGGAGTCAGTCAAGAGTAGCCTACAAGGCAAGTTTTGTTTTCAATGATTATGTGAGTACGATGCACTGTTGGAAGAATTGAGGTGCTGCAAGGAAAGCGAAATGAAATATAGACATGATTGTGGAAAACTGGAAAGAATGTGTTTATCCCATGAAGGTGAGATGGAAGAAATGCAGATCGAGAATGATAGCTACTGGACTCTGCAAGGCAAATATGACACATTGAAGCGTGAAGCAGAAGGCTTGGAAAGTAAAAACAAAGCTTATGAGCATGAATTTGCTCGTTTGGAAGAGCAAATAGAAAGCTTGCTAGATAGGAACAATGCCTATTTATGCCAGATTAACCATCTAGAGAACATCAATGGAGAAAATGAAGGGACTATAGGAATGCTAGAAAGAGAGGTTGGGCAATGGATGGATAAGTTCTCAAGATTGGCTGAGTTTGCAAATCACTTGGTACAAGACATTCCGGGACTGCATGAACAGGCTGAGATCGAAATGACTGCTCTCAATACGCCCCCTGCTGTTTTCTAATTTGTCAAAAGATGTGGAGTCATGTTGGAGGGGTTTGCAATCAACCTAAGATTGGCCCGGCATGCAAATGCAAACCTTTGAGTCTTTAATATTTATTTCCATAAAATAAGGTCATGTGGACCAAGTCCAGAGTTAGAGTAGCCTACAAGGCAGGTTTTGTTAAGTCTGGAGTCAGTCAAGAGTAGCCTACAAGGCAAGTTTTGTTTTTAATGATTATGTGAACCTACTACATTAATGAAGATTTATTCAAATATATCTTGTTTGTCTCATGTTTCTAAGTGCTTACGATAAACACTTTACTTTGAAATTCCCTTTAAAATAAAAGTTTCAACAACTCTTCATTCATATACATGCATCACACGCATTCATTCATGAAAAAGCTCATCCCTCCTTGTCAAAAACTCTAGGAATTTCAAAAATAATCTGGAAACCAAGGAAACAGATGCCACCAGCACCTACTCTCCCACACTCTCACGGGATTTGAAGAAGATTATGGAACGACTCGAGGAAAACCAAATAGCTTTGAGCAAGGATGTGGATTCTCTCAAGAAAGGCATAGAGAAGCTCTTCGAAACACTCCAGAAGCAAGCCAATGAGAAAGCGGCAAGAGCCGAGGAGAAGAAGAAGGCCAAAGAGCTAAAGAACAAGCACAAGGAAGAAGAGGACCTTGGCAAAAGCCCATGGCATCCTAAGGATCCTCCAAGCTTCAAACCTCCTAAAAATTCGGGACAAGCCCCATCTGGAGGATTCGTTGAAATACTAAGGCATGTCGAAGATTTCTCTGACGGCGAACAAGAGTATGTCCAACCTCGCCTTACCAATACCACTCAAGGTGCTATGCCTAACCAGCAAATGATAGCTGAGAATCATCCAAGTGCTGAATCCACACAGATCCAAGCTCTGGAAGAAAGGCTAAAAGTTGTGGAAGGGTTCAATGCCTATGGTTTCAATGCCTTGGACATGTGTTTGGTCCCAGACATGGTGCTTCCACCAAAATTCAAGGCACCTGACTTTGAAAAATACAAAGGGATTCACTGTCCCAGAAACCATTTAAGGATGTTCTGTAGAAAGATGGCGGCACACACTACCAATGAGAAGCTGATGATTCATGTGTTCCAAGACAGTCTGAGTGGAGCATCTTTGGACTGGTACATGCAGCTGGAAAAAGGCCAAATTCAGTCATGGAAGGATCTCACTAATGCTTTCATGAAACAATACAAATACAATCTGGATATGGCTCCAACCCGAATGCAGCTACAAGTCGCTTCACAGAAGAAGGATGAATCTTTCAAAGAATACGCCCAGAGATGGAGGGAACTAGCTGCTCGTGTGCAACTACCACTCTTAGAAAAGGAGTTGGTAGACACTTTCATGAGCACCTTGCAAGGGCCTTACTACGAGAAGATGGTTGGAAGCGTATCGTCTGGCTTCGCTGATGTGGTAACTATTGGTGAGCGAATAGAAGAAGGGATAAAGAATGGGAAGATCCAAGGTGCCCCTAACTCCCAAATTAGGGCAAAGAAATTCTTTGGTAATAACCCAAGGAAGAAAGAAGGAGAAACTAATGCCATAGGGTCATCACAAGCGCCCTCCGCTCTGCTGTCATATTATCTTTATCCTCAACCACCACCAGCTGCCCCTCAGCAAAATCATCAACAACAAAGAAGGGGGTACGCACAAGGAAATCAGTCTGGGGCATGGAATAAATACAGACAGGCGCCGGTGCAGTTTGATCCTGTTCCGGTACCATATGGGCAAATCTTACCATATGTACTTCAACAAGGATGGGTAGAGACCAGGCCCCTCAAACCAGTAATGCCGCCATATCCTCCTAATTATGATGCGAACGCTAAATGTGATTTTCATCAAGGGGCACCTGGCCACAACATCGAAAATTGTAAGGCTTTAAAATACAAAGTTCAAGAGCTCATGGATAAAAAACAGTTGCTCTTTAAAGAAAAGAAGCTCAATGTGACAACCAAGCCACTTCCTGGTCATACCGGCACTTCAATAAATGTTGTAGAAGAATCTCAAGGGTACGATCTTGTAGTACCCGGCGCAAAAAATATACAGATATGCAATAAATGAAATGCAATGCACAAATGTAAACAATGAAGCCGCCACCATACTTTATTTATCCCAATGAGGGGAAAGGAAAATAATGATAAAACCTTAAAAGTCGGGTTCGAGAGTTGGTTACATGAGGGGAAGGCGTTAACACCCCCTCATATCCGTTGTATTCAACGGGAACCATTTGAGGAATTTTGGTTTGCATAAACAGATATAAATGCATAAAAAGAAACTAACTACCACATATTGAACAGAAAAGGGAAAAAAAAGTTTTTTATTATTTGGCTTGACGAGAGAGGTTCTCGCTCCTACGTATCCTCCAAGTACAATGAGGAAGTCAAAGCTCACGTAGTTCTTCCTGAAAAGAAAGATTGTGTGTTGGTTGTTTATAGTGAACTATGCTTAGGTCGCATTCCACTGATACAACAGTATGCTTGTATGCTCGCTTCGGAGGCTTAAGCGTTTGTCTGTAGCAGGGGAATGAATAAAGCAACATCCACTTTAAGAAAAAAAAGAAGTTGAAAAAGATTTAACTACACAAGGGCAGTTGAAAAAGAGTTGACTGCACGGAAGGCAGGAAAAAGAATTGAAGTGAATTGAGTTTATTTTTTTAGATTTTAGAATTATTCAGTGAATGGGGATTGCACGCCACCACCAGATGTACGTCAGGGGTCGGGCTCATCCGGGCCGAGAAAGATGTACGTCAGACTCCCCCTTTTACCACTCAAGTTAAATTAAGATCCTTAATTAAAATGAGAATAGTGCACTGTCACGAGATGTACGTCAGAGACTGCACTACTCAGGCCGAGAAAGACGTACGTCAGACTCCCCTTTTTCACTTTAATTATTTAAGAAAATTAATTAAGAAAACCATTAATTAAGATGAGAATAGTACACCGTCACGAGATGTACGTCAGAGACTGTACTATTCAGACCGAGAAAGACGTACGTCAGACTCCCCCTTTTCACCTTAATTAATGAATCTTTATTTATTTTTAGTTATCTTTTTTTTTTTTTTTTTTTTAAAAAAAAAAAGAGCGAAAAACCAATCCAGAGAAAAAGGATAGAAGAATACCTGATGAAGTGACAGATGCATGTGAATATGAAATGCATGAGATGCAATGATGAGCATAAAGTATAGAATATATTGCGCAGTAATAAATTAAATACCGAAGTAAACATCAAATTAAAGTATTATTTTATCTTATTATTTTTATCTTAGCATCGAACTAAATTAAGCGGTAAAGAGAACTAAAGTATAAGATCGAAACATGAAAACGATAAAAACAAACGGGTTTTTTAGAAAAGCCCATGGGCTTTGAGCCAAGTCCGGGCGCGGCCCATAAAAGGGTAGAAAAAACAAAATCGTCGAAATGGGCCTAAAGCCCAAAATCCACTAGGCCCAACAGGGGGCGCCCCAAACAATGGGGGTGTGGATGGCATAACAAAAAAAACAAAACAAACAAAAAAAAAACAGATGATTGGGCTTAAGGCCCATTTTTTGCAAAGTTTCAAAGGGGGTACAGAGAACAATAGTGGGGGTACAGGTAACAAATCTCAAAAAAAAACAGAATCACAAAACTGGGCTTAAGGCCCAATATTCCAACCTCAGCTGGGAGGTGCAAAAAGCTGGGAGGTGCAAAAATCAAACAGGGGGAGTATGAAAAGTAATTTGGGCCTTGAAGGCCCAGTTTCACAATACCAAACAAAAAAACGGTGTATACAGTATAGAGGGGCTGCAGAAAACAAAATAGAAAGAAATGCAAGTCCAGCCCAACAAAAAACGGTTCGCCCAGTTCAATCCGGGTCGGACTAGTTCGACCCAATTGGGGATCCGATCCAAAACCCAGAGATCCGGTAGAACCACTATCCATCAGTCCAAGCCTGCACCTCACTCTATCGCCGTCTGATCAAATCTCATCGCGAGATCTGACGGCTCTAAACAAATCGAACCAGAGTGAGGGTCTATGGTGAACCCTCATCTCCTTCACTCAACAAAACGGCGCCGGTAACGGCTGCCTCCTCACCGGAGCCACACATAACTCGCAGGGACACCAAACAATGGTCCGAACAACTCAGAATCAAACGAAAAACACGAATATAACAAACACTTCAACAAATCGCGCAATCAAAAGGCAAATCGAACGAAAACGGAAATTTAAATCACAATAGAAATTATGTTTTCCACGTTGAAATCTTTCGAAATCAGTTAACGAAAAAGGTTTCGACAAGTTTCCAGTCATGAATTACAGTAAACCATGTGCAAAGAGTCCATGAACGCGCGCATCAACTACCTTCTGCTTGTTCTTGGCGATTCGGGATTTCGGATCCGAGACTCTCGGTGCCGTTTTCGGTGATTTTGAGAGTGATTGAGGGAGATTTGAACGGATGAAGAGGTTTAGAACGTTTGATTTAGCTAAGTTTCATGTTATTTGCCTCAATTTGTGGTGATTTTGAAGGAAAGGGAACTAGGGTTTTGTTGATTGAAAAGGGGGAGAGAACGGCGGAAGGGAGAAAGAAGAGAGTCTGATCTTTCTTTTGGTGACTTCTGAATGAATGAGTGACACATGGATAGGGTTTGCCTTTATACTCCCTCAATTAGGGTTAGCAAAATTGTAATAAAATGAGGTTTTGGAGGGTGTTTTAGTAAAAACAGAAAAGAGTAGGTGAATTTGATTTATTTTAATGTGAAAAAAAAATAAAATGTGAAGAAAATGAGGTGGCACCACTTGATTAGTCAAGAAAACTCTAAAGGGATAAAAAAAAGCAAAAATATTAAGTAAAAATGAATAAAAAGGTAAATAAAAATATAGAAAAAAGATAACAATGAAATATATACCTAAATAAAGAGATGAAAACAATTTTCAAATATTTTTGCTATTTTTCCATATAAAAAGGTAAATTGCTATATTTTAAAGAAAAAAGGAAAAAGGATAAATTGTAAAACAAAATTATCTAAAAATCTATTTTTTGGGTATTTCTTAATGAAAAAAAGAAATAATTTTTAAATAAAATATTTAATTTCAAAAGCGCAAAATTAGGGTATTACAGCTGCCCCTATTTAATTGTCTCATACTCGAATGCGTAAATAACTCGCGTCTTTACGTGTTCGAAGTAAAAGATAATTAAATACAAATGCCCCTAATTTTGTGGTGCGAATGTGATGTAATGATGATGAATGCATATGGAAGATGAATGTGGAAACATACCTGGAATGATTAGTAACTGAATACCTGAGAATGAAATGATCATTACCCGCTTTATGGGTGTATTGATCCATGAAAGAAAAAATGAAGTCTTCCCCCCCTCAGGGTACCTGAACTCCAAAACTGATCGTTACCACTTCACTGGTGTGTCGACCAGGAAAAGAAAAAAATGAAGTCTTTCCCCCTCAGGGTACCTGAACTCCAAAACTGATCGTTACCACTTCATTGGTGTGTCGACCATGAAAGAAAAAATGAAGTCTTCCCCCCTCAGGGTACCTGAACTCCAAAACTGATCGTTACCACTTCACTGGTGTGTCGACCATGAAAGAAAAATTGAAGTCTTCCCCCCTCAGGGTACCTGAACTCCAAAACTGATCGTTACCACTTCACTGGTGTGTCGACCATAAAAAGCTGAGTCGCCTCCCCTCAGGGTGCGTTATCTCAAAAACTGATCATTACCTCTTCTTCGGGTGTGTTGATCATATAAGAAAAATGAAGTCTTCTCCCCTCAGGGTGTCTGAACTCCAAAACTGATTCTGTAAAATGCTCCACTAACGCTTGATGTGTCTTTTAGTAAAGAAAACTTGTTGGGAGTCAAAATTGAATGCTCTGCCATTATCTTTGGCAAATTTCACGAGACAACTTGCTTAAAAACTATTTTTGCTGAAGAATTTAATCTATCAATCCACTGGAGATAACCATCTCGAACCAATCACTGAAGAACAGGTCTATTAAACTTTTGACTGGGAAAGTTGTATGTAGACCAATCTGCTGTAGGTAGTACTTGTCGAATTATTTACTGGGAAAGGATCATCAACCCTCTTTGAAAAGTATAGAGTGAAAATCCCTTTGACAAGGACGAAACTCTGTTGACCAACTCGCTGAACATCAGTGATAAGGATAGCACCAAATAAATTCACTGGGGATGCTTAAAGATTCACCAATCCTTCTTGCTGAAAATGCGGTGTTTCAACCGACTTACTGATGATGAACAATTATCAACTGCCTCATTGGGGAAAGAAACGATTTCTCCACCTTTCTCTTTGAGAATATGATGCACTGACTGATCTGCTTGGGGATGACACTTTGCTGACCAATTCATTGGGGAAAAAAAATTCATCGACCCTTCTTGTTGAGAAATTACAATTCAATCGTCTTGTTGGAGAATTAGGTCCGCAGACCTTTATTATTGAACAAGATATCCAAGTTCGCAACCTGTTAAGACAACATTTTAAACATGTACTTCATGAATGCATGTTTATGCACTTCTATTGCCTAAATGCAGAACTAATGCAGATGAAATATCAGATTATATGCAAGATTTGGTGTGATTCTTTTTATGCATGAACCTATATGCGAGAATGCATGAATATGCATGAATTTATGAGTTTATTTTGGGGAGAGTTTGAGTTTCCCGGCACCGAGAATTTGAGTAACTCCACTGAGATGAAAATCTTGAAATGTTGGCTGTGGTTATGGAATAAACATTCAGTCAAGTTTCCAAAAAGGATAGCAACCTTCTTCATGAAATGGAATCGAGGGATTGCCGTGATTTTTTTTGTGTTGGATTGGGGCAAATTAAAATATGCCGCTGGTTTCCCTTTAGATGTTTAAAAAATCAAAACAGTTTGTGATCTTTTCAAATGCTTTTATTTTTCACAATGTTTAAATGTTTTATTTGTAAAAAAAAAGAACAGCACAAACGTGTGCAATCAGAACATAAAAGCTAGCAGAGACAATACGATTGAAAGTGGAAATTTTATTCATTGCGCAAAAATGCGGAAAGTTTTTACAACTGGATGCTAATCCCTCGATGAGGTGATTGCAAATTGAAACTAAGATAATGGCAATGAAAAATAAATAAATTCCATGGAATCATAACAAAGTTGTCCTTCTCCATGAGCTCAACACCACAATATCTTGCTTTCAAGAAAGGAAATTGAACCAATCTTTTCCATCTGAAGCTTCGCCTTCCTGTTGATCAAGTGACGCAGTCTTATGCCTTCTTTTTCTTTTTTATGTCTCATTTTTTTGCATGAACCGCCCTTTCAGGTTTTCGATCCACCGAGACGCCCTCTTTTTTGACTAAGCCGCCTTTTCAGGTTTTCAGCTTGACGGGCAAATATATATATATTTTTTTTTTTATCATTTTTTTTTTTTTTTTTTTAGGCATAGTACTACTTGACTGCGTCAGAGTTCACTGGATGTGCAAACTCTTCACCGTCCATAGTTGCAAGGATCACTGCCCCACCGGAGAAGGCTTTCTTCACGACAAATGGTCCATCATAATTAGGAGTCCATTTTCCTCGTAAGTCTTTATGAACGGGCAGTATTTCTTTCAACACCAAGTCACCTTCCTTGAACTGTCTTGGACGGACCTTCTTATCAAATGCTCTCTTGACCCTTTGCTGGTACAACTGACCATGACACAAAGCTGTCATTCTCTTTTCTTCGATGACGTTGAGCTGATCAAGCCGATTCCGAACCCATTATGCTTCGTCGAGTTTGACATCTCTCAAGACTCTTAACGAAGGAATCTCAACTTCTAGTGGTAGTACCGCTTCCATACCATATACTAGAGAGAAAGGAGTTGCCCCTGTCGAGGTGCGAACTGTGGTTCTGTACCCATGGAGAGCATAAGGAAGCATGTCATGCCAGTCCCAAGATGAAGCGATGACCATTTGCCGCCTTTGGTTCAATCATACCAATCATATCCAGGCCCCACATAGCAAAAGGCCAAGGTGCTGTCATAACATGCAAAGGAGTAGGTGGAACATGAATCTTGTTCGCATAGATCTGGCACTTGTGACACTTTCTAGCATAACTGATGCAATCTGCTTCCATGGTCAACCAGTAATAGCCCGCGCGGAGGATTTTCTTTGCCATAGAGTGCCCGTTTGCATGGGTACCAAAAGCTCCTTCATGAATCTCTTCCATAAGCATGTCCGCTTCTCTCTTCTTTACACAACAGAGAAGGACCTTATCGTAGTTTCTTTTGTACAGCACTTCCCCATCCAGGAAAAAACCAGCTGCTAGCATTCTCAAAGTCTTCTTATCTTGTTCGGAAGCACCGGCAGGATATTCTTTGTTTTTGATCAATTTCTTGATATCATAATACCAAGGTCTTCCATCCTTCTCTTCCTCAACTGCCAAACAATAAGCGGGTTTTTCTCTACGCTCAATTGCTACACGAGGCACATGATTTGGATAACTTACTTTATACATGCTTGACAAAGTAGCTAAAGCATCAGCCAACTGATTCTCTTCTCTGGGAATATGATGGAAAGTGATAACATCAAAGTACTTCGTCATTTCCATAATATGATCCCGATATGGAATTAAATTAGGATGACGAGTTTACTAATCACCTCGGATTTGGTAGATAACCAGAGCGGAGTCTCCATACACTTCTAGGTTCTTGATCCTCAAATCAATTGCCCCTTCTAAACCCATAATACAAGCCTCATATTCAGCAATATTGTTGGTACAGTCAAACAACAACCTGGCTGTGAATGGTGTGTGAGTATTACGAGGATAGATTATAACAGCACCTATACCATGCCCCATAGCATTGGACGCACCATCGAACACAAGCTTCCACAAAGATCCTGGTTCTGGCCCTTCATTATCACCAATGGGAGGTTTTTCACTCAATGCCATGATATCTTCATCAGGAAAGTCAAAGCGCATAGGCTGATAATCATCTAAAGGCTGGTGAGCTAGATGCTCCGCTAGCACACTCCCTTTGATAGCTTTTTGTGTAACATACTGAATATCGTACTCAGACAACAACATCTGCCAACGGGCAATTCTTCCGGTTAAAGCAGGCTTCTCAAAAATGTATTTGATAGGATCCATCTTGGTGATCAACATAGTTGTATGACACACCATATACTGTCTCAAACGGCGAGCAGCCCAAGTCAAAGCACAGCAAGTCTTTTCAACTAGTGAGTAATTGATTTCACAGCTAGTGAATTTCTTGCTCAAGTAATAAACAGCATGCTCCTTCCTACCAGTTTCATCATGTTGTCCAAGTACACACCCCATGGATTCCTCTAGCACATGTAGGTACAAAATCAACGGCCTTCCAGGAACAGGCGGTATCAAGACTGGTGGCTCTTGTAAGTACTGCTTAATCTTTTCAAATGCCCTTTGGCAATCTTCATTCCATTCAACAGCCTGATCTTTTCTCAATAACTTGAAAATTGGCTCACAAGTTGCAGTAAGATGAGAGATAAACCTGGAGATGTAATTCAATCGCCCCAGGAAACCTCTGACTTCTTTCTCGGTTACCGGTGCTGGCATATTCTGAATTGCTTTGACTTTATCGGGATCAACCTCAATTCCTTTTTCACTAACAATGAAGCCTAGCAATTTGCCGGATCTGACACCAAATGTGCACTTGTTGGGATTTAACCGCAACTGATACTTTCTCAACCTTTCGAACAATTTCAGGAGATGTATCAAGTGTTCTTCTTCTGTTTGAGATTTAGCAATCATATCGTCCACATACACTTCTATCTCTTTGTGGATCATGTCATGGAAGAGAGTAACCATGGCACGTTGATATGTTGCCCCAGCATTCTTCACACCAAAAGGCATCACTTTGTAACAGAAAGTTCCCCACGGGGTGATAAATGTGGTTTTCTCCATATCTTCAGGCGACATTTTTATCTGATTGTAACTTGAGAAACCATCCATGAAGGAGAAAATCGGGAAACGAGCTGTGTTATCCACCAATACATCGATGTGAGGTAATGGGAAATCGTCTTTCGGGCTCGCTCTATTCAGATCCCGATAATCCACACACATGCGCACTTTACCATCCTTCTTCGGAACTGGCACTATGTTAGCAATCCATTCGGGGTACTTGGCCACCGCAAGGAAACCCGCGTCAAATTGCTTTCTGACTTCTTCCCTGATCTTGAGAGCCATGTCAGGTCTAGTTCTTCTCAACTTTTGCTTTACCGGAGGACATTCAGGCTTGAGCGGAAGCTTGTGTTCAACTATGTTGGTATCCAAACCGGGCATATCCTGGTATGACCATGCAAACACATCCACATACTCTCGAAGCAGCTTGATCAGACTTTCTTTCACATCTGGCTGTAGGGAGGCACCTATTTTGACCTCTTTTTTATCCTCTTCAGTCCCCAGATTAATCACATCCACTGGTTCCTGATGAGGTTGAATCATTCTTTTCTCTTGATCCAACATTCGAGCTAACTCTTCTGGTAATTCATAGTTATCCTCTCCATCCTCTTCAGCTTGATTAATTGGGAGATCGAAGTCATGAAGATTTACAGCACTGTTATGATTCATGGATTCATTTCTGCATGATTTAATTTTATTGATTTAGATTTGAATGCAAAAGTGTTTTTATGAAATGCAAGAAATTATTGCCATTTTTATAATTTATCTTTTTTTTTTTTTTTAAAACTGTAAAAAGAAGAATAAATAAGACAGAAATTGCACAAGAAGTACTTTTTCATTAATTGCAAACTAGACATTAAAACAAAGTGGCCCTACAAGCACGACCATTTGTTCTGGGCTGAACAAAGGTGTTTTGAAAGGAAAACAAATTACTTTGAAATAAAAACAACTTCAGGGATTCCAACAGCTGTCCAATTAGTGAGCACAGTCTCTGGAGAACACCGGCGCACCCAATCCTGGTTCTTTCCAACAGCCTCGTTGTCATCAACCATAGCAATATGACCATCAACACGGTAACCCGCACTACAGAAAGTATCTTCAATCCTTGGAATCTTGTCTTGTACCTTTTTTCTGAGTTGCTATCCCTTTGGACGACTGATAACCCAAACCGAAGCGATCCTTCTTCTCAGACAAAACCAACATCTGCCCCAGACCAGTAGGAAGTCCTTCTTCTAAGGCTACCTTCAAGCTTTTTAAAGAAGTAACGGGTTTCTTTTCTTTCCAACCGTCACTTTCAGGTTTTGCAAGGGTGACACTTGCAACTTCCAAAGCTTGGAAAGGAATTTCTACAGCACCTTCCTCATTTTCAACATACCTGAACGAGGTCAACTGGCTCACCAAAGTATCCTCTTCACCAGACACAATTATCAATTTGTTATTGGACACAAACTTGAGCTTTTGATGGAGGGTTGAAGTTACAGCACCAGCAGCATGAATCCATGGCCGCCCCAACAAACAACTGTAAGATGGATTGATATCCATGACTTGAAAAGTTATATTGAACAGTTGTGGACCAATAAATATTGGCAGCTCTATTTCTCCAATCACCTCTCTTTGAGACCCATCGAAGGCTTTGACAATCAAATTGCTTGGCCTTAGTGTTGGTCCAAGCAGGGAAAGTTTCATCAAGGTGGACTTAGGCAGAACATTCAATGAAGAGCCAGTATCAACCAAAACTCGAGCAATATTGTTGTCTTGACACCTCATAGAAATGTGTAAAGCTCTATTGTGTGTATACCCCTAAGAAGGTAGCTACGATTCAACAAAACCCAAACATCTACTAGTTGTGATATTATTGACCACCCCATCAAACTGATCGACTGTGATGTCTTGATTCACATGGGCCATATTCAGAAGTTTCAACAAGGCTGTCCTATGGGCCTCAGAATTCATCAATAAAGACAAAATGGAGATCTTGGAAGGTGTCTGGTTCAACTGGTCCACAACCTTGTAATCACTTTTTCGGATGATCTGGAGAAATTCATCAACCTCCTCTTGCTTATCTTTCTCTTTAGACGACTCAGCACTAGTGTCAACAGCTGGTGAACTCTTAGTTGGTGATGGAGAGGACGTAAAAGCATTCTTTGCAGATATTTCTGGAGAGTATACCCTACCAGTTCTTGTTATCTTACCGGGCCCATCAATACTAGTCACTCCTCGTTCAGGAATCACTACAGGCTTCCCTTGTACATAAGCAGATGTACTGTAATTCCACGGAACAGCCTTAGTGCTTTCATAAGAAAATGGTGCAGGTATTTGAATGATAAGAGGCTCTTTTTTGCGACAAGGAACCTCTATCTCCAATTTCCTATACAAGATCTCAATTGGTCCCACACTCTTCTCATGCCCCTGTTGATCAACAGTGGCGACCAAATCTTCCTTCTTTGAATAACCCACCTGAACCAGGCCCTGGTCCATTAATTGTTGCAAACATTCTTTCAACTCCAAATAATGATCCGGATCAATCTGACATTCTTCACAATCAGGGTGCAGGTTCACAAATTCTTCATAATTCAACAACATTTCCCGGACAGAGGACAAAGGAGTTCTTATCAACGAAACATCCCTTATCAGATTTCCGCCACTCTCAACACAACTCACATTGCCTGTTGGGTGCTTAGGCAATGGATCGTTAGTCACATTGGGCCCACTTTCTTTAAAAGACAAATCATTGTCATCAATCAGATCCTGTACTTTGTGCTTAAAAGCTCTACAATTATCAGTATTGTGACCCACAGGACCAGCATGATAGTCACATTTTGCATTAACATCATACCAAGTAGGGAATGGTGGGACCATAGCCTTCAAAGGTTTGGGCGTCACTTTACCACTATGAATCAAATAGGGAAGCAATTGACTATATGACATAGGGATTGGATCGAAAACCCTACGAACTGGAGGAGGATTCTGTTTCGGTGGTGCCTGTTGCTGGTGTTGAGGCACTGGATTCATTGGATTCTGATATTGATAATTGGGAAACTGTTGGTGCTGTGCGGCAGCTAAGTACGGAATGGGAAAGTAAGGGAACTGGACAGGTGCTGTAGGCTGTCCTCGACTACCCCTTGAAGATATGGCGTTAGCTTCACCTTCTTTTTTTCTGTTAAAGCCACCACCAGGCTTCCTTGCATTGTTACTTGATGAACCTGCAGCAGATGCAATCTTCCCATTCTTGATCCCCATTTCGACCCTTTCGCCAACTCGAACCAAATCGGGAAAGTCAGAGGAGGAAGTACTTACCAACCTTTCAAAGTAGGTTCCTTGCAGAGTATTGGTAAACAAGTCCACAAGTTCCGTCTCTAAGAACGGAGGACGTACTTGGGAAGCTAAAGCTCTCCATCTTTGAGCATAGACCTTGAAAGATTCACCCTCCTTCATAGTGGTATTTTGGAGCTGAGTGCGGCTAGGAGCCATATCCATATTATACTGGTAATGTTTGATAAAAGCATTGGCCAAATCCCTCCACGAAAGGATGTTGCCTTTTTCAAGTTGCATGTACCAGTTGAGAGGCACATTAGCTAGACTGTCTTGGAAACACTGGATCATCAACTTGTCATCATGAGCATAAGAGCCCATCTTTCTGACATACATAACCAGATGATTCTTCGGGCAACTCAAACCCTTATACTTCTCGAAATCAGGCATTTTGAACTTTGGTGGAAGCACAAAATCGGAAACCAAGTACATCTTCGAGAAATCCAACGGATCATTACCTGTTTCTACCAGATTCAACCTCTCCTCTAGAGCCTGATATTTTTGTTCCAACTGAGGAGCAGAATCAACCTTTTGCTCATTAACCTGGGGTACCATTCCTTGGTATGCAAATCTAGGCCCATGATGGTCAGGACCTTGATAAGCATCCCTAGGATCCTCAAATGCGTCTTGGTTTAGGTCAATCACCTGTTGTACCGTGCTGACCCTAACAGGAGTTTCAACAAGTAGAGCAGATGTCGCCGCCACATATCCTTGCGGGACATAACCCTTAGGTAGACCAAAAGTAGGCCAATCATAACCAGCAGAGGCATTTCCTTGAGTAACAGTAACTGCAGGCGCGGGAACCTCAACCATCCTTGGTTGCATATTCATATTTGCCAACATCTCCAGGACCCGATCTAGCTTTCCACCCAATTGGGTCACTTGTCCACCCATCTGGGTAACCTCAGCCTGGAGCGCATCGTGCTTCTCTTGCCAATTGTCCATAATGTGATGAGCAACTCTTCTTGTAAAATAACGATGCCGAGAAGGTAGCTGTTGGAATGAATGAATGGAAATAAGATATTTGATCTATGAAAATGCATGCAAGTGTGTATATATGCTTTTAATTCGTGTATGTATTTTTATTAAAGCTCTTTTTTTTTAGGGAACCTCTTGATGCGTAAGGTTATAAACATTTGGGATACAAGCGCGGAGCGAATTAATACTTTTAGAAACACCATATAACTCACAAAAGAAACTTGCACGAATAACTTTGAAGTCGATACAATCATCAGGATATCAAACGGTCACTTTAATCATTGATAATAGAAGATAATCATTACAAGAGTCATTACATACTTTGAATAGAGAATAAATATTACAAGCCTTAACAGAATACGAAATAAATTATTTCAAGCCTTAATAATATAAAGATAAAAAAAAATTACAAGTATTGCGAGTGCAAATAAATTGCTGCAAGCCTTGCATATTATTACATCACCACCACGAAGACATAAGAAGTCAAATGACAATCTTCTGAGCTTGTTCGAGTTCTATCTTGTAACCATCCAATAGCCTTCTGAACTTCTTGACAAACTTGACTACTCTTTTATTAGCCGTCCCCACACAAAGACCAACTTCAGTGTCATCCAATTCATTAGGTAACGTTTCCATGAAATCATTAAAGAGGGTTACCAACCTAACCAAACTGTCCTGAGCTACCCTTGCACGATGACAATTCAAGATGAAATACTTTTTACTTGATTCGCGCAACGCTTCTAGTTGATCACGCAACTTTCCCATATCATGATGGTATTGCTCGTGTAGAGTATCAATGGAGTTTTGAAGTTTCATGACACTGTCATCAAGCTGAGCTGATATTTGTTTTTGTAGTTCAAGGGCTTCCATATACTCTGCCCTCTCTGCTTGCCAAGCTCTCTCAATTTTTTATCCCTCAAAGCTTCAGAATATTTTTCAGCAGCTTTTTCCATATCAGATTGATATTTCCTTTTTTGATTGTTTTGAGTCCGCGAAGCTTTTTGACTGGACGCCATCATCTTGTCAATAGTGACATTTGCAGCTTCTACCTTGGCTCTTTCCATCCGGATCTCTTTTTCTTGAAGCTCTTTCCTCTGTTTTTCTCTTATGAGATTCCTCTCACCTAGCCTTTCTTGTTCTTTCTTAAACCAGGCCGCCTGCTTCTCATTTTCCTCTTGGTATTTACTGCACCTTTCTCGGAATCTGTTGCATTCAGCAGACAAGCTTGAGTTCTTTTCTTGAAGATCCTTAATCGTTGCTTCCATAGCTTCGATCTTTTCTGAAGAAGCAACCTCACCAAGTTCCGGCTCTTGACTTTCAAAGGGAACCACATCAATGTAAGGCATTTTAATTATCTCAACCCGCATTTTTACCCATTGAGTATATTCTGGAGTAGCCCTACAATTATATTGACCCATCACTTTTCTGTTCACATGTTTCCAAGCCCTCTTGATTCGATCCCAGAGTTCAGGATCATCAGCCTCATTAGAAAGAACAAACTCTTGAATCTCATTAGCTTTTGGCCCTATCGGAGCATCTACAAGATATCCCAACTGGCGGAGAACCAAAGTAGGATTGTAATTAATGCACCCTTGTGTCCCTACCAGAGGAACATTAGGAAAAGATCCGCATTTAAGGAGAACCATGGGAAATTCCCACTTCCTATCATACCAACGGATATCCCTCTCAGTCAGAGCAGTGAATTTCACAGACCACTTCACACCATCATCGTACAAGAAAGGGCCTTTCTCAGGAAGATGTAATTTCAACCACTTTTGGATCAATGGAGCACAACACATTATCTTTCCTCCCCTTCCCTTCTTGTTTTTATCATAGACCATATAGAGAAAGTCAGCTAGAAGAGCAGGTATCGGATTACCAGTAACAAAGACACCCAAAGCCGGCACACTGATGAAATTATCATAGCTAGGAAACATAACTAAACCATAAATCAAGAGTGCTAGAATAGCGAGATGAGCTTTCACATTTCCTTCTTTCAACACCTTTTCAGCTTTTGCCTCTAAGTTTCTCCTCGACATACCCACTTCTTTTCCTCGGAATTCCCAAAGAGACTCCACTTCATTCTCATTAAGATGTAGAGCTTTAGCGATCCCTGATGTACTTGGAGCTTTCCTCATGTAACAACTTCCCTCTTCTATTTTGATACCCAAAAGATACTCAAACTCCTCTATCGTTGGAGAAATTTGAAAATCTTGAAAGGTAAAACAACGAAGTGAAGGATCAAAGAACTGCAACAGAACGTTTAACTAAGTAACATCAACCTTGGTAGTCAACAAATCAAGAATCAAACCATAATCACTCTTAACGCTATCCCTTTTTATAGCAGTCAACTTATCCTTCATTACCTCCAAACTCTTCAACACCGGAACATGAAAACCATAGGTGAAAGTATTTCTCCGCGGAGGCGCCATGATCCCTAATGCTTAAAACCTTACTTTTCTTTAGTTTCCTAAAAATAAAAACTTTACTTTGGTGAGTACATGATCAAATGTGTATGTATGTGATGGATGTATGAATGCAAAAATGCATGGACATGATCAGAGTAACATTGTATCATCTGGCGAATGTAACCTCAAAGTCACCAATCTTTCATATTCACAACAGTTGGGTTCTTTTCAAAGTGGAATCTCTGAGGCCAAAAGTTCAAAGTTACCTGTAACCCATCCCTCTCACATGTTGTTCTAGGTTGACACGGTTACCCAAAATCCTTGATTACTTTTTCCCAAAAAGCAACCTCATCTGGGCGAGATTATAACGCCAACTGGATGAGTCAACATCATAACCTCAACACGGGTTCTAAACGGTGGTCCCTAGACAAAAGTTCGGATACCCAGACTGGATAAAAGGTCCCCAGAGTCCTGGACCCAACACAAAGCAGCTAGCGCTCAAAGACGTACGTCAGAGAACCCAACCGCCTCGAGAGAGTCTACTCTGGTCGGAATTTTCATGTCGGCGCTCAAAGCTGTACGGTAGAGAACCCAACATAAAAACCCCTCAACTAGCCCTAAGCTTTTCTCAAGCTCTGGTATGGAGCTTCGCACAGTAACCCAGAACCAAGCCATAAAGGCAAAAGAAAAAAAAAAGAGTAGAAGAGAAGACAAATCCAGCAAATCCAGCCAGTTCAATATTTTGCGGTAAAGTAAAAGATAGGACAGATACGGCTAACCTGGAATAAGCAAACCAAAAGCCCCAAATTAGGCTTAACTCACTATACAAGTGTCCCCAGTGAAGTCGCCAGCTGTAGTACCCGGCGCAAAAAATATATAGATATGCAATAAATGAAATGCAATGCACAAATGTAAACAATGAAGCCGCCACCATATTTTATTTATCCCAATGAGGGGAAAGGAAAATAATGATAAAACCTTAAAAGTCGGGTTCGGGAGTTGGTTACATGAGGGGAAGGCGTTAACACCCCCTCATATCCGTTGTATTCAACGGGAACCATTTGAGGAATTTTGGTTTGCATAAACAGATATAACCGAATAAAAAGAAACTAACTACCACATATTGAACAGAAAAGGGAAAAAAAAGTTTTTTATTATTTGGCTTGACAAGAGAGGTTCTCGCTCCTACGTATCCTCCAAGTACAATGAGGAAGTCAAAGCTCACGTAGTTCTTCCTGAAAAGAAAGATTGTGTGTTGGTTGTTTTTAGTGAACTATGCTTAGGTCGCATTCCACTGATACAACAGTATGCTTGTATGCTCGCTTCGGAGGCTTAAGCGTTTGTCTATAGTAGGGGAATGGATAAAGCAACATCCACTTTAAGAAAAAAAAGAAGTTGAAAAAGATTTAACTACACAAGGGCAGTTGAAAAAGAGTTGACTGCACGGAAGGCAGGAAAAAGAATTGAAGTGAATTGAGTTTATTTTTTTAGATTTTAGAATTATTCAGTGAATGGGGATTGCACGCCACCACCAGATGTACGTCAGGGGTCGGGCTTATCCGGGCCGAGAAAGATGTACGTCAGACTCCCCCTTTTACCACTCAAGTTAAATTAAGAACCTTAATTAAAATGAGAATAGTGCACTGTCACGAGATGTACGTCAGAGACTGCACTACTCAGGCCGAGAAAGACATACGTCAGACTCCCCTTTTTCACTTTAATTATTTAAGAAAATTAATTAAGAAAACCATTAATTAAGATGAGAATAGTACACCGTCACGAGATGTACGTCAGAGACTGTACTATTCAGACCGAGAAAGACGTACGTCAGACTCCCCCTTTTCACCTTAATTAACTAAACTTTTAAATAAATATCCATTGATTAGGATGAGAATAGTACACCGTCACGAGATGTACGTCAGAGACTGTGCTATTCAGGCCGAGAAAGACGTACGTCAGACTCCCCCTTTTCACCTTAATTAAGGAATCTTTATTTATTTTTAGTTATCTTTTTTTTTTTTTTTTAAAAAAAAAAAAAGAGCGAAAAACCAATCCAGAGAAAAAGGATAGAAGAATACCTGATGAAGTGACAGATGCATGTGAATATGAAATGCATGAGATGCAATGATGAGCATAAAGTATAGAATATATTGCGCAGTAATAAATTAAATACCGAAGTAAACATCAAATTAAAGTATTATTTTATCTTATTATTTTTATCTTAGCATCGAACTAAATTAAGCGGTAAAGAGAACTAAAGTATAAGATCGAAACATGAAAACGATAAAAACAAACGGGTTTTTTAGAAAAGCCCATGGGCTTTGAGCCAAGTCCGGGCGCGGCCCATAAAAGGGTAGAAAAAACAAAATCGTCGAAATGGGCCTAAAGCCCAAAATCCACTAGGCCCAACAGGGGGGCGCCCCAAACAATGGGGGTGTGGATGGCATAACAAAAAAAACAAAACAAACAAAAAAAAAACAGATGATTGGGCTTAAGGCCCATTTTTTGCAAAGTTTCAAAGGGGGTACAGAGAACAATAGTTGGGGTACAGGTAACAAATCTAAAAAAAAAACAGAATCACAAAACTGGGCTTAAGGCCCAATATTCCAACCTCAGCTGGGAGGTGCAAAAATCAAACAGGGGGAGTATGAAAAGTAATTTGGGCCTTGAAGGCCCAGTTTCACAATACTAAACAAAAAAACGGTGTATACAGTATAGAGGGGGTGCAGAAAACAAAATAGAAAGAAATGCAAGTCCAGCCCAACAAAAAATGGTTCGCCCAGTTCAATCCGGGTCGGACCAGTTCGACCTAATTGGGGATCCGATCCAAAACCCAGAGATCCGGTAGAACCACTATCCATCAGTCCAAGCCTGCACCTCACTCTATCGCCGTCTGATCAAATCTCATCGCGAGATCTGACGGCTCAAAACAAATCGAACCAGAGTGAGGGTCTATGGTGAACCCTCATCTCCTTCACTCAACAAAACGGCGCCGGTAACGGCTGCCTCCTCACCGGAGCCACACAGAACTCGCAGGGACACCAAACAATGGTCCGAACAACTCAGAATCAAACGAAAAACACGAATATAACAAACACTTCAACAGATCGCGCAATCATAAGGCAAATCGAACGAAAACGGAAATTTAAATCAAAATAGAAATTATGTTTTCCACGTTGAAATCTTTCGAAATCATTTAACGAAAAAGGTTTCGACAAGTTTCCAGTCATGAATTACAGTAAACCATGTGCAAAGAGTCCATGAACGCGCGCATCAACTACCTTCTGCTTGTTCTTGGCAATTCGGGATTTCGGATCCGAGACTCTCGGTGCCGTTTTCGGTGATTTTGAGAGTGATTGAGGGAGATTTGAACGGATGAAGAGGTTTAGAACGTTTGATTTAGCTAAGTTTCATGTTATTTGCCTCAATTTGTGGTGATTTTGAAGGAAAGGGAACTAGGGTTTTGTTGATTGAAAAGGGGGAGAGAACGGCGGAAGGGAGAAAGAAGAGAGTCTGATCTTTCTTTTGGTGACTTCTGAATGAATGAGTGACACATGGATAGGGTTTGCCTTTATACTCCCTCAATTAGGGTTAGCAAAATTGTAATAAAATGAGGTTTTGGAGGGTGTTTTAGTAAAAACAGAAAAGAGTAGGTGAATTTGATTTATTTTAATGTGAAAAAAAATAAAATGTGAAGAAAATGAGGTGGCACCACTTGATTGGTCAAGAAAACTCTAAAGGGATAAAAAAAAAGCAAAAATATTAAGTAAAAATGAATAAAAAGGTAAATAAAAATATAGAAAAAAGATAACAATGAAATATATACCTAAATAAAGAGATGAAAACAATTTTCAAATATTTTTGCTATTTTTCCATATAAAAAGGTAAATAAATATATTTTAAAGAAAAAAGGAAAAAGGATAAATTGTAAAACAAAATTATCTAAAAATCTATTTTTTGGGTATTTCTTAATGAAAATAAGAAATAATTTTTAAATAAAATATTTAATTTCAAAAGCGCAAAATTAGGGTATTACAGATCTAATCAAGGAGGTGTCTCAAATAAAGACTCCCATGTCCGTAATCAGGGAAAAGTTGATTGGTTATGATGTGTTTGGAGAAACGCATTCCCATTGTGACATCTGCGCAACAAACCCGAGCCATTGTCAGAAGATGAAAGCATGCTTACAACAGATGATGGATCAAGGCTTGGTTCTAATCGGGTACTCAAAGGCTGATACATGTGTTGCCACTTTGGAATCTCAAAGTCCAACACCTATTGAGATCTCTTACATAAGGAAGGAGACACGTGTTTCCACCTTGGAATCTCAAGGTCCAGCACCTATTGAAATCTCTTACCAAAGGAAGGAGACACATATACCTGTAAAATCGGTAGAACCCATAGTATTCCATGTGCCTACACCATTTCCTTTCGAAAACACAAAGGAGGTACCATGGAATTATGAGAACGCTGCTTATATGGGAGGAAAACTGCTATCCAAGATAGAACCTGATGTCATCAATATAACAGGTATAGGAGGCATAACAAGAAGTGGCAGAATCTATGCCCCGGAGTTGGCCAAGGGGAATGCAAGCACCTCAACCCCTCCTAAAGAGAAAAGTACTGTACCTCAGGAAGAAGCTGAAGAGTTCTTGAGGATCATCAGAAAAATTGACTACAAGATAGTTGACCAGCTGGGTCAAACACCATCCAAGATTTCTATGTTGTCTTTACTTCTTAGCTCTGAAGCTCACCGAGAAGCATTGTTAAAGGTCTTAAACGACTCTCATGTGGCAAAAGACATCCCTGTTGATCAATTTGATGGGGTGGTTGGTAATATCACTGCAAGCAGATGTCTCGGGTTCACAGATGATGAGTTAACCCCAGGTGGAATTTATCAGAACAAAGCCCTACACATCTCGGTGAAATGTTTGGATACTACTCTGTCCAAAGTATTGATAGATACAGGTTCGTCCCTAAATGTGATACCTAAAAGAACCTTATTGCAATTGACAAAAGATGATGCATCAATGAGGCCAGGTACCTTAGTGGTAAAAGCCTTCGACGGATCCAGAAGGGCAGTGCTAGGGGAGGTCGACTTACCTATGTTAATTGGTCCTAAGCTCTTCACTATCACTTTTCAAGTCATGGACATTAAGCCAACTTACAGCTGTCTTCTCGGACGACCTTGGATCCATGCTGCTGGTGCTGTCACTTCCACACTGCATCAGAAACTCAAATTCATAGCCGGCGATACACTGGTCATTGTTTGTGGCCAAGAGGACCTAATGGTGAGCCACCTCTCATCATTCTAATACATAGATGGAGGCGAAGGAGGCGAGGAAACTTCTTTCCAAGCGGTAGAGATTGCTACTGTCACAACCATGGGCTCAAAAAATGCTTGTGTTAAAAAGACGAGCCTGCCCTTGACTTCTTGGAAAGCTATGAAGGAAGCCTTGGAAGGGTGTAATCCCGAAGGATGGGGCAAGCTGCCGGACATTCCGGAAAAGAAAGACCGTTTCGGGCTTGGGTATCAACCATCAGAGACCGCAGTTCAAAAGAAAGGCAAGGAGAGAATCCCGACCATCAATGAGGCATTCAGCAGTGCCGGATTCAATCAAAATGAAGAAGTGGTCGATATTGAAGATGCTGATGAAGGAATACAAGATCTGGTCTATCACTGCAATCCAGACAAGGCTCTCAACAACTGGAAGGCCGTAGAGATTTCGGAGATATTTTATATTTCTAGTAATTTTCTGTTTTGAAATAAAATCCTATGCTCTGCCCAAGGCATAAGGATAATATTTATAAGGCCCCCTTATGTTTCAATTATTTATCTATCAATAATAAAGATGCATTTTGTGTTCATTAAAAAGCTCCTTTTTCCTTTCGTGTCTTTTAAAAATGGCAACACTGTCTTCATTCATAAAGTCTTCAATCATGTCCATCATTCTAAATAAAAAAATCATCTTCATGCAGATCAATAAATAAATTCACTGAAAATAATGTTGTTACAATCCCTTGCGACCTTGAGTTCTCAATTGACCAAGCCGAATAAGGTGATGAGGACGATGGTGAACTTCCAGAAGGGTTAACACGCCTCCTAGAGCAAGAGAAGAAAGTAATCTAACCCCACGAATAATTAATAGAAATTATCAACTTGGGGACGGATGAAGACAAAAAAAAAAAACAAAGTGGGCGCCTCCTTGAAAGAGGATGTGAAAGAAAAGTTGATCGAGTTGTTACGTGAATATGCAGATGTGTTCGCTTGGTCATATCAAGACATGCCCGGATTAGATACTGACATCGTTGTCCACAAATTGCTGCTTAAGCCGAAATGCCCACCTGTGCAGCAAAAGTTGAGGAGGACCAAACCCGAGATGGCCCTCAAAATCAGAGATGAAGTCAAAAAACAATTCGACGCTGGTTTCCTAGCAGTTGCTAAGTATCCTAAATGGGTCGCCAACATCGTGCCTGTTCCGAAGAAAGATGGCAAGGTCCGAATGTGTGTAGATTACCAGGATCTGAATAGAGCAAGTCCAAAAGACGATTTCCCGTTACCTCACATCGACATACTAGTGGATAATACAGCCCAGTTCTCAGTCTTCTCCTTTATGGACGGATTCTCCGGTTATAATCAAATCAAGATGGCTCTAGAAGACATGGAGAAAACAACATTCATCACCCATGGGGAACTTTCTGCTACAAAGTCATGCCTTTCGGATTAAAGAACGCCGGGGCAACATATCAAAGGGCCATGGTAACTCTCTTTCACGACATGATACACAAAGAAATAGAAGTCTATGTTGATGATATGATTGCCAAATCCCAAACAGAAGAAGAGCACCTGATTCATTTACAAAAGTTGTTCGATCGATTGAGGAAATTCAGACTACGGTTAAATCCTAACAAATGCACATTCGGCGTTAGATCAGGCAAACTACTAGGGTTTATAGTCAGCCAAAAGGGAATTGAAGTCGATCCAGACAAGGTCAAGGCTATACAAAATATGCCTGCACCAAAATCCGAGAAGGAAGTTCGTGGATTTCAAGGAAGGTTGAATTACATTGCCCTGTTCATATCACACCTCACAGCAACGTGTGAACCTATATTCAAGTTACTAAGGAATAATCAAACTATTCATTAGAATGGGGATTGCCAAGAGGCTTTTGATCAAATCAAAAAATATCTACAAGAGCTGCCAATCTTGGTACCTCCTGTTCATGGGAGACCCCTCATTATGTACCTGACAGTACTTGAAGGATCAATGGGTTGTGTACTGGGGCAGCAAGATGAAACAGGAAGAAAAGAGCACGCCATCTACTTCTTGAGCAAAAAGTTTACTGATTGTGAATCAAGGTACACACCGCTTGAGAAGACTTGTTGCACTCTAGCATGGGCAGCCCGGCGCCTAAGGCAGTATATGTTGACTCACACTACTTGGTTGATATCAAAAATGGACCCCATCAAGTACATTTTTGAGAAGCCCGCTCTAACTGGGAAGATTGCACACTGGGAAGATTGCTCTAACTGGGAAGATTGGTTGATATCAAAGTGAACTATTACAATGAAGCGCCATGAATAAGGGTACATCGCAAAGACGAGCCTACAGTAAGTACACTCGAAGGAGAAGCGGATGATAAACCTTAGTTCCATGACATCAAACAATATCTTGAGACAGAAGTTTATCCAGAAAATGCATCAGCTACAGACAGGAAAACCCTAAGAAGGTTAGCATCGCAGTTCTTTCTAGATGGAGATGTTCTTTACAAAAGGAATCATGATATGGTCCTGCTCAGGCGTGTGGACAAACAGGAGGCCGTCATGATCGTCAATGAAATTCATGAGGGATCCTTTGGGACCCATGCCAATGGGCATTGTTAGCCCATATTTTGGTTAAGTCAAAATATGCCCTAATTATTCTTTAAATATTATTATTAAACCTGTTAATTATGGAAATTAATGTTTCCAAATTATTAATGATGCAATAAAGGTTTAAAGTGATATATTTAAATAATATTCTCATTTGAGAACATTTTAAGATCTCAGGAGATGGAAAATATTTACAAGTCTAGGGAATCAATCAAGACTTGGTTCGAGTTATCAAACAATTCGATTGGTATTCAAGGGTTACTCGAACTCGAAGACTATTTAGAGACTTAACATATTTCAGCATTTTCTGAAGATTCAAAATTCAAACCATTGCAACGTTTCATTCAAAAATGGCAACTATTGGCATTTAGGAATGAAGATCAGATGGCAAGACACTTGTCAAATGGATGTTAGTTAGTCGTTACTAATTAGCCTTAGTTTTTATCTATAAATACTAGTTCATTTGATGTAATTATCATCACAATCTCTCATACTACAAACCTTACACATTCTGAGTATCCAAGCGTTCGAGTGAAAGGAATAGACAAGGCAACAATGTATGATCTTGTGATCAAACTCTTTTAAATTCATGCAATTTACATGCTTTCATTTACATTCTTTGCCTTTTAATTCATTGAATTATTTATTTTTCTTGTCAATACGTACTCATTCTGAGTATTTTTACATTTCTTGTCAAGCAAGTCACATTTTATTTACTTTCTTTTACTTTTTCAAATCAAACTTGTTCATTTGCGTTAATGAACATTGCTCATAATGCCATCCCATCCTTGGGGGAGAACAATATTTTTCATGTAACCAAGGTCTACCCAAATACACTTGACCAGTGTCTGTTATGTTAATGTTTATAAATGAAAATCCAGTATCCATCGATAAAGATGAGCGCTTTTGAGCTGTGATATAGCCCAAATTTTGGGCTAACGACTTTAGAACCCAACCTTGCATCAATTGAATCAAAAGTAAGCCATGGTTTATTAATTAGCAACAAGTAATCATGATTATGTTGATGTGAAATGAATAATTCAAATGTTGTTTGTTAGTTAGTATAACTGTCCATGACAGTAGGGAAGTTAGTTTAGGAGAGTTATTAGCTAAGTTGTTAATAGATGAGTATTGTTAGTTAGGTTGTTACTTAGTGTGCAAGTAACACACTAGCAATGTAACTCTCCATTCATAATGCAATAAATGCACAAACATGTCCCGAGATTCTCTAGTTGGTCTCTCAAGCATTGCAAACTAGCGGTTGTTTACCAAAAATCAGTGTAAACAAATTGGCACGCCCAGTGGGACTGGTTTTGTGCGTTTTATTTTCAAAATCTTCTCAAAAAATTTTCTTGAAAATTTTATTGTGTTTTGGAAAATTGTGTGTTGCTTTCAAAGAAATTACATCGTTTAGTGCATGCAATTGAGAAGTGGTAGGATGATCGACGATTTGTGTATCAATAGATTTGATTGACCCCAAGTGCACAGTCTCGTCGTGTAGTTTTAAAAGATATCGAATCCACAGGGACCAATAATCGAACTACCGTATTTCTACCGTTACGGTGTAAATCTAAGGCTAATGAATTTTAGGGTTTGTTTAGAATTTTAGAAATTAAAGAAATTAAATTTAAGAGTTTAAATTAATTAAATAAAAGCGGGATATCGGTATGTAACTTAATTAACCATCGGGAATTTAATGAATTAATAGCGCGCGTGAAAAGGGTTTATTTTTCAGAAGAACTTTCTCGATTTAAAGGTCTAAACCTCACACTCTCGTTTTGTTGATAAAAACCATACAATCTAGACTAGGGGTTTTGCTGTCACTTTTATACCACCTCAGTTTCGAAAGTATATTTTGAAAATCAATTAGTTCTAATTAATCCTAACGTGGCTCTCGCTCGTTCAAAGATTAATATCAAATTCCTACTATCTAGTTAAAACCTCAAACTCTCGCTCTATTGATTTTAACTTTAGTTGCTTTGTTTTTCTCACTCAAAGCATAGGAGTTTTAAAATTAGGAATTCGAATAAGAAAAATAGTTTAAGTGCGCGCGCTAAATCATCATTAAACTCCCTTCGGAGAATTAGTTTACATACCGATATCTAGGAGATTTAGCTAGACATAATTAAGAAATTAAATAAACAAAAACAGTAAATTAAATTAAACATAAATAAATAATTAAATAAAAACATTAAATAAAAACCTGGAGAGAATTGCTGAATAAACTTGCTTGAATTAAAGAAGGTAAAATTCTTGACAGGGAATTGAAAACGGGATTAAAATCGGACTTTCGATGTGGAAGAACCGAGACAGTTTACAATGCGGGGAATTTAAACTGACTGAAATAAAAGAAAATAAAGCGTAGTCTGATCTGAGAATCAAGCTTCTATTTATAGAGGATTTTTAACTTCTACGATCCATGAAAATAGGAAGGGATAAGCTCATATTTGATATCATCCAATTGCCACACGATAGGAACAGAAAACGGATCAGACGAATGCCACTTCCCCACTTCTCGCAAAAATCTGTTTCAATTGGTTTGGGCTTGGTGGCGCCCGCCACCACTTCTGTGGCGCCCGCCACAAGGTTTCTGGGGGCATTTGCCCCTTTCTGCTGGGCTCCCTTGGTGGGCTGCGCGGATTTGGGCTTTGCACCCCCTTTTTGCTGCGTTTTTGGCCCTTTTTGCTCAATTCTCTTCTCCGACCTATTTTATTAGACAAAACTAAAAACAAAACAAATACCCGCATAAAAAGACATAAATGAATTAAAAACGTATGCAAATGCAACTAAAGTTCACCTAAACTAAGCTAAAAATACGATATGATTTCGTGTCATCATAGGATAAAACCAGAGATGGTGAGACCTAGAGGCACTAACGCTAGTACAAGCAACAACAACAACAATGGTAATGACAATAATAATGTCAATAACCAAAACAATCAGGATCCTGATGATGTTAACCCATTATTTGGGCATGTAGACGCTTCGAGCGCTCTGACAACATCAACCACAGATGCAACATCTGTGGGGGCAACACAGGCAATTCCTGTGTCTTCTTCTATGCCCTCATTAACATCTAATGCTGCAACCACAATGGCTGAAAACACATCGAGCATGCCTTTACAAACTATTGGTGGGGTTCCTCCCCCATTCTCAGGATCTTCATTTGACTTTCGAAGTCAATCAGGGGGCTTGTATCAGTCCCAAAGATCTTATCCATATGGAATGCCTACAACCATGATGCAAAGCGTGTATTCACACCCTGCATTACACTCTGATAGGATAACAGTGAGGTCTCCCTTTCCACAAGGGAAAAATTCTAATAATACCAGAGTTCGAATGAACCAATCGGCCCTCACCACAGATTCACTTTTGTCTATGAGGCAACAAATGGATGAGAGTAACTATGATATGGTGAATTTACTCACTGAACAAATGGGTACAATAATTAACCCATTAATTCGAGATACAAATCAGACTTACCAAACCTTGGCTACCCAAATGGGTAGGATTGCTGATTTCTTTGGAGGGGCACAAGTGCCCATACATCAGCCACTTCAACCATTACAGGCCCCTAGACCAAGGCCTGGACAAGTTGCTGACAATCGAATCGAGGAGGCTCGAGGTCAGCAGCAAGAGCCACAAGTTGTTAACCAACCTGTACAAAGGAATGTTGAACCTGAAGTGGTGCTTGTTCGTCGAAACCAAAATGCTGATGAGGTTTTGAGAAATGTTCAACATAATGATTTTGGGCAGAATAACTTAGCCAATTTGGTAGAGACCATCCTTGCCCAAAATGGTCTAAATGTAGGTTTACATAGACCCAACTTTGTGTCACCATTATCTGAATTGGTTTTGCAAACAGAAATACCAAGGGGTTGGAAAACCCCAAAATTTACTAAGTTTGCTGGTGATACAACAGAGTCTACAGTCGAACACATTGCTAGGTATTTGACTGAGGCTGGGGACATAGCAAATAATGAGAATTTGAGGATGAAGTATTTTCCCAATTCTCTAACAAAAAATGCTTTTACTTGGTTCACAACCTTATCCCCACATTCTGTATTTACTTGGACCCAACTCGAAAGGCTCTTTCATGAGCAATTCTACATGGGCCAAACAAAAATAAGTCTCAAAGAACTAGCAAGTGTTAGGCGTAAAACACCAGAATCTATTGATGATTATCTCAATAGGTTTAGGCTTCTTAAAGCCAGATGCTTCACTCAAGTTCCTGAACATGAATTGGTAGAAATGGCTGCTGGTGGCCTAGACTACTCGATTCGAAAGAAATTAGATACCCAACATCTTAGAGACATGGCTCAACTGGCTGATAGGGTTAGACAGGTTGAAAGACTTAAAAATGAAAAGGCCAGGAATAGCAAGTTTCATAAGAAAGAGAAAGTAGCTTATGTAGGGAACTATGAAAGTGAGAGTGATAATGATCTAGAACTCGAGGAGGTTGATCAAAATGAGATAGACTTGGCTGAATTAAAGCCAGGGCCTCCTTACACTTGCAAATTGTTAAAGCCCTCGAATGGCAAGAACCCCAATGAACCAAAGAATGATAAATATGTTGCTAAAACCTACACATTTGATGTTACCAAGTGTGATGAGATCTTTGATTTATTGGTCACTGATGGCCAAGTAATTGTTCAAAAAGGATTAAAAGTTCCCTCATTAGAACAAAGAAAGAAAAGAGGTTACTGCAAATTTCATAATTTTTTGGGTCATAAAACTTCACATTGTGTTGTTTTCAGGGATTTGGTGCAGAAGGCATTAGATGAAGGGAGGCTAAAGTTTGACGAAAAAGCTAAGCAACCCATGAAAGTAGACACAGATCCCCTTCAAGTAGCGGAGACATCCTACGTTGAGCCATTCGAATGTCTGATGATAGACGCAATGGAAGCATCCCCGGTTCGAGCCGTTACTGAAAGGGAGTATGCTGAGAAAATTAAAGTAGTTTATCCTCGAGCTGAAGAGGAACTCATTGATTTTCTCACCAGGTGCAAGCTGAGCAACAAGGAAGTTATGCTGTGTCCTCGTTGCAACGCTGTATGCGACAAAGAGGCTACTGCAGGCCTTAAAAATGTTATGCCATATGTGGCTAACAAAAACAAATGGTCTACTGAGAGACCAAATAAGGGCAAGGCCATAAACCAAGGCCCTACCATTCATGACAGGATTGGAAGGAGACAAACGTATGTTCCTTCTAATAGGGTGCCTGTTAATCAATGGTCATCTGGCCAACATCAGGCTTACCAGAAGCGAAGGATGGATGTTGGTGGCTCGAGTCAAGTTGCTTCGAGCAACAATGCTGAAAATAGGAAATTTTCCTATAATAACAACTATAAGGGAAAGAATCCTATGACTCGAACTCAATGGCGTAGGTATCAACGCCTTAAGAAGTTGGAGAAAGAAAACGCCCATGCTGGGGGCAGCTCCAACTCAATTGCCCATGCTGGGGGCAATAACAAAGTTGTTCATGCTGGGAACAACACCAAGATTGCTCATGCTGGGGGCAATCGAAACGATACAGGGAACAAGCAAGAATATGTTCCTAAGAAGGCTGAAAAAGCCTTAATTATTGATGAAGGCTCTTCCTCGAAGAGGCCTGTTAAGGAAAGGATATCATTCCCTGATGACAATATGGAGGATGATATTCCTGATGAAGACTTATTGGAGTCTGGTTCTGAGCCAGATTTTGATGTCTTGGTAAATGTGGTGTCAATATTACCCCGTAAATATGACGTGAGGTCCACTTCTGATCCTGAAGAAGAGTTTGTGGAACCTGAGTTAGAAGATTACACCCTTATTTGTTACTATGTAATGAATAATGGGTGCATTGAACAACAGAAGGCTGTATTCGAACAGCCTCACGAAGGGATGAAAAACCATCTCAAGCCTTTATACATCAAGGCTAAAGTGGGTGGTATTGGAGTGAATAAAGTCCTGGTGGATGGGGGTGCTGCAGTAAGTAGGGAATGTATGATACTGACATGCATTCACATAACATAGTTCTTTCGAACTATGAAGGAAAAAGTGGCAGGTCCTTAGGAGCCATACAAATGGATGTTGCAGTAGGCAGCACCATAAGGCCAACTCTCTTTATAGTTGTGCCTTCGAGGGCTAGCTTCAATCTACTCCTTGGGAGAGAATGGATTCATGGAGTAGGGGCAGTCCCTTCTACTTGCCATCAAAGGTTGATATTATGGAGGGAGGATAACAAAGTAGAAAATATAGAGGCTGATCAGAGTTTCTATATGTCAGAGGTTGACCACATCACTAAGGCAACTTTTGATAAGCACTTAGCCTCCATAGCACCTTGTGGGGAAAGAGATAGTGGCTTTCGAGGAGCCAGTAATAATGTCTATCATTCAGTTAGACTCCATCCTACTCATGGATTCTAACTGCATACTGATCGATCAGACTCTCTAATTGCATAACTTGACACAAAGTAAAAGTGTCAGTTGAAGAATTATGCAATTTCCTCAAAAAGGCTAAGTACTCAAAAGCCTTCGAGGGATTAGTTTCGAGTGTATCTAAAGCATTCTGCGTGCCAAAGTCTGCTTTGAGCCTGTTGAGCAAAGAATCCTGTCTGACAGTGGCATTGATAGAAGCAGTTGAAGGTTGAGATGTGCCATCAGTCTTCTCACTCGAACTCTGAGATCGAGGTTTGGATTGAAGAAGAAGATGTAAGGCAGCTGCTGGGTCAGTCTGATGAATTTTTACAAAAGCTTCTTCTGGAACCCCAATACTTGCAGATAGCCTCGAAGTAGAAGATTCTGATAATAATTCAGGCCCTCCAACCTTAGCTTCTCTGATAATTGTATCATCTTCAACTTCATTATTTTCTTCTATCTCAACCTCAACGGACTGACTCGAGTCGCCCGTACTAGGAGTGGGAGTGGGTATTTTTTCTTCAGCATTACCTTTTAGATTGCCTTCACGCTCGAACAGAATGTTGGCCTGACTTTGAGTCAAAAACACTGGTGGACCAAATGCTGGTGGATCATTCAAATCAGCCTGACAAATGATCAATGTAATCAGATATTTATCAAAGGGTTGATTGATACACGTTTCGAAATAAGGAATAATACCTGGCCAGAGGATGGTTCAGCATGTGTCTGTAAAGGGGAGGCACCTGGATTTTGAGTCTTTATGTTTGGGTCTCCTATAATGGGTTCATTCTGCTATATAAAAAGAAGAATCAAAGGGTAAAAACTTTGGTAGAATATGCTATTCTGAGTATTTATACTAATATAAGTGACATACCTTGTCATTTTCATCTTGGTTTTGGGTTTCTTCTTTGAGAGGAATTGGAGAAGGTTGTTCAGCCACTGGCGAAAGAGAAGGGTTGTCTTGAACAACAGCATTATCAGTGAAAACCTGATTATTTTCCTCAGTTCCTACAGATGGGCTAGTATCCATTCGAGTGGAACTAGTAGTCTCAGACTTTGAAGGATTTAAGGGTTTGGAATGCTTCTTTTTCTTTTTCTTCTTCTTCAAGTCTTTAGGAACTGTAGGATTCTCTTGGTTATCCCCAGCTTGGTCCTTCTTTTGGCTATCCTCTTCAATATGTTCAGTTGTCTCAGCATTCGACAGATCAATTCTTTGTTTCTTTTTCTTTATCTTCTTTGGAGGTGGTGTAGGATTTGCAAGATTGGTTTCAGGGTTACTCTCGGACTCATGTTGGCGTTTTCTTGTCAAGATGATTTCTGGCTCATCTTCATCCTACACAATAAGAGGAAATGAGTAGTTTAAAATTTGCCTTAAAAAGTTAAAAGGCTTATAAAAAGAAAAGGAACATTAGGATTGTTAACTAACTCCTTCATCTTCATGCACAAAAACAGGCGGAAGTGTTTGGTTCTTAGGAGGTTTACTCATTGTATGTTTTTCTCTGGGGATCTATCATATTGAACCAGAAGCAATGAGTAAGACAGACATAAGATTCGAGAGAAATGGAATAAGAAAGACAAAAACCTGATCTGTTTTCTTCTTGCTTCGAACTTCTTTTTTCTTTCTCTCTGCTTCAGCTTTCACAATAGCTTCCTCCTCAGCCTTTCTAATATCTTCATCATCTTTCAAACGAACACCTCCAGCTCTTCGAGGATTGACAGTTCGAGTTGTAGGTTGAGATGGTCCTTCAAGTATTTCTTTGCCTGAATATTCAATAAGTTATAAATCAAGTGGTTCAAAGATGAATGAAATGGATGTAGGAGAATATGTATACCTTTGTTTTTGAACTTTTCCTTGAGTGTTTCAACTTGTTCTTGGAGGAATCCACTTTCGAGCCTCTTTATGGTATCAGCAGTAGTGCCCACCATGTGTTTGTCAAAATGGTGATTACACCAAGTCAAAAACCTTTCAGTACAGTAGAAGGAAAAGTTAAATTCGACTGGGTTCACCTTGTAGACAAACTTGGAACAAGTTTTGATATACTTAGCATATAGCTCTTTCGAGACCTCAGTGCCCATCACCATATTTTTTGGCCCTTCGAATAGGCTCTTAGGGAAAGTCTGGGAGAGACCAAACTGCCTCGAAACTAGGTTCGGTTGATATCCAACCAAAACCAAGTGGTTGGCAGTTGTTCCAATCCTACAAGAGAGAACTGTAGGATGAAGGTAGTTTTGCCAAAGTTCATTTACTTCATCAGCATTGTCCGGGTTGACTGCTGGGAATTCATCTTGCAACCACGCTGGACCTACATCTCTTGTTAAAAATGGTGCGTGACGAGGTTGAAAATGGGTGAAGTGTAAAAAGATCTTCATATACTTGATGAAAAGAGTTTGTGGGTCTGTTTCTTTTGGATCAGGTCTCAATACAGCCAGCCTGATTCCCTCAATCGAACGGTTTTCCACATCAGATTGGAACCTTACAGGAATTTTAAGCTCCATTTCCCTTCGAAAGGTGGCATTAAGCCACAATTGTAGTAACCAAAGGGGGCCTGAAACAGGGAAGGGAGCTCCATTTTTATGTTTCTTGAGGTTGTCGCTAAACTCCCCCATAGATTCATATAAAACGCCTAGAAGGAGACGCCCAAATCCAAAGGGTTCACCTTCATGCAGTTGGATGGCCAAAGGTATATACATTTGGGCCACTTGCAAGGACTTCAAGCAGAAAACGTAACTGGACAACCACAAGGTGAGAAAAGCCACGTGCTCTTCTGTTGAAACGACACCGGTGCCTTGGTGTTCGAGAATAAACTTGGAAAACGTTTTTTCATTCAGTTTAAAGTAAGTATTGGGACTAGCTTTCGAGGGATCAAAAACTGCTCCATCTGGTCTTAGCCCAGTGATGGTGGCCATATCTAATAAAGTAGGGGTCATCATACCACAAGGAAATTGAAATGTGTGGGTACTCCTTTCGTAAAACATTAATGCTGCAGTTAGCATTTCGAATCTGTAAGGAGGACCATACCTAGAAATTTGGATTAGGTCATAAATGCCTAATTTTTTCCAGTAATCCCCCCAATCTTCTTGTACTCGATTTAGCCATGGCACGAACTTGTCATTCTCACAGCTGGGAGCAGATCTCCACATGTTATTGGGTCTTCGAAGGAAAGTGAAATTAAACGCATCTGTTGTGCAAAGTTTCGATTCACAACTCTTGTAGACTGGAAAGATGTTGGAAATCTCCGATTTCGAGGCGCGTTCATCCGGAAACGGACCCCCAAACGCAAAGACGTCGTTACCCACAGAGAAAGGGATAACGAGTTCTTCTTCCCAACGTGTTTTGTTTTCTACAGTTCCTTCAGGTTCAGGAACTACAGCTACACCGTTAGGTTTGACGGTGACATTCTGCCATTTTCCGGCGAAAGGAACTAGAATGGGTTCTTGGTTTTGTTCTGCCATTAAAGTGGTTTTTAAGGAAGATGAACAATGCAGTAAAGGTTGAGAATTGATTCAGAGAGATTTGAGAACGAAATATGAAGGACAGTAAAGAAGAATGAAGAAATAGAGTTGAAGTTGCAGAGAAGAAGTAACTGATAGTGACCTATTCCTATTTATAACCTTCGTTTTCTCCTGAATTAAATAAATGAAAAAGAAATTTGGGATTTCTTTCAACTTCCGCACCTGACACGTGTCCCATAAAGACTGAAAAGGCGCAGTAGTGTCAGTAGTGGGGAAGTGCGCTGACGGTTACTATTATCATTGCTGTCACGTGCTATTAATTATGGAATAAAAAACGCCAAATTCTTCATTCGAATTACTCGAATCGAAATTGGCATTTTTTGGGGGCAATTTGTTAGCCCATATTTTGGTTAAGTCAAAATATGCCCTAATTATTCTTTAAATATTATTATTAAACCTGTTAATTATGGAAATTAATGTTTCCAAATTATTAATGATGCAATAAAGGTTTAAAGTGATATATTTAAATAATATTCTCATTTGAGAACATTTTAAGATCTCAGGAGATGGAAAATATTTACAAGTCTAGGGAATCAATCAAGACTTGGTTCGAGTTATCAAACAATTCGATTGGTATTCAAGGGTTACTCGAACTCGAAGACTATTCAGAGACTTAACATATTTCAGCATTTTCTGAAGATTCAAAATTCAAACCATTGCAACGTTTCATTCAAAAATGGCAACTATTGGCATTTAGGAATGAAGATCAGATGGCAAGACACTTGTCAAATGGATGTTAGTTAGTCGTTACTAATTAGCCTTAGTTTTTATCTATAAATACTAGTTCATTTGATGTAATTATCATCACAATCTCTCATACTACAAACCTTACACATTCTGAGTATCCAAGCGTTCGAGTGAAAGGAATAGACAAGGCAACAATGTATGATCTTGTGATCAAACTCTTTTAAATTCATGCAATTTACATGCTTTCATTTACATTCTTTGCCTTTTAATTCATTGAATTATTTATTTTTCTTGTCAATACGTACTCATTCTGAGTATTTTTACATTTCTTGTCAAGCAAGTCACATTTTATTTACTTTCTTTTACTTTTTCAAATCAAACTTGTTCATTTGCGTTAATGAACATTGCTATTTTCAAACTTAAGCAATAAATGCACAAACATGTCCCGAGATTCTCTAGTTGGTCTCTCAAGCATTGCAAACTAGCGGTTGTTTACCAAAAATCAGTGTAAACAGCATACAATGGCAAGAAAAATCCTAAGGGCAGGTTACTACTGGTTGACTATGGAAGCCGATTGTTTCCACCATGTTAAAACTTGCCACAAATGCCAAATATACGCCGACAAGGTGCACGTACCACCGACTCCCTTGAATGTCTTAACAGCCCCAAGGCCATTCTCCATGTGGGGAATTTATGTAATCGGAATGATCGAGCCAAAAGCGTCCAATGGACACCATTTCATCTTGGTTGCCATCGACTATTTCACTAAATGGGTCGAAGCTACATCTTATGCTAATGTGACAAAGCAAGTGGTTACCCGCTTCATCAAGAAAGAAATCATCTGCCGATATGGTATACCCAAAAAAATTATCACAGATAATGGGTTGAATCTAAACAACAAAATGATGAAGGAGTTATGCGAGGAATTCAAAATTGAACATCACAATTCCTCGCCGTATCGACCCAAAATGAACGGTGCTGTTGAGGCGGCTAACAAGAATATCAAGAAGATCGTTCAGAAAATTGTAAAGACTTACAAAGACTGGCATGAGATGCTACCCTTTGCACTACATGGCTACATAACGACAATCCGCACCTCTACGGGGGCAACTCCCTTCTCCTTGGTGTATGGTATTGACGCAGTACTTCCTATTGAAGTTGAAATCCCTTCGCTAAGAGTCTTGATGGAAACCAAGCTAGAAGAGGCTGAATGGGTCCGGGCAAGATATGATCAACTGAACCTCATAGAAGAAAAGCGACTAACAGCCTTATGTCATGGGCAACTCTATCAAAGGAGACTGAAGAAAGCATTCGATAAAAAGGTTCGTCCTCGAGTGTTCAAGGAGGGGGATCTAGTGCTGAAAAAGATATTACCCATCCACAAGGATCCACGCGGAAAATGGACGCCTAACTATGAAGGACCATACGTCGTAAAGAAAGTTTTTCGGGTGGAGCCTTGATTATCACTACTATGGATGGAGAGGAGCTTCCACTCTCAGTGAACTCTGATGCAGTTAAGAAATATTATGCCTAAAATAAAAAAGCTCGCTAGGTCGAAAACCTGAAAAGGAGGTCTAGGCAATAAAGAGCGTCCCGGTGGGCTGAAAACCTGAAAAGGCGGTCCAGGCAAAAATTAGGGACATCAAAAAATGAAAATAATCCCGGTGGGCTGAAAACTCGAAAGAGCGGTCCAGACAAAAGTTATGAATATATAAATAAAGGCAAAAACTGCAGCACATAGACCCACAAGAAAAATCCAAACGGAACAGAGTGAACAATTGTCATCTTCGGAGCAAGGGATCGCGAGTCCAAAGTCAATAAGGAAAGTAGCATGTGTTGTGTCTCAGTGAATTTCAAATAAATTTTGTTGCCATTTTATCTTTTCTAGTGACTTCCTCTTATAGGAGTTGCATCCTCAATGTACTGCCTACCCATTTACGGGCTTGAATTCATCACTAAAAATTTTCTTGTTGCTTTCTAGTACTCATTCTCTCTCATTTGATCAAAATGCTAATTTGTTTTTGATAAATAATGCATTGTAAGCACTAAAAGTGATAAAAAGAAGTTTTTCAAAGCATATTTTACTTCGAATTATAAAATGTTGAAAGAGTAGCTATGGCTCAAAGGTTACATAAGATACTCGAAATCAGATATTTCTCATCAGAATCATAATTCAAACTGTGCGCAATAAAGATTGACCTTCCAAAGGCACTTCAAATATACAGGATTCCGGCCATGTCTAAATGGTCTCTCAAGAATAGGCATCCCGTTTCTTCTGTAAAAGGCTGGAGTTCGAGGGGGCTATCAGACATTGCCACTGCCATGAACAAAATCTTGTCTCCCTAGCAGTTCATCTCATGCATCCATAAGCATTACGCATTGATCTAGAATAAGATCAAAAATTCAGTCTCCAATTGACAGAACCACATCAAGCTCAGGCTCCCCCAGTTTTGCATCATACATCATTCATACATAGCATCAACATCCACCAGGCACTGCATGCATTTACATGCATATGCAACCAGGAGGAAAATCCAGAGTTTCCTCAGGGACTCTCAGCACAAAACTGTTAAGTGGGTACCCCATATCCCCAGCAAATCAGGATTGCCCGGCTACGAGCCGATGTCAATAATTCTCACTCATTCCTAGGATCTAGATCCCTAAGGGGAAATGACCTAACTCATCTAAACACCCCAAGGGGTAATGATTTCGTATCATTGGTATAACAGGCACCCTCCATGGCAACGCCTTTCGGATAGATGCACCTGTCAAGGTGACAAATGGATAACTTTCGGATAGATGCACCTTTCAAGGTGACAAATGGATAACTTTTGGATAGATGCACCTGTCGAGGTGACAAATGGATAACTTTCGTATAGATGCACCTGTCGAGGTGACAAATGGATAACTTTCGGATAGATGCACCTTTCAAGGTGACAAATGGATAACTTTTGGATAGATGCACCTTTCAAGGTGACAAATGGATAACTTTTGGATAGATGCACCTGTCGAGGTGACAAATGGATAACTTTTGGATAGATGCACCTTTCAAGGTGACAAATGGAAAGCTTTTGGATAGATGCACCTTTCAAGGTGACAAATGGAAAACTGTTGGATAGATGCACCTTTCAAGGTGACGAATGGAAAACTTCTGGATAGATGCACCTTTCAAGGTGATAAATGGAAATTTTTAGGATAGAAGCACTTTTTAAGGTGACGACGAATAACTTCTGGATAGAAGCACCTTTCGAGGTGACGAATGGTTATTTTCCAAGTTAAACTAGGCACCCTACAGGACGATGCCTATTTTCAGTTTAAACACCCTTCGGGGCGAGGAATGTTCTTAGGATCTAAGTATCGCCAAGGCGATAATCGACCTTTCACGGGTAAAATTATGGGTATTTTATATTTAATTATCATTCAAAGGCTGTTAAAGATACTTAAATAGGGGCAGCTATCATACCCCAAATTTTACCCTCCACTTTTGATACATATATATTTTAATTCACTCTAATATTAGAAAAGTGATTGCAGTTGAGTTGGTAAGGGTGGGGGCGCGCGTGAGTTTGTTGGGTGCAAGGTCACGGGTTCAACCCTAGCCTGTGACAATTTTATTTGTTTTTTTAGTTTTTTGCTGAAATAATTTCTTAAGCTCGTTTTTTTACTTCTTTTGTATTTTTTGGTCCAAAATAATATGAATTATATTATTTATTTTCATTTTGTGATCAAAATATATGAAAAAGAAATACAGAAAATAAAGCCCAGCAAGAACATAAAAATAAAGCCAATCTTTGGCCTTGGTCATTTTGTGAGCATAAAAAACCAGAGGCCAAAGATTACAAATAAAGAAATACTCTTTTACACACTGATCACAAAATGATCACAAAATGATCACAAAATATATGAATAAGGCTGGTTTTTTTTTATCCTCTTTTACACACTGATCACACACAAATTCAGAGCAAAAACTAGAGAAGTACAAACACTGCCTGAGCATAAAAAAAAAAAAACTCACGCAGCCCCCCTAAACCCCTAAATTAATTTTTCTACACATTGTAGAAAAATTAACATCCATTCCAGCCTTCAGTCACAGTGCAGCAACCTCGCACGCATAGAAAAGGATATGGTCAGAATCGAATCGACGGAGCCGGAAACATAACGAAACAGAAAACAGAAGCGGGAAAGGAACTTGGTTACTCTTGCGGAATTCACGGCACACCAGGTAGGATTACTCGACCCTTGTAGTCATGTAGAATCTTGCGTGCTTCTATGTTTGTATATACTTGTTGTAATACTATTTTGCTTCTGCCTTTGCTGTTGTTACTATGCTTTTGAAACAAATATGCTCTCTGTAACATAGTAAAAAAAACAAAAGACAAACAGAATAACGAAAAAGAATAAAAAAACTGATCGGAAATTAAAATTTTTGGGGATTTCGATTCTGTTTGGGGTTTGTTTGGGTGTTGAAAATTTAGATTTAGGGGTTAAAAGATACAAAAACAGAACCGGAAAGAAGAAGAGAAACTAAAAAAAATAGAATTTAAAAAGTTAGGGTTTTTGATTTGGAAATTTCGGTTTCGGATTTGGTGTTCTTGGGGGTTAATTGGTGTTTAAAAATGTGTTAATCGTGTTTAAAAAGGCTAAAAAAGGATTTTTGGGTTGATTTGGGGTATTGGGAAAAATCTGGAAAAATTGTATGAATTTATGAGTTTTCCGGTTGAGACTCAACCGGAAAACTCAACCGGAACTGGGTTTAGCGGCGGAGGCGCGGTGGCGCGCGGTGGCTGTTCTTCATTCTTGAAGAACATTCATAGAAATTCAAGAACATAAGAGAGAGAGGAGAGAGCGCGCGGTGAGAACAAGAGGGGGAAGAGAGAGAAAGATTTTGCAAAAATGAGGAAAAATCTGAAAAAAGCAAATATATAGCCCCTCTGTAATCCTGCGCGCGCGAGCCTATACTAATTACCGTGCTCCCTCCGTTGATCAACAATCATGAGGCTCGCGCTCCCTGGGCTTGTTTTCATGAATTGGGCCTAATTCCCCTTGATTCACCTTAGGCAGAATGCTATTTGCACCCAGTTTTCACTGTTTGCACCCCTTTGCTGTAAATCTGAGTCAATGTATATAATTTATTTAGTTGATTTAATTTATTAAATTCGGTTTAGTTATTTAGGTTAATTTAAATATTAATTTTGGTATTGCAGAAAATAGGTTAAAATATTGTGGATTAAAAGAGAGGACGGATGCACTTCCGTTTTTCTCGAATTATTGGTGGCTTTATAAACATTTAGTTTACCAATAAATCATTTTCCGCCTAAACTCATAAAAAGCATTAAATATCACAAACCAATCAAAAATCTAATTTTCCGCCCTCGGGTCAAATTCTTAAAAAACACCTTAAGAGGTAAAACAAAATTCTTTCATAAAAGACACAAACCAACACCATACCCAGAACTACGTAGCTTTGATTTTCTCATCGCACCGGAGGATACGTAGGAGCAAGAGTCATCTTGTCAAGCATAATAATAAAAAATACAATCTTTCCCCTTTTTGTAAATACATTTAATAGTAAAATAAGAATTCAATAAATAAAAAAAACATGTAAATAAACTTTAAAAAATATTTTAATACCCTAGAACTAATTAGGAGGTTCCCGTTGAGTACAACGGATGTGAGGGGTGCTAATACCTTCCCCTTGCATAACCAACTCCCGAACCTGGAAATGGTTGCGATGACCATCTTCCATTGTTTTTAAAGTTTTATCGATATTTTCCTTAATAAATAAAATTCGGTTGCGACTCTGTGTCATTCCGAGTGTCCTAAACGCTCGGGCGATTTTCGAGGCGCTACAGTACCTGTTGGTGGTAAGGGTCAGTAATCTTTCCCATCGCTGTAATACCCTAATTTTCCGCTTTTTGTAAATATTTTTTTTATTATTTTGAAAAAATTTTCTTATTGTTATAAGAACTTATCAAAAAGTTTTTTTAAAATTTAATATGCTTGCATTTTCTATTTCTTTTCTCTTATTTTTTTTAGTTAATGCATTTTATCTCTTTTTATAAAGAAAATAGCAAAAATATTAAAAATAGTTTTTTTTCTTGCTTTAGTTAATTTTATTCCTATTTTTACTTTCTTCTATATTATGTGCAACTTTCTACTTCATTATTAATCTTGTATAGCACAAATACATTTTATATCTTTTAGGACCAATCACATGATGCCACATCATTTTATTCCACTTCACAAAATAATAATAATATCATTTATCTTTTTATTATTTCGTTTTTACAGTTTTTACCCTTAATTTCCTATTATTACCATTTACCCCCAACCCTAATTGGGAGGGGGTATATATTGAACCTTGTAAGAAAGAGAATGGATCACCTTTCATTTTTTCACTTTCTCTGCCGCGACAGATCCAGACCTTCTTCTTCTCTCATTTTTCTCTCCACATCTCAACAAACCTTAACAACACAAAGTTCCCAAATCACCCCAAATCAAACATGAAAACATGAAGCTCGTCTGAATCAAAGTTGATAATCGCGGTTCTCCGTTCATTTCATCATCATTCGCGATTGAAAGAAGCAAAAACGGTAAAGAAAGTTAATCGCGGATTTCGGCCGATTTCATCCCAAACGAAGGTGATTTGAGCTTCGATTTTGCGTCTGGGAATGGCGAAAAAGCTTCTCTGTTTATCCTTTTCTTTAAATTTGTAAATATATTTTATTTATGAGTTCATTTTGGTTTTGTAAATTTATTAACTGTTCTTAAGTTTTCGTTGTGTTCTTGATTGCGTTCGTTTCTGATTGCTGCGATTTAGTTTTGATTATTTGCTGTTATTGATTTCTAGTATTAGATTTGCGCTTTGTACCCAAAATTTGCGTTATAGATCCGTAGATCCGACACTTTCATCCTTCATGCGTTTTCGTTCTAAGCTGTATTTTACAAAACTGATATGAAATTCGCGATCTATACTTGAAAACGGTTCGGTTTGAATATTCATTTGCGTTGTTTGATGATGAATCGTGCTTGTTGCTGCGTGAACCGAGTTGAACTCGGCAGTTTTAATGGAAGCTACTGAGTCGGCGAGTTGCTGGACTCGGCCGAGTGGAAAAGATGGAGAAGACAGACGCGTGTCGGTCTCCTATTGGCCACAGCGTTTTTTATTTTATTTTATTGGTTAGTTGAGTTGGTTAGTGACCGAGTCGGGTCAAACCCGTCCGACCCGGCCCGGTTTCGTTTAGATCTGTTTTATGATTTTCTTTTTTTTTTGGTGCTAAATGGTATAAATTGGGCCTTAAGCCCATTTCCCTTAATTCTGATTGTTTGTGAAATTTGCTGTCTGAACCCCTTTTATTGCTTTTCTGCACCCCTTGCTGAAGGGAAATAGACTGGGCTTTAAGCCTATTTTGTGAATTTTGTTTGTTTTGGTAATGTTACTGTGCGCGCCCCCCCCCTTCTGCTTTTTTGCACCCCCTTGTTGTTGGGTGGGTTTTGGGCTTTAAGAGCCCATTTTCGGCATGTTTTCCGCTTTGTTATATTTAATTTAGTATGTGTTAATGCTTCGTTGATTTATTTAATTTAGTGACAATATTTTTCATATGAGAACTTTTGTTTAAAAATAATTAGAATAAGGATAAAATAAGCCCTTGACGGATGACTTGCGGTTTAATTTATCGATATTCCGGTTATTTTTAAAAGATGAAAATTGTTAATAAAAAATGAATAATGATAAAATAAGCCCTTGACGGATGACTTGCGGTTTAATTTATCGTTATTCCGTTTTCTTTAAAGGTGTAAACATTTGTTAGTAAAAAATGAATAATGATAAAATAAGCACTTGACGGATGACTTGCGGTTTAATTTATCATTATTCCGAACTTTAAAAAAAATAAAAATAAAACACGTTATTTAAAAAAGAATAAGAAGGAGCCTGACGGATGACTCGCTTTCGTCTTATTTTATTTTAACTAACCGTGTACTTTTTTGTTTGACTGATATCTTGTTGAATTAATTATTTGCTTTGATGATTTAATTATAACTGTTCAGCATAATCATTATCTTTCATTCATGTGCATTCATCTGCATCTCTATCATCTTCTACCTCTTTCTTTTTCTTTTGTTTATCTGAACTGGAATCTGTGGTAACATCTCTTTTGCTATAAGATAGAATAAGAATAAACTAGTCTTTGACGGATGACTTGCGGCTTTGGGTTTATTCTCATTCTAAAAACCTAAAATACTTATTAATTAAAAATGAGATAGAAGGAGCCTGACGGATGACTCGTTTCCGGCTATTCTCACTTTTTAATTAATTCGATAATAAACTGAATGAAATGGCAGAGCTTGACGGATGACTTGTCTTTGCTAGGATAACCTCGTCCTTGACAGATGACTTGTGGCAATGAGGTTATCCACATTCACTAAACAATATCCCAAAATCTAAAAGACACTCAACCCACACAACTGATTTTCCTGCCCTTGTGCAGTCAACTCTTTTTCAACTTTCAAACTCTTTTAATTTGTTTTCTTAAACGGATGACGCTTTATCCATTCCCCTGCTACAGACAAACGCTTATGCCTCTGAAGCGAGCATACAAGCATACTGCTGTATCAGTGGAATGCGACCTAAGCATCGTTCACTAAAAACAACCAACAAACAAAACTTTCTTTTTAGAAAGAACTACGTGAGCTTTGACTTCCTCATTGTACTTGGGGGATACGTAGGAGCGAGAGCCTCTCTCGTCAAGCCAAATAATAAAAAACTCTTTTTTCCCTTTTCAGTTTAGTATGCGGTAATTTAATTCTTTTTATGCAAACCAAAATTCCTCAAATGGTTCCCGTTGAGTACAAAGGATATGAGGGGGTGTTAACGTCTTCCCCTCATGTAAGCAACTCCCGAACCCGACTTTTAAGGTCTTATCATTATTTTCCTTTCCCCTCACGAGATAAATAAAATATGGTGGCGGCTTCATTGTTTACATTTGTGCATTGCATTTCATCATTGCATATCTGTATGTTTTTTGTTGCGCCGGGTACTACAGCTGGCGACTTCACTGGGGACATATGATTAGAGAGTTAAGCCTAATTTGGGGCTTTTGGTTTGCTTCTTCCAGGTTAGCCGTATCTGTCCTATCTTTTATTTTACCGCAAAATATTGAACTGTCTGGATTTGCTGGCTTTGTCTTATCTTCTTCTCTTTTTTTTCTTTTTGCCTTCATGGCTTTGTTCTTGGATACAGTGTGACTATGCTCCGTACCCGAGCTAGAGGGATACTCAGGATTAGATGAGGGATTGTTATATTGGGCTCCCTAACGGATGTCTCTGGGCTTGGATATGACGGTCTCGACCAGAATAGATTCCCTTGGAATAAATGGACTCCTTGGCGGATGCCTTGTGGGCTTCATGTTTCCTTGAGGGGTCCAGGACTCTGGTGGCCTTATTAGGTGTCCGATTATTTTTTAGGACCCGCTGTTTAGAACCTGTGTCGAGGTTAAGATGTTGACTCACCCAGTTGGCGTTATAATCTCGCCCAGATGAGGTTGCTTTTTGAGAAAAAGTAATCAAGGATTTTGGGTAACCGTGTCAACCTAGAACAACATGTGAGAGGGATGGGTTACAGGTAACTTTGAACCTTTTGGCCTCAGAGATTCCATTTTGAAAAGAACCCTGTTGTTATGAATATGAAAGATTTGAGACTTTGAAATCAAGTTCGCCAGATGATATAATGTTACTGTGATCATATCCATGCATTTTGCATTCCTGACATACATGCATTCATGAAAATAATCATGCATATTCATCTCGCATACATTTCAAAAAAAATATATGAGAAAAGTTTATAAAAAAAAAATATATGCATTTCCATTCATGAAAAAATCATGCATTTTTTTTATATCGATTAAAAATCACATTTTCATCCATTCATTCCAACAGCTACCTTCCCGACACCGGTATCTAGACAAGAGGGTTTTCTCATCATGAACAATATGCAAGAACAGTTTGACGCTTTGAAAGGCGAAGTGACTAAGATGAATGGAAAGTTGGACAGAGTTGTGGAAATATTGTCCAGTTTGAATCTGCACCAAAGAGTGGTTGTGGATGAGGTTCTAGTGCCTGCTGTTCAGGCCCCACAAGAGAGTGCTTCAGTAACAGCTGTGAATTGGCCACCTCATGGTGTACCAATTAGGTTTGCTCTACCAGAATATACGCCGTTTGTGTTTGATGTTTCATCTGGTTCCCAAGTTGTCAAGAATCAGAATGGAGAACCTCTGGTTCATCAAGGACCCAAGTTGTCAAAAGGAAATTTGAGTGATACAATGAATGCTCACCATGGTCCTCAGATACCTGCTGATGTGTTAAAAGTGGATTCTACTATCCATCAGCTAGAAGAGACCAATCAAAACAATGCAGACATAACTCCGATTCGTACTCAACTTCAGAATATGACTCAAAATGAAGGAGAATCCTTCAGAGACTATGCACTGAGGTGGAGAGTATTGGCTTCTCAAGTACGTCCACCGCATTTAGAAACAGAACTTGTGGACATGTTCGTGAATACTCTGCAAGGGATATAATTTGAAAGGATGGTTGGTAATGTTTCTTCTGACTTCTCTGGTTTGGTCCGAATTGGGGAATTGATTGAGAGTGGGATCAAGAATGGGAAAATTCTGTCTGCTGCTAGTTCACGGAATAACAATGAGGAGAAGCCTGAAAATAACTTCGAAGAAAAAGAAGAGGAAGAGGCTAGTGTTGTTACTTCCAAAAATTACAAGGTTCCGCTTATGGTGCATGTTCAGTCTCCTTATCTTCCATATCCTTATTTGTCTGTAACCCAGCATCAGCAATTCCAGGGATATCCTCTTCAAGTGTCTGTGAATCATGTGCCTCAACAGGCTCAACAAGGGTCTGGAAGGCTCTTTGATCCAATTCCAATGTCGTACAGTCAGCTGCTCCCTTATCTGATTCATAGTGGTAAAGTGACACCCAAACCTTTGAGACCTATGTTCGCACCGTTTCCGGCTTGGTATGATGCCAACGCCAAATGTGATTTTCATGCCGAATTTAAGGGGCATACCACCAATAATTGCAAATCTCTTAAGAATAAGGTTCAAGAGCTTCTTGATGATTAATTATTGATTTTTAAGGAAGAAAAAGGAATAAATGACATCACTTCCCAGTTTGACAAAACCCCACCGGTCATGCCTGTTCAGATCACATACTCACATTTGGGAGCAACACAGAATCAACAGCTGCCTAGGTACTTTGATCAGGTGAACCCCGTGCATATGCGAAGTCAACAAGTAGAGGAAAATCCACAACAGTCTGTAAAAGTCTTTGATCCAGTTCCTATGTCGCATGACCAGCTTCTTGCTTATCTGGTACACAGTGGAATGGAAACTGCTAGGGCTATGAAACCCAAGAATGCTCCGTTCCCAGCTTGGTACGATGCAAATGCTAAATGTGGTTATCATGCTGAAGCTGAAGGACATTTAACCAATGACTGCCAAGCCTTTAAATACAAAGTGCAAGAGCTTATTGATCAGAAATTATTATTCTTCAAGGATGGTATGCCTTTCGTGGGAAATAATCAGCTATCGAAGCCTTTGGAATTTGATGTGAGCCAGGTTGAAACACAACAGGCTCAGCGGCCTAGAAAGTTTTTTGATCCAGTCCCTATGTCATTCAGTCGACTCTTTCCTTATCTTGTACAATGTGGATTGGTGGTTCCTAAAGTCCAAAAGCCAGTGACTAAACCATTCCCTGCTTGGTATGACGCAAAGGCTAGGTGTGATTATCATGCCGGAGCTGTGGGGCATACTACTGATAACTGCAGATCTTTTAAGTACAAAATACAAGAACTTCGTGATGAACAACTAATATCCTTTGAAGAAGGTGAACCAATTGTGAAGGTTAAACAGTTGCAAAGGCATTCAGAAGTTGATGCGAGTCAGGTGAAGGCACAACAGGCTCAAAAGCCAAGAAAGATCTTTGATCCGATTCATATGTCATATAGTCAACTTTTTCCCTATCTTGTTCAAGGTGGAAGAGTAACTCCTAGAGCTTTAAAACCTATGACTGCGCCGTTCCCGGTCTGGTACGATGTTAATGCTAATTGTGACTACCATGGTGGTACCGAAGGTCACACCATTGATAATTGCACGGCTTTAAAACACAGGGTGCAAGAACTCATCAACCAGAGGTTTTTATTTTTTGTGGGAGGCAAGCCAGTTGTGAAGTGTAAACAGTCGTTGAGGCCTTCAACAAGTTACGCCAGTGTTGGTTTCCAGTGATGACCAGATTTTTATCGCGAAGGATGAAGAGAATAATGGAAATAGTCGAGATAGGGTGCACGTGTGTTCTTTAGACACACACTATTTGCAAACTAGAAGGCTGTTGGAATCCCAGAGATCATTTTATTTTCAAATTAGTTTACTTTTTGAAAACACCCTTTGTCACGCCCGAGACAAATAGGTGAGCTTGTAAGGGCTATTTTGTTTGCATGCCTATGAATAAAAAGTACTTTTGTGCACAATTTCTGTCTTGTTTATTCTTTCTTTTTCCAGTTTTAAAAAGATTATAAAAATGGCAATAATTTCTTGCATATTATAAAACACTTTTTGCATTTAATCAAATTCGAAAAAAAAAAAAACTAAATCATCATTCAGAAGTGAATCCATTGAATCATAACAGTATCGCATTTCCTCATGGTTTCGTGTTGCAAGCTTCGTTGAAGAGTTAATATGATTGTTGGATCAAAAGCATAAAATGATTGAACTTCATCGGTGATTGATCTGGGAACTGACGAAGAAAGAGGTCATAATGGGCGCCTCCCCATAACAGGATATGAAAGAGAAAGTTGATCAGGCATTTTATTTCTTGTCAAATATTTGTTTGCATTTAAAATTATGTAATGCACATGCATGTTTTGGAATCAATCTATCTGTATTCACCTCTTTTTCTTATTACTTGCAAACTTGGAGCGAGGATGATGAAAACGAATAACTGATTTTTGCTGATATATGCTTTCAATGGTGAACAAACCTAGTTGATGATGTAAGGCATTGTTTCACTTTCTTTCATTATTTCATAAAATAAAAAATTGAATCGAGCCATTCTTGCACATGTTTTGTTGTTATCTGATTCTTCCAGTTTCTTGAGATATATCCTTTTTTAAGAAAATAAGCAATGTTGGTTTGATACTTGACCTGACACTTTAAGAGTATATGGGTTGTTTGCACTTTAGGCTACATTATGAAAGTTCAGAAATGATTCAATAAAATCGGTACTGTCTTAACATCTTAGACTCTTAGAAGTATGTAAGATCAATTTGAGTGCTGATTTTGACGAAGACCTAAACATAAGTTTTTAAGTAACTTTCAGTAGTTTATCTTAGCAGTCGGCACCATCTTGTACACAAACTAAGTAGGAAATCGATGAACATAAGTGAATGATCCAGAAAATGAAAATTTGCATATTTTGGTTAATGCACTTATTAAGTTAGATGACCCTCACTTGGTTGTTTAACCCAGCAGTTGTTGAAAAACCATAGTAAATATACCCATTTAGTAGTTGGTTCAGAGGAGTCTGGTTCTGAACTTGGTAGGGCGGGTTGCTATCCGATCCCCCACAGCTGCATTTGGAAGTGAAATAGGGGTTTACCAAATTGATTTTACCAGCTCCCCTCGATATAGGATCATAATCACTAACAGGTCTTTCTACCATGAGTGTGTACAAGATAACGGGCTTAATGTGATTGCGCTTGAATGAAAAGGGTGAATAAAATTTAAGCAAAAGTTAGAGTCACAATAAAATACTTCAAATTTTTCTTCATATGATGAGAATCTCTGACTGCATTATGTTGTTTTGTGTTATTACAGTACCCTTGGTATTGATATTTATTACTTGATTTTCTTCTCTAACCGGCAACCACGTATGATTAGAGTTGTCGTGTCCTGTTTCAAACCTGTGTTGAAAAGAGTCATTACTTATGTGCTTAAAGACAAGCAAAAGTTCAAGTACAGGAAATCAGATAACATGAATTTATATCTTTTTTGGCTTGATTTACATGAATTCTGGATGCAAGACCTAATTCAAGCTAGGTTCACTATGAAAGAACATTCAACATATGCATTCTTAAGCTGACTCCTCCAGTTTGTTGAATAATTAATTATCTCTCTTTTCTACACATCATGTGTTTCAAGAAAAAAACTTGCATGTGCAAAAATCTTTAAAAGAAATGATTTTACTTGCAAATTAATATTTGACACTAATGAAATCTAAGCTGTGGTCTGATCATAGGCGAAGCTGATTTGAGATGCTCCTAGATAGGGGCAAGCTATATATGAATTCTGCCAATCAGGGGCAAACAAGTTGAATACCCTGTTTATCAAGAGTGAATCGGTTCAAGAATTAGATACACTGCAAATATCAGTTGGTCAGGGGCATATCCTTCATGGATTCAAATGCTTGGGGCATACTATGTTAAAATTACATCTTCCTGAAAAGTTCCATGTAGTGAAATATGGCAGAACTGTGGTTGTCAATACCATGGATGGTGAAGAGTTTCCACTCTTAATGCACGCTGCTGCGTTCCTGAAATGTTGTGCCTGAAGAAGAAAGAGAGAAGAAAGCTTGCAAAGTTGAAAATCTGAAGGAGCGGTTTAAGCAATAGAGAGCGTCCCGAGGTGCGGACAACTTGAAAAGGAAGTTTAGGAAAAAATAAGGGGCATCACAAAGGGAAGATGAAGCCTGGTAAGTCAAAACTCGAAAGATGACACAAGACTGCGATACTTCACTCTGCATGGAAATGAAGCTTCAGACAGAAAAGATCGACTCAGTTTTCTTTCGCCAAAGCAAGGCCTTCTAAACTCGAGATCGTGAAGAATGATGGGATCGTTATGATTAAGTGGAATTCAGTTATTTTCATTGTCATTATCTTAACATCAATTTGCAATTACCTCTTCAAGGGATCTTGCATCCAGTTGAAAATTCCGCACTTCAGTGCAATTAATAAAAATTCTCATTTGTTTGTTAGCTTGCTTTTACATTCTAATTGTGTGCACTGGTGCTACTTATTTATGACAAATAAAGCATTTAAAACATTGTGAATAAAAAGCATTTGGAAACAACAAACTGTTTTGAAAACTTGAAATGATCGAAGGGAAATCAATGGCATACTGTAAGGTGCCCCTGTCCTAAAAATACAAAATCATGGCAATCTTTTGATTCCAGCAGATAAAGAAAGTTGTTGTTCCTCTTTGGAAGCCTTTTTGAATGCTTGTCTCTCAATGGAAGCTTGCAAGGGTCCTCATCTCAATAGTGTCAGAGTTACTCAGATTTCCGGTGCCGGGAAATTCAAACTCATCTCAAAACAAACTCATAAATTCATGCATACAAATTCATGCATTCACGCATATAGGCTCATGCATAAAAAAACATCACACAAAATCTTGCATATAATCAGATATTTCATCTGCATTAGTTCTGCATTTAGGCATTAGGGTTACACAATCATGCATTCATAAAGTACATGCTCAAAGTTTTGTCTTAACCGATTGCGGACTTGGATTTCTTGTTCAGTGACAAAAGTCTGCGAACCTAATTCTCCAACAAGATGGTTATTGAACCGTAATTTCTCAACAAAAGAAGGGGTTGATGAATCTTTTCCCCGATGAATTGGCCAACAAAGTGTCATCCCCAAGCAGATCAGTCAGTGCATCATTTTTCAATGAGAAAGGTTGAGGAATCGTTTCTTTCCCCAGTGAGGCAGTTGATAATAGTTCATCCCTAGTAAGTCAGTAGGAACATCGCATTTTTAGCAAGATGGTTGGTGAACCATGATATTTTGACAAGAAGGATTGGTGAATCTTTAATCGTCCCAGTAAACTTATTTGGTTTTATCCTTATCACTAGTATTCAGCAAGTTGGTCAACAGAATTTCACCCTTGTCAAATGGGCTGACACTCTACATCTATCAGAAAAGGTTGATGATCTTTTTCCCAGTGAATAATTCAACAAGTGTTATCTACAGCAGATTGGTCTACATACAACTGTCCTAGTCAAAAAAGTTAAATAGACCCGTTCTCCAGTGGCTTGTTCGAGATGATTATCTCTAGTAAGATAGTTGAAATGCTGTATTTTAGTAAATCGTTTAATAAACGGTTTCCTCAGCAAGTTGGTTATTTGACCACATCCCTAATGAAGTTAACACACTGTGTTTCCAACAAGTCGATTGATGGATTAAATTCTTCAGCAAAATAGTTGTCAAGCAATTGTCTTGTGCATTTTGTCAAAGATAATGGCAGAATATTCAATTTTATGATCGACACACCAGTGAAGTGTTAACGATCAGTTTTGGAGTTCAGGTACCCTGAGGGGAGAAGACTTCATTTTTTCTTTTATGGTCAACACACCCGGAGGAGAGGTAATGATCAATTTTGGATATATCGCACCCTGAGGGGAGGCGACTCAGCTTTTTATGGTCGACACACCAGTAAAGTGGTAACGATCAGTTTTGGAGTTCAGGTACCCTGAGGGGAGAAGACTTCGTTTTTCTTTTATTGTCAACACACCCGGAGGAGAGGTAATGATCAGTTTTGGAGATAACGCACCCTGAGGGGAGGCGACTCAGTTTTTATGGTCGACACACCAGTGAAGTGGTAACGATCAATTTTGGAGTTCAGGTACCCTGAGGGGAGAAGACTTCATTTTTCTTTTGTAGTCGACACACCAGTGAAGTGGTAACGATCAGTTTTGGAGTTCAGGTACCTTGAGGGGAGAAGACTTCATTTTTCTTTTGTGATCGACACACCAGTGAAGTGGTAACGATCAGTTTTGGAGTTCAGGTGCCCTGAGGGGAGAAGACTTCATTTTTATTTTGTGGTCGACACACCAGTGAAGTGGTAACGATCAGTTTTGGAGTTCAGGTACCCTGAGGGGAGAAGACTTCATTTTTCTTTTGTGATCGACACACCAGTGAAGTGGTAACGATCAGTTTTGGAGTTCAGGTACCCTGAGGGGAGAAGACTTCATTTTTCTTTTGTGGTCGACACACCAGTGAAGTGGTAACGATCAGTTTTGGAGTTCAGGTACCCTGAGGGGAGAAGACTTCATTATTCTTTTGTGGTCGACACACCAGTGAAGTGGTAACGATCAGTTTTGGAGTTCAGGTACCCTGAGGGGAGAAGACTTCGTTTTTCTTTTGTGGTCGACACACCAGTGAAGTGGTAACGATCAGTTTTGGAGTTCAGGTACCCTGAGTGGAGAAGACTATACTCGTTCTTTTAAAGATCAACGCACCTAGAAGGGAGACAATCATTTCACTCTCAGGTATTCAGTTATTAATCTTTCCAGGTATGTTTCCACCCTCATCTTCCATATGCATTCATTATCATTACATCACATTCACACCACAAAATTAGGGTATTTGTATTTAATTACCTTTTACTTCGAACGCATAAAGACGCAAGTTATTTACGCATTCGAGTATAAGATAATTAAATAGGGGCTGCTATAATACCCTAATTTTCCGCTTTTTGTAAATATTTTTTTTTATTATTTTGAAAAAATTTCTTATTGTTATAAGAACTTATCAAAAAGTTTTTTAAAATTTAATATGCTTGCATTTTCTATTTCTTTTCTCTTATTTTTTTTTAGTTAATGTATTTTATCTCTTTTTATAAAGAAAATAGCAAAAATATTAAAAATAGTTTTTTATCTTTCTTTAGTTAATTTTATTCCTATTTTTACTTTCTTCTATATTATGTGCAACTTTCTACTTCTTTATTAATCTTGTATATCACAAATACATTTTATATCTTTTAGGACCAATCACATAATGCCACATCATTTTATTCCACTTCACAAATCATTTTCTCTTTAAAAATAATAATAATAATATCATTTATCTTTTTATTATTTTGTTTTTACAATTTTTACCCCTAATTTCCTATTATTACCATTTAACCCAAACCCTAATTGGGAGGGGGTATATATTGAACCTTGTAAGAAAGAGAATGGATCACCTTTCATTTTTTACTTTCTCTGCCACGGCAGATCCAGACCTTCTTCTTCTCTCATTTTTCTCTCCACATCTCAACAAACCCTAACAACACAAAGTTCCCAAATCACCCCAAATCAAACATAAAAACATGAAGCTTGTCTGAATCAAAGCTGATAATCGCGGTTCTCCGTTCATTTCATCATCATTCGCGATTGAAAGAAGCAAAAACGGTAAAGAAAGTTAATCGCGGATTTCGGCCGATTTCATCCCAAACGAAGGTGATTTGAGCTTCGATTTTGCGTCTGGGAATGGCGAAAAAGCTTCTCTGTTTATCCTTTTCTTTAAATTTGTAAATATATTTTGTTTATGAGTTCATTTTGGTTTTGTAAATTTATTAACTGTTCTTGAGTTTCCGTTGTGTTCTTCGTTGCGTTCGTTTCTGATTGCTGTGATTTAGTTTTGATTATGTGCTGTTATTGATTTCTAGTATTAGATTTGCGCTTTGTACCCAAAATTTGCGTTATAGATCCGTAGATCCGGCACTTTCATCCTTCATGCGTTTTCGTTCTAAGCTGTATTTTACAAAACTGATATGAAATTCTATGCGTTCTTTCGCGTTCTATGCGTTTTCGGTGTGAATATTCATTTGCGTTGTTTGATGATGAATCGTGCTTGTTGCTGCGTGAACCGAGTTTAACTCGGCAGTTTTAACTTCTGCTTTTCTGCACCCCCTTGCTGTTGGGTGGGTTTTGGGCTTTAAGTGCCCATTTTCGGCATGTTTTCCGCTTTGTTATAATTAATTTAGTTTGTGTTAATGCTTCGTTGATTTATTTTATTTAGTGACAATATTTTTGATATGAGAACTTTTGTTTAAAAATAATTAGAATAAGGATAAAATAAGCCCTTGACGGATGACTTGCAGTTTAATTTATCGATATTCCGGTTATTTTTAAAAGATGAAAATTGTTAATAAAAAATGAATAATGATAAAATAAGCACTTGACGGATGACTTGCGGTTTAATTTATCATTATTCCGAACTTTTAAAAAAAAAAAACACGTTAGTTAAAAAAGAATAAGAAGGAGCCTGACGGATGACTCGCTTTCGTCTTATATTATTTTAACTAACCGTTTCCTTTTTTGTTTGACTGATATCTTGTTGAATTAATTATTTGCTTTGATGATTTAATTATAACTGTTCAGCATAATCATTATCTGTCATTCATGTGCATTCATCTGCATCTCTATCATCTTCTACCTCTTTCTTTTTCTTTTCTTTATCTGAACTGGAATCTGTGGTAACATCTCTTTTGCTATAAGATAGAATAAGAATAAACCAGTCCTTGACGGATGACTTGCGGCTTTGGCTTTATTCTCATTCTAAAAACCTAAAATATTATTAATTAAAAATGAGATAGAAGGAGCCTGACGGATGACTCGTTTCCGGCTATTCTCACTTTTTAATTAATTCGATAATAAACTGAATGAAATGGCAGAGCTTGACGGATGACTTGTCTTTGCTAGGATAACCTCGTCCTTGACGGATGACTTGTGGCAATGAGGTTATCCACATTCACTAAACAATATCCCAAAATCTAAAAGACACTCAACCCACACAACTGATTTTCCTGCCCTTGTGCAGTCAACTCTTTTTCAACTTTCAAACTCTTTTAATTTGTTTTCTTAAACGGATGACGCTTTATCCATTCCCCTGCTACAGACAAACGCTTAAGCCTCTGAAGCGAGCATACAAGCATATTGTTGTATCAGTGGAATGCGACCTAAGCATCGTTCACTAAAAACAACCAACAAACAAAACTTTCTTTTTAGAAAGAACTACGTGAGCTTTGACTTCCTCATTGTACTTGGGGGATACGTAGGAGCGAGAGCCTCTCTCGTCAAGCCAAATAATAAAAACCTCTTTTTTCCCTTTTCAGTTTAGTATGCGGTAATTTAATTCTTTTTATGCAAACCAAAATTTCTCAAATGGTTCCCGTTGAGTACAACGGATATGAGGGGGTGTTAACGTCTTCCCCTCATGTAACCAACTCCCGAACCCGACTTTTAAGGTTTTATCATTATTTTCCTTTCCCCTCACGAGATAAATAAAATATGGTGGCGGCTTCATTGTTTACATTTGTGCATTGCATTTCATCATTGCATATCTGTATATTTTTTTTTGCACTGGGTACTACAATCGCCCATATCAAGAATATTAAATATAAAATATAGAAGCATAAAATAATTTACAAATAAGGACACACAAACACAAATTTCAAAATATGTAGAAGCATGCTTCTATTCTAAATGATCCGGATATAATCACCCATACCAATGGGGAACACCACACAGGCCAAGTACTCCATTTCGCACACAGCTGAAGCACACCACATAGTCTAAATGCATATGTTTATGCCTTGTCCAAATACAACATCATCACAAAAATCTAAGGAAATCATATATCATATAATCACAAAACATGAGAATCAAAACAAGCATGGCCATCATCACACAAATATTAAACACTACTAAATTTATGCATAATAACTTGTATGGAGGAAACTGCCCTTACCTTAGACGCTTTCCTACTCTAACACAGAAGTCTCTAGAACTCCACGCGTTGTTTTCAAGCCGGATAATTTAAACTTTAAAGAGACAAAAACCTCGTATTAGGGACGGTGAAAGGAAAAGAACATAGTAGAAGAACGAGATGAATATATTAGTTACCTTCACTGGTACTCGAAACTTAAGGGAAAGGAGAACTTGATAAGAGATATTGGAGTAGCACTATGGAAAGCCTTTACTGGACTTAGATAATGTGGAGGTGTGAGATGCTTGAGTAGCAATACATATACCCATTAAATACTAGAACCATGGACTAAAAATGATAGGCACGGTGACAATAAATTGAGAGGTTAAATTGGAATGATTTTGATAAGATTTGGGTGCTGGCAATTGTTGTATTTGAAAGACACAAATATAATGGAAGGCGTGTATGTGGTATGAGAAGAGGGGACTATACAGTCTTGAAGGTAAACCAAGTTTACTGAATGGGATTTGGCAGTAGTTTTGAGAATTGATTTACCCAATTAAATCAATTTAATTTTGTGATTTGTTTCTACTAAGGTCCGCTGTGAATCCTAACCGAAAAGCAAGGGAATAATTTTCAATGAATGTCCAAATGAATCATGTTAAATGGAGTTTATGGGTATTAAAACTAGTCAACTATTTTGTTAATGGCTACATAATAATTCGTGTGATCATCATTTTTCATTATCAACAATAGTGGTCATCTGATATTATTATATCACCCGAGACAAAGTTCACAAGCAGCAAATATGGCATCTAATAATGGCAATAGTTAGCTAATTAACTATTCTTAGTCTAACAATACTAGAAAACCTGTCAATCGGTCACTCCCCACTCTTAAACATTATATCTTATTTTTTTTATTATCATTATTATTATTATTATTATTATTATTATTATTATTTATTTTAAAGCATCTAAACAAAATAATTTAAGAAAATAAAATGGATAACAACGTTCCAAGGTCTTAAAATTAATTAATAAAAAAAAAATGGGATGTTACATTAGCCATCTCGCTTTCATCACTTGAACTAGAGCTTGATGATGAATGATATGAGGAACTACTACTCTCCCATGCAACATAAGCTTTCTTTCCTTTGCTCCTCCATTTTTATGAAGATGACTCCTTCTCTTTTCTCTTGAGCTTAAGACAATCCGGCTTGAAGTGACCAACTTGGTCGCACTCATAGCATCCCCCTTTCTTGGAGTACCTAGCACCTTCATTCTTCCGGTAACAACTATCTTTCCGAAACTTCTTAAGATTGTCTTCGAAGTGCCTTATCCCATTCTTTCTCACATACCGGTTATAGCTTCGAACGAAGAGCCCCATTTCCTCATCATCAGAATCGTCTTCGCTTGAGCTACTTTCAACTTGCTCAACCTTTTAGGACTTGGATGTGGAGGCCTTAAGAGCAATCGACCTCTTATCCTTTTCTTTTTCTTTATCTACGTGTTTCTCCTTTTTCCCACCTTTCTCATGCTTTTCCAACAAATGTAGCACTTGTTCATGTTCCGTAAGCTTCCCAAATAATGTTCTGAGACTTAATTGAGTAAGATCATTTGCTTCCTTGATTGCGGTGACCTTTGGTTGCCAAGACCTAGATAGACATCTCAAAACTTTATTAGTGGCATCTTCATTTGTGATTGGCTTACCTAAACCGTGCAACTTGTTGGTGATTTTCACAAAAGGTTGTTGCATATCCGCAATGGATTCACCATCTTGCTTATGGAACAATTCAAACTCTGGATTTAAGGTGTTTATCTTAGATATTTTGACTTCATTAGTACCCTCAAAGTGAGTAACCAATGTGTCCCACAGTTCCTTAGCCGATGTACAATGCGAAACATGATAGAATTGCTCAATCCCTACAGATGAGATTAAAATGTTTTGAGCTTTCGCATCGTAATTGACTTTGTTTTTATCATCATCCGTCCATTGTGCAATAGGCTTATTAGTGACAACACCATGTTGATCGGTATTTGTCGGAACAAACGGACCGTTCTCAATGGTGTTCCACACTTCACCATCAAAAGAATTGATGTGTATGCGCATACTACTTTTCCAATAATCAAAATGGTCTCCATTGAATATCGGAGCCCTATTGTACGCTCCCTAGGGTGCAAAAGCCATGTTTTCTAATAATTGGCACAATCCACCGAATTTTGTGTACAAAATCGAACTGGGATCGTGATACCACTTGTTAGACTACTTGGCTCCCACTTAGAAGGGGGGGTTGAATAAGTGGCCCTTTTAAACAATGTATTTTTCAAAAAACTTTGAAAAAGGGAATGCGCGGAAGTTCCACCAGATCGGTAGTCTCCTTGCACCCACTTGATCAAAGGAAAGGTAGTATAAGCCTTTGGATCGTATGATGATAATTTGACAAGGCAAATGTTTTGAATTCAAATTATCTAAGACCTAACCAAACAAGTTTCACAATCAAGTCTAAATCAATCACAATTCAAGTAGTTTTCAATTGACTTTTTATGAACACTTACGATCACAAAAACTCAATTGATTCGAAATTTAAAGCAATGCGTAAAGTAAAGAGTTAAGGAAGAGAATACACAAACAATTGATTAGGGAGTTCCCAACGGCTTTCGTGTCTCCCCCCAAATAACCAAACGGGTTATTTGAGCGTTTATTATTAAAAACGATTGTTTGAAACTAGTGCACAATTTACAAGACTCCAATAACCCTATATCGAATCTATGCAAATTGAGCAATTCAACCTCAACACGTCGCGGAGCTTCTACCTCTGATTCCAACGATCAATCTTTACGTCGTCTTCAACCCGACAACCCCCGTAATGATCGTCCAGCTGATTACCTTGCTCCCTAAGTGTTGATCCTTTAAGAATTACACAATCTTGAATGCTTGATGACAAACCAAACCTTCAACGCAAATCAACCCGATCGTAATTATGATTCACCACGAATTACACCGAACGTTATCGACCAATTGTACTACCAATCTTCAATTGATCCCATACTTAATTTCCAATTGAAAGCAAATTGATGGAAGATGATGATCTTGTGTTGAATGAAGCTTTGATCCAAAATTTCTCTAAAATTCTGATCAAAAGTGTTTTTCCAATGGTTTCTACAAATTACAACAAATACTCGTATTGCTATTTATAGAGAAAATAAAATTGAGCAAATTTAGGCAAAACAGAACAAACTTGTACTGATACAAACGATGGTGTGTATCGGTACAAACACTTGACAGCGAACAAAATTTGAAATATTTCAGCTATGTATCGATACAAAAATGTGTTTGTATCGATACATACACTAGTATCTTGAAAAACTAACGGATATGTATCGATACATGCAAGTATGATTCGATACATGATGCATTCTCTTGTCTTTTGAGAGACTTTGATGTGTATCGATACATGCAAGCATGATTCAATACACAGAAGACTCTCTGCCCCTGGGAGCCCAAATTTGTATCGATACAAGACAATTATGTATCGATACAAAATGCACAAAATCAGCCTGAAGGTTTTTCAGGACATTTGTATCGATACAAGTGATTATGTATCGATACAAAATACCTCAAAATCAATTTTTCAAAGTTTAAAAATAGTTTTTCGCTGCAAGTAATTTCTAATGTTGCCAAAATATGTTCTACACTATTTTCATGGGTTTTCACAATATTAAAACATGGGAGTGAACTGGTGCACTTACATGTGAAGTGTGAAAAACACAAGAAGGGGGGGTTGAATTGTGTTTTGGCGTTTTAAAAACTTCTTGCAAGTTCTGAAACCTTTCAGAAGCACCAGCGGATAAAGAAACACAATTAACACACTCACACAAAAGAGTAAGGATAGAGAGAGAGGCGAGACAGGCAATTTTATACTGGTTCCTCTCACAAACCGAGAGTAGTCCAGTCCCCTTGCACTTCCAAGGGATTTCACTATAATCACCTAGACTATTACAATGCTCAAACACACTAGTAAGAGACTTCCTACTTGCTCAAGCACACTAGCAAGAGGCTTCCTAATATAAAAGAAATAAAAATAGAAAGTGATAAACACTTGATTATATAATCAAGAGTTTTTTCAAGATTACAACTCAAGACTCTTAAGACTCTAACACAGAATTCCTAATGAATTAGAAAAACAGAGTGTGAGAAGCACAACATAATTATTCAATGCTTCTGATGTCCATGCTTTTGATATCTTTGCTTCTGATATCCATGCTTCTGATATCCATGCTAATGCTTTGTTTCAGAGCTTAATTTAATCAACATAATATATTTAATCTGCACACTCAAAAATAAATATTAAAATACCCTATTGTTCATTAATACTTTGTTATCATCAAAACACTAAGAGTTAGATTCTGAACATCCTTTGTTCCAACAATATCCCCCTTTTTGATTGATGACAAATCTAGTATTAATTAACAATGGTTGTTATTTTAATTTACTATGTTCAACAGAGGTTCATAAGCTTTGCAAGCTCCCCCTAAGTTGTAACATTGAGTAATTAAAATAGTTTAAGAATATAATTTTATTTTGATTCAAATTCTTCATATTTTGACTCTTAGAGACTAGTTTTGTAAGCTCTCCCCCTGAGTCTGATAATTAATGGAAAAATTGCACTATTTCCATTTATCATCATATGAAGAACTTAGTTCAACATAAAATATTATTCTCCAGAATAAAGAAACAGATAAAATAATTTAAAAGAACGTAAAATTAAAAGGATTCTTTTAATTGGTTTCAGTTATTAGCGTTTCTATTCTCAATAATTAATGACTCTTACTCCCCCTTTTGTCATCAAACAAAAACAGTTTGTATAAAAAGAAGTAAAGACATTTAAAAAAGCGCATAAAAGGATCAGTCAAAAACACAACTTTCAAGGAGTCAATTCAGGAAAACAGTTACAACAACTCCATTAAATGGATTGTTTGATTCCAAGAACTGAGAGACTTTGACTCTATGAAAAGTCTATAAAAGAAGAGCGTAACACCATTACAATTTACTCAACACTTCCACACATTATTATCAGAAATAATGGATAAGGATAGAAGAGCAAATAATGGTAAGGCTCCCCAAGAAGTGAAGAAAGAAGAATCACCACAGAAAACAAAACCAAAAGCAAAGAAGGTTAAGGGTGAAGCATCTTCTTCAGTTCCATTAAGAAGAAGTTATAGAACCAGATCAAAAACAAAGCCACAACCACCAGTATACATCAATCTCTCATCAGATTCTGATGATACTGATTCTGATTATAAAGAATATCTCAGAACATTAGATCCTCTTTTGATGATAAAAAGCTCTTCAGAAGGATCCTCTTCTGTTTTGATAAGCCAGATTCTGATTATCTGAGGTACTTGGAAAATTATCATTCTCCAACAGAAACCTCAGGTTCTGGTGACTCACAGAAGTCAGATTTAGATTCTAAATAGATTTAGGACCTTATGTAATGATATTCTATTTAATCAAATAAAGATTTATGATTCTATTTTGAAATCTTTATCTATAATTTCTTTGTGTTTGACATAATTTGCAAAAACATATTTGAACTAAAAACAATGCAAACAGTTAACAGCAAACAAAACAAAACAAATTAAGTAAGCAAAAGATGTTCATGCAATTAACAGAAAGTAAACTTGTTCAAATATTACAACCACTTAAAAACAATTTTGTGTGCAAACATAGAATCCTAGGGTTGAGATGAGGAGGGGTTAGAAGGAAGTCTTGAGGTGAGCAACATCATCAGCTTCTCAAGAGCTTTGTCAGACTTCTCAGCATTCTTGTTGATAGTTTCTTTCAGATCCATCTGATTTGTCTTGACCTCTTCTAATCCAGCTTCCAGCACTAAGAATTTATCTCTTTGTTCTCTTTGAATCTGTTCAACCTTTTGAATCCTAGTTGCAGCAGCATCTGAACTTTCAACCATCCTTGTGTCAAAAGTTAGCACATTAACATCTTCTTCCAGCATCATCTTCTGTTCCAGACTTCTCTGTTCTCTTTCCTTGGCTTTCAGAGCTTCCATTTCATCATGTGATAAGTTAGTTAACATCAATCTTTTCTTTTGAAGAGCACTTCCAAATGCATTTTCAAAAGAGTCAGTGAATTGCAGATGTTCATAAACTAACTCATCAACATACTTTTTCTTCAAAGCAGCCATGATCAACCTCTGAGCATTGTCAATCTCATCAAACTTTTCAATTATCTGTCCTGGCATGATACCACGTTCAGATTTTAACCTGTGCATTCTCCTAACATCATCACTAACAAGTCTTGCCAGAATCTCAATACTAGAAATAATTTGGCTAGAATGTTGGGTCTGGATGCTTTCTAGGATAGATTGATAAGTGATTTCAGGCTCAAATACAGTTTGATTGATATGTTGTTCAAGGTTAGATGGAGGTGAGACTGGGGATTGAGGTGATGAAGGTATGCTGACAATGAATTCAGGTTGTGAAAATGATTGAGTTAAGGGATTAACAATCTCTATGGTTGGAATGGAAGGTTGAGTGACATGTGGAGGAGTGTCAACATGAATTGGAGTGGGGATGGGATTAGTGTTATCAGATTCAGTATCAGAATCAGAATCACAACTAACTTCACTAAACTCTTTTTCAAATTTTTCTTTTAGTTTCTCAAGGTTTGATTTCCTTGCAGGAGAGGGTACAATAACAGAAGGTTTAGAGGGGGTTTCAGGTAGGATGTTTGTTTCTGCATAAATGGTTTGAGGTGACAAATGTTCAGATAGCATATCTAAAACATTTGGTTCAGATTCAGGGTCAGATGATGGTTTGATTGGAGAAGGAATTTTAAAAACAGGTTCAGAAGCAGGTTCATTTCTAAATTGAGATTTTGCAGGCTCATTACTAACAGTGTTAGAAGATGTACCTTGATGCTTCTGACGTTTGTGAGCAGCTCTTTCTCTGGCTATCTTCCTCTTCTTCATCATCAGAGGTTCATCATCATCCTCTTCTTCTTCATCAGACTCAACAAAAATTTTCCTCTTATTCTTATTGTTGTCCTCAGCCCTCTTTGATCTTTCTTCTTTCCTTTGATTCGCAATCTGTTCTTCTGTCAAGATTTTGACACCACCAATTGAAGGAGTTTTCAGCTTTACTCTATCTCTTATCATAGTGGTCTTCATCACAAAATCTTGTTTCTGAACAAAACCAAGTTTGGTTATATCCACTTCATCTCCAGGAGTTTCCAATCCATACTTATCCTTCTAGTGATTGAACCATCCATCAACAATCTTCTTTCCTTCTTTTACATCAACAGCAGGAAAGGAAGAATCAATCACTTCTTCTTCTTTGTTCATTAGCAAAGGGTTGTTAGGAACCACAACCTTACCTTTGACTAAGAACATCTTCTTTAAAGACTTTCCATCAACAACTCTTGATTCTATATAAGTAGGTTTAACAAAATTTGGGTAGTTCTCTTTAAGAATCTCATGAAAGTTGCTTAGATAGAATATGTGAGATAGCAACCTAACATGATGACAGTTGGTGTGATTCTTTTCAATACTGCTTTTAATCATTTCACAGAGATGATCAAAAATGTATTTTGGCACATTCATTTTGACAAAGCTGTGAAGATAATATATGAAATATTTCTGTTCAGAAGAAATACAGTCAGTTCCACCCACTTTTGTAGCAATAGATTCAAACAGTACCTTGTAAACACCTTTGAAAAATGTTTTCAAATCTTTTTGTCCATTTGAAGTGACATTCTCAAACAGAGTTGCTTGAACCGTTGGATCTTGTGGCTTAGTCCTGTAACCAGCAAGATGAATTCCTTGATTTGGTAGGTTCAAAACCTTTGCAACACGATCTGCAGTAATTTTGATATCCATACCACCAATGTTGGATCTAATTTCAGTTTGGGTAAACTCAGGAAGACCCAATTCTTTTCTTGATTTCCCTTTCAACATAGGGTTTTTCTTCACCAGATTTTGAACTTTAATATAAGCTAACTGCTTATCATACACATACGCCTTCATCCAAAACTCTTTTACCATTTCTTCAAAGATTGGACCATTCAGAATCTTGAAGTAGCGTTCTAACCCTTGATAGTAAAACATCTTCTGTAAATCAAAACCATTTGCTTTCAAACTTTCAAAATCCACCCGTTTCTCTACCATGCACTTTAACTCTTTAAACTTGTAGGTCATAGAGTCTTTTCTGATTGTGTACTTCTTTTGATTTTCCAAATCAACGATGGGTTTTGCGGATATAGAAGCAGTAGAAGATGACGATTACATTGTTGAGGGTTAGGGTTTTGGTTTTGCTAGAGAGGGAAGAAAAGAAAACTGAAGCGTTGGAGGTTTAGAGAGAATATGAAAAAGTGTGGGTTGTGAACGTGTTTGTGTGCAAGTGATAAAGGTGTATATTTTTAGAAAACAAACAAACAGTACAACACAAAAAGGACAGAGTAGTCATATTCATTTTAAGCGCTAAACTCATCATAAACCAATACTCATCTAATTGCAAAATGACACGTGTATTAGAAAATTATTTAAATAACTGGTGCGTTAGTGGACAGCAGTTAGATTAAAAAGGTTATAAACTGTTCCACTACCACATCAGAACCATTCTTTTGATTCTGATATTTATCAGAAGTAGTCATACATCAGAACTTCTGACCTTGAGGTTCTGAGGTTCAACATCTTCTGATCCTTATCAGATTTTAAAAACAGTTTTACTTAAAAGAACTTAACAATAAGGAACAAACACCATGTTGATCCTTTCAACAGCCAAAGGTTTTGTACAGATATCAGCCCATTGTCTTTCAGTATCAACAAACTTGATATCTATAACACCTTTCTCAACATAATCTCTTATAAAATGATGTTTGATCTCAATATGTTTTGCTCTAGAGTGTAAAATAGGATTTTTGGAAAGCTGAATGGCTGCAGTGTTATCACAATATAAAGGTATATAGTGACTGCTTATATGATAATCTTCTAATTGATATTTCATCCAAAGAAGTTGTGTGCAACATTTTGCAGCTGAAATGTATTCTGCTTCTGCTGTGGACATAGCAATGGTGGTTTGCCTCTTGCTACACCAGGAGATAAGATTTTCACCCATAAATTGGCAACTGCCACTTGTTGATTTTCTTTCAAGTTTATCTCCAGCATAATCAGCGTCACAGAATCCATTTAACTCATATTTCTTGGATTTCTTATAAAGTAATCCAAAATTACAAGTAGCTTTCAGATATCTAAAGATTCTCTTTACAGCAGTGAGATGAGATTCTCTAGGATCTGATTGAAATCTTGCACACAAGCATACAGAGAACATAATATCAGGTCTAGATGCAGTTAGATAGAGTAGAGAACCAATCATACCTCTATATAACTTCTGATCAACTTTGCCTTCAGATTCATCTAGACTTATGCTTGTTGTTGGATGCATTGGAGTATTCATTGGCTTACAATCTTCAAGATTGAACTTCTTCAGGAGATCCTTTGTATATTTGGTTTGATGAATGTAAGTTCCTTCCTTTGTTTGATTGATTTGAATTCCAAGAAAGAACTTCATCTCTCCCATCATGCTCATTTCAAATTCTTTTTCCATTAACTTAGAGAAATTCTTGCATAGAGTAGCATTAGTTGAACCAAAAACAATATCATCAACATAGATCTGAACGATCAGAATGTCTTTCTTCAAGGTTTTTCTAAATAGTGTACAGTCAACTTGTCCTTTTTCAAAACCATTATCAACCAAAAAGTTACTTAGTCTATCATACCAAGCTCTAGGAGCTTGTTTAAGACCATAAAGTGACTTTTGCAGTTTATAAACATGATCAGGATTTTGAATATTTTCAAAACCAGGAGGTTGTTTGACATATACTTCTTCATTGATAAAACCTTTAAGAAATGCACTCTTCATATCCATTTGATATAAAGTAATACCAAGGTTAACTGCATAGGAAAGAAATAACTTGATTGCATCCAATCTAGCAACTGGAGCAAAAGTTTCTGTGTAATCAATTCCTTCCTGTTGACTATAACCTTGTGCAACCAATCTTGCTTTGTTTCTAGTTACTTCTCCTTTCTCATTGAGCTTGTTTCTGAACACCCATTTTGTTCCAATAATGTTCTTGGCTTTTGGTCTAGGAACCAAATTCCATACTTCATTTCTGTCAAACTGATGTAGTTCATCCTTCATAGCTAAGATCCAAGCTTTTTCTTTGAGAGCTTCATCAATAGTCTTTGGTTCATTGAGAGAAACCAAACTGACCATTGCATCTTCATTGTGTGAACTTGATCTTGTTTTTCTAGGACTTTCTTTGTTTCCAATGATTAAATCTTCTGGATGAGATGACTTATATTTGAATGAATTCTTCTTAATAACTTCTTCAATCTCAGCATCAGAATCACTATCAATTTGAGGAGTTGAAAATCTTCAGAAGGAACAGTTTCTTGATCATCAGAAGTTGTCTCAGGTTCTGAACTCTTGTTAACCTCTACAGTTTCAACTTCTGAATCTGGATTATTTGCAATAACTTCAACTTGCTCTGACTTATCATCATCAGGTTCTTTGTCATCAAATTTTACGTGCATAGATTCTTCAACAGTGTTAGTTTCAGAATTAAACACTCTGTATGACTTTGAGCGTTCAGAATATCCAATAAAGATACCCTTAGAAGCTTTAGAGTTAAATTTCTTTAAATGAACTTTAGTATTCAGAATGTAACATGTACAACCAAATTGATGAAAATAAGAAATATCAGGTTTTCTTCGTTTGAACAATTCATATGCTGTTTTATTCAATAAAGGTCTGATATAGATCCTATTTTGAATATAACAAGCAGTGTTTATTGCTTCTGCCCAAAAATATTTTGCAAGGTTAGTTTCATGCATCATGGTTTTGGCCATTTCTTGTAAAGATCTGTTCTTTCTCTCTACAACCCCATTTTGCTGTGGAGTTCTAGGAGATGAGAACTCATGAAGAATTCCATTGTTTTCACAATAGATTTCAAAAGGCTCATTTTCAAACTCGCCACCATGGTCACTCCTAACCTTGACAATTTTCAAGTCTTTTTCGACTTGTATTTGAGTGCAGAAGGTTTTAAACACATAATATGTATCCTCCTTGGATCTCAGGAATCAAACCCATGTCCATCTATTGAAATCATCTACAATTACAAGTCCATATTTCTTACCATTCATTGACGCAGTGCTAACTGGTCCAAATAGATCAATATGAAGCAATTCCAAAGGCCTTGTAGTAGAGACAATGTTTTTATCTTTGAAAGAGCTTTTGAAAAGCTTTCCTTTTTGACAAGGACCACAAATTGTGTCTGACTGATATTTTAGAACAGGTAGGCCTCTCACAAGATCTTGACTACTTAGCTTAGAGATTAATCTCCAGTTAGCATGTCCTAATTTTTTGTGCCAGACCCACTTTTCTTCACTTACAGTCAAAAGACAAACAACTTGTTGTTCAACTAATTCAAAAAGATTGATTTTGTAAACATTGCCTTTCCTTTTACCTTTGAAAACTATAGACTTATCAGAGTATCTGTTTATAGTACATGTGTTCTTATTAAACACCACCTCATAACCATTGTCACATAATTGGCTTATGCTAAGAAGGTTATGATAGAGTCCATCAACAAGAAGAACATCAGAAATAGTAGAGAAGGAATTACCTACTGTACCAGTACCAATTATTGAACCTTTTTGGTTCCCACCAAATCCTACGGATCCTCCCTTTTTCAGATTCAGGGTGAGGAATAAATGCTTTTCTCCCGTCATGTGTCGAGCGCAGCCACTGTCCAGATACCATGTACTTGAGTTTTTCTCTTTTTGAGTGCAAACCTGCAACATAAACTATTTCAGATTTTGGTACCCACAACTTGTTGGGTCCTGATGGGTTACTGTAGGCCTTGTAGAAGTATGATTTTTGAAAACCAGTTTGAGGAGCATACTTCTTCTTGTCAAAACTTCTAATAGGTTTCACAGACTTTGTACTAGAAGTACTAGCTTCTGAAGTTCTCAGAACCTTAGCTGGTTTAGGAACTGGTCTCTTCAGAATCTTTACTTCTGAGTATCTCATTTTTTAATTTGAGTTATCAAGAATCACTGAATTGTTATCTTCTGAGACTTTTGATTTGTCCTTATTCAAAACAGAAGTTTGTGAAACTTTCTCAGAGTTACCAGTTTCTGATATGAAAGTAGAATAGAGAGGAGGAGGTGTTTTGCTCAAACAAAAAAACTGACTTGATTTTCCTTTATCAGAAGATGCAGAATAACCAAGTCCATATCCTTTGTTTTTGCTTACACTTTAAATCATGGAAGCAACTTTGCTCTTGTTAACATTCTGTTTTACAAATTCATGAAGAGCAACCTCGTGCTTATCATGTGATTTGTTACAAGCAACACAACCTTCTTCAAGCTCTTTAATTTTCAAAAGAGATTCATTATATTAAGATTGAAGTTGGTCAGATTTCTCTGTAAGCAAGTCAATTTTAGTTTTTAAACTTTTGAAATCATTTGACTTGTTTATGTATTGCTTCATAGTGTCTCTCTGAGAAAAATAAGAAGCTTATCATGAGGAATTTTAGAAATTACCTCATCAATATCGTCAGTGTCAGATTCATTCTCCATATCAGATTCATTATCAGATTCATTATCAGAAGATGTTGTAGCCATAAGTGCTATATTTGCTTCCTCATCATCTTCATCAGTATTTGATAACTTCTCAAGATCTATAAAAGTAGCCATAAGACTTTTCTTCATTCTGTTCTTGAAGTTGCCCTTTTTCCCTTTGTCATTTGAGTTCAAATCAGGACAATCAGCAATAAAATGACCAGTCTTTTGCAGTTGAAACAGCTATTTTTAGAACCATCTTTCTTGTCTTTAGAATTGGAGCTTCTGTTCCCATGGATTTTAAAACCAGAACTTCTTCCAGAAGTTTTGTTGTTTTTGTACTTGTTCCATTTCCTAAACTTTGAAAGCAGAGCAAAGAGTTCCTCATCTGATCCATCCTCCTGTTCATCTACAGAAGATTCATCAGCATCAGATTCAATAACTTTAGCCTTTAAAGCTTTAGGAGATTTCAAAGTTGCTGGCAAAGCCAATGACTTTGATTTCTTCTTAAGCTCATCAGAAGCTAGTTCCATCTCGTGACTTATGAGAGAACTAGTTAACTCTTCTAGGCTTAAGGTATTGAGATCTTTTGCTTCTTGTATAGTAGTGACCTTAGGTCTCCACTTGGGTGGTAAACACCTCAGAATCTTCTTAACATGATCAGAAGTAGTATAACTTTTCTTTAAAACTCCAAGACCAGAAACCAAGATTTTAAACCTTGCATACATTTCTTCAATGCTTTCTGTGTCTTTCATTTTAAACATTTCATACTGATGAACCAGAAGATTAGCCTTTGCTTCTTTCACTTGTTGGTTTCCTTCATAAGTAGCACACAAAGAATCATAAATACCCTTAGCACTAGATCTGTTTCCAAGTTTCAAAAACTCATCATGAGTGATACAGCTAGCAAGGATAGAAGTTGCTCTGTTGTGTCTCTTCCATTTTTTCTTTTGTTCAGTTGTGAAGGTCTTCTTTACAGCTGTTGTTGTCTTACCATCTTCATCAAGCTTATCTTGAAAGCTAACACCTTCTTCAATGATGTCACACAAACCTTCATCTTCAGCTATGATATGAGGATAGATTTTGTATTTCCACCAGTTGAAGGTTGATTGTTCACCACTGAACTTAGGTGCTTTGCTATAAGTTCCACCATATTTCTCAGACTTTTCATAATTGTAATCATATGGAATAGCAACTTTCTTTGGACTTGAATCTTCAGACATTGTGTTTTTCAGGATCTTTTTGTCTCACTGTTAAGTGCTGCGTAACAAACCGGAGCTCTGATACCAATTGAAGGTGTGAAAAACACAAGAAGGGGGGGTTGAATTGTGTTTTGGCGTTTTAAAAACTTCTTGCAAGTTCTGAAACCTTTTAGAAGCACCAGCGGATAAAGAAACACAATTAACACACTCACACAAAAGAGTAAGGATAGAGAGAGAGGCGAGACAGGCAATTTTATACTGGTACTTCTCACAAACCGAGAGTAGTCCAGTCCCCTTGCACTTCCAAGGGATTTCACTATAATCACCTAGACTATTATAATGCTCAAACACACTAGCAAGAGGCTTCCTAATATAAAAGAAATATAAATAGAAAGTGATAAACACTTGATTATAAAATCAAGAGTTTTCTCAAGATTACAACTCAAGACTCTTAAGACTCTAACACAGAATTCCTAATGAATTAGAAAAATAGAGTGTTAGAAGCACAACAGAAAATAGTTTCAGAAGCAGTGCTTTCAGTCTTATGTAAAGGAGTAAAGTTGTATGCGTGTGAATCTCTGTAACTTTTTATCTTCAGAAAACGTTTCTCGATTTATATGTGAAGAAGAAATAGAGACGTTTGAAGATAATGACCGTTGCAGAGGTCATTTTCAAACCAGCTGTGAAAGGACAAAGGTAACATGGGATTTTTGCCAATTCTGGTAATGCTTATCCTGTTATTCCTTTTGCTTGAGAATATTCGCCCTTATGAAGTAAAATAGTACTAACGTCACAATCCTTGATGATAAGGTTGTAGTACTATGATGTATCAATCAATCACAGCCTTTAATTCAAATGATTTCCAATCATTGAATTACTATCAGTTAATACTGACATTTTTGGCTTGTTATTCAGAGCTTATGTATCAGACATATGCTTCTGTGTCTTCAGCTTCTGAAACTGTTAGTCTTCTCCATACGTTGCTTCTGATTCAACATTAATCTTCTATGATGACTTGCTTCTGATTAGCGTTGCTTCTGATATCTTAGCTTCTGATGTCCATGCTTCTGATATCTATGCTTCTGATATCCATGCTAATGCTTTGTTTCAGAGCTTAATTTAATCAACATAATTTATTTAATCTGCACACTCAAAAATAAATATTAAAATATCCTATTGTTCATTAATACTTTGTTATCATCAAAACACTAAGAGTTAGATTCTGAACATCCTTTGTTCCAACAACATGTTTACCCTCTTTGGAGTTAGGTAGAAGCTGTAACACTCTTGTCTCTATAAACATTAAAAGTTTGAGGTGGTACACAAAGAGAGGTATCACATAAAATAGACGAGATTCATCAAATATTTCAAAAATAAATATGTCTCTATAAAAAAAAAGAGCAAGATATGTGATGGCAAGGAAGCAATATGTCATACCCCAAATTTTACCCTCTTTTTTAATTATTATTATGACAACCTTCTTTCGAAATTGAGAATTGGTTGAAATGGTGAATATTTGGAAATAAGGATATTAGTAGCTTAGGGTTAAAAAAATATAATAATAAACAAAATATATAAAAAAACCGAAAAAAGAAGATAGTAACAAAAACAGAAAAAATCAAAACTTGAGGAGGAGTATAACAAATCAGAAACAAATTTTCAGTTCATATCAGATTACAACAAATTTCAACAAACTTGGTAAAGGATTTACATGAAAAAATTTATCCCCAAGTTGCCAAATAATAGCAAAATCAAGTTCAATCCTACTAGTATAAATAGAGACTAGTTTTCACAAACAAACGTACACAAAAAATTCAGAGAACACATTCTGCAGAACAAAATCAAAGCATCATAAACCACCCACCTTCGTTCAATTCATTCCTTAAACCATACCAACCTTTCTTCATCACCAATTTAAATTATCAATTCACAGTAAATTCTACACCACCATAACACCACGTAACCACGATTCTCTTCGCTAAACCAACACACCATCAAATCACCCCACTCACAAACAGAAACAACCAAAGGAGCAGGAACATAATCGAATTAATAGAACAGAGGAGAAAATAGAAGAAGGTTTTGCTGTCAGTACCCACAAAACCGGCGGAGGAATCAAGCTATTACTACCGCGCCGCCGAATTTCACGAAGTGCCTCACTGACGGGTAGCCCACCGCCAGCCGTCTTCTTCCAATCCGAGCCGGTAGCCGTATTATCACCACCGGAATCGGACAGCCTCCGCGAAGAATCCAAGTAAAGAAGAAGGAAGGAGATCGGCAAACGGGTTTGGTTAGTTTCCCTTTTCTCTGCATTTGTTTCTTACCTGTTTTTGAACTGTGTGGGTGGTGTTTGTTTGTATATATGAGTGCTATTTGTTTATTATTTAATCAAAGATACTAAGTGACACGTTTTGTTGAACTTAAAACAATTGTGTGGTCTTCACCTTGAGTTTGACTCAGGTAACTTATTCAAATTAATTCTCTTAATTTATTTAGTCTATCACAACATAAAATGTCACAATATATGTAAAGCCGGAAAATATAGATATTATTTTTATTCCTTTTAGATAAAGGTATTATGGGATAAAAAAGAGATGCACGGAAGTATATTCTTTCATCTCTCGAATAATTAAATTCTTGGTACACACCTTGCCGGTTGATTATTCGTCTTCCATAAACAAATATAATTCTAATAAAATACTTTGGATTAAAAAGGAGGTGCACGGATGAATATCCTTCCATCTCTCGAATAATTAAAGTCTTGGTGCACACCTTGCCGGTTGATTATTCGTCTTCCATAAACAAATATAAATCTAATAAAATAAATGTGGATCAAAAAGGGGACGCCCGAATGTACATTCATCCCTCCCTCGATTAATCGAAGATTTAGCGCACGCTACTTCTACCGATTACTTGTCTTTCACTCTTAAAAAAACATCAACACATCAAATTAAGTTTTTTGCCTTCAGGCCAATTTAAAAATCAAATCAAAAATCTTTTCCAAACGAACATGTTTGCAATCAATTCCAACGTGATACAAACAATGCTTAAGCCTCCACCACGCGAGCAAACAAGCGGCCTTTAACCACTAGAATGTGATTAAAACATCGTTCTTTAAAAAACACCAACAAACAATGGATACCCAGAACTACGTAGCTTTGATTTCCTCATCGCACCAGAGGATACGTAGGAGCAAGATCCTCATCTTGTCAAGTATAATAATAAAAAACTTAAATATTTCCCCCTCTGTAAGTATATCCTAATAAATAATAAATTCAACAATAAAAAACATGAAAACAAACATAAAAAAATATTAAACCCTAGAATTGATTAGAAGGTTCCCGTTGAGTACAACGGATGTGAGGGGTACTAATACCTTTCCCTTACATAACCAACTCCCGAACCCAAAGATGGTTGCGATGACCGTCTTATCCTTTAAGGTTTTATCGATATTTTCCTCAAAATAAAATTCGGTGGCGACTCTGTGTCATTCCGAGTGTCCTAGACGCTCGGGCGATTTTCGCGGCGCGACACAATACATATTAGGTTTCTTCACAATAGTGAAAACTTATCTTGTACAATGTCATCAAAAGTACCGCAAGGTAAAATGTTTTACAACACTAAAAGGAAGAGTAGTGGATGCCTAACTCCAAAAAGAAGCCTACTTTCTCCAAAAATATCCCACCTTTACCTAAGCCAATACAACCCTCAAAGAAATTGGAAAATTTAAATGAGTTTGAACTTGGATTAGTCACTTAGAATTCCTGCAAGCCTATGGCAATATGTCAAGTGAACATGACCACTTCAGTGTGCAACTTAAGAACCAACAATATCATATGTTTGGGTGGTTATACAGAAAGTATTCAAAAGATGGTAAAGATATACAAAGGACTAACATGAGATGTTTCTTTCACACTTCACAGATACAGAACCATAGTTCGCACCTCAATAGGGGAAACTCTTTTGTTACTAGTTCATGGAATAACAGTAGTGCTCCTAGTGGAAATTGAGATTCCTTCATTAAGAGTCTTGGCAGAGACCAAGTTTGAAGAAGCAAAATAATTCATACCCAGCTTGACCAGCTCAATCTCATTAAGGAAAAGAGAATGACAACCTTGTGTCATGGTTAGTTGTACCAACAAAGAGTCAAGAGGGCATTCGATAAGAAAGTTTGTCCAAGATAGTTCAAGGAAAGTGACTTGATGTTGAAAGTCGTACTGCTTGTTCACAAAGATCTACGCAGAAAATGGACTCCTAATTATGTAGGACCATATGTCGTGAAAAAGGCCTTCTCTAGTGAAGTCTTAATCCTTGGACACAGATGAGTTTCCACTCTCAGTGAACTCTATGTAGTCAAGAAGTACAAACAAACAAGAAAATGAAAAGGCACAAGACTGCAATACTTGACTCTGCATGAAAGTGAAACTTAAGACAGAAAATATCGACTCAGTCTCTTTTCTCCAAAGAAAGGTCTTGTAAACTCGAGATCATAAAGTAGGATGACATTGTTATGATTCAGTGGAATTCATTTATTTTCATTGCCATTACCTTAGCTTCCATTTGCAATTACCTCTTCAAGGAATTCGCATCCAATTGGAAAAATTCCGCACCTGTGTGCATTTATCAAAAATTATCATTTCATTCATTTGTATGTTAGCTTGCTTTTGTGTTCTGATTATGCGCATTGGTGCTGTTTATTTATGACAAATAAAACATTTAAACATTGTGAACAAAAAGCATTTGAAAATAGCAATCTGTTTTGAAATTTGAAGTGTTTGAAGGGAAACCAACGGCATACTGTATGGTACCCCTGTCCTAAAGCACAAAATCATGGCAATCCCTTGATTCCAACAGATAAAGAAAACTACTATTCTGATTTGGAAGCTCCACAAGACGCCTATCCTGCAACAAAAGCTTGCACGGGTCCTCATCACAACAATGTCAGAGTTACTCAGGTTCTCGGTGCCGGGAAATCCAGATTCTCATCAACAGAAATTCATGCATACATGCATTCATGCAATACATGCATACAAACTCTTGCATATAATCAGACATTTCATCTGCATTAGTTTTGCATTTAGGCATCAGATATACATAATCATGCCTTCATAAAGCACAATTCGAAAATGTTGTTTTAACAGGTTGCGAACTTGGATCTCTTATTCAGTGAAAAAGATTGATGTACCTAATTCTTCAGCAAGACGGTTAATAGACCGTAATCTCTCAACAAGAAGGGTTGGTGAATCTTTTCTTAGTGAATTGGTCAACAAAGCGTCATCCTCAGCAGATTGGTCAATATATTACACTCTCAACAAAGAAGGTTGATGAGTCCTCTCTTTCCGTAGTGAGTCAGTTGACAAATGTTCATCTCCAGTAAGTCGGTTGGAAAACCGCACTTCCATAAATCGGTTGTTAAACTATTTTCCCCAGTAAAGTTGGCTTATGCACAACATCCCTAGTGAATAAATCAATAAGTCATTATCTGAAGTAAGCCGGTGTAATACCCTAATTTTGAGTTTTTAAAAATAAATATTTTATTTAAAAATCATTTCTTATTTTCATGAGAAATACCAAAAAAATAGTTTTTTTCGATAATTTTATTTTACAATTTATTCATTTTTCTTTATTTCTTTTAATTATCGCAATTTATCTTTTTAGGCGAAAAATAGTAAAAATATTCAAAAATAGTTTTAATTTTCGTATTTGAGTTTATTATTTATTTCTATATTTTTCTATATTTTATTTGTATTTTTCTTGCACTTTTTCTATTTTATTTACATTTTCTTCTTTTTATGATAATTTCTTTCTTTTGTGGCCAATCACATTGCGACACCTCATCATCTCCACCTCATAATCATTTTATTACACAAATACCACTCACCTAATCCTATCACTATAAATACACACCTCACATCACTCAATCATTACCAATCATTTTTCACACATTCCAAATAAAAAATCAGAAAAAATCACATCCTCCTTCCTCCACCAACACTTTTCCGGCGCCACCGCCGGAATTCCCTTTTCCGGCCAACCAAAAACCATCCAAAATTAACAATCAAATAGTCGATTCTTATAGTTCGGACCCTCCTGAATCCAAATCCGACTTCTGTTTCATCAAAAAACGACCGGAAAGCAGTGAATCGTGAGCTTGAAGTTCCGGCCAAAACCAAACTCTCCGATCCGGCCGTTTCGAAAGCAAACGAAGGTATATAAGGATCATTTCGTGCTTATGCTACTTATTTGAACATAAATCAACTGTCGTTTATGCTTGTGTAGGCGTGAAACTCATTTTTCAATTTTTGGATCTAATCTTGCGTGACCTTTTTCTCTTCACACAGTAATCTATTGCAAAAACTAAGTTGATATTATTAATCCTTGTGAAAAATACTATGAAATACACTATTTATTTGTTAATTTTGGTGAAGATTTGTTAAACCTTTTTTTTTTGGATCAAAGCTTCAATTTCCATGGTTTCTGTTACAGCTCGTGAGGAAGAAGAAGGGGGGAGTGGCTCTGCCACGTGTCGCTGCGTGAGTAGCCAAAGGCTTACTCACGCGCGCCCCCCGTTTTCTTACCGCACCCCCCTCTGTTTTTTTTGTTTGGCCTGTTGGGTTTGTGACCGGGCGGGTTTGACCCATGGGTCACCCGACCCGGCCCGGTAGATTGAAGAGAAATGGGCCAGACCCTGTTCTGGGCCCAATTTCTTTATTTTTGTTTGTTTTTTTTTTATTTTTTTGTTTGTACCCCCTTTTTACTTTTGCACCCCCTGTTGATATTAATTAATTATGATGTTAACGAATAAAAAATGCTATTCTATTTTATGTTCGAAAACTCATATTCGGAATAAAAATAAATCGGACTCTGACGTACGTCTCGTGTCCTCGATTTATTTTTATTTCGAGTATTTTAAACAATTTAATTAATATAGAGATAAAAGGGCTTGACTTACGACTTGTCTCTGTTTATCCTATTTTAATTAATTTCGTTTAAACGATTTTTTTCGTTACTTCGCCTGATCACTTGTAACGTCATAATTAAATAATATTGCAATTGTCTGTTAGATTTAATGTTTGAGTGAAATAAATATAAATTAGGCCCTGTCTTACGACTCGCGCTTTGAATTTATTTTTTTTATTTCATTCAAAATGTAATTTGATGTTCTGAAACGTAAGATAAGCGAGAGCCTGACGTACGACTCGTCTTGAGCTTATCTTACGTGTGCTTGCTAAAATGTTCATTAATTTGCCTCTCTGTTTGTCAGTTTCATTTTATGTCTGATTATCTGATTACTCATTTATTTATGTGTCCGCGTATTTATTTCGAGTATTATTTAACTATCACATTATTATACTGTCATTGCCATATATCATGCATTTGCATTCTTCGCCTCTTCTACCCTTTTTTCTTTTCTTTTCTTTTCTGATCTGAAAATCTGTTGTGAGCTTATCTTTGAATATGGAATGTGAATAAATCAGCCTCTGTCGTACGACTCTGGCTTCGAATTATTCGCATGCCATTTAAAATGGAACATTTTTAATTAAATGGAATGGGAAGGAGCCTGACTTACGACTCGCCTTCGGCTCGTTTCACTTTAATTAAAAAATGTTCAACTAATAAACTGAATGAAAAAGAGGGAGCCTGTCGTACGACTCGTTTCTGCTCGAATGATTCGGTCCCTGTCGAACGACTCGTGATTGAGGATCATTCTCATTCACAAAACAATTTCCTAAAATCTTAAAAGACACTCAACTCACACAACTGTTTTTCTTGCCCTTGTGCAGTCAACTTTTTTCAACTTTCAAATCTCTTTTTCAACTGTTTTCTTAAAAGAATAGTGCTTTATCCATTCCCCTGCTACAGACAAACGCTTAAGCCTCCGAAGCGAGCACACAAGCATATTGTTGTATCAGTGGAATGCGACCTAAGCATCGTTCACTAAAAACAACCAACAAACAAAAATCTTTCTTTTCAGGAAGAACTACGTGAGCTTTGAATTCCTCATTGTACTCGGGGGATACGTAGGAGCGAGAGCCTCTCTCGTCAAGCCAAATAATAAAAAACTCTTTTTTCCTTTTCTGTTCAATATGCGGTAGTTTAATTCTTTTCATGCGGCTAGTTCTTTTTAAGCAAACCAAAATTCCTCAAATGGTTCCCGTTGAGTACAACGGATATGAGGGGGTGTTAACGTCTTCCCCTCATGTAACCAACTCCCGAACCCGATCTTTTAAGGTTTTATCATTATTTTCCTTTCCCCTCACGGGATAAATAAAGTATGGTGGCGGCTTCATTGTTTACATTTGTGCATTGCATTTCACCATTGCATATCTGTATATTTTTTGCGCCGGGTACTACAACCGGTCAATATGCCGCATCTTCAGTAAAGTTGGTACGCCGTACCTCAGCAAGTTAGTTTCCAAACCATACCCCTAGTGGAGTTAGCACATAGCGTCTCCAACAAGTTGAGTGATGAACCATGTTATTAAGCAATTCTCTCAAGGTTTTGCCAAAATGATGGCAGAATATTCAAATTTCTCTTCTTAGTGAGTACTCTTCTTCAAGATACCTCAAACTTCAGCAAAACTCTTCAGCAAGTTTTCAGTGAGCGTACAACTTGGATTGTTAATTCCCCAAATAGGAAGATGAATGATACAAGTCAGTATCTTATCTCAGTTTTCCGGATAGGTCAGAAAATTCTCTCAACTCAAGGTGATTTTCTGGATAGGTCGGGAAGTTATCTCATGGTTTTCCAGATAGGGCGGGAAATTTTCTCATCTCAAGGTGATTTTCTAGATAGGTCGGGAAGTCATCTCATAGTTTTTCGGATTGGTCGAGAAATTATTTCATATCATAGTTTTCCATATTGGTTAGGAAGCAGTGTTATTTTAGGATTTTCCAGATAGGTCGGGATATTATCTCATGGTCTTTCAAATTGGTCGAGAAACTATCTCGTATCATGGTTTTTCAGATTGGTTGGGAAGCAGTGTTATTTCAGAATTTTTCGGATAGGTCGGGAAGTTATCTCATGGTTTTTCGGATTGGTCGAGAAACTATTTCATATCATGGTTTTCTAGATTGGTTGGGAAGTAGTGTTATTTTAGGATTTTTCGGATAGGTCGAGAAGTTATCTAATGGTTTTTTGGATTGGTCGATAAACTATCTTGTATCTTGGTTTTCCAGATTGGTTGGGAAGCAGTGTTATTTCAGGATTTTCCGGATAGGTCGGGAAGTTATCTCATGGTTTTTTGGATTGGTCGAGAAACTATCTCATATCATGGTTTTCTGGATTGGTTGGGAAGCTATGTTATCTCTTGATTTTCCGAGATTGGTCATAAAGTTATTTATTTTCAAAGATCAAAGCACTCGCAGGAGAGGTGACGATCAGCTTTGAGTTAATGCACCCTGAGGGGAGACGACTCTGGTTTTTTGGTTCATGCACCCGGAAGGGAGACGATAAATTTTTTCATTTGAGTTCACGCACCCTGAGGGGAGACGACTCGTTTTAAGATCAACGCACCCGGATGGGAGACAATCATTTCATTCTCAGGTATCTAGTTCCTAATCTTTCCAAGTATGGTTTCTACTCACATCTCTCATCAGCATTCATATCATTACATCACTTCACAACCTAAAATTAGGGCATTTGTATTTAATTTCCTTTTACTCCGAACGCATAAAGACGCGAGCCATTTATGCACTCGAGTATAAGATAATTAAAAGATAATTAAATAGGGGCAGCTGTAATTCCCTAATTTTACACCTTTTTAAATAAATATTTTATTTTAAAAATTATTTCTTATTATTTTAAGAAATACCAAAAAGAGTTTTAAAAATAGTTTATTGGCTTTTTATTTGACTTTATATTTTTGTTTCCACATTTTCCATAATTAAAAAATAAGTCTACTGCATTTTTCATTTAATTGCATTTTCATCCCTTTTATTTGATTTATTTGCAATTTTGCCCCATCTTCACATAAAACATTCCTTGGACCAATCCCTTAGTGACACCTCATCATCTCCACCTCATAATAGTTTTTTTATTATCATTTTCATATTAATCTATCCCCTTAACCACCCACCATAGAGAAATTACTAGAAATGCCACTTGCCCTAATTCAACACTATAAATAGTAAAATAATCAGATTCAATCATTGGACATCTCTCCCAAAAAAAACCTAAAATCTTTTCCTATCTCTTCCACCAACAGACGACCGCCAGAGGGGGCCGAAATTCCTTTTTCCGACCACCAACCACCACCAACTCAAATCTCCAAATCTTGACCAAAACTCGAAAACAATCACACCAAAAGCTTCCTCACGATCTCCTGAGAACAAATTCACCTTTAGTTTCGAGAAAGATGGCCTAGAAACAGACGATCCGAAGCCACCTTTGCCGACAACTTTTGAGCTCACGTTCGCGAGTCTTCCAAAGCTTTGTCTTGTTCGATTTGTGTTGCTTTAAACTCGCGAGCGTACTCTGAATCATCTCCTTTAGCCAGTTCTCACCAAATCCCGTCGGAATCGTGACAGTAATACTTTGGATCCCGTCGGATTTGGGTTCGATCTAAACAATCCAAGCTTCCTTTGAAGGAACCAAGACCGGATTTGTGTTCCCCGTGAAATTCCGATTGAGATGGTGCCGAGTTCGTAAGATTTGGCGACTGGAAGAATTTCCGGCAGCAGATCCGTTAAATGACCATGGCTTTAGTTTTCTGTGTTTCACGCAAAGAAGAAAGAAGGATCAACTCTGTCGCCACCTAAGTTGTTGTTTTGTTTGCTCACGCGTGCCCCCTGATTACTCAGTGCGCCCCTCAACCGGTTGGAGAAGTGGATTCTGGATCGGGTTTGGGTTGACCCGGTCCGGTTTTGGAAACTGGATGTGGACTGAGGTTATTCGGCCTATTCTTTTGGGTTTAGCTTTTTTTTTTCTTTCTGTTTTTATTATTTACTACTCATACTCCCATAATTACTGGATGCACCCCCACTGTGAATGTAATTAATTTGTGACTTTTAGTGTGAAAAATGCTTATAAAAAATAAGTACTTATTTCAAAAGAGCTTATTCTCATAAGCGCTTTTGGGATAAGTGCTTAATTCACTTTTTGATACTTTTACCCTTTCATTATTGTTTAGAACTCTTATTCGAATAAAAGATAAATTGGACCTTGACGTATGACTCGTGTCTTTGATTTATTTTTTATCTCGAATGATTCAAACGCGCTAATTAATGTAAAGCAAGCAAGAGCCTGTCGTACGACTAGTCTCAGCCTTACCTTATTTTAATTAATACTGTTTAAACAAATTTTCATCTGATACATGCTTAATACTTGCAATGCTTATTATATCATGATTAATGCTATCTCTGCTGCTTGTCTGGACTGACTCTTGAGTGGAATAAAGACGAATCGGACCCTGTCGTACGACTCGCGTCTTGGATTTATTTTTATTCCATTCAAAATAAATTTGATTTTTGAAAGTGAATAAGCAAGAGCATGTCGTACGACTCGTCTCGGTTTTATTTCACTGTTGTTTGATTAATGCTTGATGGTTCACACCGTTACACTGTCACCATTTGTCTATCATCATATTATACAATCATCGCGATTCTTCATCATTCAGATACATATCTCTCACCTTCTACCTTTTTCTTCTTCTTTTCTTTTGATCTGAATTGCTGAAAACTTGATTTAGAAAAAGGGAAGCCTGTCGTACGACTCGTCTCTGCTTGAATTATCCGGTCCCTGTCATACGACTCGTGATTTAGGATTGTTCTCATTTTCATAACAAACTTTCAAAACCTAAAAGTTACATAACCCACTCAATTGTTTTCCTGCCTTGCACAGTCAACTCTTTTTCAACTGCCCTTGCGTAGTCAAACCTTTTTCAACTGTTTTCTTAAATGGATGACGCTTTATCCATTCCCCTGATACAGACAAAACGCTTAAGCCTTAGTGTAGCATACAAGCAAACTGTTGTATCAGTGGAATGCAACCTAAGTATTGTTCACTAAAATCAACCAATACAAAAAATATATTTCGGGGAGAACTACGTGAGCTTTGACTTCCTCATTGTACTTGGGGGATACGTAGGATCGAGAACCTCTCTCGTCAAGCCATATAATAAAAAAAACTCTTTTTTTCTGTTTTTTTTATCATTATTTCCCTTTCCTCTCACGGGATAAATAAAATATGTTGGCGGCTTCACTGCAATATTATTTGTGCTTGCGCCGGTCCCTAAACCTTTGGGGCCTATGATTGCATTGTTCCCGGCTTGGTATGATGCCAACACTAAGTGTGATTTTCATGCTGGAACTGAGGGGCATACCACTGATAATTGCAGATCTTTTAAAGATAAGATTCAAGAGCTTCTTGATAATAAACTGTTGTTTTTCAAGGAAGAAAAAGGAATAAGTGACACCACTTCCCAACTTGACAAGACCCCAACGGTAATGCATGTTCAGATCACATACTCACTTTTGGATGCAACACAGAATCAACAGTTTCCTAGATACTTTGTTCAAGTAAATCCTGTGCATATGCAAAATCAACAAGCACAGGAGATTCCACAACAGTCTGGAAAAGTCTTTGATCCAATCCCTATGTCGTATGACCAACTTCTTCATTATCTGGTACACAGTGGAATGGAAACTGTTAAGGCTATGAAACCCAAAACTACACCATTGCTAGCCCGGTACGATGCCAATGCTAAATGTGACTACCATGCTGGGACTGACGGTCACTCCACCAAGGACTGTCAAGCCTTTAAGTTCAAAGTGCGAGAGCTTATTGATTAGAAATTGTTATTCTTCAAGGAAGGCTGTTTGTGGGAAATAATCAGCTATCAAAGCATTTTGAAACTGATGTGACTCAAGTGGAAACACAACCAGCTCAACAACGGCCTAGAAAGGTTTTTTATCTGGTCCCTATGTTGTTCAATCGACTCCTTCCTTATCTTGTGCACAGTGGGTTGGTAGTTCCTAAGGTCCAAATGCCATTGACTGCACCATTTCCTGCTTGGTATGACGCTAAGGCTAAGTGCGACTATCATGCCAGAACTAAGTGACATACTACTGGTAATTGTAGATCTTTTAAGTACAAGGTACAAGAGCTTCGTGATAAATAATTGTTTTCCTTTGAGGAAGGTGGGCCAATTGTGAAGGGTAAAAGGTTACAAGGGCATTCAGAGATAGATGCGAGTCAGGGGGAAATACAACAAGCTCAAAGAAAGCCTAGAAAGATCTTTGACTTGATCCTTATGAAGTATAGTCAACTCCTTGCTTATCATGTTCACAGTGGAAGAGTGATTCCCAGAGCTTTGAAACCTATGACTGCGCCGTTCCCGGTTTGGTATGATGCTAATGCTAATTGTGATTATCATACTGGTACTGAGGGTCACACTACTGATAATTGCAAGTCTTTTAAGTACAAGGTACAATTGCTTCTTGACAAGCAACTGTTGTCCTTTGAGGAAGGTGAGCCAGTTGTGAAAGATAAACAGTCATTGGGGCATTCAGCAAGCTACTCCAGTGTTGGTTTCCAGTGATAACCAGAGTATTGTCATAAAGGATGAAGAGAATAATGGAAATGGTCAGGATAGGGTGCACTTGTGTTTTTCATGTTAGACTACTTGGCTAGACCACTTAGAAGGGGGGTTGAATAAGTGGCCCTTTTAAACAATGTCGTTTTAAAAAAAATTGTTTAAGGTATGCGCAGAAGTCCCACCGGATCGGTAGTCTCTTTGCACCCACTTGATCACTGGAAATGTAGTATAGCCTTGAACTTACGATGATAACAAATAAGAAACGATTGTGTACAAAATATTCAATTCAAACAATCTAAACACAAATCAATCAAGTTACACAAGTTCAATTCCAAATCAATTACAATCAAGATATATGTCAATTGAATTTCTATGAACACTTACGAACACAAAAATTCAATTGAATCGGAAAATTAAAGCGATTTCGTAAAGTAAAAGATTAAGGAAGAAAGACAAAAACGATTGATTAGGGAGTTCCCAATGGCTTTCACGTCGTCCTCGCTTCGGGCCGGGTACGTCTCCCCCCAAATAACCAACAGGTTATTTGAGCGTTTATTGATTAAAAACGATTTGATACTAGTGCACAATTTACAAAGACTCCAATAACCCTGTATCGAATCTAATGTAAACTATGCGAAATAACCTCAACAAGTAATGAAGCTTCTCCCTCTGATTCCAACTATCCTATCCGTACGCAAAACCTCGCACCGATCGTCCAGCTGAGTACCTCGCTTCTTCGTTGTTGAACCTTCAAGATATCGCACAATCTTAATCACCGAGAAAACCCAAAACCTTCTTCACAAATCAACTCGATCACGAACTCTGATTCACCGCAAGCCGTACCGAACGTTATCGATCAAATGTACAATCTTTATCCGAATGATCCCATACTCACTGTTCAATGAGTTGCAATTTGATGGAAGATGATGATCTTGTGAATAATGACCCTTTGATCCAAATTATTCACCAAATTTGATATCAAAGTGTTTTTCAAAGCTATTTCACTTTACCACAGGTTCTCTCTCTTTACATCAACAAAGCATATTGCTATTTATAGAGAAAATAGAATTGAACAAATTTAGGCAAAATAGAACAAATATGTATCAATACAAATGATAGTTTGTATCGATACAAACACCTTGACCAGCGTTCAAATTTGAAATATGTGACCTATGTATTGATACAAGTACGAGTATGTATCGATACATATATCAGTTTCTTGAAAAACTGACTGATATGTATCGACGCTGTTGTACCCCAATTTTGGACCTGCAAATCCTATTTTTTCAATTTCATGCATAAAAATATACAAAAAATATTTTATTATTTTTTTATGCATCTTTCGTTCATTTTTCATATTTTTATTATTTTTCTTAAATTTTCTTTTATTTCTAAATATTTCATCTTTTATTTCACTTATTTTAAATAGTTTGCATTTTAGCGTAAAAGTCAAAAATATAAGAAAAAAATAGTCTTTTTCTTATTTTACGCGCATTTTATATTTTATTTCTACATATTTTAAAAATATCAAAAATAAATCAAAAATGTTATCAATCTTTCTACGCATTTTTTTTTATTTCTACATATTTTACGCACAAGTTACTCTATCTCATGACTCATCAATCTTATCTCTTTATCTCTTTTAAAATAAATCAAAAATGTTATTTTCCACCTCAAGGGAATCTTTTCACGTAGACCACTCGCCATGTGCCACCTCACATCATCTCCATCATATATCCTATTTCCTAATTAAAAATAAATCAAAATATCCCCATTTTGTTATTTTACCAAAGTATCCTATCATTTCAATGATTATTACACCATTGTCATTTAACCTAATTTTTTCCTGTAAATAAGACACAAATTTTCACACAAAAAAATCACAAATTCCTCACAATTCTCTCCAAAAAAATCAAAAACAAAACAAAATAGAAAAAAATCAAAAAAAGAAAGAAAGAAGGGAAACGAAGAAAAAATCATAATACAGTAACATCACCATTCATTCCTTCATTGATCAAATCCAAAAATCCAACACCAAACCTCAACCAAATCTTTTCTAATTCATTCGTTCCCCTTTTGTTACTTACAAACAATTACAGACGCGCAAAAACAAGCCCAAAAACCAGCAAAAAACGCTAACCCGAAGCTAAATCCAAACAAATCTTGAGGTACTCGTTTTGAACGATTCCGACCTCCGTTTTGAACGATTCTAGGTCCATTGAACTCGCAAACAACATACGAAGTTGATGCATATATCACTTTTAGATCTAATTTTGCGTACAAATTGATTTCATACTTTTAGATCTAATTTCTTATCGTCTTTTTTTTAAAATATAAAACTCCTTCGTGAAAACTATTACTGGATTCGAGATCTATGCGAAATTTTGTGCGATATTGTACAAATTGTTTGTTATTTTTGGTTCGGATTTGAAATTATGGTGTTTTGTTCTTGAGCTTGATGTGTCCTTCAATGGTTTTCTGTTCTATTTTACGTTTGAAGAAGAAAGGACTATGATATGCACCTTCTTTTAGTTTGATTATAACATAACCATCTGATCTGCTTACTTTTAATCTGGTGTGTTTGATATGTTCTTTTAATTTTAATCATATGATTCACAGATTAGATCTGGTCCGTTGGATCTAGATCTAAGGATGATGATCCGTTAGTGTATGGTGGGCTCACGCGTTTGAATCGTATAGAATCAGGATCTTGGTTCGGTTCAACCTTGGGGTTGAACCAAGTGAACCCGTCCGGTTCGGACAGTTGTCCGGTTCAGTGTTGTTTTGGGCCTGGGCTCTGTTTCTGTTTCTTTTTATTTCTATTTTGCTGCTCATACTCCCCTTATTACTTTCATACATCCCTCTGTTTTATTTATTTTATTTACTTTAATGTCAATTTTATTTTCATTTTGCATTTATTTAATTTATTATCCTTATTTATTATATGTCATTTATATTATGCAATTTATTTTATGTCACTTATTTTTCTTGCAATTTATTTTTATTGTCATTTACATTATGTCATTTAAATTTTCATGTCATTTTTATCATTGTATTATTTTTGTTCTTTGTGTGCTTTGTTATTATGGTCACTTTGTGACATTGGACCTAAACACAACCTTAGCAATGGAGACGGACCAAAAAAATGCTTAGCACTTTAGCCTTAGTTTTTTTTTTAGTTTTAGCTAGTTTTTAGTTTACTTAATTCGTTGCTCCGTCAATTTTATTATTGTAATTGCAATTGCATTTTTGTGTTGCATCATTCATGTTTACTTTCTCCGCAAAACTTAGAATGTAATTAAGAAAAATGTAACCCCAAAGAGGATGTAGGATTTCATTGCATGCATTTTTATTTTTATTTTTATTGCTTTTCCGCCTAAACGCTAAAAACTAACTAAAACACGACTTTTCATTTTCAAAGATACGATAGTAATTTTTCTAGAAAAAACATAGAAAAATAATTAAATACTTCTTCTCCCTCTAAACACAAAATTCTTTAGTCCATAAACCCAATTAGTCGCACGATTAGCATTAAGTCCCAACACTTGAAATTTATCCTATAACCTTCTTTCCTCATCTATACTCTCAAATTACACACACAACTCTCTCTATACAAATCCTCCCTCCAATTCTTACCACTTTCTCCCTCATTTTCTTAAGCACATTAAAAGCAATAAAAAAGTAAGAAATTAGAGGTTACCATGGAGTACCTTGGGCGTTTAGGATGCTAATACATTCCCTAGGCGTTTAGGATGCAAGCATGATTCGATACATCATGCGTTCTCTAGTTTTCAGAGAGAGTTAGGTGTGTATCGATACATGCAAGCATGATTCGATACACAAGTAACTCTCTGCCCCTGAGAGACCAGTTTTGTATCGATACAAAATATGGTTTTTTGATGTCAAGTGATTTGTAATGTTTCCAAAATATGTTCTACTCTATTTTAATGTGTTTTGACAATTATTAAAACATAAGGGTGAACTGGTGCACTTACATTCTCCTAGTTTTGATAATTGTTAAAACTTTGCATAAGCTAACTAAGCCTATACCTAATATGAAATAAAATAGCAATATGTATACAGACGCAATAACACCAAGGCTAACCATAAGCACGCTCCCCCTGAGTTGATGCCATAACGCGTTTTATATGTTGATAAGATTCAAAACTTCTTTAGCTATTCATCCTTAGCTAGTGCAATCCAAATCTCTCCCCTTTTTACAATATAAAAAAGAAGAAGAGAACTCATGAGAAGTATCAAGTTCAAAACGTTTTAACCATAGTCATATCGTGCACTTACATTTGTCGAAATGCACTATATGATGAAATTTCCTAATCAAAATAAATACATACAAAGATATGCCAAAATATATCAATGACGAATACCAAATATCATGACAAATATGGAATGTAGAACAACAAACCAAAACCAACGCACGAATATTGTAAAACATCGACATTTTAAACAAAATATCATATCCAAATATGAGACGACATAATTAAGGCATGCATCCTATTATATTACATGCACAAATTTCATGTTACCATATAATATTATAACGGTGTTCATGAAGAAATGAATACACGGATAGCATATATACAACATGTTAAGATATGGACACATCAAGTAAACACTATCTCAAGCATTGCCATTTTATACTTATGGACTTCTAGAATTGTTACTACCTTAAAGCGAAGTTTTTGGAAATGTGCAAAACATGAATTAATTGAAATACAATGATTATGTCAAGTTGATGATTAAAAGAATCCATATAGGCAAAATTATGAAATAGAGAGGAAGAGGTAGAAATGATACAATTGAACCTTTTACCCTAACCATTGATGCACTTTCTTTTGAATCATACTCCAAGTTGCCAAGAAGCATATAATAGATAAAGTGCATATATAAAGTACATTTATTCAAGGTTGGAGATATAAAGGATACCCAATTTTCCTCGAATGTAGATAAAAGGATTTGTAGCAAGTGGTTTAGTGAAAATATCCACAAGTTGGTTTTTATATTCCACATGCTCAAAAATTACATCACCTTTCTCTACATGGTCTCGGAGAAAGTGGTGCCTTATCTCTTTATGTTTAAACCTTGAATGTAGCACGGGATTCTTTGTAAGATTGATAGCACTAGTATTATCACAATAAATTGGAATACGTTGCAATTTTAAATCATAGTCAAGAAGTTGTTGCTTTAACCATAGTATTTGTGAGCAACAACATCCAGCGGCTACGTATTCCGCCTCGGCGGTTGACAAAGCAACGGATACTTGTTTCTTGCTATGCCAACTTACAAGACTATTACAAAAAAGGTGACAGGTACCACTAGTACTTTTCCCATCCAACTTGCAATCAGCAAAGTCGGAGTCGGAATATCCATTCAAAGAACAATTGTTCCCCTTAGAGTACCACAAGCCGAAATTTGAGGTTCCTTTCAAATATCTTGAGATTCTTTTAACTACTTTTAAATGTGATTCTTTAGGGGATGATTGGTAATGTGCGCACATGCAAACACTAAACATTATATCCGGCCTTTAAGCCGTCAAGTAGAGTAGAGATCCGATTATACCTCTATATTGAGTTATTTCCACATCTTTACCTTCCTCATCCTTGCTTAAAGCACATGTTGATGCCATAGGAGTTTCCATATCTTTAGAATCCATCATGCCAAACTTCTTGAGCAACTCAAGACAATACTTTGTTTGATATATGAATGTTCCTTCCTCTAGTTGCTTGATTTGTAGTCCCAAGAAGTAGGTTAGCTCACCCATCATACTCATCTCAAATTCACCTTGCATTAAACTAGAAAAGCTCTTGAAAAGAGATGGGTTAGTGGAACCAAAAATAATATCATCAACATATATTTGAACTAATAAGACATCATTTCCCTTACGTTTAATGAATAGAGTGGTGCCAACCTTCCCCCTTGAGTATCAATTTATAGTTAAGAACTTGCTAAGTCTATCATACCAAGCCCTAGGGGCTTGTTTTAGACCATATAAAGCCCTTTTTAGTTTAAAAACATAATCCGGATGTTTGTGGTTTTCAAAGCCGGGTGGTTGTTTGACATACACTTCTTCATTAATGTATCCGTTTAGGAAAGCACTCTTAACGTCCATTTGATATAGCTTGAAGTTCATATTACATGCATAAGCTAATAAAAGTCTAATGGCCTCGAGGCGGGCTACCGGAGCATAGGTCTCCTCATAATCAATGCCCTCCTCTTGGTTATAGCCTTGAGCTACTAACCTTGCCTTGTTTCTAACAATTATACCGTTTTCATCAAGCTTGTTTCTAAAAACCCAACGTGTGCCGATCACTTGATGATTTGGAGATGGTGGTATTAAATCCCACACATCATTTCTTTTAAATTGATTTGCATTGCAAGAATCCAATGTTCATCAAGTAATGCAGTTTTTGAATTTTTAGGTTCCACTTGTGACACAAAAGCGAAGTGACAACAAAAATTACTTATCTGAGAGTGTGTTGAAACGCCCTTGGAGATATCTCCCAAGATTTTGTCAATAGGATGGTTCTTTAGAGTTCACCACTCCTTTGCAAGACCGGCTCCTCTATGTTTGTGATGATTCCTTGAGGAAGATCCTCCATAAACTTTATCTTCATGGGATGGTGTTGACTCGTCGTCTTTATCTTCCGGAGTGCTTGTTGAAGGTTGATCAATCCCTTCAACTTTTTTTTCCTTTAGAATATCCGTTGCGTCAATACCTGCACCAATGAAACTACCTTTCCCTTGTTCTTCTAGAAAAGACTCATCAAAGTTTATATGAACCGACTCCTCAACAATTTGTAATATTTTGTTGTAAACCCTATATGCCTTACTAGTGAGTGAGTAGCCTAAGAAAACGCCTTCATCCGATTTTGGATCGAATTTGCCAAGATTCTCTTTTCCATTATTTAAAATAAAGCATTTACATCCAAAAGAGCGCAAATGACTAAGATTAGGTTTCCGCCCCTTAAGTATTTCATAGGGAGTTTTATCCAAAATAGGTCGAATAATCGCCCTATTTAAAACATAACTCGCGGTACTTATTGAAGGTACGAAAAACACAAGAAGGGGGGGTTGAATTGTGTTTTGGATAGTTTAAAAAACTTCTTCTAAATTATTTCGAACTTATCAGATTTAGCAGCGGATAACACAATAAAGTAGAGTAGAGAGAGAGAGAAAAGACACAAGCAATTTATACTGGTTCCTCTCACAAGTTGAGAGTAGTCCAGTCCCCTTGCACTTCCAAGGGAGTTCACTAAAAACACTTTTGTTACACTTGCTCAAACACACTAGTAAGAGACTTCCACAATGCTCAAGTATTCTAACAAGAGACTTCCTAAACTAAATGATAAATATATTGTTTTGAGAACCTTTGAGTACTTGATAAGAATCAAATACTCAAGGCAAATTACAACACTAAACACAAGAACTACACTTAAGATTCTAACGAAAGCTAAGTGATAAAGCAAGACTGTTTGTTATCAGAAGCTCTGTTTGCTCTCTTGTGAATATGATCAGTTTGCAAGTTGTAATCCACACTTGACTTCAAGTACGAGGTCTCTATATATATGACAAGATAGAGACGTTGCAGATTTGACCGTTGTCAAGCTGTTTTGTTTGCTGGAGCAGTTCCTAGGTGGTCACATGTGATTAAGCTCAACAAGGAAACTTGTTGACTTCACTTTGCAGGTTAAGGCTTTGTGTGTGTCCAAATGAGGTAATGAGAAAGTGACTAATGCACATATTATCTTCCCAAGATAATATTACAACGTGCTTTGATTTTCCTTCACACATATTTGAATTTGACCGTTGTTAATCCCTAAGCCAACCATGTGATTTCCTTTCATGAATCTTCCAGCGCAAGACTGATCTCAGAAGCTTGTATTCCCAGTACAGCTTCTGGTGTTGTATACTTCTGATGACTTATGCTTCTGATGATCATCCTTCTGATAGATCATCAGAACTCACGTTGGTGCTTCTGATCAGAGCTTGTGTTACAGCTTCTGATCACCATCAGAACTTCTAAGTTGAAGTGCGTGAAGACTTTTCACTAATGTTCCTGCACACTTAGATTAAATATTAAAATACCCTATTGTTCATTAATACTTTGTTATCATCAAAACTTAAGCAGACAATTGTCAGAACCACTTTTGTTCCAACAATCTCCCCCTTTTTGATGATGACAAACTAAGTATTAATTTACAATGGTTGTTGAATTAATTTATCAAGTTTCAAAACAGGTTTATGAGTTTTGCACACTCCCCCTGAGTTAAACATTGATTAATTAAATTCAGTCTAAGATTATATTTTAAAATTGAACTAATTTTCACATATTTGACTCTTGGGAAGAGAGTTTTGCAAGCTCTCCCCCTAAGTCTGATACTTCTAGAAAAATTGCACTTTTTCTTGAGATATCATATGTTCAATTCTTTCAATTTTAACATATATTCTCCAAAAACAAAATATGGTTTGCGTAAACATAAACTTAAATGTAATGACAGTTTCAGTGAAGTGGATTTACGTTCTTCAGTCAAATTAATTCCTCATTCTCCCCCTTTTGTCATCAACAAAAAAAACATTTACGTGAAAAGAAGAGAGAAGGAAGAACAGTCAACGCAAACTATTGGACATTGAAAGCGGTGTGTATTGAAAAACAGCACATATTGTTCTATAAAAACAAATGACCATGAAGAAACCATATTCATTGCAAGAAAACATATGCAGAGTAGCAATGAATAATGAAACTAGAATCTTTTTGGATACAGCATCTGAGAGTGCAAGAAAGAAGAATCCAGTTGATAGAAAATCAACAGAAGCCAATCGTGAAGATGGCAAGACTACATCAGTGGAATCAACTGCACGCTCAAAAGCTAAGGAGAAGAAGCCAAAGGATGATAAAGGGCTTAGTCTCGTCTTGGAGGGAGATAGGCTTATAATTAAGGAGGAGAGTGTAGGATCAAATTTCTCTTCGGAATAGAAATCAGAACTGTACTTTTGTAATAAACATTTTTGGAATAAAATTGATCCATTCTCAGCCTTTATTATTTACCTATGTACCCGCTTTTCTTTTCGTTAAAAACTTGGTATAAAGTGAAATAAATGCAGTCAAAGAAAGAGTTTCAAAAAGATAAGGTCAAGAATTGGTTACAACTATGTCATAAATGACATTGTTGACCAGGACTGACTCAAGTAAAAACAAAACTCTATAAAAACGTTTCCCATATCATGTATCTCAACACTTCCATATTTTCATTAAGGTAGGAAAATGGATAAGGATAGAAGAGATATCAATGGAAAGAAGTTGGCAGAGAAGAAGAAAGCTAAGAAACCACCAAGTCCAAGACCAGTAAATGGTAAAGGAAAGGATGGAGCATCTTCATCTAGGCCACTCAGAAGAAGTTGTAGAGTTCGTTCAAAGATACAACCGTCAGAACCAATCACTATCTGTTCCTCAACAGATTCAGATGAGATTGATTCTGATTATGCAGAATTTTTGAGGACATATGATCCTATAGCTGCTGAAGGCTCATCATCCTCTTCAGACTCAACAAGCATAGATCCTGATTATGCAAGGTTTCTGGAGACTTATGTTCCTCCAGAAGAACCCTCTTCATCTGAAGGATCGGCCGTGTCTGAATTAGATTCTAAGTAGTAGCTTTTAGAATTTTTATGTACTCTAAATTCTACTATTTGCAATAAAAGTTATCTTTGATTCGTACTTTAGATACTTCTGGCTTTATAATGCATATATAAAAAAATAACTAAACAGACCAAGCATTTAACACACATGCATCTAAAAGAAACAGCATTCAGTTTTAACACAACCAATAAGTTTCAACAAAAACACGCAAAAAAATATCCAAATACGTAATTAAGTGCATAGAAATCCTAGGTTTGGTAGGAGATGAGAGAAGGATTAGGTATGTTTGTTCTGCAAGATGTCTAGAATGGCCTTCAAGGATTGATTCATGTTAGAAATTTCAGCACCTTGGGCATATTGTTTTGCTTCCAATGCAGCGAATCTTTGCTCCTGTCTAGCTTCCATAGCTGCAATTTTTTCATCAACAGAAGTGTCTTGACCACCTTCTGACTGAATCACTTCTGCTGATCTGGCAGCTTCTGCTAACCTCTCTTCTGCTAATTTCGCTTCTGCCAGTCTGGCCTCTTCTGCTATCCTAGCTTCTTCTGCCAGTCTAGCTTCTTCTGCTAATCTAGCCTCTTCAGCCAGCTTAGCTTCTAACTCAGCAGCACGCCTTTCAGCCTCTTCAAGTCTTTCTTTTTCAATCTCTTCATGAGATTTGTCTGTTAGCAACAGCACTTGACTTGTTGAAGCAACACTTTCTTTCTCCAATTCCTCCAGCTTTCTTTTCTTGGCTAGCACAAGCTTTCTGATAGTCCTTCTTGAAATAGCTTGTACAACCTTTGTCACACATTCAGACAGCTCCTCCATCTTCCAAGCAACTTGATCAGGAACAATTTTCATCTTGGAAGCAAAGAATTCTACCTTGTAACCATCATTGTGAATAAGTTATGTTAACTGATCATAAAATGAAACTGATGGTTCAACTGAGAAGTCATTGATTCTGTCAATCAATGCCTCATAAGGTAGGGCTTGGTGAAAGATGAGGTCATGAATGTTTGGTTCAGTGGGAGGTTGAGGAATTTCTAAAGCAAGTGGTTCAGCATGAGTTTTGGCAAACTTAGAGATCATTGGAAGAGTTGATGAAGACGATGAAGATTCTGAGGATTCTGACTCAGATGATGATGAGTCAGAAGACACATTGTGAATGACTGGAGATTGAAGTGTTTGTGGGATGGTTTCAGTTGGTTGTGAAATTGTTTCATCAGCAACATCTTCTTGAACATTGTCCACAACATGTTCACTCACTGGTTCATCAACAACTTTTTCTAGTTGGTTAGTTTCTTTAGGTTCAGTGATAAGTGGATGAGTTATTAATGGCTCAGGGTCAGGACATGTATCTTTTGGAGACACAGGTGTTTCATCAGTAAAGTTGAATGGTTTTGCTATCAGAGTATCAGAATTTACAGGTTGTGTGGATGGTGGTGATTGATTTTGTGGAGGTGAGTGAGGGGTTTGATAATCTGATTCAGGGGTAACTGTGATGACAGGAGACTGATCAACAGCTTGTTCAGGAATGTCAGAAGCATCTGCTACATTCAATGGTTGGGCAACAATGGGTGAGTTGTTTATCAGTGTTCTAATTGGTAAAGTGTCATCTGGGGATGAGTCAGGAATAGCTTCATCAGGTTGTGGGTTAGCCTCACCATAGTCAGACTCAACAGGTATATCAATTAAGGTTTCTACCCTAGGATTCAAGTTATCAGTCTCATTTTGATCAGTAACAGTCTTATCAGAAATGAGATTAGTAGATATACCTGATGTGTTCCCTTCAGTTCTTCTCCTCTGAGTTAAAGGTCTTTCATCCTCAGTTGATTCATCACTACTGGGTTGCAGAATTAGCTTAGGAATCCTCTTTCCTTCTTTCTTTGAAAGCATCTCTTCAGCCTTTCTCTTATTCTCAGCAGCTTCTCTAGCCTTTGCCTCATTCTCTTGCTCAGAAGCAAGACGAATTGTTCTACCAGACCTTAAAGTCCTATCTTCCACAATAGGTTCTTCAATAATAGGCTTCTTTCCTCTTCTTTGTTGAGGTTTGGCAACAGGCTTGTCTATCTTTACCACTCTCTTTCTTTTCTTCTTCTTACCAATACCAGCTTTTTCACACGCTTCTTCAAAAACTTCTTTTGAAGGAATTTCTTTTCTAGCAATGTAAACCCCACTAGCAGCAGCATCTAGAATCATAGCTTGGATCACATGCTCAGCATCAGCCTCAGAGATCATAGGGAAGTCGTCATTATAGATGAGAGAATTCTTGCTTTGAATCAGGGGCTGAGCTGGATGAATTAATGCAGTGCTCTCTACCAGTTTCTTGTGACTCAAGGTTAACTCATTGATTACTTTCTTTTCAACTGTGTAAGGTGAACTCAGAATTTGAGCATACTCAGAATCAATTTGTTTAATCATTTGTAAGAACTTGCTCTGGTGAAAGAGTTCAGACAGCAGTCTTGGATGATGTACTGCTCTTCTGTTCTTTGTTTTGCTCTTCTTGATTGCATCACACAAATGCTCAAACAAACATCCAGCAAGGTCTACCTTCTGACCAGTTACAATAGCATATAGAAATGAGACACTGTCAAGAGACATGTACTCTACACCACCTTCTCTCGTCCAGATTGAGCAAATAAGAACATGATACACAATGTTGTACAACGAAAGAAGTTGAGCAGAAGTAGGCTTTGTGCCTTTCCCTTTCTTCTCGTACAAATCATTTAGTTTAACAGGATCAAAAAGCAGTTCCATCATCTCTTTTGGAAACTGAGTACCTTTCTCAGCAACTTTTGGAGTGAAAATTTTCCCTTCCATACCAGTGTTGAGTATCTTAGCTATGTGTTCAGGTCGTATAGCCATATACGTCCCAAGTATCACTGACCTTATTTCTTTTCCAACATAAGGTCTTAGACCCATTTCTTCTCTAGTTTTTCCCTTTAGGTCAGGATTGTCTCTTACCGCATCGTACACCTGCGCCTTCATCCAAAAGAGAGTACATAGATCCTTGTAGATGATTCCGTTGAGAATTTCAAAGTATCTGTCCCATCCTTGCGCAGAGAAGAACGATTTCACATCAAACCCATTTATCTCCAGACTTTCGAAATCAACCAACTTCTCAGTAGTTAGGGTTAGGTCTTTTTCTGGAAAACTTAACACATTCCCAGTGTCTTCTAGAAAACGATCACTCTCCTTGAAGATGTTGACAAGAGGAGGAATAGATTGTGTTTCAGAATCCATTGTTGACGGTTAGGGTTTTGGTAAGGCTAAGAGTTTTTGAGGAGGAAAGAAATTTTCTGAGGTTTTGAGAGAGAATGAAAATGCGTGTAGGTTGTGAAGTGTTTGTGTGCGAGTGTAAAGTGCTTTTGGAAAGACCAAAGGTTTTGAAAAAAACATAAAACGAGGTACACACAAAAGGAGGGAAAAAGGTAATTAACTTTATGCATAGATAACCGCACTTAATCATCATAAACTGTCTTCCCCATCAAATCACATAGAGACACGTGCATTAGAGACTATTTTAATAACTGACGCGTTAGTGGGTGTCAGTTGAAAAGAAAGAAGTTACAATCTTTACCACTTCCGTGTCAGAACCATACATTAGCTTCTGAGTTATATCAGAAGCACTTGTTATCAGAAGTCTTTACCAGAGGCTTCTGACATCAATCTCTTCTGATCTATCTCAGAAGCTTCATCATTCCAGAACCAAACTTAATCAGAAGCAAGGACCATGTTCAGATTTTTCTTTATGAAATCAAATCTTTCAATTGTTAAAGGTTTTGTAAAAATGTCAGCCCATTGATTTTCAGTCTCAACAAACTTAATATCAATGACACCTTTCTGAACGTAGTCTCTTATAAAGTGATGTTTTATTTCAATATGTTTGGCCCTTGAATGAAGAATAGGATTTTTGGAAAGATGTATGGCTGCAGTATTATCACAGTACAAAGGTATACTGTGACTGCTAATTTGATAGTCTTCTAATTGATATTTCATCCACAGCAGTTGTGTGCAACATTTAGCAACTGATATGTATTCTGCTTCTGCTGTAGACAATGCTATGGTAGATTGTCTTTTACTACCCCAGGAGACAAGGTTTTCACCAACAAATTGACAAATGCCACTTGTGGATTTTCTTTCTAATTTGTCTCCTGCGTAGTCAGCATCACAGAATCCATTGAGTTGATAATTGTTGGATTTCTGATAAAGTAATCCAAGATTTGTTGTTCCTTTTAAATATCTAAAGATTCTCTTCACAGCAGTGAGATGAGATTCTCTAGGGTCTGATTGAAATCTCGCACACAAGCATACTGAGTACAGAATATCGGGTCTAGATGCAGTCAGATAGAGAAGTGAACCAATCATACCTCTGTATTGCTTCTGGTCAACTTTTCCATCAGAGTCATCCAAGCTTAGACTTGATGTGGGATGCATTGGAGTGTTCATTGGTTTGCATTCTTCCAAATTGAATTTCTTCAGAAGTTCCTTAGTATACTTGGATTGATGGATATAGGTGCCATTCTCCTTTTGATTTACTTGAATACCAAGAAAGAACTTTAGTTCTCCCATCATGCTCATTTCAAATCCATCCTGCATAAGCTTAGAAAAACTCTTGCACAGGGTAGCATTAGTTGAACCAAAAATTATATCATCAACATAAATTTGGATGATTAAAATATCTTTCTTTAATGTTTTCCTAAACAAGGTATTGTCAACTTTTCCTTTTTCAAAACCATTCTCAACTAAGAAAGTACTTAGTCTATCATACCAAGCTCTGGGAGCTTGTTTGAGACCATATAGTGATTTCTTTAGTCTAAAGACATGTTCAGGAAATTGTATATTTTCAAAACCAGGAGGTTGTTTGACATATACTTCTTCAGTTATGAAACCATTAAGAAAGGCACTTTTAACATCCATTTGATATAGTTTTATATTATGATTAACTGCATAGGATAGAAGTAACCTTATTGCTTCCAGTCTTGCAACTGGAGCAAAAGTTTCTGTATAGTCAATTCCTTCTTGCTGACTGTACCCTTGTGCAACAAGTCTAGCCTTGTTCCTAGTTACTTCTCCTTGTTCATTTAATTTGTTTCTGAAGACCCACTTTGTTCCAATGATGTTTTTCCCTTTAGGCTTCGGAACCAGATTCCAGACATCATTCCTTTCAAACTGATTCAGTTCTTCTTGCATGGCTAGAATCCATGAATCATCTTTAAGAGCTTCATCAATAGTTTTTGGTTCTATGAATGATATTAGACCAAACAATGATTCTTCACTTCTGAAACTTGATCTTGTTTTCCTTGGACTATCCTTGTTGCCAAGGATTAGTTCTTCTAGATGAGATGATTTATATTTGAAGGATCTCTTGGGAACTTCTTCAGAATCAGACTCAGCTTCATCTGTCTGCACTTCTGGGTGAATATCAGAAGCATTGTTCTCAGAAGCAGTTGTTACATCAGAAGCAATTGTAGATTCTGACATAGAAACAGGTTCTTGTTCTGTTCTTCTAACCACTTCTGGGAATTCATCATCTGATTCTTCACTATCTGCATGTTCTTTAACAGGCTCTGACTTTTTGTTGTCAGGCTCTTTGTCATCAAATCTAACATGCATAGATTCTTCAACTGTTTTAGTTTCTGAATTATACACTCTGTATGACTTGGAGCGTTCAGAGTATCCAATAAAGATACCCTTAAATGCTTTAGAGTCAAATTTCTTTAGATGGAGCTTATTATTCAGAATGTAACAGGTACAACCAAATTGATGAAAATAAGAGAGATTTGGTTTTCTTCCTTTAAACAATTCATATGCTGTTTTATTCAACTTAGGTCTGATGTAAATCCTATTTTGAATATAGCATGCAGTGTTAACAGCTTCTGCCCAGAAATATTTAGCCAAGTTAGTTTCATGCATCATGGTTCTGGCCATTTCTTGTAGTGATCTGTTCTTTCTCTCTACAACTCCATTTTGCTGTGGAGTTCTAGGAGATGAGAACTCATGGAGAATTCCATGCTCATTACAAAAAAGTTCAAAAGGTTCGTTTTCAAATTCACCACCATGATCACTTCTAACTTTGATAATTTTTAAAAACTTTTCATTTTGTATTTGAAGGCAGAAGGTGCTAAACACTTCATATGTCTCATCCTTTGTTCTTAGGAACTTTACCCAAGTCCATCTACTGTAATCATCAACAATGACTAATCCATATTTCTTTCCATTTATTGAGGTTGTGCTAACAGGCCCAAATAAATCTATATGAAGTAATTCTAGTGGTTTTGAGGTAGAGACAAAGTTTTTAGTTTTGAAAGAGCTTTTGAAAATCTTGCCCTTCTGACATGCTCCACAAAGAGATTCTGAGTGATATTTAATTTCAGGCAGGCCTCTTACAAGGTTGTCCTTGCTAAGTTTAGAAATTAATCTCCAATTAGCATGACCAAGTTTCTTGTGCCAGACCCATTTTTCATCACTCACTGTCAGAATGCATAAAACATTTTGCTCTATTAATTCAAAGATATTTATTTTATACATATTGCCTTGTCTCTTTCCTCTAAACACAGTGGATTTATCAGATGCTTTGCTTACAGTACATGCATTCTTATTGAACATTACTTCATATCCACTGTCACATAATTGGCTTATGCTCAGAAGATTATGAAATAGTCCATCTACAAAAAGTACATCAGAGATAGAGGCAGAGGAGTTACCAACTGTACCAATACCAACTATCTTTCCTTTTTGGTTCCCACCAAACCCTACACTCCCTCCCTCTTTGGGAGTTAGGGTGAGGAACATATCCTTCTCGCCCGTCATATGATGCGAACACCCACTGTCCAAGTACCAGGTACTTGGCTTCTTGTTTCTTAGTGTGCAAACCTGAAAGACAAACAAACTCAGATTTTGGTACCCACAACTTGTTGGGTCCGTTTGGGTTAGTGTAGGCTTTCTTGAAGTATGACTTTTTGAAAGTCCTCTTTGGTTCATACTTCTTCTTGCCTGAGTTTGTAGTTGGCTGAGCAAACCTAGCTTTAGAGGTGCTAGCTTCTGATGATCTCAGAACCTTAGTTGCCTTAGGTTCTGGTCTCTTTAGAATTCTGACCTCAGCATGCTTCTGCTTTGAATAAGTGCTGGTCTTAGCTTCTGAAGTTCTCACTTCTGAAACTTTAGACTTGCCTTTATTCAAGGCTTTGGTTTGATCAACCTTCTCAACTCTACCGGTAGCTGGTGTAAAAGTGGAATACAAATGAGGTGGAGTTCTGCTAATGCAGACTGATGAACTTGGTTGTCCTTTATCATCAGAAGCAGAATAACCAAGTCCTTCACCTTTGTTCTTTGTAGTGCTATAGATCATGGAAGCCACCTTACTCTTATTGACATTTTGATTAACAAATTCATGCAATGCAACTTCATGCACGTCATGAGATTTGCTGCAAGAGACACAACCACTTTCAAGCTCTTGTATTTTTAAAACAGATTTATCATATTGAGCTTGAAGTTGATCAAATCTCTTAACAAGCAAGCCAACATCATTTTTCAAACTCTTGACACTTTTAACTTTGCTTATGTATTGTCTCATTGTGTCTCTAAGAGCAGGTAATAGCTTTTCATGAGGAATATTAGAAGTTACCTCATCAATGTCATCTGTTTCTGATTCATCTCCAGAGTCATTATCATTGTCAGAAGCAGTTGTAGCCATCAATGCCAGATTTGCTTCTTCATCATCTGCTTCATCATCTGACAATTTATCCAGATCCTCAAACGTAGCCATTAAACTCTTCTTCAAATTGTTTTTAACACTGCTCTTTCTTCCCTTATTTTTGGAGCTTAGATCTGGACAATCAGCAATGAAATGTCCAGGTTTCTTGCAGTTAAAGCACGTGTTCTTAGATTCATCCTTCTTATCCTTGTAGTTTGAGTTTCTGCTTCCAGAACCTTTTGAATTAAATTTTCTACCACCAGACTTATCAACAAACTTGTCCCACTTTCTGAATCTTGTCATTAGAGCAAAGAATTCTTCATCAGAGTTGTCTTCAGGACCTTCTCCCACAGATTCTTCAACATTAGACTCTACTACCTTGGCTTTTAGAGCCTTGGAAGTAGATACAGTTGTTGAAGCTTTTGATTTCTTCTTTATGTCATCAGAAGCTAACTCCATCTCATGACTGATGAGATTGCTGGTTAGCTCTTCCAGAGTTAATGTGTTCAAATTCTTTGCTTCCTGTATAGCAGTGACCTTGGGTCTCCACTTAGGAGGTAAACTTCTTAAAATTTTCTTCACGTGATCAGCAGGTGTATAACTTTTCTTCAGCACAGAAAGACCAGCAACTAGGATTTGAAATCTTGAGTACATTTCTTCAATACTCTCATTGTCCTTCATTTTAAACAACTCATACTTCTGAACCAACAGGTTAGCTCTTGCTTCTTTAACTTGTTGGTTTCCTTCATATAGAGAACAAAGAGAGTCATAAATGCCTTTAGCACTTTGCCTGTTTCCTAGTTTTAGAAATTCATCATGAGTGATACAGCTGGCCATAATGGTTTTTGCTCTGCTATGCTTCTTCCAATCTTTCTTCTGATCAGCTGTAAATGTTTTGATTACAGCTGTTGATACTTTGCCATCTTCATCAAGCAAATGATGGAAGCTAACGCCTTCCTCAACCATTTCCCATAGACTAGGATCTTCAGCTATGATGTAAGGATAGATTTGCCATTTCCACCAGCTGAAGTTATCAGGATCACCATTGAACTTAGGTGCCTTGCCATTGTTTCCAGACTTCTCATTGTCATAGTCATATGGAATCTGAGCTCTTTGACCAGGACCACCAGTAGATGTGGATTCGGTTTCACCTGACATAGTGACTTAGAGTTTTGTGTTTTTCAAGATCTTTATGTCTCACTGTTAAGTGACTTAAAGACAACCGGGCTCTGATACCAATTGAAGGTACGAAAAACACAAGAAGGGGGGGTTGAATTGTGTTTTGGATAGTTTAAAAAACTTCTTCTAAATTCTTTCGAACTTATCAGATTTAGCAGCGGATAACACAATAAAGTAGAGTAGAGAGAGAGAGAAAAGACACAAGCAATTTATACTGGTTCCTCTCACAAGTTGAGAGTAGTCCAGTCCCCTTGCACTTCCAAGGGAGTTCACTAAAAACACTTTTGTTACACTTGCTCAAACACACTAGTAAGAGACTTCCACAATGCTCAAGTATTCTAACAAGAGACTTCCTAAACTAAATGATAAATATACTGTTTTGAGAACCTTTGAGTACTTGATAAGAATCAAATACTCAAGGCAAATTACAACACTAAACACAAGAACTACACTTAAGATTCTAACGAAAGCTAAGTGATAAAGCAAGACTGTTTGTTATCAGAAGCTCTGTTTGCTCTCTTGTGAATATGATCAGTTTGCAAGTTGTAATCCACACTTGACTTCAAGTACGAGGTCTCTATATATATGACAAGATAGAGACGTTGCAGATTTGACCGTTGTCAAGCTGTTTTGTTTGCTGGAGCAGTTCCTAGGTGGTCACATGTGATTAAGCTCAACAAGGAAACTTGTTGACTTCACTTTGCAGGTTAAGGCTTTGTGTGTGTCCAAATGAGGTAATGAGAAAGTGACTAATGCACATATTATCTTCCCAAGATAATATTACAACGTGCTTTGATTTTCCTTCACACATATTTGAATTTGACCGTTGTTAATCCCTAAGCCAACCATGTGATTTCCTTTCATGAATCTTCCAGCGCAAGACTGATCTCAGAAGCTTGTATTCCCAGTACAGCTTCTGGTGTTGTATACTTCTGATGACTTATGCTTCTGATGATCATCCTTCTGATAGATCATCAGAACTCACGTTGGTGCTTCTGATCAGAGCTTGTGTTACAGCTTCTGATCACCATCAGAACTTCTAAGTTGAAGTGCGTGAAGACTTTTCACTAATGTTCCTGCACACTTAGATTAAATATTAAAATACCCTATTGTTCATTAATACTTTGTTATCATCAAAACTTAAGCAGACAATTGTCAGAACCACTTTTGTTCCAACACTTATCGCATCCGCCCAAAAATACTTAGGGAGTGAGGATTCACTTAATATAGTCCTAATTAACTCTTCTAGAATACGATTTTTCCTCTCCACTACCCCATTTTGTTGCGGAGTACGTGGAGCCGAAAAATTGTGTTCAATGCCATGTTTTGAGCAAAACTTTTCAAACTTATAGTTTTCAAATTCGCCTCCATGATCACTCCGGATGGAAATGATCTTGCGACCAAGCTTATTTTGAATCATCTTGACAAATCGTTTAAAACTTGTTAAGTGTCACTTTTACTAGATAAGAAAAATGTCCAACAAAATCTAGAGTAGTCGTCTACGATCACAAGTCCATAGTAATTACCACCAAGGCTTTTGGTCCTTGATGGTCCAAAAAGGTCCATATGGATTAACTCTAAAGGCTTTGTAGTTGAAATAAACTTTTTAGATTTGAAAGATGTCTTTGTTTGTTTAATCATTTGACATGTATCGCACAAGCGATCTTCTGAAAATCTTATTTTTGGTAGACCGACTACAAGATCCTTGGAGACTATCTTATTTAGTAAATCAAAGATAAGATGTGCTAATCTTCTATGCCCCAACCAAGACTCATCATTTTTGGTTATGAGGCATTTATCATATATATGTTTCCATGCCTAATAGCCTTAAGAACCACATTCTTGTCTTTGTCACTTTCTATTGTGCAAAAGGTTGGTTTGAAATTATTTTAAACCCTTTATCACAAAGTTTCGCGACACTTAACAAGTTGTGTTTATGGTTATCCACAAGTACAACATTAGATATGGTGATAGTAGATGGGTTACCGATTGTACCTACACCGAGAATAAGGCCCTTGTTTTTGTCTCCATCAGTGACGTAGCTTTTTACTTTTGCTTTGAACTCAATGAAAAGCGAGGCATCACCCGTCATGTGCCTTGAACATCCACTATCTAGAAACCATCTCCTTTCTAGATTACCAAGGCACTTTTCCTACAACATTTAGACATAAGAGGAAGGTACCCAATTCTCATTGGGTCCTAATTGGTGAGGTAAATAAATTTTGTTGAGTTTTGGCATCCATTGCAATATGCCCTTATGTACCAACAATTTCCTAGCTTTACATTTTGCAATGGTATGACCTTCACAACAACAATAGTGACAAGTGATATGTGAGTCACTCTTCACTGGTACCCTCAAAGTGATTAACCAATGTGTCCCACATTTCTTTAACCGAGTTACAATGCGAAACATGATAGATCCGCTCAATCCCTAAGGTGAGATTAAGATGTTTTGAGCTTTCGCATCGTAATTGACTTTCTTTTTATCATCATCCGTCCATTGTGCCATTGGCTTATTAGTGACAACACCATGTTGATCAGTATTTGTCAGAACAAATGGATCGTTCTCAATGGCATTCCACACTTAACCATCAAAAGAATTGATTTGTATACGCATACTACTTTCCCAATTACTAAAATGGTCTTCATTGAATACCGGAGCCCTATTGTACGCAGCCTTGGGGGCAAAAGCCATGTTTTTTAATAATTGGTACAAATCCACACAATTTTGTGTACAAAATCGAACCGGCCTCTGATACCACTTGTTAGACTACTTGGCTATCACTTAGAAGGGGGGGGTTGAATAAGTGACCCTTTTAAACAATGTGATTTTAAAAATCTTTTCAAATTTGAATGCGCGGAAGTCCACCCGATCGGTAGTCTACTTTGCACCCAATTGATCAAAGAAAAAGTAGTATTAAGCCTAGCGTATGATGATAAATCGATCATTGATAATGTTCGAAATCAAATATTTAAGACAACTACAAGCAACAAGTTTAACAATCACAATTCAAGCACAAATCAATTGATTTTTACGAACACATAAGATCGCAAAATTCAATTGATCGAATTAACAAATAAATCGAAAAGTAAAGAGTTTAAGGCGAGAAACACAAACAAGTGATTAGTGAGTTCCCAATGGCTTTCGTGACGTCCTCGCGGTCGGCCGGGTACGTCTCCCCCCAAATAGTCAAACGGACTATTTGAGAGTTTTATTAAAAAACATTCCTTGATACAAGTGCACAATTTACAAAGACTTCACCGTATAAGACTATACAAAAGAAAACCCCTTTCTTCACTTATATCGAATCAATGAAAATTGCGCGAAAACCTCAACACGCCATGGAGTTTTTACCTCTGATTCTAACGATTGATCCTTACACCGTTTTCAACCCGAAAACCCTTGTAACAATCGTCAAGCTGATTACCTCGCTCCAAAATGTTGATCCTTCAAGAATTCTTCTCAATCTTGGATGCTTGATGAGAAACTGATACACCGGAAAAAGTACTATTTATTTAGTCATTTTTATATATGTTTTTACTATTTATTTCCACTCTTTCGTCGTAACACGTTGGTATTTTTATGTTTTTCAGTCATTTGCCTTGGAAGCAGCTAAATAGTACACATTGAGCAAAACGAAGAAAATCGGATCAAAAAGACACGAAAGGCACACAAAAACACAGCCGGACTCACACCGCACGCGCCCTCACGCACGCAGCATGAGCCAGCCATGTCCACGCGCGCTCCACGCGCCCTGCATACCCTCCGCGCGTCCCACCAGCGAACGTGGAATCCCTTCGCTCGGGCAACATGGGGAGCAAGCTGTCCGCGCACCCTCCGTCCATCAAGATTGATCGTGTGGCTGTGATGCCACACGAAATTAAGCCCACATCGGGCAGTTTTGTTTTTTTTGCATAGGCAAATTAGTATAAATAGGTCCTCATTCTTCACATTTCAAACACACCACAATCACCGCTCCTTTGAGTGTTCGGGAGATAAACTTAGAACTTTTGTTCTTTGTTTTGTATAATCCTGATTTTGTAATTGTTTTAGTTGTTGTTCTGGTGTCTGTACTAGAAGTCTTTTCATTTATTTATTCAGGTTTTTTTTATCTATTTTTGTCTTGTCTTTATTTTTATTTATTGCTTTATTTATTTTATGCTTTTATTTATTGCTTTTATTTTATTGCTTTTATTTATTATGTTTAGTTTAATTTCCTTCAATTTATTTATGTCTTTAGTTTTAGTTTTAATTATGTCTAGCTAATTTAATATTGCTAGGATGAGTTTTCTATAATCAGTTTTTAAGTATACATTTCGTAATTCATCACGAGAGTGAGAGTTACCATAATTAATCACGAGAGTGAGACTTAATTAAGGTGTGGGCCAAATTAGCAAACGCTGCGGTTCAGACTCGATAGTAAAAACTGATACATTAATTTCTAAACACCGCGAGAGCTATTTAGGATTAGTGAAATTATATTGCTTTCCAAAGAGCATTTATATAGGTAGGTGGAATGCGCGAGAGCCGGCATTTATTTATATGAGTGTAATACTAAGTCAAGATTAGCGAGAGCTGCGATTAGTATTTTTAAAACAATATAATTTAACTACTTTTGATTTCCAAGCATGAGCAAGAGCAAAGCATGAGTTTATAGGATACGGTGCTAGTCAATATTAGCGAAAGCTCAGATTAGTATTTTTAAGTCAAGGTAGTTTTGAGAAAACTATACTTTTATCTAAAGCACAAATTAATTACTTAAGCCCTGTTGAGTGACTAAGAATACATCCTAGTAATTCCTTTTATTAATTAAATCTTAATTTTAATTTCTATTTTAAAACGTGACAACAAATCTCCAATTAATCATAGCCTTAGATTTACAACGTAATAATAGAATACGGTACTCGCATTGGTCCTTTGGGTTCGATATCTTTTTAAAACTACACGACGCGACTGTGCACTTGCAGTCAATTGATTTTAATACGCAGTTTCGTCCGATCAAGTTTTTGGCGCCGTTGCCGGGGACCAATTAGTCGATATTGTAACTCTGTTGTTACACCGTATAGACTAAGGCAATTTATTTAAAACATACAAAAAAAAAATTATAAAATCTAAAAATCAAAAAATATTCTACCCTTTTAGTTTGTCCGTTGTATGCCAAGTACCCGCTCTCGAGGCGAGCACATTGAGCAACAAATTGACAATCCCGAACGTCTCCTAAGACGCCGGATCCCAAATTTACAAGAAAATCAATTAGAAAATCTTTTCGAGAACTTAACTCTCGAAACAGTTGAAGAACAAATAGTAGAGCAAAACATAGAACTAGAAATGGGAGACTTTCCACAAGATAAACCCCTTAAGTTCTATGCTATTCCTTCAGAAGTTGAACCACACAATAGGATCGCTCCCCCTAATATTGAAGCGAATAATTTTGAGCTTAAACCTTCATTGTTGCAAGCTGTGCAACAAAGCCAATTCTAATGAAATCCTACGAACGACCCTAACCTTCATTTATCAATATTTCTGCAATATGCAGATACTATAAAAGCAAATGGTGTCAGTCCCGACGCTATAAGACTACGTTTATTCCCTTTCTTATTAAGAGATAGAGCTAGAGCTTGGCTCCAATCTCTACCATCCAACTCAATCACCACATGGGATGAGTTGAAGAAAGTCTTTTTAGCAAGATATTTCCCACCTAGCAAAACTGCTATGCTTAGAGACCGAATCAATGGATTTAAACAAAAAGTAGACGAGTCTCTATTCGAAGCATGGGAAAGATACAAAGACCTGATAAGGCTCTGCCCACATCATGGTCTAGAGGAATGGCTTGTTCTCCATACGTTTTACAATGGTCTCTTGTATCAAACAAGAATGACAATAGACGCTGCTGCCGGTGGCGCATTAATGGATAAACCTTATACCCAAGCTTACCAGCTTATAGAAAGTATGGCTCAAAACCATTACCAGTGGGAGGGTGAGAGAGCTACTGTTGGAAATCCTCAAGCGAAAGGGGGAATGCATGAGATAAGCGAGCTAGACCATATTAAAGCCCAAATTGAGGCTCTGCAAAATTTGTGGAGTACTAGGTCATGCAGTTAACGAATGCCAACTTCTAATCGGTGTCCCTACCGACCAAGTGAATTACACTCGAGGAAACCCTTACTCTAATTCCTACAATCCAGGTTGGAAGAACAACCCCTACCTTTTGTATAAAAGCAATAACGCTTTATATGCCCCTGGTTTAGCACCACCTGCTCCACCATGATTTCAAAAAGGAGCCCCTGCTGCTCCTGATGCTTCTACTAGGAGGAATAACACCGAAATAATGCTAAAAAATTTCATAGCTGCTCAGCAACAAACAAACAAAGAATTTATGAATCAGAACATTCATATTAATGAGCAGATTAAGATTATGAATAGTAAACTTGATAATTACGCTACACATAATAAAATGATTGAAACCCAAGTTGCGCAATTATCACAAAAAATAGCTTCCACTAGTGCCCCAGCCGAAATATTTCCTGGTCAACCCCAGCCCAATCCAAAGGCACAAGTGAACGCCATAACACTGCAAAGTGGAACAAATTATAAAGAACTAGTTGATCCTAGGACTAAAGATTCTAAACCTAAAAATCTTAATGAATCAACTTAACCAACTGAAAAAAAGGGTGAATTAAAAGAAGGCAAACAAGAAGATAATAACGAAGAGGCCGTCGAGAAAAGGAAACCTTATGTGCCTCCACCACCTTATAAGCCACCTATCCCTTATCCTCAAAGTTTAGAAAGATCTAAAAATCAAGGGCAATTTAATAGATTCGTGGACATTCTTAAACATTTAAATGTCTCAATACCCTTTACCGAAGCTATCACCCAAGTGCCCTCGTATGCTAAATTCCTAAAAGATATATTAAACAATAAAAGAAAGATTGAGGATAATGAAACAATTACACTTACTGCCGAGTGTAGTGCTATTCTTCAAAACAAAATGCCTCCCAAATTAGAAGATCCAGGAAGTTTCTCAATACCTTGCGTAATTGGGAAATATGTCATAGATAGGGCCCTATGCGATTTAGGAGCCAGTATCAACTTAATGCCCGCGGCCATATACATGAAGCTAAACATAGGATAATTAATCCCAACTAATATATCAATACAGTTTGCCGACCGTTCTGTCAAATACCCCTTAGGTATACTAGAAAACGTGCCAGTACGTGTAGGTAAATTCTATATTCCAACTGATTTCATAGTAATGGACATAAGGAAAGATTCAAATACTCCTATTATTTTAGGAAGGCCATTTTTAGCAACAGCTGGTGCCACAATAGATGTGAAAAGAGGCAAACATAGTTTTGAAGTAGGTGAGGAAAAAGTTGATTTTATCTTAACACAATTTCTACGGGCACCAAACTTAGATGATAACTGCTGTATGTTAGATGTCATTGAAGAATGTAGGAAAGAATTAGAAAAAGATGAGTTAAAATATTCTGAAATTCTAAAAACTACTCCTTTAACTCATGAAATTAACAATGACACCCTAACAGATAATCTAGAAGATCCTACGCCTTGTAAGCCAACTATAGAACTGAAAACTCTACCTGAAAATTTAAGATATGAATTCCTCGATAAAAATCACGAACGACCAGTAATATTCAAAGCGGACTTAGAAAAACTAGAAACTGAAAAATTATTAAATGTCCTAAGAAAATACCCAATCGCTTTAGGATATAACATCACTGATTTAAAAGGAATAAGCCCTTCAATCTGTATGCATCGCATATTATTAGAAGAAGACTCTAAGACCTCTAGAGAACCACAAAGAAGGATAAACCTAATTCTAAGTGAGGTTGTTAAGAAAGAAGTGCATAAACTTTTAGAGGCAAGAATCATATACCCAATATCCAACAGTAAATGGGTCAGCCCAGTTCATGTCGTACCTAAGAAAAGAAGAGTTATAGTAGTAGCAAATGCAAAAGGCGAATCTATAGCACAAAGAGTCGTAACGGGGCATAGAATGTGCATAGATTATAGGAAACTAAATAAAGCCACTCGTAAGGACCACTTTCCCTTGCCCTTCATAGATCAAATGCTCGAGCGATTGGTTAATCATTCATACTTCTGCTATTTAGATGGTTACTCAGGGTTCTTTCAAATCCCTATTCATCCCGATGACCAAGAGAAAACCACCTTCACCTATCCTTATGGAACTTTTGCTTACCGGCGAATGCCATTTGGACTGTGTAACGCTCCTGCAACATTCCAAAGATGTATGACCGCGATATTTGCTGATTTTATAAACAACATCATGGAAGTCTTTATGGACGATTTCTCCGTATGTGGGCAAAGCTTTGAAGACTGCTTGTCGAACCTAGAAAAGGTACTCGAGAGATGCGCTAAGGTTAATCTTGTTCTTAATTGGGAAAAGTGCCATTTCATGGTTCAACAGGGAATAGTTCTTGGACACATAATGTCTGATAAGGGGATAGAAGTAGAGAAAGCTAAAATTCAAGTTATAGAAAATCTTCCACCCCCTAAAATAGTTAGAGAAGTACGTAGTTTTTTAGGACACGCCGATTTCTACCGACGATTTATAAAAGACTTCTCTAAAATCACTAAGCCATTAACTGGTTTATTAATGAAAGATGCCGAATTTATATTTAACGATGAATGTCTAAAAGCTTTTGAACAATTAAAGATAGCCCTTATATTAGCACCAATTATGCATCCGCCCGATTGGGGTTTACCTTTTGAAATAATGTGTGACGCTAATGAGTATGCCATAGGCGCAGTTTTAGGACAAAGAAAAGATAAGAAGCTTCATGCTATATACTATGCAAGTAGAACCCTAGACTCCGCACAAATGAACTACGCCACAACTAAAAAGGAACTCCTAGCTGTCGTATTCGCAATAGATAAATTTCGCTCTTACCTAGTAGGTTCCAAAGTAACCATCTATACTGATCACGCAGCCGTTAGATACCTACTGAATAAAAAGACGCCAAGCCTAGGCTCTTAAGATGGATACTTCTTTTACAAGAATTCAATATAGAAATCCTCGATAAAAAGGGAACCGAGAATGTGGTAGTTGATCGCTTGTCAAGAATAGAAGGCATTGAGCCTGAGTCAATACCCATTAATGATGACTTTCCTTATGAAAGACTCATAGCTCAATCCGAGAATACATTGGCTAACTTATCCTTAAAAAGGTCAAGTTCAATGAAAGAAATAGGAGAGATTTTCTCGATCAAAAGCGTTCCGACAAGGCATCACATAGACTTTCACTCTAGGGTTACTTTAAAAGACCCGCAAGATAAAACTTAAAGTAAACCAGAATTAGTCAAGCTAACGACGTTAAACAGAGCGCTGCATGGGTACCACCTTTGAGTCTATGCTTTTGATGTATGCACTCCCTATCTTGCTATTTGTACCACCTTTATTTCCTTTAATTTAGTTCTTACTATTATGAAAAAATGAAAAAAATATTTGTTTATTTGTTAGGACTTAACTTTTTTTTTTTTAGTCATTTAGAATACGAAAAATTTCAAAAAAACTTCTAATTCAAAAAAAAAACTCTTCTCTAAATAAAAAAAAACTTTCTTTTCTAATTATTTTTGATGTCAAAAAGCAAAATTTAGTTTGTCAGTTATTGCTTTTTATTTATTTAGAATGCAAAAAAAAAAATGAAAATAACAAAAAATATTAGAGAAATTTACGTATGTTATGTTTGAATTCTTTTTTTTGTGATGATTGGTTATTGATTATGTTTTTATTTAATCTCATTTTATAAAAATATATAACATGCTTTTATTAAAAAAATTCATGCATACATGCATTTTAAATTTTATATTTTTGCACTACATCACATTATGCATTTTTTAGTCACATTACTCTTTTACAAAATCTCTACATCACATTACATTTTATATCACATGTTCACTACACATTTTTACATGCATACATGCATTTGCAACATTACATTTTTTACTACATCACAATCTACATTTTTTTGCATTTTTACATGACATTGACACTAATTTTTTGCATCACACTACAATCTCACATTACAATTTTACTTCACATTTTTTTCTACATGCATACATGCATTGCATTTAGATTAGGACAATGCATCATTTCAAAAATGCATGTTAGAGATAATATTTTATTTTTATAAAATCATTGAGTTCTAACAATTGGCATTAACAGTGAAGGACCGTTTTCGGTCTATATACATTCTCATAAATAATAAAATAAAAACTTTTCTTTTTTTGCTAAATAAAATGTTTTTGCTTGTATATGTTAATTAGGATTGTTTGTTGATGTGAGTGAATTTCGAAAATGCTATTATCATGTCTTTGCTTCCGACACATTTTTTTCACACACTTCACTTTTAATAAGGTGCTATCTAGTGATTTTTTTTTCGCTTCTTCTCGTATGTGTATTTTATTATCATATTTATTTCTCCGCATTTGCATTTTACTTTTATGCATTGTTATTTATTTATTTATTGCTTATTGTTATTATTATCATTTATTCATCCAAATTCGATATGGTTGTAAATATTAATTATTCAATTGGGTTGTAATAGCGTAGGACTTTATTTATCGCTTTTTATTGCTTTCTAGTTGACACATCACACACAAACGCCAAAAATTCATTTTCAATGGAGAAGACTCGTAATTGATTTTAAATTCATTATGAGACTTTTTTTTGAAACGAAAAACCTTTTAAAACAAACGTGCGATCCTTTTATAAGACAAACACAAGCTTACCTTACAATCATCTTTAATATGATATTACTTACAATTTGTTTTTCTTTACAATACGTTTTTTTTTCAAACACACAAAAGAAACGAATACACTTTCGTTTTTAAACATTTAAATTCTTTTCTTTTTTACACAACAATATTTATACTTTTCTTACAATCTCTCTCTCTCAACAATTACACTTCTCTCAAAAAAATATTTACAAACAAAAAAATATTTACACTTCTTTTCTTTTATTTACTTTATGAAATAAAATCTTTTTTTTTACAAACAAAAAAATATTTACACTTCTTTTTTTACTTTTTATTTACTTCTCCCTCTCTTCTTAAAAGCATGAATCGAAGAAAGCACTAAAAACATATAAGAGGTTACCATGGAGTACCATGGGCGCTTGAGGTGCTAATACCTTCCTCAAGTGCAACTAACCTCCGTACCTAGAATCTCTTTCTTTTAAAGGTTTTCAAATTTTCCCCTCCTTTGGAAATGAAAAATAAAACTGTAGTGGGGTATGTCTCAAAAATCCCGCAACAACTAGTTATAAATCTGGATATGGATTCATAACCGGTTGTTATTATAAAACCAGTTTAAAAGAGGTTATTTTTTAAAATCTAGTTTTAAACTGGTTATTTTTAAAAACCAATTTTTAAGACCAAATTTCTCTCTTTTTTTTTTAAAAAAAAAAAAAAAACCAAATTTGTTATTTAAAAACTACTTTTTAAGACCGAATTTTGCAAAAAAAAAAAACTATTGAACAATTTTTTTACTATTCAAGTGGCCAAAACGTACCCACAATTTTCTTTATTATTTTGTAATTAATACTTGCAAAACAAATAAAATGACCATAAATTCCCAAACAATTAACAAATCACAACATATAAAGTTTGATACATTACAGTTACATAACAATGCAAATTTATACACAATCTAAATCCACTAGATGATTGATGCATGCAACACCTTTGACATAGTACCATGAATCTAAATCAGAACTTTATATGTACTTTATATGCCTAAACGAGCAAAGTACCAACTCATGGTAACTTTATATGCCTAAACGAGCAAAGTACCATGAATCAATTTATACCGTCTCTGATTTTAACATGAAAATGTACTGAACTCAAGCATCACAACTTACCAAAACAATTTATAGGTCCACACTGTAGACAAACAAAGTTCTATATAAATCTTTGACATTAAGAACCATAACACAATTCATGTTGTACTATCACCCATAACACAATTCTAGGTAGCTGAGATACAGACTAGTAGCTACCTTAGCATATAACATTTGTATAATGTCGACATAAATTTCTGTATAATAACCTATACCAATTAAAGCCAATAGTTGCCTTAGCATATATCATTTACATAGTAGTTGTCTGCATAATAACCTATACCAATTAAACTATTGTAACCTATACCAATTAAATCAATGTAACCTATAAAACAAAAAGACTCGTTAATCTTCATCCAGTGCAACCGGGATTGAACAAGCATCACCACCTTTCATTGAAGCTATTACTATAAAAAAAAAACTTGTTAATAATCGAGTTATAATCTAACAAGTCATAACATATACTAAAACAAGTAATAACATCTTACCTTCCTCTAATTTCTCAAGTTGCATGTAATCCTCCATTATAAGTGTATCAATAATTGAGGATTTACGAGATCCTTTGAGGCAGCTATAACTACAAATAAGAGCTTCCACCATTTGAGGTGTGAGGCAACTGCGATGCTCATCAATCACTCGTCCTCCAAGACTGAAAGTAGACTCAGATGGCACCGTAGAGATAGGGATAGCTAACAAGTCTTTTGCCATCTTTGAAAGGATTGGAAGTCGGCTTGAATTTTCCTTCCACCATTTTAAAACATCAAAGGCATTAGGCAACTGACTTTCTAAAGATTCCTCGAGATACTTTTGCAAATCAGTTTGAGTAGAGGAAGAACCAGTGCACTCTAAAAACCGATTGTAATTATAAAGATCTTCCTTGCCACCTAATCCAGATCGATTAAACTGTGAACCACTTATGGAGCGGTGCACACCCCTATACTCCGCGAATAGTTGATACAAACAAGTTTCCAACAATTCTTTTAATTCTCTCGCCTCCTTTGAATTAAAATTTTCACTAATGTTCCAGTTGACAAACTTTAATTTGTACCTAGGGTCTAAGACAGTAGAAATCAATAACATCATGTTTAACTGCTCAGGTTTTCCCCAATACCTATCATATTTCGTTTTCATCTTTTCAGCCATGCCCTTTAAGAATAAATCATCAGAATGACACATCTCATTTATCTTAGACCCAATATTAAAGACCTCCAACATATACATATTAGAGGCCACATAAGAAGAACCCGAGATCCGAATTGTAGTATCATAAAATAGTTTCAGAAATGGCAGAATTGTTCTTAGGATTCTGAATTTCAAGCATTTCAAAAGCCTTTTGATGCTTCAAAGCTGTGTCTAACATTAAAAAAGTGGAATTCCACCTTGTTTCTACATCAAGGCATACAAGACCTTTGTACTCGGTATTTGAACGTTCTACAACTGTTTTGAATTTCGCAAACCTGTTAGCAGAACCCCTAGCATATTTTACTGAACCTCGAATTCTCAAAATAGAGTCGTCGACTTCTTTCAGCCCCTCCTTCAAAATGAGATTTAAGACATGCGCACAACAACGCAAATGTATGTAGTTTCCATTCATAAGCAAGCTGTTACAAGATAGTAACTTCTTCTTCAGATGTTTAATTCCAAGATCATTTGAGGATGCATTATCAAGTGTGATAGTCAAGACACGATTAAGTCCCCAATCAGTCAAACAGTTATCAATAGTGATTGCAATAACATCTCCCGAGTGGCTTGTGACTTGGCAAAAAGTTAAAACCCTATTCTGCAAGGTCCAGTTATTGTCAATAAAGTGAGCAGTGACACACATATAACAGAGATTTTGGATAGATGTCCATGTGTCGGCAGTGAGGCAAACTCTGTGGCAGTGTTGGGCTAGAAAACTTTTCAATTTCGCCTTTTCTACACCCCATAACAACAAAGTATCACGTGCAAGTGTAGTGCGTGATATAAGATTGAATTCTGGATTCAAGCCATTTACAAATTCTTGGAAATCTGGATGCTCCACTTTATTGAAAGGAAGTTCCATGCCTACAAACATCTTCACTAGTAAATACCGCAAGTTTTCTTGATCAAACTTAGGCACTAAAGGGGAAGAAAGCACCTGCCCTTCAACATTCGCAGAGGATAGACCAGTTCCCTGCCTCTTGTTAGATTCATTATTCGGATTTCTCTTGCAAAGTTTAAGATGTGCTGTCATCGAACTCGTCCCATTATACTTGAACCTCTTTCCGCAATGGTTGCATATAGCTAATTTTTCCGCTTCTGGATCTAACGTGAAGTTCTGTTTTTACGGGTTTTTGGTGTTTGTATAGTACTATTGTTTTGGACAACAGTTGGAGTAGAAGAAAACAAGTCTGTTTCCTCTGATAGATCTCCCATTGTACATAAACTGCAAATGGAAGCCATAACATTAGCTTATACATGATAAAATGATGGTAACTACTATAAAGTATAAACGTGACTGAGAATGAATAAAAGAGAAATGTTGTTAAATTTTTATTACACTAAATTAATGATTAATCTGCAAATAAGCAAAGAAACAACAATCAGCAAATCTACAAAAACAGTGTGCTAATAGCTATATTACATAAAGTAAGCAAATAAGTGTGCTAATAGCAAATCCACAAAAACAGTGTTTAATTTTCATCTGCAAGGTTTATGACACCTACAAAATAGAAAAAAAAAATTCATAGAACTTGTCCTACTGTTATATAAGGCTCCGTGCATGTTAAGCATCATGCCGGTTTCCAAGTATATGTAACAAAAATTAATAATTCTTTAAATAACTTTGCATTTGTTTAATTCTATAGATGTTGTACAACTACACCTACAACTTGATTATGGAGAACATAATTTGAAAAGCTAAATCGAAACAAACAGATAAATTTCATAAATGGACAAACTGCAAGGAACAACAACTGCATGCTGTAATTGGACTTAGCGCATATGCTCTTCCCGGCAAAATGCAGTATTCTTCTGCAGGCCATTGATGAAGTCATCCTAAATCTAAGAAACATGTTGCAATTGAATGATGGTGTAATACCCCAATTTTGGACCTACAAATCCAATTTTTGCATTTCTTGCATAAAAATATACAAAAATATTTTATTTCTTTTTTTCATGCATTTTTTCTTTCATTTTTCATATTTTTATCATTTTTCTTAAATTTCCTTTTATTTCTAAATATTTCATCTTTTATTTCGTTTATTTTAAATAGTTCGCATTTTAGCGTAAAAGTCCAAAAATATCAAAAATAGTGTACGAAGTCTTCTAAAACGCAACTGAAATACTATCGCCGTAACTCATCGTCTTCGCCGTCGGATTCCTTCAATCTTTGTTTCCGATCCGTTTCGTACGATTCAAAGGGTAATAATACGAACATGATGATTCAGGAACCTTTAATTCACTTTATACTGCTTTGATTTCGATTGTTTCTGCTTTGATTTTCGTTTTAAAAGTTTTTTTTAGATCCCATCGGTTTTATACTCGATCTGAGTTTTTGGGCTTCGTCTGCGAAATTCGTTCGCGAATTCGAAATCAGCGAGACGAAACGATGAAGATCGAGTGTCTATTCGTAAATTTTGGTTCGGTTTTGATGATTTTTGGTTGAATCTAAAAGCTTACTAAATTTTGTTCTTGATTTCTGTTCTGTTTTTTACGTTCTTATGTTTATGAAGAACAAGATCTATACCATGGTCACTCGTTTCCCAGATTTCATCACAACCGCATGATTCTTAATCATAGGACTTGTATCATGACCCCCAGATCTGATCAGGACAGTCTGATCAAGATCTAATGGTGAATACTTGTTGGATCACGGTGCACCTGCACACGCGCACCACACACAAGCACATTGACAGACTGGTTCGGTCTGGTCCAATCTAAGGGACCGGTTCAGATAACAAATGGGCCTAGACAGTTGGGCCAAACAACTCTTTCTCTATTTACACCCCCTTTTTTCAGACTTATTTTATTATACTATATCTCTTACTAAATGCACCCCCCTGTCTTTTTAGGTGTTCACGTTTTATTTATTTTTTTTACTTCAGATTTTTTTTATTTACTTCTTCTCCTTCTTTAATCTCTCTTCTTTTTTAATTTATTTACTTCATGTTCTTAGTTTATGTTTTTTTTTATTTTTGTCCTTTATTTTCTTGCAATTTAGTATAATTTTATTTTATGTTCTCATATGATTGCATATTGTTCATGATGCTTGATTGTGGATTTTGAGACTTAAACTATACCTATGCTAATGGAGACGGACTTAGAAATTTAGCACCATAACCTTAGGTTTTTTTTTTTTTAGTTCTAGTTAGTTGTTTTAATTAGTTTAGCTTATATTTTCTTACTCCGTCTATAATTCCCTTTAACTTGTAAATATTGCATTGCATTGAAATGTTGCATTCATTCATGTTTATTTTTGTCGCAAAAAGTCTAAGAATGTATTTAGGAAAAATGTAACCCCAAAGAGGATGTAGAAAACTTGCATTGCATGCATTTTATTTTTATCGCTTTCCGCACAATCGCTAAATAACTAAGTAAACGCGACCTTTCATTCGATAGTAAATTTCTTTAGAAAAATCTTAGAAAAATAAATAAACAACTTCTTCTCTCTTTAATACAATTTCTTTAGTCCAATACCAATTAGTCGCACAATTAGTTTACGTTTAAACTAAATTTTCTTTTTATGTTCTAACTTTCTTTTCTCAATCCAATCTCCACAGCACACACTTTTCTATTCTATACATCTTCTCCCTCCAATTCTTACCACTTTCTCTCTCATTTTCTAAAGCACATAAAAATAAATAAAAAGTAATAAACTAGAGGTTACCATAGAGTACTATGGACGTTTAAGATGTTAATACCTTCCCTAGGCGTAACTAACCCCCGAGCTTAGAATCTCTCTCTTTTTAAACGGTTTTCGACACTTTCCCCTCTTTGGAAATGAAAGGTCAATGTTAGTGGTGGAAATCCCAAAATCCCCGCAACAGACAAATGGTGACTTCACTGGGGATTCTCTCCTTAAGAGGGTTGAACCTATCTAGTTTATGCTTCTTTATTGCTTTCCTATGTGCTTAAATGATTTACTTATTATGTCATGGGATTATTTGAGTGGTGAGACAAGCACAATACACCTGCTTGAGTGAACACATAAGATAGATTGTGGTGGAATCATAGTGATGTGTTTGGAGTAGTTCTGCATATACACATGTGATATGGCCACGCTCGAGTGGAGGGTTTGTAAAAGTGGGGTTAGTCGGCACTAGTAGTGGTGTTGGCGACACCATTTTTATAGATCCCGAGAAGCTTGGGGACCTTTTAGTTACCTTTAACCCATCTTGACTTTTAGGATGTAGCGCGATGGCTAAAGTCATAAGTAGTTTTCATTTTAGTTGTTCCGCGATGCTACGCTCAAACGAGACTTTTCTTTGGATATTTCATTGGGCCATGAGTAGTTATGCGCACATGGTATTCTATAGAAAAGTTGATGACGTTGGGAACTCTTTAGAACCTGTGTTGCAAAAAGAAGAAAACCAATAGTTCATACATTGTGGGTGGTTTACCTTTTGACTCCAACATTGTGATATCTCAACCAACTATGTTTGCTTATGTTTGTGCTTGTTGCATCATCACATCTCATTCATCCATGCATTCACGAAAATCTCTTTCCATTGGTTTTCAAAGGACTTAGAGAGGAATTTCTTTATAAACTTCACAATCATCATAGACCTTGAAAAAAAGAAAAAAAAGGAGATTGCTTTGAAAAAAATTCTTTGATCATTTACAAACAAAAATGAGGTCCTTTATGATTCATATCCTAAAGTCCTTTGAAAATCAAAAATAAAACAAAGCTTTCTTTATCATGCATCATTTTGCATTCATGGTCTTCTTCAAAAAAAAAGGGTCTAAGCTTCATGTCTTTCTCTCAGTGGTCTAACGCTCTTGTCAAAAGTCAACTTGCAAGTCAACACTCGTGTTAATCAAAGGAAAATAATGGAAGGAATTGAACAAGAGAATCTTCAGCTCCGTGAAGAAGTTGCTACTCTCCAATCAACTGTGGGTAGATTGTTTACTATGATGGAAACTTTGTTGACTACACAGAATCAGGCATCTCTGCCACCTCTTCCTTCTCAGGCTTTGACAAGTACTGTTCTAGAGACTTATAACTTCAATGAGAGTTTACATCCCAATGTTTCTGGTATCCGGATTCCTGCTTTGAACGTTCAATAAGTTACTGGGCCTGTTATGTCACCAGTTCTAACTGTTCCAGTTCCGGTGGTTCACACTACACCACATGAGAATGAACCTGTTTACAATGCCAAACAAGCTGAAAGTGTTGGGCATATTCTGCGGATGTTCAAGATCAATTTGATGAGATACAACGTGAGATTCGTGCTCTCCGTGGGAAAGACTTGTTTGGGAAGAGTGCTCATGAGCTTTGTCTAGTGCCAAATGTTAAGTTTCCGCCTAAGTTCAAAGTACCTGAGTTTGAAAAGTATAAAGGGAATTCTTGTCCTCAGTTACATATTGTGATGTATACTAGAAAGATGTATGCTCTGACAAAAGATGATGAATTGCTTATTCATTGCTTCCAAGATAGTTTGACTGGTGCCTCTCTTAAGTGGTACATGAGCTTAGGTGGTTCGAAGATCAAGTCCTTTTATGATTTATGTGAAGCATTTGTGCAGCAGTACAAGTACAATACTGATTTGGCCCCTGATAGAGATCAGCTCCAAGCCATGACTCAGAAAAACAAAGAAACTTTCAAGGAATATGCTCAGAGATGGCGTGAACTTGCTGCTCAGGTTAATCCACCCTTAGAGGATAAAGAGATGACTAAAATTTTTCTGAAAACTCTTGATGTTTTTTACTATGACAAAATGGTTGCCAGTGCGCTTCATGATTTCACCGACATGGTAGACATAGGTGTGCGCATTGAGGAAGCTCTCCGAGAAGGGCGTTTAACGAGAGAGACTGCTTCTTCCAGAAATGCTAGAGAGTTTGGGTCGGACTTTGATACAAAGAAAGAACAAGAAGTGAGCATGGTGGCTCATGGGAAGCCAAAGAAGAACAAACAACAGTAATGTTGCTGCTATAACTCTTGCTACTGATACTGCTCCAAAGAGCGAGCCTAAATTTGAACCGATCCCTATGTTGTATGCAGATCTACTTCCTATTTTGCTTGAGAGGAATCTGATCCAGACTAGAACACCACCTAAGATACCTGCGAAATTACCATGGTGGTATAAACCTGAGTTATTTTGTGCTTTCCATCAAGGGGCACCTGGCCACAGTATTGAGTATTGTTTGACTTTGAAGGGTGAAGTCCAAAGGTTGATCGAAGCTAACAAGTTTTCTTTTGATGAAATAGACCCAGTTCTCTTATGCATGGATATGGTTTGACACAATTGGGTTGTTATCGATGTCGCATCTGCTACTCTTTATCCAGTTGAAATTGGTGATACTAGGAAGCTCATCCCTATGATTACTATACTTCTCATTTCTTTCTTGTCAAGCATTTGTTTGTTTTTAACATTATGTCTTTTGTCAAGTACTTTTAATGTAATAAACATGCATGTTTTTGAAATTAATCCATTCATATTATCTTTTTTCTTTTGTTTTATTACTTACAAACTTGGAGCGAGGATGATGAAAACAAATAACTGATTTTTGCTGATATATGTTCTCAATGGTGAAAAACCTAGTTGACGATGTAAGGCATTGTTTCAACTCCCAAACAGTGGAGATATAAGGAGATAACCCGTAGTCAACCCCTTTGAGCCCGAAGTCGGTGTTTCTTTCTACCTTTTTCTGAACCCTTATTCTTAACCTAGGGCAGGTTAGTATTTCAATTAATTTGATGATGCATCCTGATACAAGAGAATCACTTTGTCTGGTCATACCAAGTAAGAGGTTTAAGCACAATGCTTACCTCAAACAAAGGAAGCTCTCAAGAGATGAGACTCACAATTAGTTTAGGTTTAAACTAAATTTTCTTTTTATGTCCTAACTTTCTTTTCTCAATCCAATCTCCACAACACACACTTTTCTATTCTATACATCTTCTCCCTCCAATTCTTACCACTTTCTCTCTCATTTTCTAAAGCACATAAAAGTAAATAAAAAGTAATAAACTAGAGGTTACCATAGAGTACTATGGACATTTAGGATGCTAATACCTTCCCTAGGCGTAACTAACCCCCGAGCTTAAAATCTCTCTCTTTTTAAATGGTTTTCGACACTTTCCCCTCTTTGGAAATGAAAGGTCAATGTTAGTGGTGGAAATCCCAAAATCCCCGCAACAGACAAATGGCGACTTCACTGGGGATTCTCTCCTTAAGAGGGTTGAACCTATCTAGTTTATGCTTCTTTATTGCTTTCCTATGTGCTTAAATGATTTACTTATTATGTCATGGGATTATTTGAGTGGTGAGACAAGCACAATACACCTGCTTGAGTGAACACATAAGATAGATTGTGGTGGAATCATAGTGTTGTGTTTGGAGTAGTTCTGCATATACACATGTGATATGGCCACGCTCGAGTGGAGGGTTTGTAAAAGTGGGGTTAGTCGGCACTAGTAGTGGTGTTGGCGACACCATTTTTATAGATCCCGAGAAGCTTGGGGACCTTTTAGTTACCTTTAACCCATCTTGACTTTTAGGATGTAGCGCGATGGCTAAAGTCATAAGTAGTTTTCATTTTAGTTGTTCCGCGATGCTACGCTCAAACGAGACTTTTTCTTTGGATATTTCATTGGGCCATGAGTAGTTATGCGCACATGGTATTCTATAGAAAAGTTGATGACGTTGGGAACTCTTTAGAACCTGTGTTGCAAAAAGAAGAAAACCAATAGTTCATACATTGTGGGTGGTTTACCTTTTGACTCCAACATTGTGATATCTCAACCAACTATGTTTGCTTATGTTTGTGCTTGTTGCATCATCACATCTCATTCATCCATGCATTCACGAAAATCTCTTCCCATTGGTTTTCAAAGGACTTAGAGAGAAATTTCTTTATAAACTTCACAATCCTCATAGACCTTGAAAAAAAGAAAAAAAAGGAGATTGCTTTGAAAAAAAATTCTTTGATCATTTACAAACAAAAATGAGGTCCTTTATGATTCATATCCTAAAGTCCTTTGAAAATCAAAAATAAAACAAAGCTTTCTTTATCATGCATCATTTTGCATTCATGGTCTTCTTAAAAAAAAAAAGGGTCTAAGCTTCATGTCTTTCTCTCAGTGGTCTAACGCTCTTGTCAAAAGTCAAGTTGCAAGTCAACACTCGTGTTAATCAAAGGAAAATAATGGAAGGAATTGAACAAGAGAATCTTCAGCTCCGTGAAGAAGTTGCTACTCTCCAATCAACTGTGGGTAGATTGTTTACTATGATGGAAACTTTATTGACTACACAGAATCAGGCATCTTTGCCACTTCTTCCTTCTCAGGCTTTGACAAGTACTGTTCTAGAGACTTATAACTTCAATGAGAGTTTACATCCCAATGTTTCTGGTATCCGGATTCCTGCTTTGAACGTTCAATAAGTTACTAGGCCTGTTATGTCACTAGTTCTAACTGTTCCAGTTTCGGTGGTTCACACTACACCACATGAGAATGAACCTGTTTACAATGCCAAACAAGCTGAAAGTGTTGGGCATATTCTGCGGATGTTCAAGATCAATTTAATGAGATACAACGTGAGATTCGTGCTCTCCGTGGGAAAGACTTGTTTGGGAAGAGTGCTCATGAGCTTTGTCTAGTGCCAAATGTTAAGTTTCCGCCTAAGTTCAAAGTACCTGAGTTTGAAAAGTATAAAGGGAATTCTTGTCCTCAGTTACATATTGTGATGTATACTAGAAAGATGTATGCTCTGACAAAAGATGATGAATTGCTTATTCATTGCTTCCAAGATAGTTTGACTGGTGCCTCTCTTAAGTGGTACATGAGCTTAGGTGGTTCGAAGATCAAGTCCTTTTATGATTTATGTGAAGCATTTGTGCAGCAGTACAAGTACAATACTGATTTGGCCCCTGATAGAGATCAACTCCAAGCCATGACTCAGAAAAACAAAGAAACTTTCAAGGAATATGCTCAGAGATGGCGTGAACTTGCTGCTCAGGTTAATCCACCCTTAGAGGATAAAGAGATGACTAAATTTTTTTTGAAAACTCTTGATGTTTTTTACTATGACAAAATGGTTGCCAGTGCGCTTCATGATTTCACCGACATGGTAGACATAGGTGTGCGCATTGAGGAAGCTCTCCGAGAAGGGCGTTTAACGAGAGAGACTGCTTCTTCCAGAAATTCTAGAGAGTTTGGGTCGGACTTTGATACAAAGAAAGAACAAGAAGTGAGCATGGTGGCTCATGGGAAGCCAAAGAAGAACAAACAACAGTATGTTGCTGCTATAACTCCTGCTACTGATACTGCTCCAAAGAGAGAGCCTAAATTTGAATCGATCCCTATGTTGTATGCAGATCTACTTCCTATTTTGCTTGAGAGGAATCTGATCCAGACTAGAACACCACCTAAGATACCTGTGAAATTATCATGGTGGTATAAACCTGAGTTATTTTGTGCTTTCCATCAAGGGGCACCTGGCCACAATATTGAGTATTGTTTGACTTTGAAGGGTGAAGTCCAAAGGTTGATCGAAGCTAACAAGTTTTCTTTTGATGAAATAGATCTAGCTCTCTTATGCATGGATATGGTTTGACACAATTGGGTTGTTATCGATGTCGGATCTGCTACTCTTTATCCAGTTGAAATTGGTGATACTAGGAAGCTCATCCCTATGATTACTATACTTCTCATTTCTTTCTTGTCAAGCATTTGTTTGTTTTTAACATTATGTCTTTTGTCAAGTACTTTTAATGTAATAAACATGCATGTTTTTGAAATTAATCCATTCATATTCACTCTTTTCTTTTGTTTTATTACTTACAAACTTGGAGCGAGGATGATGAAAACAAATAACTGATTTTTGCTGATATATGTTTTCAATGGTGAAAAACCTAGTTGACGATTTAAGGCATTGTTTCAACTCCCAAACAGTGGAGATATATGGAGATAACCCGTAGTCAACCCCTTTGAGCCCGAAGTCGGTGTTTCTTTCTTCCTTTTTCTGAACCCTTATTCTTAACCTGGGGCAGGTTAGTATTTCAATTAATTTGATGATGCATCCTGATACAAGAGAATCACTTTGTCTGGTCATACCAAGTAAGAGGTTTAAGCACAATGCTTACCTCAAACAAAGGAAGCTCTCAAGAGATGAGACTCACAATTAGTTTAGGTTTAAACTAAATTCTTTTTATGTCCTAACTTTCTTTTCTCAATCCAATCTCCACAACACACACTTTTCTATTCTATACATCTTCTCCCTCCAATTCTTACCACTTTCTCTCTAATTTTCTAAAGCACATAAAAGTAAATAAAAAGTAATAAACTAGAGGTTACCATAGAGTACTATGGACGTTTAGGATGCTAATACCTTCCCTAGGCGTAACTAACCCCCGAGCTTAGAATCTCTCTCTTTTTAAACGGTTTTCGACACTTTCCCCTCTTTGGAAATGAAAGGTCAATGTTAGTGGTGGAAATCCCAAAATCCCCGCAACAGACAAATGGCGACTTCACTGGGGATTCTCTCCTTAAGAGGGTTGAACCTATCTAGTTTATGCTTCTTTATTGCTTTCCTATGTGCTTAAATGATTTACTTATTATGTCATTGGATTATTTGAGTGGTGAGACAAGCGCAATACACCTGCTTGAGTGAACACATAAGATAGATTGTGGTGGAATCATAGTGTTGTGTTTGGAGTAGTTCTGCATATACTCATGTGATATGGCCACGCTCGAGTGGAGGGTTTGTAAAAGTGGGGTTAGTCGGCACTAGTAGTGGTGTTGGCGACACCATTTTTATAGATCCCGAGAAGCTTGGGGACCTTTTAGTTACCTTTAACCCATCTTGACTTTTAGGATGTAGCGCGATGGCTAAAGTCATAAGTAGTTTTCATTTTAGTTGTTCCGCGATGCTACGCTCAAACGAGACTTTTTCTTTGGATATTTCATTGGGCCATGAGTAGTTATGCGCACATGGTATTCTATAGAAAAGTTGATGACGTTGGGAACTCTTTAGAACCTGTGTTGCAAAAAGAAGAAAACCAATAGTTCATACATTGTGGGTGGTTTACCTTTTGACTCCAACATTGTGATATCTCAACCAACTATGTTTGCTTATGTTTGTGCTTGTTGCATCATCACATCTCATTCATCCATGCATTCACGAAAATCTCTTCCCATTGGTTTTCAAAGGACTTAGAGAGGAATTTCTTTATAAACTTCACAATCCTCATAGACCTTGAAAAAAAGAAAAAAAAAGAGATTGCTTTGAAAAAAAATTCTTTGATCATTTACAAACAAAAATGAGGTCCTTTATGATTCATATCCTAAAGTCCTTTGAAAATCAAAAATAAAACAAAGCTTTCTTTATCATGCATCATTTTGCATTCATGGTCTTCTTAAAAAAAAAAGGGTCTAAGCTTCATGTCTTTCTCTCAGTGGTCTAACGCTCTTGTCAAAAGTCAAGTTGCAAGTCAACACTCGTGTTAATCAAAGGAAAATAATGGAAGGAATTGAACAAGAGAATCTTCAGCTACGTGAAGAAGTTGCTACTCTCCAATCAACTGTGGGTAGATTGATTTTTATGATGGAAACTTTATTGACTACACAGAATCAGGCATCTCTGCCACCTCTTCCTTCTCAGGCTTTGACAAGTACTGTTCTAGAGACTTATAACTTCAATGAGAATTTACATCCCAATGTTTCTGGTATCCGGATTCCTGCTTTGAACGTTCAATAAGTTACTGGGCCTGTTATGTCACCAGTTCTAACTGTTCCAGTTTCGGTGGTTCACACTACACCACATGAGAATGAACCTGTTTACAATGCCAAACAAGCTGAAAGTGTTGGGGCATATTCTGCGGATGTTCAAGATCAATTTGATGAGATACAACGTGAGATTCGTGCTCTCCGTGGGAAAGACTTGTTTGGGAAGAGTGCTCATGAGCTTTGTCTAGTGCCAAATGTTAAGTTTCCGCCTAAGTTCAAAGTACCTGAGTTTGAAAAGTATAAAGGGAATTCTTGTCCTCAGTTACATATTGTGATGTATACTAGAAAGATGTATGCTCTGACAAAAGATGATGAATTGCTTATTCATTGCTTCCAAGATAGTTTGACTGGTGCCTCTCTTAAGTGGTACATGAGCTTAGGTGGTTCGAAGATCAAGCCCTTTTATGATTTATGTGAAGCATTTGTGCAGCAGTACAAGTACAATACTGATTTGGCCCCTGATAGAGATCAGCTCCAAGCCATGACTCAGAAAAACAAAGAAACTTTCAAGGAATATGCTCAGAGATGGCGTGAACTTGCTGCTCAGGTTAATCCACCCTTAGAGGATAAAGAGATGACTAAAATTTTTCTGAAAACTCTTGATGTTTTTTACTATGACAAAATGGTTGCCAGTGCGCTTCATGATTTCACCGACATGGTAGACATAGGTGTGCGCATTGAGGAAGCTCTCCGAGAAGGGCGTTTAACGAGAGAGACTGCTTCTTCCAGAAATTCTAGAGAGTTTGGGTCGGACTTTGATACAAAGAAAGAACAAGAAGTGAGCATGGTGGCTCATGGGAAGCCAAAGAAGAACAAACAACAGTATGTTGCTGCTATAACTCCTGCTACTGATACTGCTCCAAAGAGAGAGCCTAAATTTGAACCGATCCCTATGTTGTATGCAGATCTACTTCCTATTTTGCTTGAGAGGAATCTGATCCAGACTAGAACACCACCTAAGATACCTGTGAAATTACCATGGTGGTATAAACCTGAGTTATTTTGTGCTTTCCATCAAGGGGCACCTGGCCACAATATTGAGTATTGTTTGACTTTGAAGGGTGAAGTCCAAAGGTTGATCGAAGCTAACAAGTTTTCTTTTGATGAAATAGACCTAGCTCTCTTATGCATGGATATGGTTTGACACAATTGGGTTGTTATCGATGTCGCTTCTGCTACTCTTTATCCAGTTGAAATTGGTGATACTAGGAAGCTCATCCCTATGATTACTATACTTCTCATTTCTTTCTTGTCAAGCATTTGTTTGTTTTTAACATTATGTCTTTTGTCAAGTACTTTTAATGTAATAAACATGCATGTTTTTGAAATTAATCCATTCATATTCACTCTTTTCTTTTGTTTTATTACTTACAAACTTGGAGCGAGGATGATGAAAACAAATAACTGATTTTTGCTGATATATGTTTTCAATGGTGAAAAACCTAGTTGACGATTTAAGGCATTGTTTCAACTCCCAAACAGTGGAGATATAAGGAGATAACCCGTAGTCAACCCCTTTGAGCCCGAAGTCGGTGTTTCTTTCTTCCTTTTTCTGAACCCTTATTCTTAACCTGGGGCAGGTTAGTATTTCAATTAATTTGATGATGCATCCTGATACAAGAGAATCACTTTGTCTGGTCATACCAAGTAAGAGGTTTAAGCACAATGCTTACCTCAAACAAAGGAAGCTCTCAAGAGATGAGACTCACAATTAGTTTAGGTTTAAACTAAATTTTCTTTTTATGTCCTAACTTTCTTTTCTCAATCCAATCTCCACAACACACACATTTCTATTCTATACATCTTCTCCCTCCAATTCTTACCACTTTCTCTCTAATTTTCTAAAGCACATAAAAGTAAATAAAAAGTAATAAACTAGAGGTTACCATAGAGTACTATGGACGTTTAGGATGCTAATACCTTCCCTAGGCGTAACTAACCCCCGAGCTTAGAATCTCTCTCTTTTTAAACGGTTTTCGACACTTTCCCCTCTTTGGAAATGAAAGGTCAATGTAAGTGGTGGAAATCCCAAAATTCCCGCAACAGACAAATGGCGACTTCACTGGGGATTCTCTCCTTAAGAGGGTTGAACCTATCTAGTTTATGCTTCTTTATTGCTTTCCTATGTGCTTAAATGATTTACTTATTATGTCATGGGATTATTTGAGTGGTGAGATAAGCGCAATACACCTGCTTGAGTGAACACATAAGATAGATTTTGGTGGAATCATAGTGTTGTGTTTGGAGTAGTTCTGCATATACACATGTGATATGGCCACGCTCGAGTGGAGGGTTTGTAAAAGTGGGGTTAGTCGGCACTAGTAGTGGTGTTGGCGACACCATTTTTATAGATCCCGAGAAGCTTGGGGACCTTTTAGTTACCTTTAACCCATCTTGACTTTTAGGATGTAGCGCGATGGCTAAAGTCATAAGTAGTTTTCATTTTAGTTGTTCCGCGATGCTACGCTCAAACGAGACTTTTTCTTAGGATATTTCATTGGGCCATGAGTAGTTATGCGCACATGGTATTCTATAGAAAAGTTGATGACGTTGGGAACTCTTTAGAACCTGTGTTGCAAAAAGAAGAAAACCAATAGTTCATACATTGTGGGTGGTTTACCTTTTGACTCCAACATTGTGATATCTCAACCAACTATGTTTGCTTATGTTTGTGCTTGTTGCATCATCACATCTCATTCATCCATGCAATCACGAAAATCTCTTCCCATTGGTTTTCAAAGGACTTAGAGAGGAATTTCTTTATAAACTTCACAATCCTCATAGACCTTGAAAAAAAGAAAAAAAAGGAGATTGCTTTGAAAAAAAATTCTTTGATCATTTACAAACAAAAATGAGGTCCTTTATGATTCATATCCTAAAGTCCTTTGAAAATCAAAAATAAAACAAAGCTTTCTTTATCATGCATCATTTTGCATTCATGGTCTTCTTAAAAAAAAAAGGGTCTAAGCTTCATGTCTTTCTCTCAGTGGTCTAACGGTCTTGTCAAAAGTCAAGTTGCAAGTCAACACTCGTGTTAATCAAAGGAAAATAATGGAAGGAATTGAACAAGAGAATCTTCAGCTCCGTGAAGAAGTTGCTACTCTCCAATCAACTGTGGGTAGATTGATTACTATGATTGAAACTTTATTGACTACACAGAATCAGGCATCTCTGCCACCTCTTCCTTCTCAGGCTTTGATAAGTACTGTTCTAGAGACTTATAACTTCAATGAGAGTTTACATCCCAATGTTTCTGGTATCCGGATTCCTGCTTTGAACGTTCAATAAGTTACTGGGCCTGTTATGTCACCAGTTCTAACTGTTCCAGTTTCGGTGGTTCACACTACACCACATGAGAATGAACCTGTTTACAATGCCAAACAAGCTGAAAGTGTTGGGGCATATTCTGCGGATGTTCAAGATCAATTTGATGAGATACAACGTGAGATTCGTGCTCTCCGTGGGAAAGACTTGTTTGGGAAGAGTGCTCATGAGCTTTGTCTAGTGCCAAATGTTAAGTTTCCGCCTAAGTTCAAAGTACCTGAGTTTGAAAAGTATAAAGGGAATTCTTGTCCTCAGTTATATATTGTGATGTATACTAGAAAGATGTATGCTCTGACAAAAGATGATGAATTCCTTATTCATTGCTTCCAAGATAGTTTGACTGGTACCTCTCTTAAGTGGTACATGAGCTTAGGTGGTTCGAAGATCAAGTCCTTTTATGATTTATGTGAAGCATTTGTGCAGCAGTACAAGTACAATACTGATTTGGCCCCTGATAGAGATCAGCTCCAAGCCATGACTCAGAAAAACAAAGAAACTTTCAAGGAATATGCTCAGAGATGGCGTGAACTTGCTGCTTAGGTTAATCCACCCTTAGAGGATAAAGAGATGACTAAAATTTTTCTGAAAACTCTTGATGTTTTTTACTATGACAAAATGGTTGCCAGTGCGCTTCATGATTTCACCGACATGGTAGACATAGGTGTGCGCATTGAGGAAGCTCTCCGAGAAGGGCGTTTAACGAGAGAGACTGCTTCTTCCAGAAATTCTAGAGAGTTTGGGTCGGACTTTGATACAAAGAAAGAACAAGAAGTGAGCATGGTGGCTCATGGGAAGCCAAAGAAGAACAAACAACAGTATGTTGCTCCTATAACTCCTGCTACTGATACTGCTCCAAAGAGAGAGCCTAAATTTGAACCGATCCCAATGTTGTATGCAGATCTACTTCCTATTTTGCTTGAGAGGAATCTGATCCAGACTAGAACACCACCTAAGATACCTGTGAAATTACCATGGTGGTATAAACCTGAGTTATTTTGTGCTTTCCATCAAGGGGCACCTGGCCACAGTATTGAGTATTGTTTGACTTTGAAGGGTGAAGTCCAAAGGTTGATCGAAGCTAACAAGTTTTCTTTTGATGAAATAGACCTAGCTCTCTTATGCATGGATATGGTTTGACACAATTGGGTTGTTATCGATGTCGCATCTGCTACTCTTTATCCAGTTGAAATTGGTGATACTAGGAAGCTCATCCCTATGATTACTATACTTCTCATTTCTTTCTTGTCAAGCATTTGTTTGTTTTTAACATTATGTCTTTTGTCAAGTACTTTTAATGTAATAAACATGCATGTTTTTGAAATTAATCCATTCATATTCACTCTTTTCTTTTGTTTTATTACTTACAAACTTGGAGCGAGGATGATGAAAACAAATAACTGATTTTTGCTGATATATGTTTTCAATGGTGAAAAACCTAGTTGACGATTTAAGGCATTGTTTCAACTCCCAAACAGTGGAGATATAAGGAGATAACCCGTAGTCAACCCCTTTGAGCCCGAAGTCGGTGTTTCTTTCTTCCTTTTTCTGAACCCTTATTCTTAACCTGGGGCAGGTTAGTATTTCAATTAATTTGATGATGCATCCTGATACAAGAGAATCACTTTGTCTGGTCATACCAAGTAAGAGGTTTAAGCACAATGCTTACCTCAAACAAAGGAAGCTCTCAAGAGATGAGACTCACAATTAGTTTAGGTTTAAACTAAATTTTCTTTTTATGTCCTAACTTTCTTATCTCAATCCAATCTCCACAACACACACTTTTCTATTCTATACATCTTCTCCCTCCAATTCTTACCACTTTCTCTCTAATTTTCTAAAGCACATAAAAGTAAATAAAAAGTAATAAACTAGAGGTTACCATAGAGTACTATGGACGTTTAGGATGCTAATACATTCCCTAGGCGTAACTAACCCCCGAGCTTAGAATCTCTCTCTTTTTAAACGGTTTTCGACACTTTCCCCTCTTTGGAAATGAAATGTCAATGTTAGTGGTGGAAATCCCAAAATCCCCGCAACAAACAAATGGCGACTTCACTGGGGATTCTCTCCTTAAGAGGGTTGAACCTATCTAGTTTATGCTTCTTTATTGCTTTCCTATGTGCTTAAATGATTTACTTATTATGTCATGGGATTATTTGAGTGGTGAGACAAGCGCAATACACCTGCTTGAGTGAACACATAAGATAGATTGTGGTGGAATCATAGTGTTGTGTTTGGAGTAGTTCTGCATATACACATGTGATATGGCCACGCTCGAGTGGAGGGTTTGTAAAAGTGGGGTTAGTCGGCACTAGTAGTGGTGTTGGCGACACCATTTTTATAGATCCCGAGAAGCTTGGGGACCTTTTAGTTACCTTTAACCCATCTTGACTTTTAGGATGTAGCGCGATGGCTAAAGTCATAAGTAGTTTTCATTTTAGTTGTTCCGCGATGCTACGCTCAAACGAGACTTTTTCTTTGGATATTTCATTGGGCCATGAGTAGTTATGCGCACATGGTATTCTATAGAAAAGTTGATGACGTTGGGAACTCTTTAGAACCTGTGTTGCAAAAAGAAGAAAACCAATAGTTCATACATTGTGGGTGGTTTACCTTTTGACTCCAACATTGTGATATCTCAACCAACTATGTTTGCTTATGTTTGTGCTTGTTGCATCATCACATCTCATTCATCCATGCATTCACGAAAATCTCTTCCCATTGGTTTTCAAAGGACTTAGAGAGGAATTCCTTTATAAACTTCACAATCCTCATAGACCTTGAAAAAAAGAAAAAAAAGGAGATTGCTTTGAAAAAAAATTCTTTGATCATTTACAAACAAAAATGAGGTCCTTTATGATTCATATCCTAAAGTCCTTTGAAAATCAAAAATAAAACAAAGCTTTCTTTATCATGCATCATTTTGCATTCATGGTCTTCTTAAAAAAAAAAGGGTCTAAGCTTCATGTCTTTCTCTCAGTGGTCTAACGCTCTTGTCAAAAGTCAAGTTGCAAGTCAACACTCGTGTTAATCAAAGGAAAATAATGGAAGGAATTGAACAAGAGAATCTTCAGCTCCGTGAAGAAGTTGCTACTCTCCAATCAACTATGGGTAGATTGATTACTATAATGGAAACTTTATTGACTACACAGAATCAGGCATCTCTGCCACCTCTTCCTTCTCAGGCTTTGACAAGTACTGTTCTAGAGACTTATAACTTCAATGAGAATTTACATCCCAATGTTTCTGGTATCCGGATTCCTGCTTTGAACGTTCAATAAGTTACTGGGCCTGTTATGTCACCAGTTCTAACTGTTCCAGTTTCGGTGGTTCACACTACACCACATGAGAATGAACCTGTTTACAATGCCAAACAAGCTGAAAGTGTTGGGGCATATTCTGCGGATGTTCAAGATCAATTTGATGAGATACAACGTGAGATTCGTGCTCTCCGTGGGAAAGACTTGTTTGGGAAGAGTGCTCATGAGCTTTGTCTAGTGCCAAATGTTAAGTTTCCGCCTAAGTTCAAAGTACCTGAGTTTGAAAAGTATAAAGGGAATTCTTGTCCTCAGTTACATATTGTGATGTATACTAGAAAGATGTATGCTCTGACAAAAGATGATGAATTGCTTATTCATTGCTTCCAAGATAGTTTGACTGGTGCCTCTCTTAAGTGGTACATGAGCTTAGGTGGTTCGAAGATTAAGTCCTTTTATGATTTATGTGAAGCATTTGTGCAGCAGTACAAGTACAATACTGATTTGGCCCCTGATAGAGATCAGCTCCAAGCCATGACTCAGAAAAACAAAGAAACTTTCAAGGAATATGCTCAGAGATGGCGTGAACTTGCTGCTCAGGTTAATCCACCCTTAGAGGATAAAGAGATGACTAAAATTTTTCTGAAAACTCTTGATGTTTTTTACTATGACAAAATGGTTGCCAGTGCGCTTCATGATTTCACCGACATGGTAGACATAGGTGTGCGCATTGAGGAAGCTCTCCGAGAAGGGCGTTTAACGAGAGAGACTGCTTCTTCCAGAAATTCTAGAGAGTTTGGGTCGGACTTTGATACAAAGAAAGAACAAGAAGTGAGCATGGTGGCTCATGGGAAGCCAAAGAAGAACAAACAACAGTATGTTGCTGCTATAACTCCTGCTACTGATACTGCTCCAAAGAGAGAGCCTAAATTTGAACCGATCCCTATGTTGTATGCAGATCTACTTCCTATTTTGCTTGAGAGGAATCTGATCCAGACTAGAACACCACCTAAGATACCTGTGAAATTACCATGGTGGTATAAACCTGAGTTATTTTGTGCTTTCCATCAAGGGGCACCTGGCCACAGTATTGAGTATTGTTTGACTTTGAAGGGTGAGGTCCAAAGGTTGATCGAAGCTAACAAGTTTTCTTTTGATGAAATAGACCTAGCTCTCTTATGCATGGATATGGTTTGACACAATTGGGTTGTTATCGATGTCCCATCTGCTACTCTTTATCCAGTTGAAATTGGTGATACTAGGAAGCTCATCCCTATGATTACTATACTTCTCATTTCTTTCTTGTCAAGCATTTGTTTGTTTTTAACATTATGTCTTTTGTCAAGTACTTTTAATGTAATAAACATGCATGTTTTTGAAATTAATCCATTCATATTCACTCTTTTCTTTTGTTTTATTACTTACAAACTTGGAGCGAGGATGATGAAAACAAATAACTGATTTTTGCTGATATATGTTTTCAATGGTGAAAAACCTAGTTGACGATTTAAGGCATTGTTTCAACTCCCAAACAGTGGAGATATAAGGAGATAACCCGTAGTCAACCCCTTTGAGCCCGAAGTCGGTGTTTCTTTCTTCCTTTTTCTGAACCCTTATTCTTAACCTGGGGCAGGTTAGTATTTCAATTAATTTGATGATGCATCCTGATACAAGAGAATCACTTTGTCTGGTCATACCAAGTAAGAGGTTTAAGCACAATGCTTACCTCAAACAAAGGAAGCTCTCAAGAGATGAGACTCACAATTAGTTTAGGTTTAAACTAAATTTTCTTTTTATGTCCTAACTTTCTTTTCTCAATCCAATCTCCACAACACACACTTTTCTATTCTATACATCTTCTCCCTCCAATTCTTACCACTTTCTCTCTAATTTTCTAAAGCACATAAAAGTAAATAAAAAGTAATAAACTAGAGGTTATCATAGAGTACTATGGACGTTTAGGATGCTAATACCTTCCCTAGGCGTAACTAACCCCCGAGCTTAGAATCTCTCTCTTTTTAAACGGTTTTCGACACTTTCCCCTCTTTGGAAATGAAAGGTCAATGTTAGTGGTGGAAATCCCAAAATCCCCGCAACAGATGCTACTTGAGAGTACTTCAGCTATCCTAATTCATAACTTTCTGCAAATCAAACAACGATTTGGTGCTTCCCTAGTTTTCAAACTTCTTGCAAATTAGTACGCAGTAAGATTTCATCAACAAACCTAACTTTGACTACATAGAAACATTCTCACTTGTAGTAAGCTTATAATTATCAGGACAGTTCTGACCATAGCACTGGCCAAAAGTAAAAAAAAAAACAAAATCATTCCCAAACTGAGTTGCAACTGTAATTATTGCTTTGTTATAATAATAGGAATTTAGACCTCCTAGTCTTGTTGCAACTGAACTGAACCATTGGTTGTGCAGAACGATTCAAAGCAAAAGAATAGCGATTTCTGAAATATGATGACACGAAATCATATCGTATTTTTAGCTTAATTTAGGTGAATTTTAGTTGCATTTGCATATGTATTTATTTCATTTATGTCTTTTTATGTTAGTATTTGATTTGTTTTTAGTTTTGTCGAATAAAATAGGTCGGAGAAGAGAATTGAGCAAAAAGTGTCAAAAACGGAGCAAAAAGGGGGTGCAAAGCACAAATTTCACGCAGCCCACAAGTGAGCCCAGAAATCAGCCTGGTGGCGCTCGCCACCAACTCTGTGGCGCTCACCACAAAGTCCAAACCCAGCAAAAACAACTTTTTCCTATACGTGGGGAGCTGGTAACGGTCTGATCCTTTTGTCAAGCCTATCGGATAACTCACACTCCTTTTTCTAGAATCAAGCATATCTGTTCCTATTTTCTTGGATCGTAGAAGGCTTATCCTGTGGTTACTACTTCCTCTCCTAAAAGCAAGCAAGGACTTATCTCTTCCTATTTTTGTGGGACGAAGGAGCTTATTGGTTTAGGATATTCTCTATAAATAAAACATAAAATCGCTCTCTCTTTGCCACGCCTTGTACATAGTTTTAGGCATTTTAAATTCCAGTTTTTAATTCAGAATTCTGTACCGGTTTATTTCAAGCAGTTTAATTCAAGTACTAAGTTCAGTTTCTTTTCCAGGTTCTTACGCATTAAATTTCCTGTTTATTTATTATGTTTAATTTAATTTTCTGTTTTAATTTATTTATTTACTTTTCCATGTCCGGCTAAATTCCTTGATATCGGTATGTGATTTTAATTCACCGTAGGGGATTTAGTAATAATGCGGCGCGCAATTTATTAAACTATTTTTCTGATTCGGGTTTCTAATTTTAAAACAACTAAGCTTTTGAACGAAAGTAAAATAAAGCGATTAAGGTTAAAATCAATAGAGCGAGAGTTTGAGGTTTTAACTAGATAGTAGAAACTTGATATTAATTTTTGAACGAGCGAGAGCCACGTTAGAATTAATTAGGACTCATTGGTTTCCAAAATATACTTTCGAAACTAAGGTGGTAGAAAAGTGACAGTAAAACTCCTAGTCTAGAAAGTATGGTCTTTATCAATAAAACGAGAGTGTGAGGTTTAGACTTTTAAATCAAGACAATTTTTCTGAAAAATAAATACTTTTCCCGCGCGCCGTTAATTTACCGAATCCCCGAAGGTTAATTAGTTACATACCGATATCCCGCTTTTAATTAATTTAAATCTTTAATTTAATTTCTTTTAATTTCTAAACAATTCTAAAACCATAAAAACATTTGCCTTAGATTTACACCGTAACAACAGAAATACGGTAGTTCGATTATTGGTCCCTGTGGATTCGATATCTTTTAAAACTCAACGACGAGACTGTGCACTTGCGGTCAATTAAATATTTTTGATACACAAATCGTCGATCAAAATACTAACTCCTTACAACAATATTAGACTTATTATAGAAACACCCTCTTAAAAATTGGTTACACACTTAAAAGAGAGAAAAAAAAGGCATATTTTCAAATTAAGTTTTCAAAATTCATCATCTTCTCTCGTTTCCACATGTAAGCAACATTGTGATAAACTCCCATAACCTCAATTCCAATGAAACATATCCTTACGTGAAGACAAAAGCACATTAAAGCTAAAAAACTAGTAGTTGCAAAAAACAAACTCCCAATCAGGAATTTACAATTCCAACACAACATCAAAGTGCCCTGCATGACTAAGTTCAAGTAAGATAAATGAACTTACCATTATGTGAATTTAGTTCACATAGGTTCCATAAATTGTGAATTTTTGTTGTTTAGTGAACTGAGATCATGTACCATTTGCAAACGAAAATGAAAGGAGGATGAAAAAGTAACGAAAATTTTGGATTGCAAATAAGGAAATAATGAAAATGGTAATACAACTAAGTTTTGACAATGCATCAGATCAAATGAATTGATCGATTCTCCAGTTCCGACCGAATACAGTACATCTTAAAAAGATTATGTCCAATACAAAAAATATATACAAAAAAAAATTGCATTAAACAACTTGTGTCTAAAACCAAAGCAAATTTAAATACGGCTTATACAAGCAATTAATTACGAACATTAAAAGGCAATGGAAAGCAGAAAGACCAAAGACTATTGAGCGTAGAACTATGTTTTGGTAAAGATGTGTATTCATAAACCCGTGAAACGGTTGGTTTATGATTTCTATTTTCATCAAATATAGGCTATAGGTACTCATTTGGTAAGGAATCCCTATTTTGTGATATAATAACATAATCTATGAACATTCAGTTCTGGTATAGCTTTTTATGATTATAACTTTTATCATAATGAAAGTTAAACCCTAAGGTTTGTTTTTGAAAGTACATTACTGTTGGGTTTTTGTATGTTGGCTATATTTTGCAAAAACAACTACTAGCCAAATGCTGAGACAAATGCTGTAGCATGTGGAACAGCATTGTGTGACCTGATTGTTGCGCGCCAACATGCGCTATATTTATGTGCAAGATCTTCTGGAGATTCTATGAAGTTTTATATTTAACCTAGCGTGCTGATCAAGACACGCTTGGATGATGATATGTAAAAGGCTGTTGCCTTGGTGTATTTCCATATTTATCTTTGATATATTTGGAAACAATATTATTGCACTTGAAGAATTGTTAGCTGGACCTGACAACGTCCAAGCTATGTTTTGAAGCCCAAACCCGTGCTTGCTGAGTACTATATATGTATGAAGACAAACCCTAAGTTTGGGTGTGTTGAAAACCGTGTGTGTACTAAAGCGTGAGTATTAGGTTTTCTTGTTAGTGTGAGTCTTGCTTGTATCTCTTGATTCATGTCAAGTACTCTGTGTTTTTGAGTTGTAATTGTGTACTACTCCTAAGCTGTGAAGTACGGAGTTAGTTGTGTCTTGAGAGTGTGACTCTTCAACCAAAAAGAACAATTGATAACAGTGCTGTTTGTATTGTTTGGTAGGAATTGAGACTGGGTCTCATATCTAGGAGTTCCTAGGTAGAGCAACACGGGATAGGGTCTAGGTGCATAACCAAGTAGTGAGGCTACGTTGGTGTATTTCACTAGAGCTATTATAGTGGGTTCATTCCTGGATTGGTATCCCCCAGACTAGGGCAAGTTGCGCCGAACTGGGTTAACAAACTCATTGTGTTCTTTACTTTACAGTCACGCTTATTTTACTTTGCTACGCTAAGTTATTTTATTATTGTGTGACAAATGCTCGGACACTAGTGCTAACATTGTGCACAACATTTGTCTGTCTGGTTGCCAGAATTTCAATTGGTATCAGAGCAGGCACCCTGCTTGATTAGGTGAGCTCCAGGGAAGATATTTCTGGCTAAGATGGACAAAGAAGGAGGACTCATGAATAGACCACCAGTGTTGATTGGTGATGTTAACTATGATGACTGAAAGTCTAAAATGACTACGTTTTTTAAATCCATGGATCACAAAACATGGAGAGGTGTGGTTGTAGGATGGGAACCCCCTGTGGTTATTACTGGTAAGGAAGGAGAGACTGTCACTAAGCTGAAACCTGAGGACGAATGGAGCAAGGATGAAGAAGCATGGGCCAATGCAAATTCAAGGGCTCTAAATGCCTTAACCAATGGAGTTGATGCGCACATTTTCAAATTGATAAAAAAATGTACTATTGCTAAGGAAGCATGGAAGAAACTCCAAACTGTTCATGAGGGTAACTCAAAAGTAAGAAGCTCAAGGCTGCAACTTTTGACTAGCAAGTTTGAGAACTTGAAGATGAAGGATGATGAAAGCATTCAAGAATTTCACATGAGAATACTCGAGTTTGATAATCAATTTGATGCCTTGGGAGAAAATATTTCTGAAGAGAACCTGGTAAAGAAAATGCTTAGGTCTCTACCTAAGAAATTTGACATGAAGGTCACTGCTATAGAAGAAGCTAAGGACATCTCAGAAGACAAAGAGTATTGCTTTTGCCTCTAAATCTGAGGACAGTGATATGGAGACTGATGATAGTCTATCTGAGACTATTGTGATGTTGGGTAAGAAATTTAATAAAGCTTTCAAAAGGTTTGACAGACAAGCCAAGACACATGCTCCAGACAACAGTCACAGCATTAATAGGAATGCTAACAATCAGAGGAAACCAAAAACCGATGAAAAGCCAAGTCAAGGCAAAGGTGTTCAATGTCATGAGTGTGAAGGCTATGGTCACATCAGAACTGAGTGTGGCACTTATCTTAGAAAGCAAAAGAAAGGGATGAATGTCTCGTGGTCAGATGAAGATGACTTTGAAGAAGAATCTGAATCTGCCAATCATGTAACTGCTTTAACTGGAGTATGTGCATCTGATGCAGAATCACACGATGGTGAAATGACTTATGATGAACTGGTTGATTGGTACAAAGGTTTATGGCTCAAAATTGTAGAAGTTGGCAACAATGTGTTAAAGTAGAGGAAGACCATTGCATCACTACAGGCTGAGAAAATCAAACTTCTGGAAGAAAATTCAAGACTGGCTGGTGAAGTGGAGCTATACAAATCCAAGATGGATAACATGAACAAACAGGTGAGGATGCTGAATACAGGAACTGAGAAATTGCTCAAATTGCTCATACATCTCTAAGAGCATCATCTAGGAGTGATTGGTACTTTGATAGTGGATGTTCAAGACATATGACTGGAAATAGAGACTACTTGACAGATGTCTTGCCATATGCTACCAGTTTTGTGACTTTTGGTGATGGAGCCAAAGGAGAGATTAAAGGAATAGGAACTATGATAACTAAAGGGTTGCCTAAACTTGACAAAGTACTTCATGTGAAAGGACTAACTGCTAATCTGATTAGCATTAGTCAACTATGTGACAAAGGTCTGAAGGTCAACTTCACAAAGGATGAATGTCTGGTTACTAATAGTAAAGGTGATCTACTGATGAAAGGAGAAAGGTCAAAGGATAACTGTTATCTATGGGTCTCTCAAGACAAAGCTGAGCTATCTACTTGTCTAATAACTAAAGAAGATGATGTGAAACTGTGGCACCAAAAGCTTGGACATCTAAACCTCAAAAGCATGAAGAAAGCTATTGCTGAAGGAGCCATTAGAGGTTTACCAAGACTTCAGATTCAAGAAGGAAGCATATGTGGAGAATGTCAGATAGGCAAACAGACAAAGATGCCTCACCAGAAGCTGCAACATATGACCACATCCAGAGTACTTGAGTTATTACATATGGACTTAATGGGGCCTATGCAAGTTGAAAGCTTAAGTGGAAAGAAGTATGCTTTTGTCATGGTAGATGATTACTCTAGATATACTCGGATTGACTTCATCAAAGAGAAATCTGACACCTTTGAGAAATTCAAGGATCTTTGCCTAAAACTACAAAGAGAGAAAGAATGTGGCATAACTAGGATCAGAAGTGATCATGGCAAAGAGTTTGAAAACAGTAAGTTCTCTGAATTTGGCATTGCTGAAGGGATATTTCATGAGTTTTCTGCACCTATTACTCCTCAACAAAATGGAATAGTAGAGAGGAAGAATAGGACATTACAAGAATCAGCTAGGGTTATGATACATGCTAAGAAGTTACATTTCTTTTTCAGGGCTGAGGCTATGAATACAGCCTGCTATATCCATAACAGGGTTACACTGAGAAAGGGAACATCTACAACTCTGTATGAGCTATGGAAAGATAGAAAACCAACTGTGAAACACTTTCATGTCTTTGGAAGTAAATGTTATATCTTAGCTGACAGAGAACCAAGAAGGAAGATGGATGCTAAAAGTGATGAGGGGATATTCTTAGGTTATTCAACTAACAGCAGAGCCTATAGAGTATTCAACTCTAGAACTAATACCATGATGAAATCCATAAATATTGTGATAGATGATAAAGGTATTCAACTCTATAAATGTTGTGACAGTACATTTGACCAAGCATGTGGTTTACCAGAGGAGACAGAAGATGAGATTGTCAATGAAGAAGACTCAGGAGTGATCAGTTCTGAAGATTTAGCAAATAACAAAGGGCCATCTACCAGAGTTCAGAAATATCACCCTATTGATCAAGTCATAGGTAATCCTAATCAGGGCATCACAACAAGAAGAAGAAATAATGAGATATCCAATTCTTGTTTCATCTCCAACTTTGAACCCAAGAATGTCAAGGAAGCTCTGACTGATGAGTTCTGGATAAATGCTATGCAAGAAGAGCTAACTCAGTTCAAGATAAGTGATGTATGTGATCTAGTTCCTAGGCCAGATAATGCAAACATCATATGAACTAAATGGGTATACAAGAATAAGTCAGATGAGAATGGAACTATCACCAGAAACAAAGCTAGACTAGTGGCTCAGGGTTATGCTCAAATTGAAGGAGTTGATTTTGGTGAAACTTTTGCTCCAGTAGCTAGACTAGAAGCTATTAGGCTACTGCTTGGAATTGCATGTATACTAAAATTTAAGCTGTATCAAATGGACGTCAAGAGTGCATTTCTGAATGGTTACTTGAATGAAGTGGTCTATGTTGAACAGCCCAAGGGATTTGTTGATCCAGCCTTCCCAGATCATGTCTACAAGTTAAAGAAAGCCTTGTATGGTTTAAAGCAAGCTCCCAGAGCTTGGTATGAGAGGCTAACTGAGTTCTTGGTGAATAATGGTTACAGAAAGGGTGGTAATGACAAGACACTCTTTGTGAAAGATGTGAGAGGTAAGCTCATGATTGCACAAATATATGTGGATGATATTGTCTTTGGAGGAATGTCTGACCAGATGGTAGAGCATTTTGTACAGCAAATGCAATCTGAGTTTGAAATGAGTCTTGTAGGTGAACTTAATTTCTTTTTGGGTCTTCAAGTAAAACAAATGGAAGACACTATATTTATTTCTCAGTGTAAGTATGCCAAGAATATGGTCAAGAAATTTGGCATGGAGAATGCTGCCTCTAAAAGAACTCCTGCTCCTACACATGTCAAGATTTCAAAAGATGTAGATCAAAGTTTGTACAGAAGTATGATAGGTAGTCTACTTTATCTAATTGCAAGTAGACCAGATATCACATTTGCTATTGGAGTATGTGCTAGGTACCAAGCTGAACCAAAGGTGACTCATTTAACTCAAGTAAAAAGAATCTTGAAGTAGGTGAATGGTACTAGTGATTATGGGTTACTATATTCTCATGGTGAAAGTAATAAGTTGGTAGGATACTGCGATGCTAACTGGGCAGGAAGTGCAGATGATAGAAAAAGCACTTCTGGTGGATGTTTCTTTCTAGGTAATAATCTCATATCTTGGTTTAGTAAGAAACAAAATTGTGTTTCCTTATCAACTACTGAGGCTGAGTACATAGCAGTAGGCAGTAGTTGTACACAATTGGTGTGGATGAGACAGATGCTGAGTGAGTACAATGTCAAGACAGATGCTATGACTTTATATTGTGACAACTTGAGTGCTATCAATATTTCCAAAAATCCTATACAAGATAGTAAGACCAAGCACATTGATATCAGACATCATTTCATCAGAGATTTGGTTGAAGAAAAGATCATTGCAATTAAGCATGTTTCAACTGAAGAGCAATTAGCAGATATATTCACAAAAGCTCTTGATATTGCCCAATTTGAAAAACTTAGAAGGCGGTTAGGCATTTGCCTAATTGAGGAATTGTAGCAGTTAATGTGTGTAAGGCGTGCAACAGTTACTCTCTCTCCAATCAACCGCTACTTGCACGTCTATCAAGAAAGTAAATCAAAACTTTCCATATACGAAACAATCACACGCAAACATCATTATTCCTTACAACACTTTTCTGAAACTCTCAACCGCTCTCTTGCCGCTCCCATTGCTTTTCAAAAATTCTCAAATCTCCAAATTCTCACTACGATCATGTCTGATTCTACTCACTCTGTAGTCGCTAACGCTCAAACTTCCCCCATTGCTTCTGAAACAACTTCGCAGGCAGTCATGAACATTCAACCGCTAGCCACCATGATCGATTCACCAGCAATCAAACAGCGTCCTAAAGCGCTTGAGTCAAGAAAGAGGAAAACCAGAAAAAGATCTACTTCTTCTGCTGCGAAGAAGACTGCAAAATCAAAAACTAAGAAATCCTCTTCTGTTCAACGTGTAGGTCTAAGCATGCATGATCTATACTGTAAGGAAAATCCGTTCCAATCGGCTGTTGTAGAGCCAGATGTTGACACTTCTGTCAACGGATCTGATGAAAAACCCTCTAAGGGAGATGAACCGTTTGTTGAAACCCTAGGTTCTGCTAATCCTAAGGTAGATGAAAAGTTAGATGTTGGAAATTCAAATTTGCATGTTGATGGTGTTGAACATGCTGATGACAAGGCTATTGCTGATGATGCAAATGTTGCTGAGAACATTGTTGTGCTAGAGGAAACTGCTAAACCCTCTGCTGATAAGCCAGATGCTGTGCCAGATGCTCAAGTATCTTTGGCACAAGCCAATATGGAGTTTTTGGATGTTCCAAACACTCCTGAAACTGAAGTGGCTGAAGAGAATGACTCTCCCAAGCCTCAAGATCAGAGTGCTGACACTATTGAAGATGATGGACAGACTGTTGATGTGAATATTGACCAAACTAATGTGGTCAATGTTGATGAATTGGAGTCTGAAGATAGACCTTTGGAAGAGACTCCTATTGTTAGTATTGCTCGCAGGACAAGGAGCAAATCTGCTGTTGTTGCATCTACGGCTGAAAAAGATGCTAAGAAAGACAAAAAGAAAGCTGTTGATACTGGGAAGAAGCCCATTGGTCCTCCTAAGTCTTGGAGTAAAGTCACTCCCAAGCCTGATCAGAAGAAGAAGAGCCTCAAAAGAAAGGATCACCCCTCAAGTGATTCTGACTTTGAGATTGTTGAGACAGATGCTGCCCCATCTGGTGGAGCATCTAGAAGAACTGTCAAGGGAATGAAAGTCCCTCTGGTTATTCCTCCAGCCCCTTTGGATAATGTCTCCTTTCATCTGGAAAGTGGAGCTACTTGCTGGAAGTTTGTCTATCATAGGAGGCTTGGCTTGGAAAGGAATTTGAAGGCAGATGCATTTAAATACAAGGAACTTATGGATGTGCTGAATTTTGCTGGGCTGATGAAGACAGTGAAGAACCTTGGTCACTGCTATGACAAGCTGGTTAGGGAGTTTGTGGTCAACATTTCTGAGGAATGTGATGATCCTTGGAATCCAGAGTACAGGCAAGTGTTTGTTCGTGGTAGGTGTGTCAATTTTTCTCCTCAAATTATCAATGATTATCTGGGAAGGTCCACTGCAGACATTCCTGAGTTGGAAGTGACTGATGACACCATCTGCAAGGAGATAACAGGTAATAAGCTTAGACACTGGCCTAGACATTTGTCTGCTGCAAAATTGTCTCCCATGTATACCTTGTTGAACAAAATTGCTGCTCATAACTGGTCCCCAACTACTCACTCCAATTCTGTTGCAACTGGTTTGGCTAAGCTCATCTATGCAGTAGGTACTAAATCTGCATTTGATTTTGGTTCTTATATTTACTATCAATTTTTAGAGCAAGCTAAGTCCTTTGCTGTTAAGTTTCCAATTGCCTTCCCTACCTTGCTGTGTGATATCATTTTGCAACAACATCCTGATATCTTGGTTAGTGCTGAAGAGCTTGTCAGGAGGCCTAGTCCTCTTGCCCTGGATTGCAAATCATATCCCAGCCACAGGCTGATGAGTTAGCTGGCGCTTCTGTCCAGACAACTGGTATTATGGATAGGCAGGCTATGATTGCTGAACTTACTGAGGTCAGTTTGGATTTGGGTGCTAAGAAGCTGAAGGTTGATAGAGTTATAGCTGCTTTGAGAGCTGAGGCTGAAGCTGAGGGTGAGCTGAATGCCCAAGGGCAAGACAAGGAAGAAGAAGGAGGAAATGGTAATGCTTCTGTTGCTGGTGACACTGAGGAAATGTCTGCTGCCTCTGATGAGACTGCCTCTTTTTAATCCTTGTGTTATTTTTTTCTTTTATTCATTCACTCTGCACCTGTGTGTGCATTATGGTCTGTAATAACATTAGTTGGGGCCTCTCTGTGCCTCTGTGACCTCTGTGACTGATGTGCTACTCTATGACTTTTCCTTTGCATTATTGATGTTTGTCAGTATTTATGGCTAAAAAGAGGGAGTAGTAGTATATGTTAGAAATTAATTTTTCTTATGCCTGAAGATGATCTGTTGCATGCTCTAGAAGTCGCTATGCTATGTATGAAGATGTATGTTAGAATTAATGTTCTTATGATCTGAAGATACTCTGACACATGCCCTAGAAGTTGCTATGTTATTTATATGCATGTAGATGTTTAGACAGATGCTCTAACATTTGTCTCATTGAAGTAAGTATGTGATTTTATTTGCATGCATGTATTGAGGGGGAGCGCTTATGTTATGTGATGTGAATGCATGTGTTGAGGGGGAGCACGTATCTCTGATCTCTATCTGTTGTGGAAGAATTATCTTTTTAAGAGTATGTTTTCATCTCTTTATGAACCCACTATATATATATGTTCTTTTTATCTGGCTATCTGAGAGGCTAGATGTACTATGATAAATGCCTCTGATATTGTTACAAGCTATCTCTGTTCAAGGAATTCTCATGGAGGTAGTTTTGTTATGTGCCATGATAGTTTTGTTGCTTATGCATGATGTGAGCTTGAAGAAGTTCTATGTATCTCTCCAAGAACTGGCTATAGATTGTTTTCGCCATAAATTTGCCAAAGGGGGAGATTGTTGGGTTTTTGTATGTTGGCTACATTTTGCAAAAACAACTACTAGCCAAATGCTGAGACAAATGCTGTAGCATGTGGAACAGCATTGTGTGACCTGATTGTTGCGCGCCAACATGCGCTATATTTATGTGCAAGATCTTCTGGAGATTCTATGAAGTTTTATATTTAACCTAGCGTGCTGATCAAGACGCGCTTGGATGATGAAATGTAAAAGGTTGTCGCCTTAGTGTATTTCCATATTTATCTTTGATATATTTGGAAACAATATTATTGCACTTGAAGAATTGTTAGCTGGACCTGACAACGTCCAAGCTATGTTTAGAAGCCCAAACCCGTGCTTGCTGAGTACTATATATGTATGAAGACAAACCCTAAGTTTGGGTGTGTTGAAAACCGTGTGTGTACTAAAGCGTGAGTATTAGGTTTTCTTGTTAGTGTGAGTCTTGCTTGTATCTGTTGATTCATGTCAAGTACTCTGTGTTTTTGAGTTGGAATTGTGTACTACTCCTAAGCTGTGAAGTACGGAGTTAGTTGTGTCTTGAGAGTGTGACTCTTCAACCAAAAAGAACAATTGATAACAGTGTTGTTTGTACTGTTTGGTAGGAATTGAGACGGGGGCTCATATCTAGGAGTTCCTAGGTAGAGCAGCACGGGATAGGGTCTAGGTGCATAACCAAGTAGTGAGGCTACGTTGGTGTATTTCACTAGAGCTATTATTGTGGGTTCATTCCTGGATTGGTATCCCCCAGACTAGGGCAAGTTGCGCCGAACTGCGTTAACAAACTCATTGTGTTCTTTACTTTACAGTCACGCTTATTTTACTTTGCTACGCTAAGTTATTTTATTATTGTGTGACAAATGCTCGGACACTAGTGCTAACATTGTGCACAACATTTGTTTGTCTGGTTGCCAGAATTTCAATTACTCTATTGATATGAAAGGTTGGGACAAAATACATTATTTGTTCCGCAGAACTGTAATAGCTTGTCATAAGTCTTACTTCACAAAATTCATTAGCCCATCTTGCAATTAAAGTGAATGAGCATATAACTAATTTATTCAAAACGAGACTAGCCTTCTAAATATAAAGTATGCCACTGAATATGTTTGCTATAATACGATTATTCTAAGCACCAAATTCAGCATATTGAGCCAGACATCCAAAAGCTAATTCTAGAAAAATAATTCACATTAACATAGCAAAATCCATGAAATCTATTCATAACACACATAAAATTCTATTCCATTAACATCACATAGGTAGCTTTAGCATTGAATTAACGAATTGTGAAGAAGAATAGAGAAAGAAAAATACCGTCGATTAGAAGTAATTAGGGTTCACCGTCGAGCTTGAGTGTGGTTCGAAAGGAAGATATTGTCGATTAGAGTTCAATTGCAGAGATTAGGGTTCACCGTCGAGTTCAATCGCCATTAGAGCATGAGTGAGGTTGAGCGATTTGAGGTTGAGCAATTTGCAGAGATCTCACGCGCTTGTGGTTTACCAAGTTTGGTTTGAATGAATTTTTGAATTTTTGGATTAATGAATTTTTGGTTATTAACCAATTTAAACCAAATCAAAAAATTCAATTTGGACGGATAACCAACTAGATGAAAAGGATTTGGTTAGTAACCATATATTAAAATCCAGATATTTATAAGTGGGTTGGATCTGGATATGGATTTGGGCCTCAAAACCAGATATTTTGCACACCCCTACTTTTTGGCATGCCCTATCGCTATAGCAATAGGGAGCTAGCTGAAATTATAAAAGTACCTTAAGACCAAGATGCCATGAACGAAGTACAAGAAAGTGGATTCATGGATTATGAGCTTCAAAACTTCTGGGTAGCATTTATGGAAAACCCAACGCAGAACCAGAGGATAGATTCAACACTGAAATTCACAACCCAGCTATTAGATATTTCCACATGATCCTTGCTCATACCATATTCGGAAAGCCAAGCCGTAACCTAGCTGTTAGCAAAGAAGAACTATTCCTCATGTTCTCTATTTTCCAAAGCCGACCTGTGAACACTGCAGCCTTCATTCTATCTAACATTGAAAAGATCATAGGCGACCCTTATCATCCAGTATGCATTGGTGGCCTCGTCACCATGCTAGCCAAAGGTATAGGGCTTCAAAATCGCTTAAACCAGCTAATACCAATAGGGTTGCCCATGGAAGTCGGAATCAAATACATGGACATTAACTTTTGTTTCAACCATTCTAGTTTATCATCAATCACGTACCTGTCCGCAGTTTTACCTTACCAAACATAGAGAAAAAAAGTGTCCATAATAGGAATAATTGGTTGTATGACCTAGATGAGGATGCGCCTGATGCTGAGTCTTTAAACCAATCACCTTCAAATGATAACGTAGACGTCATTGCTAAGATGAGCGACCAAATAAGTATCCTGTCAATCAAACTATCCCTTACAAAAGCCATGATTGCAAAGATAATAGAATGCTCCGGTATGGATTCTGAAGAACTGTTAGAAAAGGCGATCAAATATATTCGTGGCTAAAAAGTCAAGAGAATGTTACCGCGCAATTCTTTTTCACCCCCTAAACATCTAGAACAATGCTTTAAATAAGTTTAGGGGAGGAGAAGAATTTTTTCCCTGCTTTACAGTATTTTACCTTTCAGTATCTTTCCATTCCAGTATTTTCTTTTACTAAAGAAAACAAGTATTATTATTTTCATACTATTATATCAAAAATACACTATTATATTATTATTTTCTTTTCGCATTTTACTACGTAATATTTTATTTTACATCGCTATCAACTACTATTACGTATCCTTTAATTTTTATAAGTATCTGCATTTACCGCTGCTATCTCAAAATAGTACTGATAAATATACTTTTGGTCAAAGTATACTTATGCACCCAATTAATTAATTTATGCATTAAAGTATTCTTACACTATGACTAGCCTTATGCGTTAAAGCTTACAAAGTTCACAAGGCACATATAAACAAAAACACAAGTTTTCATATAACATATGCATGCGCGCCCCATTTTGACTACCTCTACATGCAACCAATTAAAATGACCTTGTAGGAACAAAATGTCTAGTAAGCTTCACCATATTTTTCCTTTAAAAAACCATGCATTCTTCATGCAAAAACTCAATTCATCCCTTTGCATTTTCTCTACTTTTCAATATTCATAAGTTCATAAACTCTCTTTATATTTCAAATGGCTTATGAAAGATTTTCTATATTTCAAATGGCTTACAAAGGATGAATGTCTAGTTACTGATAGTAAAGGTGATCTCCTGATGAAAGGAGAAAGGTCAAAGGATAATTATTATCTATGGGTCTCTCAAGACAAAGCTGAGTTATCTACGTGTTTAATAACTAAGGAAGATGATGTGAAATTGTGGCACCAAAAGCTTGGACATCTAAACCTCAAAAGCATGAAGAAAGCTATTGCTGAAGGAGCCATCAGAGGTTTACCAAGGCTTCAGATTCAAGAAGGAAGCATATGTGGAGAATGTCAGATAGGAAAACAGATAAAGATGCCTCACCAGAAGCTTCAACATATGACCACATCCAGAGTACTTGAGTTATTGCATATGGACTTAATGGGACATATGCAAGTTGAGAGCTTAGGAGGAAAGAAGTATGCTTTTGTCTTGGTAGATGATTATTCTAGATACACTTGGATTGACTTCATCAGAGAGAAATCTGACACTTTCGAGAAATTCAAGGATCTTTGCTTAAAACTTCAAAGAGAGAAAGATTGTGGTATAACTAGAATCAAAAGTGATCATGGCAAGGAATTTGAAAATAGTAAGTTCTCTAAATTTTGCACTGCTGAAGGAATATTTCATGAGTTTTCTGCACCGATTACTCTTCAACAGAATGGAATAGTTGAAAGGAAGAATAGGACATTACAAGAATCAGCTAGAGTTATGTTACATGCTAAGAAGCTACCATTCTATTTCTGGGCTGAGGCTATGAACACAGCCTGCTATATTCATAACAGAGTAACACTGAGAAAAGGAACATCTACAACTCTTTATGAGCTGTGGAAGGATAGAAAACCAACTGTGAAACACTTTCATGTGTTTGGAAGTAAATGTTATATCTTAGTTGACAGAGAACCAAGGAGGAAGATGGATGCTAAAAGTGATGAGGGGATATTCTTAGGTTATTCAACTAATAGCAGAGCCTATAGAGTATTCAACTCCAAAACAAATACCATGATGAAGTCTATAAATGTTGTGATTGATGATAAAGGTAATGATGCCGCACCAGATGATAGTACATTTGGCACAGCATGTGGTCATCAAGAAGAGACTGAAGATGAAGTTGTCAATGAAGAAGACTCTGGAGTGATTAGTTATGAAAATACAATTAATAATAAAGGGCCATCTATCAGAGTTCAGAAGAATCATCCCATAGATCAAGTCATTGGTAATCCTAATCAAGGAATCACAACCAGAAGGAGAAACAATGAAGTATCAAATTCCTGTTTTATCTCAAACTTTGAACCCAAGAATGTTAAAGAGGCTTTGACTGATGAGTTCTGGATAAATTCTATGCAAGAGGAATTGACTCAATTCAAGAGAAGTGATGTGTGGGATCTAGTCCCTAGGCCAGATAATGCAAATATTATAGGCACAACATGGGTTTACAAGAATAAATTAGATGAAAATGGTACTATCACTAGAAACAAAGCTAGATTGGTTGCTTAAGGTTATGCTCAGATTGCAGGAGTAGATTTTGGTGAGACTTTTGCCCCTGTAGCTAGACTAGAAGCTATTAGACTACTACTTGAAATTACATGTATTCTCAAATTCAAGCTATATCAAATGGATGTCAAGAGTGCATTTCTGAATGGCTATTTGAATGAAGTAGTCTATGTGGAACAGCCCAAGGGCTTTATTGATCCAGCCTTTCCAAATCATGTCGACAAGTTGAAGAAAGCATTGTATGGATTGAAACAAGCTCCTAGAGCTTGGTATGAGAGGCTTACTGAGTTCCTGGTGAACAATAGCTACAGGAAGGGAGGTAATGACACGACACTTTTTGTGAAAGATGAGAGAGGAAAGCTTATGATTGCACAGATATATGTTGATGATATAGTCTTTGGAGGAATGTTTGACCAGATGGTAGAGCATTTTGTTCAGCAAATGCAATCTGAGTTTGAGATGAGTCTTGTAGGTGAGCTTAATTTCTTTCTAGGTCTTTAGGTGAAACAAATGGAAGACACTATATTTATCTCACAGAGTAAGTATGCCAAGAATATGGTTAAGAAATTTGGCATGGAGAATGCTGCTACTAAAAGAACTCCTGCTCCTACACATGTCAAGCTTTCAAAAGATGTCAAAGGTGAAGATGTAGATCAAAGTTTGTACAGAAGTATGATAGGTAGGCCACTTTATCTAACTGCTAGTAGACCAGATATCACATTTGCTGTTGGAGTATGTGCTAGGTACCAAGCTGAACCAAAGGTGACTCATCATGGTACCAGTGATTATGGCTTACTGTATTCTCATGGTGAAAGTAATAAGTTGATAGGATACTGTGATGCTGACTGGGCTGGAAGTGCAGATGATAGAAAAAGCACTTCTGGTGGATGTTTCTTTCTAGGCAATAATCTCATATCTTGGTTTAGTAAGAAACAAAATTGTGTTTCCTTATCAACTGCTGAGGCTGAGTACACAATTGGTGTGGATGAGACAGATGCTGAGTGAGTACAATGTTAAGACAGATGCTATGACATTATATTGTGACAAATTTAGTGCAATCAATATTTCCAAAAATCCTATACAACATAGTAGGACCAAGCACATTGATAGCAGGGATTTGGTTGAAGAAAAGGCTATTGTTATTAAGCATGTTGCAGCTGAGGTGCAATTAGCAGATATATTCACAAAAGCTCTTGATATTGCCCAATTTGAAAAACTTCGAAGGTGGTTAGGCATTTGCCTAATTGAGGAATTGTAGCAGTTAATGTGTGTAAGGCGTGCAGCAGTTACTCTCTCCCCAATCAACCGCTACTTGCACGTCTATCAAGAAAGTAAATCAAAACTTCCCTTATACGAAACAATCACACGCAATCATCATTATTCCTTACAACACTCTTCTGAATTTCTCAACCGCTCACTTGCCGCTCCCATTGTTATTCAAAAATTCTCAAATCTCCAAATCCTCCAAAGTTTCACTACAATCATGTCTGATTCTACTCACTCTCCAATCGCAAATGACCAAACTTCCCCCATTGTTTCTGAAACCACTTCACAGGTGGTTATGAACGTTCAACCGCTAGCAACTATGATCAATTCACCAGCAATCAAACAGCGCCCTAAAACGCTTGTGTCACGAAAGAAGAAAACCAGAAAAGGATCTGCTTCATCTGCTGCGAAGAAGACTTTAAAACCAAAGAGTAAGAAATCTTCTTCTGTTCAACGTGTAGGTCTTAGCGTGCATGATCTGTACTGTAAGGAAAATCCTTTCAAATCGACTGTTGTAGAACCAGATGTTGACACTTCTGTCACTGGATCTGATGAAAAACCCTCTGAGGGAGATGAACCGATTACTGAAACCCTAGGCTCTGCTAATCCTAAGGTAGATGAAAAGTTGGATGCTGATAACTTGAATTTGCATGTTGATGACCATGCTTATGTTAATGACAAGACGGTTATTGATGATGATACTAATGCTGAGAAAGTTGCTTTGACAGAGGAAAATGTTGAACCCTCTGCTGATAAGCCAGATGCTGTGCCAGATGCTCAAGCATCTTTGGCACAACCCAATGTGGAGTTTTTGGATGTTCCAAACACTCCAGAAACTGTAGTGGCTGATCAGAATGACTCTCCCAAGCCTCAAGATCAGAATGCTGACACCCCTGAAGATGCTGGTCAGGCTGAGAATGTGGACATTGACCAAACTGATGTGGTCAATGTTGATGAATTGGAGTCTGAAGAAAGACACCTAGAAGAGACTCCTACTGTTAGTATTGCTCGTAGGACAAGGAGCAAATCTGCTGTTGTTGCATCTACTTCTGGTAAAGATGCTAAGAAAGACAAAAACAAAGCTGCTGACACTGGGAAGAAGCCCATTGGTCCCCCCAAGTCTTGGAGTAAAGTAACTCCCAAGCCTGATCAGTAGAAGAAGAAGAGCCTCAAAAGAAATGATCACCCTTCAAGTGATTCTGAATTTGAGATTGTTGAGACAGATGCTGCCCCATCTGGTGGAGCATCTAGAAAGACTGTCAAGGGCATGAAAGTCCCTCTGGTTATCCCTCCAGTCCCTCTGGATAATGTCTCCTTTCACCTGGAAAGTGGAACTACTCGGTGGAAGTTTGTGTATCATAGGAGGCTTGGATTGGAAAGGAATTTGAAGGCAGATGCATTCAAATGCAAGGAACTTATAGATGTGCTGAATTTTGCTGAGCTGATGAAGATAGTGAAGAACTTGGGTTATTGTTATGACAAGCTGGTTAGGGAATTTGTGGGCAACATCTCTGAAGACTGTGATGACTCTAGGAATCCAGAGTACAGGCAGACATTCCTGAGTTGGAAGTGACTGGTGACAACATCTGCAAGGAAATAACAAGTAACAAGCTTAGACACTGGCCTAGACATTTGTCTGCTGCAAAACTGTCCCCATTGTATACACTGTTGAACAAAATTGCTGCTCATAATTGGTCCCCTACCACTCATTCTAATTCTGTTGCAACGGGTCTGGCTAAGCTCATCTATGCAGTAGGTACTAAATCTGCATTTGATTTTGGGTCTTATATTTACTATCATTTTTTAGAGCAAGCTAAGTCCTTTGCTGTTAAGTTCCCAATTGCCTTCCCCACTTTGCTATGTGATATCATTCTGCAACAACACTCTGATATTTTGGTTAGTGCTGATGAGCCTGTTAGGAGGCCTAGTCCTCTTGCCCTGGGTTGCAAATCATTATCCTAGCCACAGACTGATGAGTTGGCTGGCACTTCTGTCCAGACAACTAGTATTATGGATAGACAGGCTATGATTGATGAACTTACTGAGGTCAGTTTAGATTTGGGTGCAAATAAGCTTAAGGTTGACAGGGTTATAGCTGCTTTGAAAGCTGAGGGTGAGCTGAATGGCCAAGGTCTTGACAAGGAAGAAGAAGGAGGAAATGGTAATGCTTCTGCTGCTGGTGACACTGAGGAAATGTCTGATGCCTCTGATGAGACTGCCTCTTTGTAATGCTTGTGTAATTTTTTCTTTTATTCATTTACTATGCACCTGTGTGTGCTCTATGGTCTGTAATAACACTATTTGGGGCCTCTCTGTGCCTTTATGACTCTGTGACTGATGTGCTACTCTATGCCATTCCTTATGCATTATTGATGTTTGTCAGAATTTTCTTATGAAGATGATCTGTTACATGCTCTTGAAGTTGCTATGCTATGATTATGCATGAAGACGTATGGTTAGAATTCTTTTTCTTATGATCTGAAGATGCTCAGACACATGCTATGTTTGGACAGATGCTCTGACATTTGTCTTATTGACGTATGTGTATGTTATTTTATGTGCATGCATGTTTTGAGGGGGAGCACGTATGTTATGTGAATGCATGTGTTGAGGGGGAGCACATATCTCTGTTCTCTATCTGTTGTGTGGAAGATTATTCTATTCAGGAGTTTGTTTTCATCTCTTTATATGAACCCATTATATATATGTTCTTTTTATCTGGCTATTTCTGGAGGCTAGACGTATTATGATGAATGCCTCTGATATTTTTACAAGCTATCTCTGTTCAAGGAATTCTCTTGGAGGTAGTTTCGTTATATGCCATGATTGTTTTGGTTGTGAATGCCCATGCATGATGTGGACTTGAAGAAGTTCTGTGTATCTCTCCAACAACTAGCTTTAGATTGTTTTAGCCAAAATTTTGCCAAAGAGGGAGATTGTTGGGTTTTTTGTATGTTGGCTACATTTTGCAAAAACAACTACTAGCCAAATGCTGAGACAAATGCTGTAGCATTGGAACAACATTGTGTAACCTGATTGTTGCGCGCCAACACGCGTTATATTTATGTGGAAGATCTTCTGGAGATTCTAAGAAGTTTTATATTTAACCTAGCGTGCAGATCAAGACGCGCAGGTTGAATGAGTTTTACAGGCTGTCATGCCTTGGTGTATTTCCATAATTAACTTTGATATATTTTTGGAAACAATATTCTTGCACTTGAAGATTTGTTAGCTGGACCTGACAACGTTCAAGCTATGTTTTGAAGCTCAAACCAATGACTGCTCAGTACTATATATATGTGAAGACACAAACCCTAGTTTGGTGTGAGAAAAACCGTGTGTGTACTAAAGCGTGTGTCTTAAGGTTTTAGGTTTTCTTGTTAGTTGTGGGTCTTGATTGTATCCTCTGATTCAAGTCAAGTACACTGTGTTTTGTGTTGTAATGGTGTACCGCTCCTAAGCTTTGAAATACGGAGTTAGTTGTGTCCTTAGAGTGTGACTCTTAAACAATCAAAAGAACAAGTGTGTTGAATAACAGTGTTGTCTGTACTGTTAGTGGGGAATTGAGACGGGGTCTCATATCTAAGAGTTCCTAGGTAGGGCATTCATTGGTAGGGTCTAGGTGCAAAGACAAGTAGTGAGGCTACGTTGTGCTTTTCACTAGAACTATAATAGTGGAGTTCATTCCTGGATTGGTATCCCCTAGACTAGGGCAATTGCGCCGAACTGGGTTAACAAACTCAATGTGTTCTTTATTATTCTGTCACGCTTATTTTACTTTGCTTCGCTGCGTTTTATTATTATTGTGTGACAAGTGCTCGAACACGTGCTCTAACATTGTGCACAACATTTGTCTGTCTAGTTGCCAGAATTTCACTCTGGCATTATGGTTAAGGAAGGAAAATACAGAAACAAGCCACCTTTGCTAAATGGATCCAGCAACTATGACTTTTGGAAATCTAAAATGATCGCATTTTTGAAATCCATTGATAGCAAAGTCTGGGAGGTTGTGTTGACTGGGTGGGATCCACCCACTCTTACCAACAAGGAGGGTATATCAACGGGGGTACTAAAACCTGAGTTAGAATGGAGTACAGAAGAGGAAACTGCAGACCAATTTAATAACAAGGCTCTCTAAGCACTGTTTAATGGAGTAGACACAAATGATTTCAAGCTCATTATGAATTGTGTGTCAGCTTAAGATGCATGGGAAGTATTGAGAGTCTGCTATGAAGGGTATGGACACAAAAAATCTGAATGTGAGACCTATCAGAAGAAGCAAAAGAAAGATCTAACTACTTCTTGGTCAGATGAGGACTTAGAGGAAGAAAATGAATTAGCTAGACATGCAGTCGCCTTCATAGGAATTTGTAGTTCAGAATGTGAGTCAAATGAAGATGGTGAAGTATCATATGAAGAACTTGCATGTACCTACAAAGAATTACTTACCAGAAACAATGAATTGTGCAAGACCTTTGAGGAACAAAAGAAGACCATCAATAAGCTCCAGACTGAAGTGAATTTACAAGTTGAAAAGGCCTCACAAGCTCAGGATGAAGTTACTCAAGTCAATATCCAAATGAATGACTTGAGAAAACGTGTGAGTCAGCTTAACTCTGGAACTGCCATGCTTGAAGAAATACTGGAGAATGTACCAAGTGGTAAGGCCAAAGCAATTGGGTACAACTATTCAAGTCTAAATCAACATCAACAGAATCATGAAACCAGGTTTACTTCTCCTGAAGACGTGTTTGATTCTTACATTGGAAAGAAGATGTTGCAACATCATACACAACACTATAAAGAAGTTGGAACCATTAATTGCTCATACTTCTCTCAGGACCACCACTAGTGAAGATTGGTACTTTGATAGTGGATGCTTGAGGCACATGACTGGTGTACAGAAGTATCCTACTAATTTGAAACTCCACAAGTCTGGCTTTGTAACTTTTGGAGATGGCTCCAAAGGAAAGATATCAGGAATTGGTGATTTGACTAATCAAGCTTTGCCTAACTTGGAGAATGTACTTTTTGTTGAAGGACTCACTGCTAATCTAATCAGTATGAGTCAACTATGTGATCAAGGGATGAAAGTAATTTCTACCAAGTCTGAGTGTCTTGTCAATAATGAAGAAGGACAGCTGCTGATGAAAGAAGATGAAGCACAAGTGCGGCACCAAAAACTAGGTCATCTCAACCTTAAAGAGATGAAGAAAGCCATGTCAGCTAATGCTACTAGGGGACTTCCAAAATTGAATATTATTGAAGGGAATATATGTGGTGAATGCTAGATTGGCAAGCAAGTTAAAGTGTCGCATCCAATGTTGGAACATCATACAACTTCCAAAGCTCTAGATCTACTTCACATGGATCTCAGGGGACCCATGCAGGTTGAAAATCTGGGAAGTAAAAGGTATGCATTTGCAGTTGTGGAGGACTTTTCTAGATACTCTTGGGTGAATTTTATTAGAGAGGAGTCAGATACCTTTGATGTCTTCAAAGATCTATGCACTCAAATCCAAAAGGAGAAAGGAAGCAATGTGGTGAGAATTATGAGTGATCATGGAAGAGAGTCTGAAAACTCCAAGTTTGATGAGTTCTGTGTCAGTGAAGGAATCAAGCATGAATATTCATCCCCTATCATCCTACAACAGAATGGTGTAGTTGAAAGGAAAAGTAGAATTATTCAAGAGTCAGCTAGAGTTATGATTCATGCCAAAAAGGTTCCTTATCATTTCTGGGCTGAAGCCATGAACACTGCATGCCACATACACAACAGAGTAACTCTGAGGAAAGGTACTTCTTCAACTCTATACGAGCTATGGAAAGATAGAAATCCAACCGTCAAACATTTTCATGTGATTGGAAGCAAGTGCTACTTTCTAGCTGATAGGGATCCAAGAAGAAAGCTTGACCCTAAAAGTGATGAAGGAATTTTTCTTGGGTACTCCACAAACAGTAGAGCTTACAAAGTCTTCAATTCAAAAAATCAAGTAGTGATGGAATCCAAAAATGTAATTGTAAAAGACTCTCCTTTGAAGAAGAATGATAAACTAGATCAAGGTACTTCTGTTAGTGAAGATGTGGTACAAGGTGTTGAAGCACCTGAACATTCCAATAATGAAAAACCTAATGAAGAGACTCTTGAAGAAGAACTTTAATCTCAAATTCAAGACAAAGGTCCTTCAGTAAGTGTTCAGAAAAACCATCCTATAGATTTTATTATTGGAAGTCTTGATCAAGGGATAACTACTAGAAGGAAGAATGATGTGATTGCTAATTCATGTTTTGTATCCTTATTTGAGCCAAAGAATGTCAAAGAAGCCCTAACTGATGGAGCATGGATAGAGGCTATGCAGGAAGAGCTGAATCAGTTTGAGAGGAGTGAAGTATGGGATTTAGTTTTAAGACCAAAAAATATGACTGTCATTGGAACAAAATGGGTATACAAAAACAAGTCAGATGAAACTGGTACTATTACTAGAAATAAAGCAAGACTTGTAGCACAAGGATATACTCAGATTGAAGGACTTGACTTTGAAGAAACTTTTGCTCCAGTTGCGAGATTAGAATTTATCAGATTGCTATTAGGAGTAGCATGCATTCTCAAGTTCAAGTTATATCAAATGGATGTAAAAAGTGCATTCCTAAATGGATACCTACAGGAAGAAGTGTATGTTGAGCAACCCAAAGGGTTTGTTGATCCTAAACGCCCCAATCATGTCTACAAATTGAAGAAAGCTCTGTATGGTTTGAAGCAAGCACTTAGGGCTTGGTATGAAAGATTGACTCAATTCTTAGAAGAGCAAGGATACAGAAAGGGAGGATCAGACAAAAAACTGTTTGTGAAACAAGACAAAGGAAAGTTCATAATAGCTCAAATCTATGTAGATGACATAGTGTTTTGTGGGATGTCGGACAAGATGGTCCAACACTTTGTCAAGCAAATGCAGTCAGAATTTGAGATGAGTCTTGTTGGGGAATTGACTTATTTTCTTGGACTTCAAATTAAACAAATGGAGAACACCATCTTCATATCTCAAAGCAAGTATACAAGAAACATAGTCAAGAAGTTTGGTATGGAAAATGCTGCACACATAAGAACACCAGCACCTACTCATCTAAAGCTCACCAAGGATGAAAATGGAGTAAGTGTTGATCAAAGTCTTTACAGAATCATAATTGGAAGCCTATTGTACTTAACTGCCAGTAGACCTGACATCACTTATGCTATTGGAGTTTGTGCAAGATATCAGGCAGACCCTAAGGTAAGTCATTTGAACCAAGTGAAGAGAATTCTGAAATATGTGAATGGGACTAGTGACTATGGGATGATGTATTCTCACTATGAAGACTCTGCCTTATATGGTTATTGTGATGCTGATTGGGCTGGGAGTGCAGATGATAGGAAGAGTACTTCAGGAGGATGTTTCTTTCTTGGCAAAAATTTAATCTCTTGGTTTAGCAAAAAGCAGAATTGTGTGGCACTATCTACAGTTGAAGCAGAGTATATAGTTGCAGGGAGTAGTAGTTCTCAACTTGTTTGGATGAAGCAGATGCTGAAAGAATATGATGTTGAATAAGATGTTCTAACACTTTACTGTGATAATATGAGTGCTATAAATATTTCAAAGAATCCTGTTCAGCATAGCAAGACCAAACATATTGACATTCGTCATCACTTTATCAGAGATCTTGTTGAAAGCAAAATTGTGACTCTTGAGCATGTGGGTACAAAGGAGCAAATTGCAGATATTTTTACTAAGGCTCTTGATGCAGTTCAGTTTGAGAATTTAAGATGCAAGTTGGGAATTTGTCTATATGAGGAATTGTAGCAATTACAGTTAAGAGGCGTGTGGTGTGCAGCAGTTACTTTAATTTCTTATCATCAATTGTTGTGCGTTGATCAAGGCAATCATGACAATCACAACCACACAAACACGCCACTATCTTTGGGTGGTTATTTTGATTTCAAATCTTTTCAGATTATTACTTTCCAAAATAAAACCACCTATATTTATAACTCCTCCACTTGCTCAACACATTACACATTCAAACGTAAATCTCCCTCGCTCTATCAAACGAAACCTTACAAACTCTTCTCTACAACAATGGCTCAATCGTCCAACTCCAACTCACCATCAAATAAAATCGCCGTTGCACACCACTACTTCTACCCCACAACCATCAGACATCATTACTACTGCTATTCCAATCTCAAGGATTCACCCATCCTTTGCTTCTGCGCTAAAACCCAAAACATCTAAACCGTCTTCCAAACCCAAATCGAAGAAGAAGACAAAGTCGACCACCACTTAGAAGCCAAAATCTAAAAAATCAAGGTCTAGATATTCTTCCAACCTCACCATGCAGGAGTTGTATCCTGAGAAGTTTGAATCTGCGAGCGCTAGTGTTCCGTCCAATGCTGCAGCATCGCTAGGTGCTGATCCAATTGAACCCTCAAATGTGAATCCTACCAAAACCCCAACTGCTGAACAAGGGGAAATGGGTTTGGAATCTGAAAAGTTAGAGGCGTCCGTGCCTAATTCTCCAGTCGACGAAGAACCTAATGAAGATGTGAATGAAGAAGAGATAAACACCAAGGCTGTTGAAGATGCTCTAAACTCTTTGGCAAATATGGGTCAGAATGAAGATGATGTGCCGGATGTTGAAACACCCTTGGCACAAAAACAGCGTGAAGGTGAAAAAGAAGAAGATGCTCAGCCAAATGTTGACCAGATCCTTGCCGATTCACAAGAAGAGCAAGCGAAGATTGGTTCTGATACTGCTAAAGACACTGACAAAGATGTGTCAGTTGAAAAGGATTTGGTGATTGTGAAAGCCACTGATGTTACTAGGGCTGGTCCAACTAGTATAGGAAGAAGGCTCAGAGAAAGAAAAGGGAAAGAAATTGCAGTTGCAGCTGAAGCAACCAAGTCTTTCCAGAAAAATAAAGTTGCAGCTGAAGTAACTAAAGTTCTAAAGAAGCCTGGGTATGGTCCTAGAAGAGGATATAACAAAGTTGAAGTCCCTACTAAATCATCTAAGAGGAAGAATGTGAGTCTGAGTGACTCTGACTATGAAGACGAGGAAGATGCTCCAAACACCTTCATTATCTCTCACAGAAAGACAACAAAGAACCAAAAGAGAGCTACTGCTGATTCTGATGACGATGCGGAAGAAGATGTTCTAAACACTTCATCTCTCTCCAAAAGGAAGACCTTAAAGAGGAAGAAAATTGTTGCTGCTGACATTGATGAAGATGTTGAACAGGATGCTCCAAGCACCTTGTCTGTCAAGAAGAGAGTTAGTGGGAAATCCATCCCACCAAATGTGCCTGATGTCCCTATTGACAATGTGTCTTTTCACTTTGTAGATAGTGCCTCTAAATGGAAGTATGTGTTTGGCAGAAGAATTGGTCTTGAAAGGGAGTTGTCTGATGATACTTTAGCTTGGAAAGAGGTAATCAATTTAATTGAAAAAGCTGGTCTGATGAAAACTGTTAGTGGGTTAGGTCACTGTTATGAAAAACTTGTGAAAGAATTTATTGTTAATATTGATGAAGACTGTGATAACCCCCTTAGTAAGGAGTATCAGAAGGTGTATGTTAGGAACCGATGTGTGGAGTTCTCTCCAATAATAATCAATAGGTTCCTTGGTAGGAAGGAGAATGGCTACCTAAGGTGGAAGTCACCAATAATGATGTCTGTAGAACTATCACCGCTGATCAGGTTAAGGTATGGCCAACCAAGGGCAAGGTTCAATCTTGCATCTTGTCTGTAAAGTATGCTATTGCTTTGGCTAGGTTGATTCATGCTATAGGGACAGGAACTGAAGCTGACTTTGGAGCTTATATATTTGAACAAACCATGTTTCATGGCAAGTCATGGGCTGTTCAGTATCCTATTGCATTCCCTACTTTGATCTGTGGAATCATTCTATCCCAACATCCAAACATTTTGACTGCTGCTGATGAACCTATCAAGAGAAAGCCTCCTCTTTCTCTTCATTTTAAGTTGTTTGAAGGCACCCATGCTGCTGATATAGCAGGGGTTTCTAAAAGAAAATATGTGCAAGAACCTTCAACCTCCATGAACAAGAAAGCTATGATCAAGTCTATGGAAGCTAGTGTGAAAGCTTTGGATGAGCAAAAGGTTGAGCTGGAAAAGGTTTTTCTTGCTTTGAAGCAAGAGGAAGCTGAGGAAGCAAGGTTAGCTGATGTTGGTATTACAGGTGTGAATGATGATGTTGCTGTTGCTGTTGATGGTGATGCAATTGAGGAAAATGAAACTGCTGGTGATACAGAAGATGTGGAAGTGACTGATTCCAGCACTTCTTTTTAATGATTTATTGAAATTATGTGTACTTGCCCTATTCTGATGTGTAATTCTTATTCATGGGCATAGATTCTATTAATTCCTCTGGTCTGTACTTAGTAACTAACAATCCTGACTCTGTGATTCTCTAATTTGTCAAATTTGTGGCAAAAAGGGGGAGTAAATTTGGTAATGTTCTGACACTATGCTAGTATGTTCTGATTATGATCCATTTATTCTGAAGACTGATTTGCCTGCACTGATCTGATTGTGATATGATAGTTGTGTAGTTTAGATGGAGTATGTTGTAGTGTAGCTATGTGTGCTCTCTGATATATGCATGTGTTTAGGGGGAGCTGAGTTATGTTCTGCAGGGGGAGATGTTGGACATGATGTTCCAACACCCTATGCATACCTGTAGGGGGAGATGTGTTGATAAAATGTTGAAGCACTCTATTCGACATCCTTACAATGTTTATGCTTCTGATGATTTAAGGCAAAGTAGTTATTCTCTATTCCGCTGTTGCATGTTTCTCTAATGTGTGTAGAAGGTAAAAGACATATATCATCTATTTCTACTGATTTTGAAGAATGGCTACATCTGCTCTTGATACGTATGTTTGTTTTATCTTGAGAAAATGCCTTCTGTTGAAGAATATGTTTTTAACTAGAATATCTATCTATGTGATCCCTGGATGGTCCTAAGTTGTTTTAGCCAAAAATTTGCCAAAGGGGGAGTTTGTTGAGTCTTTGGTATTGGCTGCATTTTTGGTTGATAAACCATTGTGACAGGATGTTGGACAAAGTGCTTTGACACTTGCAACATACTGGTCTGCAGGCGCGCGCACGTTTTCTATTTATGGAATATCTATTTCTCTCTCATATATCTTGCATGGCGCTTTAATGCTTCAGATTATTGTCTAATATATTTTTATCAAGAATCTCTTTGAAGCATGTTTCTGTAGAGAATCTCTCTCATTTATTATGAAGAAATTAGGGTTGGATCAACATGTGAAGCCCAAGTTGCTTTGACACTTGCAACATACTGCCGCTTTATTTGTTTTATTTACTTTGTGCTGCTACGTGTTATACTTGTCAAAGTGCTTAGCACATCGTGTTCGACACTTTGCATAGCGTGCCAGGAATTTAACTTAGAAATTTTGTTCTTTGTTTTGTATAATCTTGATTTTGTAATTGTTTTAGTTGCTGTTCCGGTGTCTGTACTAGAAGTCTTTTCATTTATTTATTCGGTTCTTTTTATCTATTTTTGTCTTGTCTTTATTTTTATTTATTACTTTATTTATTGTATGCTTTTATTTATTGCTTTTATTTTATTGCTTTTATTTATTATGTTTAGTTTAATTTCTGTCAATTTATTTATGTCTTTAGTTTTAGTTTTAATTATGTCTAGCTAATTTAATATTGCTAGGATGTAGGATTAGGAGCCAATAGGGTTAGGTAGTTAGTTTGTGCGATTGCTTTTAATGAGTTTTCTATAATCAGTTTTTAAGTATACGTTTCGTAATTCATCACGAGAGTGAGAGTTACTATAATTAATCACGAGAGTGAGAGTTAACTAAGGTGTGGGCCAAATTAGCGAACGTTGCGGTTCACACTCGATAGTAAAAACTGATACATTAATTTCTAAACACCGTGAGAGCTATTTAGGATTAGTGAAATTATATTGCTTTCCAAAGAGCATTTATATAGGTAGGTGGAATGCGCGAGAGCCGACATTTATTTATATGAGTGTAATACTAAGTCAAGATTAGCGAGAGCTGCGATTAGTATTTTTAAAACAATATAATTTAACTACTTTTGATTTCCAAAAAGTATTTCATAAGCTAATGAGTGAGCGAGAGCAAAGCATGAGTTTATAAGATACGGTGCTAGTCAATATTAGCGAAAGCTGAGATTAGTATTTTTAAGTCAAGGTAGTTTTGAGAGAACTATACTTTTATCTAAAGAACAAATTAATTACTTAAGCCCAGTTGAGTGACTAAGAATACATCCTAGTAATTCCTTTTATTAATTAAATCTTAATTTTAATTTCTATTTTAAAACGTGACAACAAATCTCCAATTAATCATAGCCTTAGATTTATAACGTAATAATAGAATACGGTACTCACATTGGTCATTTGGGTTCGATATCTTTTTAAAACTACACGACGCGACTGTGCACTTCCAGTCAATTGATTTTAATACGCAGTTTCGTCCGATCAGAAACCAAACCTTCAACCCAAATCAATCCGATTGCAATTCTGATTCACCGCGAATTGCACCGAACGTTATCGACCAATTGAACAAAGAACCTTCGATTGATCCTATACTCAATCTCCAATTGATTGTGAATTGATGGAAGATGATGATCTTGTGTTGAATGATATTTGATCCAAAATTTCTCCAAAATGCTGATCAAAACTGTTTTCCCAATGGTGTCTCACAATTACAACAAAACCTCATATTGCTATTTATAGGGAAAATTGAATTGAGCAAATTTAGGCAAAATCTAACTGAAGTGTATCGATACAAATGATGGTGTGTATCGATACAAGTCCTTGACAGCGTACAAAATTTGAAATATTTAAGCTATGTATCGGTACAAAAACGTATTTATATCGTTACATACACCAGTATCTTGAAAATCCTAACTGATATGTATCGATACATAATGAATTCTCTGGTCCAAGGAGAGTTTGATGTGTATCAATACATGCAAGCATGATTCAATACACAGGAGATTCTCTGCCCACGAGAGCCTAGATTTGTATCGATACAAGTGAGTTATGCATCGATACAAAATACACAAAATCAGCCTGAAAGATTTTCAGGACATTTGTATCGATACAAGTAAGTGTGTATCGATACAAAATACATTTAAAAACAGTTTTTCAAAGTTTTAAAATAGTTTTTCGCTGTCAAGTCATTTATAATGTTGCCAAAATATGTTCTACACTATTTTGATGAGTTTTGACAATTATTAAAACATAGGAGTGAACTGGTGCACTTACAGGTTATTTTTACAGATGGATCTTCCAACAGCAAGGGAAGTGGAACGGGTCTAATCTTTGAAAGCAGCAAAGGTTTAATAGTGGAGGTATCTCTGAAATTTTCTTTCACTGCCACAAATAATCAAGCTGAATATGAAGCTTCAATTGCTGGATTGATGTTAGCACTTGAGATGGGTGCGAAAGGAGTAAAATTGGGAACATATTCTCAATTGGTGGTAACTCAAGTCAAAGGTGAAGCCCAATTGAAAGAAAGACTACTACAGAAGTACTTGATTGTAACAAAGGAAACCATCGCACTCCTTGATGATTTTGAAATCATGCATGTTCCGAGAGAGCAAAACACCAGAGCTAACGTCTTATCAAAACTGGAGAGTACGAGTAAGAATGGTGAGAACCATTCTTTCATTCAAGAAACCCTGGAAAAACCTAGCATCACTGAATAAGTGACCGCCATGGTTCTTGACGGAAAAAGCAGCAGCATCTCTTGGATCCAACCCGTTTTGAGGTTCATTGAAACCGGAGAACTTCCAAAGATCAGAGTGAAGCTTCACTAGTGAAAAGGAGGGCACCATCTCACACAATCGTTACAGGACAATTTTACAAACGGGGATTCTTTATCCCACTTCTCAAATGCATTGAAGGGGAAGAAACTGCATATACCTTAGAAGAAGTCCATGAGGGAATTGTTGGACAACACCTTAGCAGAAGAGCACTAGCTAAGAAAGTGCTCCGTGCTGGATATTATTGGCCTCAATGGTCACTAACGCCAAGGATTTTGGGAAGACCTGTGAAAAATGCTAGAGATATGGAGATATCCATAACTCCCCTCCGTCAGAACTCCACAGCTTGACCATTCTTTGGCCTTTCTGTCAATGGGGAATGGATATCTTAGGACCTTTCCCAATGGCTGCTGGACAGTTGAAATTCATTTTTAAGCAATAAGTGACCTTTTTAAGCAATGAGTTTTACAAAAACTTTTTCAAATCGAATGCACGGAAGTCCACCGGATCAATAGTGTGTTTGCACCCACTTGATCAAAGGAAATGTAGTATAAGCTTTTGGATCGGATGATGATAAACCGATTAAGCAAATGTTTCGTAATCAAATTATTAAAGATAACTACTCAACAAGTTTCAACAATCAAGTATGACACAATCACAATTCAAGCAATGTTCAATTGAATTTTAATGAACACGTACGATCACAAAATTCAATTGACTCAAATTAATCAAAGCGAAAAGTAAATGAGTTTAAAGGTGAGAAAGACGCAAACAATTGATTAGGGAGTTCCCAACGGCTTTCGTGTTGTCCTCGCGGTCGGCCGAGTACGTCTCCCCCCAAATAACCAAACAGGTTATTTGAGCGTTTTTATTAAAAACGGTTCTTGATACGAGTGCACAATTTACAAGACTCTAAATTCTTCAAGAGGAACATTCTGGCTGCTTAGGTGGTTCGTTTAACTTATCTTGTAGTTTTCTCAAATCTCTATACAAGTAAAAACAACCATCACAACCGGTCCTATCGTATCCATAATCATCAAAAGTTACAATTGGCTTTTGTATCATAGATTGCTTAAGAGTTTTCAATTCAAGTTTAGTTTCCGAAACTTTCGCTCCAAGGTATTTATTAACTTGCATAATTCCTTTTAAGCGTTGAAAAGGCTCTTGAGTTTCTTTATGAAGTTTTTCAAAAGCAACTTGTAACTCATGATATTCTAAAAGAGTATATGAGCTAGAGGGATTTTGATTTACCTTTTTAGGAGCAAGTTTCTTACGATCATGAGATGTTAAGCACACATTTGCCAATTCGTCTTCATCGCTTGAATTAGAGCTTGATGATGAAGAAGAAGATGAGCTTCCGCTCTCCCATGCAACATAAGCTTTCTTTCCCTTGCCTTTGCTCCCCTTTTTGAATGACGGTGACTCCTTCTCTTTTCTCTTAAGCTTGGGACATTCCGGCTTGTAGTGACCAACTTGACCACACTCATAGCATGTCCCTTTGTTGCAGTTCCTAGCACACTCACTTTTCCGGTAACCACTATCTTTCCGAAATTTCTAAAATTGTCTTCGGAATGCCTTATCCCGTTCTTTCTCACATACCTGTTATAGCGTCGAACGAAGAGCCCCATTTCCTCATCATTGGAATCATCTTCGCTTGAGGTACTTTCCACTTGCTCAACCTTTTTGGACTTGGATGTGGAGGCCTTTAGAGCAATTGACCTCTTATCCTTCCCTTTTTCTTTATCTACGTGTTTCTCATTTTTCACACCTTTTTCATTCTTTTACAACAAATTAAGCACTTGTTCATTGAGTGAGATCATTCGCTTCTTTGATTGCGGTGACCTTTGGTTGTCAAGACCTAGATAAGCATCTCAAAATTTTATTAGTGGCATCTGTTAGACTACTTGGATTTCACTTAGAAGGGGGGTTGAATAAGTGAACTTTTTAAGCAATGAGTTTTTCAAAAACATTTCCAAATCGAATGCGCGGAAGTCCACTGGATCGGTAGTGTGTTTGCACCCACTTGATCAAAGGAAATGTAGTATAAGCTTTTGGATCGGATGATGATAAACCGATTAAGCAAATATTTCATAATCAAATTATTTAAGATAACTACTCAACAAGTTTCAACAATCAAGTATGACACAATCACAATTCAAGCAATGTTCAATTGAATTTTGATGAACACGTATGATCACAAAATTCAATTGACTTAAATTAATCAAAGCGAAAAGTAAATGAGTTTAAAGGAGAGAAAGACGCAAACAATTGATTAGGGAGTTTCCAACGGCTTTTGTGTCGTCCTCGCGGTCGGCCGAGTAAGTCTCCCCCCAAATAACCAAACGGGTTATTTGAGCCCTTTTATTAAAAATGGTTCTTGATACGAATGCGCAATTTACAAGACTCCAAAGTACAAGACTAGACGAAAGAACCTTCTCTCTTCACCTATACCGAATCTATGCAAATTGAGCGAGTAACCTCAACACGTTGCGGAACTTCTGCCTCTGATTCCAACGATCAATCCTTACACCGTCTTCAACCCGAAAACCCTTGTAATGATCGTCCAGCTGATTACCTCGCTCCCTAAGTATTGATCCTCCAAGAATTTCACAATCTTGAATGCTTGATGAGAAACCAAACCTTCAACGCAAATCAACCCGATCGTAAATATGATTCAGTGCGAATTACACCGAACGTTATCGACCAATCGCACTACCAACCTTCAATTGATCTCATACTCAATCTTTAATTGATAGCGAATTGATGGAAGATGATGATCTTATGTTGAATAAAGCTTTGATCCAAAATTTCTCCTAAATTCATATCACAACTGTTTTCCCAATGGTTTCTCACAATTACAACAAAACCTCATATTGCTATTTATAGGGAAAATAGAATTGAGAAAATTTAGGCAAAACATAACAGTATCGATACAAATGATGGTATGTATCGATATAAGTCCCTAACAGCGTAAAAAATTTGAAAAAATTGAGCTATGTATCCATACAAAAACGTGTTTGTATTGATACATACACCAATATCTTGAATCTAACTGATATGTATCGAAGCATGCAAGCATAATTCGATACATGATGCATTCTCTGGTCTTTTGAGAGATTTTGATGTGTATCGATACATGCAAGCATGAGTCGATACACAGGAGACTCTCTGCCCCTGAGAGCTCTGACTTGTATTGATACAAGTCAATTATGTACTGATACAAAATGCACAAAATCAGCCTGAAGGATTTTCAGGACATTTGTATCGATACAAAGAAGTATGTATCGATACAAAATACATTAAAACAATTTATCAAAGTTTTAAAATAGTTTTTCGCTGTCAAGTCATTTATAATGTTGCCAAAATATGTTCTACACTATTTTCATGAGTTTTGACAATTATTAAAACATGGGATTGAACTGGTGCACTTACAGCATCTTGATTTGTGATTGGTTTACCTAAACCGTGTAACTTGTTGGTGATTTTCACAAATCATTGTTGCATATCCGCAATCGATTCACCATCATGCATATGGAACAACTCAAACTCTTGAGTTAAGGTGTTAATCTTAGATATTTTGACTTCATTGGTACCCTCAAAGTGAGTAACCAATGTGTCCCACATTTCTTTAGCCAAATTACAATGCGAAACATGATAGATCCGCTCAATCCCTAAGGATGAGATTAAAATGTTTTGAGCTTTCGCATCGTAATTGACTTTCTTTTCATCATCATCCGTCCATTGTGCCATTGGCTTATTAGTGACAACACCATGTTGATCGGTATTTATCGGAACAAATGGATCGTTCTCAATGGAATTCAACACTTCACCATCAAAAGAATTGATGTGTATGCGCATACTACTTTTCCAATAATCAAAATGGACTCCATTGAATATCGGAGCCCTATTGTACGCTCCCTTGGGGGCAAAAGCCATGTTTTCTAATAATTGGCACAAATCCACACAATTTTGAGTACAAAATCGAACCGGGATCGTGATACCACTTGTTAGACTACTTGGCTATCACTTAGAAGGGGGGGTTCAATAAGTGACCCTTTTAAACAATGTGATTTGAAAAATCTTTTCAAATTCGAATGCGCGGAAGTCCACCAGTTTGGTAGTCTACTTTGCACCCAATTGATCAAAGAAAAAGTATTATTAAGCCTTAGAGCAGATGATTATAAATCGATCAAAGATAATGTTCGCAATCAAGTATTTAAGATAACTACAACCAACAAGTTCAACAATCAAGTCTTAAACAATCACAATTCCAGCACAAATCAATTGATTTTTACGAACATGTACGATCCATAAATTCAATTGATCCAATAAACAAATAATGCGGAAAGTAAAGAGTTTAAGGAGAGAAACGAAAACAATTGATTAGGGAGTTCCCAACGGCTTTCGTGTCATCCTAGCGGTCGGTCGGGTACGTCTCCCCCGAAATAATCAAACGGACTATTTGAGCGTTTTTAATAAAAACTTTCCTTGATACGAGTGCACAATTTACAAAGACTCCAAAGTATATGACTATACAAAAGAAACCTCTTTCTTCACCTATACCGAATCGATGAAAATGGCGCCACAGAGCTTCTACCTCTGATTCCAACGATTGATCCTTACACGGTTTTCAACCAGAAAAGCCTTGTAACAATCGTCCAGCTGATTACCTCGCTCCAAAGTGTTGATCCTTCAAGAATTCTTCTAAATCTGGAATGCTTGATGAGAAACCAAACCTTCAATTCAAATCAACCCGATCGCAATTCTGATTCACCGTGAATTGCACCAAACGTTATCGACCAATTGCACTAAGAACCTTCGATTAATCCCATACTCAATCTCCAATTGATTGTGAATTGATGGAAGATGATGATCTTGTGTTGAATGATGTTTTGATCCAAAATATCTCCAAAATTCTGATCAAAAGTGTTTTCCCAATGGTTTCTCACAATTACAACAAAACCTCATTTTGCTATTTATAAGGAAAATAGCACTGAGCAAATTTAGGCAAAATTTAACTTAAGTGTATCGATACAAGTCCCTGACAGCGTACAAAATTTGAAATATTTCAGCTATTTATCGATACAAAAATGTGTTTGTATCGATACATACACCAGTATCTTGAAAATCCTGACTGATATGTATCGAAGCATGGAAGCATGTATCAATACGTAATGAATTCTCTGGTCCAAGGAGATTTTGATGTGTATCGTTACATGCAAGCATGATTCGATTCACAGGAGACTCTCTGCCCCTGAAAACCAGATTTGTATCTGTTGCGGGGATTTTGGGATTTCCACCACTACATTGACCTTTCATTTCCAAAGAGGGGAAAGTGTCGAAAACCGTTTAAAAAGAGAGATTCTAAGCTCGGGGGTTAGTTACGCCTAGGGAAGGTATTAGCATCCTAAACGTCCATGGTACTCCAAGGTAACCTCTAATTTGTTACTTTTTTATTGCTTTAAATGTGCTTAAGAAATGAGAGAGAAGTTTGTAAGAAATGGAGGGAGAAGTTGTATAGAGAAATGTGTGTGCATGTGGAGATTGGATTGAGAAGAGAAAGTTACGACATAAAAATAAATTTAATTTAAACCTAAACTAATCGTGCGACTAATTCGAGTTTGGACTAAAGAATTTTTATTTATTGAGAGAAGAAGTTTTTTTGTTTGTTTTCTATTTTTTCTAAAGAAATTACTAACGCGCCTCTTCGGAAATGAAATTTCGTTTTTTCTTAGTTTTTTAGCGTTGTGTGTGTGATGTGTCAAAAGCGATAAAGTCCTACGCTATTACAATCAAATCGAATAATTATTACAACCATATCGAATCAAATGAAAAATAATAAAAGGCAATAAAAATGCAAGCGGAGAAATAAACATGAGTATGAAATGCACTTACGAATAAAAGAAAACAAAATGTCAAATATTGATATGAAGTATGAAATGTGAAAATGCAATGTGAAGTATAATGTGAATGTGACAAAGAGTGAATAAATGCAAAGAGAACAAAGTTATATAAAACATCATCGCACATTTATTAACTACGAGGAAAATAGAAATAATTAACAAGCATGACAAAAATGAATTTAGGCCAAAAAAATGGTCCTTAAATGTTAATGCTAATGTTAGAGCTCAATGATTTTATAAAGCAAAATATTGTCTCTAACTTGCATTTTTAAAATGATGCATTGACCTAATCTAAATGCAAATGCATGTATGCATGTCAAAAAGTGTAGAATGAAATTGTAATGTCAAATTGTTATGTCAAATGTCATGTAAAAATGTAATGTAGTGTAATGTAAAAATGTAAAATATGATATGATGTAAAAAATGTAGCGTAAAGTGACATGAAAATGTTACGCAAAGTATGATGCAAAAATGTGAATACGAGACATATATCATGAAAGAGCAAATAAAAAGATAATCAAACATATGTAAAAATAAAACAATGAGAACTTAGTAACAAGCTAAAATATTAGTGTAAGAGTTTAAGCTCAATAAGCTTAAAATAAGCTATTGTCTCAAACAAAAACTTATTGAATAAGCTAATACTAACAGAAAAGCAAAAATAAGCAACTAACAAAAAGAAATTAAAATATAATCTCAAAATAAATCCTAAAAATATTAGTGTAAAATTTGGACTCAATAAGCCTAAATAAGCTATTGTCCCAACATAATCACTTATTAAAAAAAGCTAAAAAAAATGATAATAAAATGCATGCAAATGAATTAAATGAGTGAAAGGGGGTGCAAACCTGAAATAGGAGGTGATAGCAGTAAAACAGATCAGAAAAGGAAAGCCCAAGGCCCATTTGAAGCAAGTCCAGAGGGGGGTGCAGCAGCAGACGCGCGAGGTGCAGAAACAAGAAATTAGCAAGGTCCAAGGAACAAATCCAGCCCAATCAGCAACCCAAACCATATTGAAAATAAACCGGATAGGTTTGACCCGATCCAAGACCCAAGAACCGGTTTAACCAACAGAGGGGGGCGCGTGTAGAAATTAGGGGGCGCGCGGAGTAAAGCTTCTGGCCAATGAGCTAGTGTTACGTGGCGCTGAAGAAGTCTTCTTCTTCCTTGAGCAATTTACAGAGAAACGAACGGAAACCATAACCATGAACGGAGCTACGTCGGGATCTCGTTCAGTCTCAAAATCACGCAAACAAATACTCCAACTCACTCGATTTTACGTGCTAAACAGGAATATGGCCTTAGTTTTTGCAATCGATGCTTGTAAATACGAAAACAGACGGAAACATCACCGACCCAAAAAATCTCACGACGGCGATTTGAGCAAAATCGAACAAAATTGGCAAAGGAAAATGATTCTAACAGGTTCTAGGAGCAAAAATCAACACACATAAACCTTGTTTCACGTTCGAATCGGGCGAAAACGAAACATTGATTTTCTTCAAAAAGGAAACTTCGATCTGTTCATTTCCAAACCGGTTTTGAGAAAAGTAACAATGGAATCGTGTTCAGGAGGTTGTTTAGAAGCTTATTGATGTATTTGATTTTGAATTTGGTTGAGATTTGAAGTTTCGACATTTTCCGGCGGAGGGTGGTGACGGTGGTGGTGTTTTCCGGCGTGTTAGGCGGCGTTTTTGACGAAACGGATGGTTGATCTGTGTTCAGAATTTGATTAGGAAGCTAATGGTGTAATTAGATTTTGATTTGGAGGAATTTCGAAAAATGGGTGTGGTGGTTGTGGTTTTCCGGCGACCGGAGGTGGTTTTCCGGCGCCGGAATTTATTTTCTGGTTTTTGTGTTGATTGTGCTCTGATTTTTTTCTTGGAAACTGTGTGAATTAATTGTTAATGATTGAGTGATGTGAGGTTTGTATTTATAGAAGAAAATTAGGTTAAATGGTATTTTTGTAATATTGTGTAGAAAAGGGCAAATTAAAAATAAATGATAAATGAAAATGAAATAGAGATGATGAGGTGGAATGATATGATTTTTACTATTTTTGGTAAACTTTGAGATAACAAGGTGAAGATGAAATAACTTGAAATAAAATGTAAATCTTTTTGATATTTTGAAATATGTGATAATAAAATCTAAAATGCGCGTAAAATAAGAAAAAAGACTATTTTTGATATTTTTTGACTTTTACGCTAAAATGCGAACTATTTAAAATAATGTGAAATAAAACGAAATATTTAAAAATAAAAGAAAATTTAAGAAAAATGATAAAAATATGAAAAAAGAAAGAAAAATGCATGAAAAAGAAATAAAAATATTTGTTTGTCTATTTTTATGCAAGAAATGCAAAATTGGATTTGTAGGTCCAAAATTGGAGTACTACAGTTGTCCCTATATTTAAGTCTCTTCAATCCTGTCTAAACAAAGATTTCAATCTTCATTTCTCCGATTGAAGTCAGTGATACAAGAAAGTTCATCTCTATGGTCGCTAGGCTTTTATTTCTTTCTTGTCAAGTATTTATTTGCTTTTGAAATTCTGTCTTTTGTCAAGCACTTTTAATATAATAAACATGCATGTTTTTGAAAACCATCCACTTGTATTCACTCTTTCCTCTTGCTTTATTACTTACAAACTTGGAGCGAGGATGATGAAAACAAATAACTGATTTTTGCTGATATATGCTTTCAATGGTGAAAAACCTAGTTGATGATGTAAGGTCTAGTTTCACTTCCTTTCACTATTTCGAAAAAAAAAAAAAAAAAAAAATTTCATGTTAAATTGAGCCACTCTTGCATATTTTTTTGTTGTTATCTGATTCTCCCAGTTTCTTGAGATATATCCTTTTAAGAACAAAAACAATTTTGGTTTGACACTTGACATGACACTTTAAGAGTATATAAGTTGTTTTGCACTTTTAGGCTATATTTTGAAGGTTTAGCAATGATTTCAATAAAATCGGTACTGTCTTAACACCTTAGATTCTCAGAAGTATGCAAGATTAATTTGAGTACTAATTTTGACAAAGTCTTGAATTTAAGTTTTAAGGTAACCCTTAGTAGTTTATCTTAGCAGTCGGTACCATCTTGAGCACAAACTAAGTGGGAAGTCGATGAACATAAGTGAATGATCCAAAAATGAAAGTTTGCACACTTTGGTTGTTTTCATAAATAGTAATGCACTTATTAAGTTAGATGACCCTCACCCGGTTGTTTAATCCAACAGTTGTTGAATATACAAAGAAAAAACCATTGTAAGAACACCCATTAGTGGTTGGTTCAAAGGAGTCTGATTCTGAACTTGGTAGGGCGGGTTACGATCCGATCCCCCACAACTGTATTTTGGGAAATAGAAAAAGGGGTTTACCAAACTTATGTTATCAGCACCCCTCATTATATGATCATAATTACTAACAGATTTCCTACCATGAGCGTGTACAAGATAATGGGCTTAATGTGATTGCACTTGAATGAAAAGGGTGAATAAAACTTAAACAAAAGTTAGAGTTACAATAAAATGCTTCAGATTTGTTTTCATATGATGGAAGTCTTTGACTGCAATGTGTGGTTTTGTGTTACTACAGTACTCTTGGTGTTGATGTTTATTACTTGATTTTTCTTATCTAGCCGGCAACCACGTATGATTAGAGTTGTCGTGTCCTGTTTCAAACTTGTGCTAAAAAAGAGTTACTATTTTTGTGCTCAAGGACATGCAAGTGTTCAAGTATGGGGGAATTTGATAACACAAACGTATATCATTTCTTGGCTTGATTTACATGAATTATTTTTGCATACTATAATACTCAAAAGACCTAATTGAAGCTAGATTAACTGTGAAGGCATATTCAGCAAGTTTATTGTTACGCTGACTCCTCCTGTTTATTGAATAATTAATAATTACCTTTCCATTCAAAAAGAACAAAAAAATATATATGTATGTTGAAATAAAAAAAAAAAGTTTCAATTTCAAAAACTTGCATGTGCATGATATCAAAAATACCTTTTCAAAAAGAAATAATTTTACTTGCAAATTAATACTTGACATCAAAGAAGTTTGAGTTATGGTCTGATCAAAGGCAAATTTGACTTGAGACGCTCCAAGCCTGGGGCAAGTTATCTATGGATCCTGCCAATCAGGGGTAAACAAGTTGAATACTCTGCTAATCAAAGGTTGAAAATGTTCAAGATTTGGTTTCTCTACAAACACCAGTTGGCCAGGGGCATACCCTTCAAGATTTCAAACACTTGGGGCATACTATGTCAAGATCATATCTTCCTGAATGGTTACATGCTGTGAAACATGACAGAACCTTAATTGTCAATACCATGGATGATAAAGAGTTTCCATTCTCAGTGCACCTTGTTGCAGTCAACAAATACAATGCCTAAGTGTAAAAGGTCAACCAGTCACGCTCTTCGAGCGATTCCTTCAAAGATTTATCAGACTGATGCAAGAATCTAAAGCAAGGGGCAAGTCGTCTCTATTCTCTCAAGTTATTCATTAACAACAAACATGTTTTCTCCAAGAGAATGTCAACAGTTATCTCAAGGAAGTCTCTCATACACCAGTGGAATTTCAGGACAGGTATCTCTAGCAGTTCTACCCATAAATGGACACATCCTCAGTGATGTCCATGCAGTTATTCTACCTTCAAAAAAGTTTTGATTCATATTATTAATTGATATGGGGTTTTCAGCTTAAAAAAGAGGGTACATCCCAGATGAAAGTTGACAATGTTGTTCTGAGTACAATCAAGTTTCTGTACAGATCGTTCGGTGAAAACGGTCATTATCTAGAGAAGTTGTTCCTTTCCCAAGAGGAGTTCTCTTGCTTTATCTACATCAGCATATACACCTTGTTGAAATGCCTTGAGTTGTACTGCGACGTTGGCTTGTCTCCAGTCTCGTTCGTCCTGTCTGTTTTGTCAGCAAATATTCACAGCATACATTTTCATACATTCCTTCATACATACATTCATACATACATGCATAGCATTTACATGCGTTACAAGCATTTACATCATGCATACATTGTTACATCATATACAAATTTCTGTCTCTTTTGTCTTGTCTGTGTCTACAAAATAGAGTCGGGATGGGCATGTTGTTCTCTCCAATTAGAGTGGAAGCTTAGGCAGATAAGTGTATATCTCTTTTGTTTCAAAAATTCCCCACTAGACTCCTCTCTAATGGAAGGTGGTTGTTTCAGTTTTTCCTACAACAAAAGGAAAATTCCAGTTGAACTTATTCTTCAATTGGACACAGAGTCTTGTTTTACAGTTTCCCTGCGGTTTGTTCCCGGATTGGACGTATTTTCAAAAACAACAAGTGATAAGTTTTCCACACAAGAAGCTTGTGTTATATCAGATACACTTTACAATTCCTCAGGTGGTTTTATCCTAGTGAGCTTTACAGACATAATATAAAAGATCATACAAATCTTTTCTCTTTACAAAAGACCACACAAGTCTCATACAGTTCAGCCTACCTATGTTACTGTCTGAAGTACTTCGTAGAGTTGTTTACTTCCCAAAAGGTTTGCGTTACCTTTTCTCACTTTACTGTCGGTCAGTCGATAGTTAGTGATATTTCAATGTTGTATGTCAGTATACAACATTCTTGCTGTCGGTCAGTCGATAGTAGTTGATTCATAAACATTGTATGTCAGTGTGCAATGTTCCAGTTGGCGGTCAGTCGATAGTTGATGATCTTTTCGATGTTGTATGTCAGTGTACAACATCCCTTCTGTCGGTTAGTTGATGGTCGGTGTTTTCTTTAAAACATTGTATGTCAGTGTACAATGTTCTAGCTGTCGGTCAGTCGATAGTTGATGATATTTTCAAAGTTGTATGTCAATGTACAACATTTCCTGCTGTCGGTCAGTCGATAGTAGTTGATTCTTAAATATTGTATGTCAGTATACAATGCTCAAGCTGTCGGTCAGTCGATAGTTGATGATATTTTCAAAGTTGTATGTCTGTGTACAACATTTCCTGTTGTTGGGTAGTCGATAGTAGTTGATTCTTAAACATTGTATGTTAGTGTACAATGTTCCAGCTGTCGGTCAGTCGATAGTTGATGATCTTTTCAATGTTGTATGTCAGTGTACAACGTTGTTGCTGTCGGTCAGTCGGTAGTTGATAACATCTTTCCTCTTTACAAACACATACACCTATACAGTTTAATCAAACTTGAATCACTCATCGAAGTGTTCGTCAGAGCTATTTCCCTTTAAGAGAATCATGCTACTAATGGATGACATGTAGAGATTGTCTTTTATCTGCAATCCGTCTCTCTGTAAGGCGGTGGACAATGCTCTTGTTATCTATGGATGTTGTCTTCTATCTGCATTCCGTCCTTGTTAGGCGGTGGACAATGTTCATGTTCTTTGTAGAGATTGTCTTTTATCTGGAATCCGTCTCTCTGTAAGGCGGTGGACAATGCTCTTATTATCTGTGGATGTTGTCTTCTATCTGCATTCCGTCCTTGTTAGGCGGTGGACAATGTTCATGTTCTTTGTAGAGATTGTCTTTTATCTGCAATTCGTCTCTCTGTAAGGCGGTGGACAATGCTCTTATTATCTGTGGATGTTGTCTTCTATCTGCATTCCATCCTTGTTAGGCGGTGGACAATGTTCATGTTCTTTGTAGAGATTGTCTTTTATCTGCAATCCGTCTCTCTATAAGGCGGTGGACAATGCTCTTGTTATCTGTGGATGTTGTCTTCTATCTGCATTGCGTCCTTGTTAGGCGGTGGACAATGTTCATGTTCTTTGTAGATATTGTCTTTTATCTGCAATTTGTCTCTCTATAAGGCGGTGGACAATGCTCTTGTTATTTGTGGATGTTGTCTTTTATCTGCATTCCGTCCTTGTCAGGCGATGGACAATATTCTTGTTCTTTGTAGAGATTGTCTTTTATCTGCAATTCGTCTCTCTATAAGGCGGTGGACAATGCTCTTGTTATTTGTCGATGTTGTCTTTTATCTGCAACTCGTCTCTTTGTAAGACGGTGGACAATGTTCTTCTCACATTACTGTCATCCATATGATAGTGGGTAATATTCTCCCTAGTGTTTTACTCTGTTCCCTAGTGGAGTTCGTTCCCCCAATAGACGCAGGGTATATCTTGTTAGTTTCTCAGTCGGACCATGTTTTGTTCTTCCTCTGTGGAGTCTTAACTATGTCTGTCTTTTTATCATTTTCACAAAATTCAAAAATTCATCATCTGCATTTTTTTGCATTCATATTTACATCATAAGCATTGTTAGAGGATTTTAGGTCCAAAAATGGTGCACGTTTTATATTTAAGTCTCTTCAATCCTGTCTAAACAAAGATTTCAATATTCATTTCTCCGATTGAAGAAACTTAAATAAGGGCAGCTGTAGTACCCCAATTTTGGACCTATAAATCCAAATTTGCATTTCTTGCATAAAAATAGACAAATAAATATTTTTATTTCTTTTTCATGCATTTTTCTTTCTTTTTTCATATTTTTATCATTTCTCTTAAATTTTCTTTTATTTCTAAATATTTCGTTTTATTTCACATTATTTTAAATAGTTCGCATTTTAGCGTAAAAGTCCAAAAATATCAAAAATAGTCTTTTTCTTATTTTACGCGCATTTTAGATTTTATTATCACATATTTCAAAATATCAAAAAGATTTACATTTTATTTCAAGTTATTTCATCTTCACCTTTTTATCTCAAAGTTTACCAAAAATAGTAAAAATCATATCATTCCACCTCATCATCTCTATTTCATTTTCATTTATCATTTAATTTTAATTTGCCCTTTTCTACACAATATTACAAAAATACCATTTAACCTAATTTTCTTCTATAAATACAAACCTCACATCACTCAATCATCAACAATCAATTCACACAATTTCCAAGAAAAAAATCAGAGCACAATCAACACAAAAACCAGAAAATAAATTCCGGCGCCGGAAAAACACCTCTGGTCGCCGGAAAACCACAACCACCACACCCATTTTTCGAAATCACTCCAAATCAAAATCTGATTACACCATTAGCTTCCTAATAAAATTCTGAACACATATCAACCATCCGTTTCGTCAAAAACGCCGCCTAACACGCCAGAAAACACCACCACCGTCACCACCCTCCGCCGGAAAAGTCGAAACTTCAAATCTCAACCAAATTCAAAATCAAATACATCAATAAACTTCTAAACAACCTCCTGAACACGATTCCATTGTTACTTTTCTCAAAACCGGTTTGGAAATGAACAGATCGAAGTTTCCTTTTTGAAGAAAATCAATGTTTCGTTTTCGCCCGATTCGAACGTGAAACAAGGTTTATGTGTGTTGATTTTTGCTCCTAGAACCTGTTAGAATCATTTTCCTTTGCCAATTTCGTTCGATTTTGCTCAAATCGCCGTCGTGAGATTTTTTGGGTCGGTGATGTTTCCGTCTGTTTTCGTATTTACAAGCATCGATTGCAAGAACTAAGGCCATATTCCTGTTTAGCACGTAAAATCGAGTGAGTTGGAGTATTTGTTTGCGTGATTCTGAGACTGAACGAGATCCCGACGTAGCTCCGTTCATGGTTATGGTTTCCGTTCGTTTCTCTGTAAATTTCTCAAGGAAGAAGAAGACTTCTTCAGCGCCACGTAACACTAGCTCATTGGCCAGAAGCTTTACTCCGCGCGCCCCCTAATTTCTACACGCGCCCCCCTCTGTTGGTTCAACCGGTTCTTTGGTCTTGGATCGGGTCAAACCTATCCGGTTTATTTTCAATATGGTTTGGGTTGCTGATTGGGCTGGATTTGTTCCTTGGACCTTGCTGATTTCTTGTTTCTGCACCTCGCGCGTCTCCTGCTGCACCCCCCTCTGGACTTGCTTCAAATGGGCCTTGGGCTTTCCTTTTCTGATCTGTTTTACTGCTATCACCTCCTATTTCAGGTTTGCACCCCCTTTCACTCATTTAATTCATTTCCATGCATTTTATTATCATTTTTTTTAGCTTTTTTTAATAAGTGATTATGTTGGGACATTAGCTTATTTAGGCTTATTAATTCCAAATTTTACACTAATATTTTTAGGATTTATTTTGAGATTATATTTTAATTTCTTTTTGTTAGTTGCTTATTTTTGCTTATGTGTTAGTATTAGCTTATTCAATAAGTGTTTATTTGAGACAATAGCTTATTTTAAGCTTATTGAGCTTAAACTCTTACACTAATATTTTAGCTTGTTACTAAGTTCTCATTGTTTTATTTTTACATATGTTTGATTATCTTTTTATTTGCTCTTTCATGATATATGTCTCGTATTCACATTTTTGCATCATACTTGGCGTAACATTTTCATGTCACTTTACACTACATTTTTTACATCATATCATATTTTACATTTTACATTACACTACATTACATTTTTACATGACATTTGACATTATAATTTTACATTACAATTTCATTCTACACTTTTTGACATGCATACATACATTTGCATTTAGATTAGGACAATGCATCATTTTAAAAATGCAAGTTAGAGACAATATTTTGCTTTATAAAATCATTGAGCTCTAACATTAGCATTAACATTTAAGGACCAATTTTTTGGCCTAAATTCATTTTTGTCATGCTTGTTAATTATTTCTTTTTTCCTCGTAGTTAATAAATGTGCGATGATGTTTTATATAACTTTGTTCTCTTTGCATTTTTTCACTCTTTGTCACCTTCACATTATACTTCACATTGCATTTTCACATTTCATACTTCATATCAATATTTTACATTTTGTTTTCTTTTCTTCGTAAGTGCATTTCATACTCATGTTTATTTCTCCGCTTGCATTTTTATTGCCGTTTATTATTTTTCATTTGATTCAATATGGTTGTAATCATTATTCGATTTGGTTGTAATAGCGTAGGACTTTATCGCTTTTGACACATCACACACAACGCTAAAAAACTAAGAAAAAACGAACTTTCATTTCCGAAGAGGCGCGTTAGTAATTTCTTTAGAAAAAATAGAAAACAAACAAAAAAACTTCTTCTCTCTCTAAATAAAAATTCTTTAGTCCAAACTCGAATTAGTCGCACGATTAGTTTAGGTTTAAATTAAATTTATTTTTATGTCTTAACTTTCTCTTCTCAATCCAATCTCCACATGCACACACATTTCTCTATACAACTTCGCCCTCCATTTCTTACAAACTTCTCTCTCATTTCTTAAGCACATTAAAAGCAATAAAAAGTAACAAATTAGAGGTTACCATGGAGTACCATGGACGTTTAGGATGCTAATACCTTCCCTAGGCGTAACTTACCCCCGAGCTTAGAATCTCTCTTTTTAAACGGTTTTCGACACTTTCCCCTCTTTGGAAATGAAAGGTCAATGTAATGGTGGAAATCCCAAAATCCTTGCAACAGAATCGATACAAGTGAGTTATGTATCAATACAAAATACAAAAAATCGTTCTGAAGGATTTCAGGACATTTGTATCGATACAAGAAAGTGTGTATTGAAGGTGTGAAAAACACAAGAAGGGGGGGGGGTTGAATTGTGTTTTGGTATTTTAAAACTTCTTCCAAGTTTTGAGAACTTATCATAATAACCAGCGGATAAACAAACATAAATAACGCACACGTAAAGATAAAAGGATAGAGAGAGAGAGAGACGAGACGAGCAATTTTATACTGGTTCCTCTCACAAAACGAGAGGTGTCCAGTCCCCTTGCACTTCCAAGGGATTTCACTATAATCACCTAGATTATACAATGCTCAAGCACACTAGCAAGAGACTTCCTAACACAAAACAAAGAATAATAAAGTGAAGAACACTTGATTGTTAAAATCAAGAGTTCACTTAAAGTTACAACTCAAGACTCTAAGATTCTAACACAGATTTCCTAATGAAATAGAAAAACAGAGTGTTAGAAGCACAACAGAAAAAGATTCAGAAGCAGTGCTTGCAGTCTTTTGAAAAACAAAGTATGTGTTGTAGCTATTGATTGTGAGTGCGTGTAACCTCATCTTCAATTTGCAGTTCTCTATTTATAGGTAGAAAGAAAATAGAGACGTTTGAAGATAATGACCGTTGCAGAGGTCATTGTCAAGCCAGCTGTGAAAGGACGAAGGTAACATGGGATATTTGCCATTTCTAGTAATGCTTATCCATTCATTTCTTTTGTATGAGAATATTCGCCTTTATGAAGTAAAATAGTACTAACGTCACTATCCTTGATGATAAGGATGTAGTACTATGATTTATCAATCAATCATAACCTTTAATTCAAATGATTTCCAATCCTTGAATCACTACCAATTAACACTGACATTTTTGGCTTGTCATTCAGAGTCTATATACCAGACATAGCTTCTGAGTCTTCAGCTTCTTAAACTATCCCGCTTCTCAACATGTTGCTTCTGATTAGTGTAGCTTCTGAGATGCCTTGCTTCTGACTTGTAGCAGCTTCTCACTTATGTTGCTTCTGATATCGTCGCTTCTGATATCGTTGATAATGCTTGTTTCAGAGCTTCTTTATCATAAGAGTATTCATTCAAATTTCATCAAAACTCAAAGGCTTAGATTTGAACTACCTTTGTTCCAACAATCTCCCCCTTTTTGATTGATGACAAACTTAGTATTAATTAACAATGGTTGTTATGTTAATTGATCTTGTTTTACAAAGGTTTATAAGCTTTGCAGGCTCCCCCTAAGTTTAACAATGAATAATTAAAATAGTTTAAGAACTTATTTTTATTTTGACTCAAATTTTTCATATTTTGACTCTTAGAGGCTAGTTTTGTAAGCTCTCCCCCTGAGTCTGATAATAAATGAAAAAATTGCACTCTTTTCATTCAACATCATATGAAAAACTGAGTTCAATATAAACTTATGTTCTCTAGAATAAACATAAAATATAAAGTTAAATTTAAAAAAATAAAAGTAACAGATTCTTTTTAATTGGTTTCAGTTTTAGCGCTATTGATCACTAATTAATGACTCTTACACCCCCTTTTGTCATCAAACAAAAACAGTTTGTATAAAAAGAAGTAAAGACATTAAATAAGCACTTAAAAATATCAGTCAAAACACAACTTTCAATGGGTCAAGTCAAAAACGGTTGCAACTATGTCAATTAAATGACTATGCTGAGAAAACCATGTGACCTAACTTATGAAATGTCTATAAAAGGAGAACACTTAACCATTTACAATCTACTCAACACTTCCACACATTATGATCAGAATAATGGATAAGGATGGAAGAGCAAATAAAGGTAAAGCGCCTCAAGAAGTGAAGAAAGAATAATTACCACCAAAATTCAAACCAAAAAGGAAGAAAAACAAGGGTGAAGGATCTTCTTAAGTTCCATTAAGAAGAAGTTATAGAACCAGATCAAAAACAAAACCACAGGAACTAGTGTATATCACTCTCTCATCAGATTCTGATGAGACTGTTTCTGATTATAGAGAATTTCTCAAGACATATGATCCAGACAAGTGTGAAGGCTCAAATTCTTCTATTGATTTTGAAATACCAAATTCTGACTATCTGAGTTTCTTGGAGAATTATAATACTCCAACATAAACCTCAGGCTTTGGTAGCTCTCAGAAATCAGATGTAGATTCTAAGTAGATGTATGATCTAATGTAATGATATTCTATTTAATCAATAAAATCTCTGAGTTTTGTTTTGAATATGTTTCTATAAATTATCTGTGCTTAGACATATTTTTCAAAAACATATTTGAACAGAATTAAGAACACATAAGCAATTATAAGCAAACAGCATTCAATAAAAGCAAATAAGATGTTCATGCAGTTAACACAAAGTAAAACTTGTTCAAATATTACAACCAAACATAAGAATCAAATAAAATTTGTGCTCAGACATAGAATCCTAGGGTTGAGACGAAGAAGGGTTAGATTGCAATCTTGATTCAATCAGCAACAACAGCTTCTCAAGAGTTTGGTCAGACTTCTCAACATTCTTGTTTATAGTTTCCTTGAGTTCTTTCAGATTTTCCTTGACCTCATCTAAACCAGCTTCCAAAGCTTTCAACTTGTCTATTTGTTCCCTTTGATCTTGTTCAACCTTTAGAATCCTATCAGTAGTAGCACTTGCTCTTTCAACCATAGTTGCATTAGTAGTATCAAGAGATAACACATTAATATCTTGCATCCTCATCAGCTTTTGTTCCCTTTCCTTGGCTTTTATAACTTCCATCTCATCATGTGAGCAACTAGTTAACATCAGTTTTTCTTTTTGAAGAGAACTTCCAAAAGCATTCTCAAAAGAATCTGTAAATTCCAGATGTTCAAACACTAGTTCATCAACATATTTCTTCTTAAGAGCAGCCATGATCAACCTCTGATGATTATCTATCTCATCAATCTTTTCTATGATCTGACTTGGCATAATACCATGATCAGTTTTCAAGCTATGCAATCTTCTAATATCATTATTAACAAGTCTCGCCAGAATCTCAATACTAGAAACAGTTTGGCTAGAGTGTTGAGATTGTATGCTGTCTAGGATAGATTGATAGGTTATCTCAGGCTCAAAGAAGGTTTGACAAACATTTTGTAGCTCAGGCTCAGAGGTCATAGTAAATGGAGATGATGGAGGTGATGAGGTGTGCTGACAACAAATTTTAATTCAGATGATGTTTCAGTTAAATGATTAACCATTTGTATAACAGAAATAGAGGGTATGGTGACTGGTGGTGGTGTGTAAACATGAATTGGTGTGGGAGAAGGTGTTGGGTTAGTATCATCAAATTCAGAATCAGAACTTACATCACTAACAGGATCACCAAATTTTTCTTTAAATTCCTCAAGCTTTGTTTTTAACACTGGCGAAGGTTTTACAAGAGATGGCTTTGATGGAGTTTCAGGTAAATTTTTAGATTCTGTGTGAATAGTTTGAGGTGACAAGTGTTCAGAAAGAACATCTAAAACAGAAGGTTGGTTGGTTAGTTGAATTTCAGATACAACAGATTCTGAAATTTGTTTAGGTGAGATATCAACAACCAAAGGTTCTGATGTTGGTTCAGATGAAGGTTTAGGTGGAGAAGGAGCAGCATTTTGAGTTTCTACAGTTCTAGATTGAGATTATGTAGGCTTATTATCTCTCTTCTTTTTCCTTAATGTTGCGGGGATTTTGGGATTTCCACCACTACATTGACCTTTCATTTCCAAAGAGGGGAAAGTGTCGAAAACCGTTTAAAAAGAGAGATTCTAAGCTCGGGGGTTAGTTACACCTAGGTAAGGTATTAGCATCCTAAACGACCATGGTACTCCATGGTAACCCCTAATTTATTACTTTTTATTGCTTTTTATGTGCTTAAGAAAATGAGGGAGAAAGTTGTAAGAAATGGAGGGAGAAGATGTATAGAATAGAAAAGTGTGTGCATGTGGATATTGGATTGAGAAGAGAAAGTTATGACATAAAAAGTAAATTTAAAGTTTTATCCTAAACTAATCGTGCGACTAATTGGATTTGGACTAAAGAATTTTTATTAGAGGGAGAAGAAGTTGTTTATTTGTTTTTCTAAAGAAAATTACTAACGCGTCTCTTCGGAAATGAAAGTTCATTTTTTCTTGGTTTTTTAGCGTTGTGTGTGATGTGTCAAACGCAATAAAGTCCTACGCTATTACAACCATATCGAATCAAATGAAAAATAAGTAAAGGCAATAAAAATGCAAGCGGAGAAATAAACATGTGTATGAAATGCACTTACGATGAAAAGAAAACAAAATGTCAAATATTGATATGAAGTGTGTGTGTGTGAAAATGAAATGTGAAATATAATATGAATGTGACAAAGAGTGAAAAAATGCAAAGAGCACAAAGTCATATAAAAAAAATCATCGTATATGAGCATACACTCTTTGAACTAGCCAGAAAAAAGAAACAAATAACAAACATGATAAAAAATGAATTTAGGCCAAAAATGGTCCTTAACTATTGATGCTAATGCTAGAGCTTAATGATTTTATAAAGTAAAATATTGTCTCTAACATGCATTTTAAATGGTGTATTGTCCTATCCTAAATGCAAATGCATGTATGCATGTAAAAATGTGTAGTGAAACATGTATTGTGAAAATTGTAGTGTGATGTAAAAAAGTGTCGAATGTCATGTAATACGCAAAATGTAGATTGTGATGTAATGCAATGTGGAAAAATATAGCATTTAAATGTGATGTAATATGATGTAAAATGCGGACATGAAACACATATCGTAAAAAGAACAAATAAATGATAATCGAACATAAGCAAAAACAAAACATGTCAATGAGAACTTATTAATTAAAATTTAAACCTCAAAAGAGTTTCTTAAAATATTAGTGTAAGAGTTTAAGCTCAATAAGCTTAAAATAAGCTATTGTCCCAAACAAACACTTATTGAATAAGCTAGTACTAACACATAATCAAAATAAGCAAATAAAAAAAAGAAGTTAAAAAAATAATCTCAAAATAAGTCCCTAAAATATTAGTGTAAAATTTGGACTCAATAAGCTTAAATAAGTTATTGTCCCAAATAATCACTTATTCAAATAAGCTAAAAAAACATGATGATAAAAAATGCATGTTAAATGAATTAAGTGGGTAAGGGGGTACAAACCTGAAATTGGGGAGTGCAGAAGAAAAAACAGATCATAAAAAGAACGCCCAGAGCCCAATTGAAGCTCCAGCCTGGGGGGGTGCAGAAGTAGAAACGCGCGCAACATGAAGTAATCAGTCCAACAGCAAGTCACAAAAAAAAAACAGCCCAGCCCAAAAACCATAAGAAACGAACCGGACAACCCGAACCGAACCAGAAACAGACCCGTACCGGTCCAACAAACCAGTGGGGGGCGCGGGGAGTAAAAAAAGGGGGGGCGCACGAGTAAATTTTCTGGCCAATCAGAAATAGACACATGGCCTCTGGTCTTCTCCATCCTCTCATCTTCTCCGGCGAAGCTCACTATTTCCGGCGCGGTGGAGGAAAAGTGGAGGAACGAACACTCTAACCCGCTCGTTTTTCGCCATAGATTATGGATCCGGACTCCGTTTCTTCAAACAACGCTTGCATATTAAAAAACGAGCGAAGAACCGACGGGATCTAAAAACTTAAAACCACGGTCTCCAGCACGTTTTTGATGAAAATGATGATGAATTCGTGTTCAGAACAACGTTTAGATGCCTTTTGTTCAATAGTTTTTGATATTTGGTGAGGATCGAAGGTTTTGAATTTTCCAGCGGAGGGTGGTGACGGACGTGGTGGTTTCCGGCCGTTTGTGGGTCGTTTTTGGTGAAATTAACGATGGATTTGTAATCGGGAAATGATGAGGAACCTAATGGTGTTTTTAGATTTTGATTTGGAGGAGTTTAGAAAAATGGGTGTGGTGGTTGTGGTGGTTTTCCGGCGACCGGAGGTAGATTCCGGCGCCGGAATTTGATTTATGATTTTTTGAGATTGTTCTCTCTGATTTTTTTGGGAAATTGTGTAGAAAATGATTGTTTTTGATTGAGTGATGTGAGGTTTGTATTTATAGGGGGAAATTAGGGTAAATGGTATTTGTGTAATATTGTGTGAAATGGTAAAATAAAAATAAATGGTAAATGAAAATGAAATAGAGATGATGAGTTGGAATGGTATGTGTTGAGTCTTTGATAAACCATTGTGACAGGATGTTGGACAAAGTGCTTTGAACACCTTCAACATACTGGTCAGCAGACGCGCGCGTTTTCTATTTAAGGAATATCCATTTCTCTCTCATGAATCCTGCATGGCGCTTTAAATGCTTCAGATTATTGTCAAATATATTTTTATCAAGAATCTCTTTGAAGCTTATTTCTGTAGAGAATCTCTCTCATTTATTATGAAGAAATTAGGATTGGATCAAATATGTGAACCCTAAGTTACTTATTACTCAAGAACGTGTACTGGCTACTTAAAGGATGTGCTAAACCTAATTCTCCTGAGAGACTTGTTCACGCCGTTTTTGTTTCTAGAGTCTAGTATTCTAGGTTTTGCGTGTGTTTATTTGTAAGCCTTGCTTGTGTCTCATTGATGCAAGTTTAGGACGTGTGCTCTTCGTGTTGTATTGATTATGTTCCTCTCCTAAGCTTTGAAGTACGGAGTTAGGACTGGTTGTTAGTTATAACACTCAAAGGTTGTAGGTACGAGTGTGTAGTTTTAGGAGTGTGTCTCGAAGGAAAAGTATTTGTGATTGTGCAAACTGAAATCCTTGCTGGCTGTAAGGTTGTACTAGAGAGAGATGGGATCTCTGATCTAGAAGTTCCTAGGTTGAAGAGTCATTGGTCGTGCCTAGGTGATAAGTTGTAAACGGGGCGTTTGCTGGTAACTTTGAACTAGGACTACTATAGTGATATTCCTTCCTGGATTGGTATCCCCCAGACTAGGGTTGTTGTGCGCCGAACGCGCCGAACTGGGTCAACAAATACTGTGTCTCTTTTATTTATTTTGTGTTATTGTGTATTACATCTATAATAGTGCTTAGCACATCGAATTCGACATTGTGCAAGTGCTTAGCACATCGTATCCCACACTGTGCATAGCGTGCCAGGAATTTCAATTGGCATCAGAGCAGGCACCCTGCCTGTTTCTAGGGTGAGATTCAGGACCTGAACGGGGGATTTGTGACCTGAACGGGGGATTTAAAACCTGAGCTGGAATGGACTACGGAAGTGGAAGCTGAAGCTCAATACAATAACAAGGCCATCTATGCCATATTCAATGGAGTGGAAACCAATGTTTTCAAGCTTATCAAAAATTGTGTGTCAGCCAACGAAGCATGGGAAATTTTGAAAACTTGCTATGAAGGGTCTACTAAAGTGAAGCTGTCAAAGATTCAATATCTTACATCCAAATTTGAATCCCTAAAAATGAAAGAAGAAGAAAGCATCCAAGACTTCCACCTAAGTCTTTTAGATATTGCAAACTCTTTTGAAACTCTAGGTGAGAAGATAACTGATGAGAAACTATCAAGAAAACTTCTTAGATCTCTTCCCAAGAGGTTTGATATGAAGGTTACAGCTATTGAGGAAGCGCAAGACATCTCCACCATGAAAATGGATGAACTGGTTGGATCACTTCAAACTTTTGAAAATGTTCTAAACGAACGAGGTGACAAAAGAAACAAGGGGATTGCGTTTGTTTCAAATACTGATGATGGGAAAGATCATAGTGAGGATGAAGGTGAAGAGAGCATAGTAGACTCCATTGCCATGCTTGGGAGGCAGTTCAAAAGGGTAATGAGAAGAGTTGATGGTAAGAACAAGCAAAGTGAGCAAAACATCATATTCGACACCAATAAACAATCAACCCCTTTGAGAAAAACCAAACCTGAAGAAAAGGGCAGTCAAAGCAAGGGCGTACAATGTCATGAGTGTGAAGGATATGGACACATTAGGACTGAGTGTGGTACATTTCAGAGAAAGCAAAAGAAAGGATTAATAGTTTCTTGGTCAGATGAAGAGTCAGAGGAAGCGAATGAATCAACAAGACATGCAACTGCCTTCACAGGAATATGTAAAATTGAAAGTGAATCAGATGAAGATGATGATATGTCTTATGATGAACTTGCAGACATTTACAAGGAATTACTCACCAGGTACAATGAAGCTTGTAGAATTCTTGAGAAGCAAAAGAAGACTATTAACAAACTCCAAGCTGAAGCTAATGAACAGGCTGATAAGATCTCAAAAGCTCAGGATGAATTTACTCATGTTAATAACCAAATGAACGAGTTGAGAAAACGTGTGGGTCAACTGAATCCAGGAACAGAAATTCTTGAAGAAATCTTAGAGAATGTACCTAGTGGAAAGGCAAAGGCAATTGGGTATGACTACTCAAATCTGAATCAGTACCAACAGAATTCCAAAACCAAGTTTATCTCAGCTGAAGAAGAGTTTGATCCTTATACTGGAAAGACAATGTTAAAGCATCTTGTCCAACACTCTAAACTCTACCTTGTTCCAAAATTTGTTTCAAATTTTGTGTCACAAACACATCAGAAACCTAAGAGTCTGAGGAAATATCGTAGGTGGGTGTGTCATCACTGTGGTATAAGGGGACACATTAAACCTTTTTGCTACTGATTGCATGGATATCCTGATCAACATTCAAAGGCAAATGTGGTACATGACATTGGAACTACAAAGAAGGAATGGAGGCCTAAAACAGAAGCTGTTGGATTGATTGCTCACACATCCTTCAGAGCTTCCTCCAGTGAAGATTGGTACTTTGATAGTGGGTGCTCTAGACACATGACTGGTGTAGAGAAGTATCTTACAAATGTGAATCTCACAAGACTGGGTTTGTGACCTTTGGAGATAGTGCAAAAGGTCAAATAATAGGATTTGGTGACTTGATCAATCATTGAGTACCTAATTTGGTGAATGTGCTTTTGGTTAAAGGACTCACAGCAATTCTAATCAGTATAAGCCAACTATGTGATCAAGGTCTGAAAGTTAATTTCACCAAGTTTGAGTGTCTTGTTAATAATGAGGAAGGACAACTGTTAATTAAAGGAACTAGATCTAAAGACAACTGTTATCTATGGGTATCTCAAGAAGAAGCTCATACAACAACTTGTCTTATCACCATAAAAGATGAAGTACAATTGTGGCACCAGAAGTTGGGTCATCTGAATCTTAAAGGGATGAAGATCATTGAAGGAAATGTATGTGGTGAATGCCAGATTTGCAAGCAAGTTAGAGTGTCAGATCTAGTGTTGGAGCACCAGACAACTTCCAAAGTTCTTGAATTACTTCATATGGACCTTATGGGACCCATGCAGGTTGAAAGTCTGGGAGGCAAGAGGTATGCATTTGTGGTTGTTGATGACTATTCTAGATACACTTGGGTGAACTTTATCAGAGAAAAGTCAGATACCTTCGAAGTTTTCAAAGAACTATGTATTCAAATTCAAAGGGAAAAGGGAAGTAATGTTGTGAGAATCAGAAGTGACCATGGAAGAGAGTTTGAGAACTCCAAGTTTGATGACTTTAGTTCCAGTGAGGGAATCAAGCATGAGTACTCATTCCCTATCACTCCACAACAGAATGGTGTAGTTGAAAGGAAGAACAAAACAATTCAAGAGTCACCTACAATCATGCTTCATGCTAAAAATGTTTCTTATTACTTCTGTGCTGAAGCTATGAACACTGCATGTTATATACACAATAGAGTAACTCTTAGAAAAGGTACTTCCTCAACTCTATATGAATTATGGAAAGATAGAAAGCCAACTGTCAAACATTTTCATGTGTTTGGAAGCAAGTGTTACATTCTAGCTGATAGAGATCCAAGAAGAAACCTTGACCCTAAAAGTGATGAGGGAATTTTTCTTGGGTACTCCACAAACAGTAAAGCTTACAGAGTCTTCAACTCAAAAACTCAAGTTGTGATGGAAAATATAAATGTTGTTGTAAAAGACTCTCCTTTGAAGAAGAGTGATGATTAAGACCAAGGTATTTCAGTTGGTGAAGATGCTGTACAAGATGTTGAAGCACCTGAATCTTCCAATAATGAAAATTCCAATGAAGAGACTCTTGAAGAGGAACTGATACAAACACTGTACCTCAAGTTCAGGGCAAAGGTCCTTCAGTACGTGTCCAGAAAAATCATCCCAAAGATCTAATTATTGGAAGTCTTGATCAAGGCATAACCACCAGAAGGAAGAATGATGTGATTGCTAATTCATGTTTTGTATCCTTATTTGAGCCAAATAATGTCAAAGAAGCCCTAACTGATGGAGCCTGGATAGAGGCTATGCAGGAAGAGCTAAATCAATTTGAGAGGAGTGAAGTATGGGATTTAGTTCCAAGACCGGAAAATGTGAATATTATTGGAACAAAATGGGTATACAAAAACAAGTCAGATGAAACTGGTACCATCACTAGAAATAAACCAAGGCTTGTGGCACAAGCATATACTCAGATTGAAGGGCATGACTTTGAAGAAACTTTTGCTCATGTGGCTAGATTAGAATCAATCAGATTGTTATTAGGAGTTGCATGCATCCTCAAGTTCAAGTTATATCAAATGGATGTAAAGAGTGCATTCCTAAATGGATACCTGCAGGAAGAAGTGTATGTTGAGCAACCTAAAGGATTTGTGGACCCTGAACATCCTAACCATGTCTACAAATTGAAGAAAACTCTATATGGGTTAAAGCAAGCACCTAGGGCTTGGTATGAAAGGTTGACTCAATTCTAAGAAGATCAAGGATACAGGAAGGGAGGATCAGACAAGACTCTATTTGTGAAACAAGACAAGGGAAAATTTTATCATAGCTCAAATCTATGTAGATGATGTTGTGTTTGATGGAATGTTGGATAAGATGGTCCAACACTTTGTCAAGCAAATGCAGTCAGAATTTGAAATGAGTCTTGTTTGAGAATTGACTTATTTTCTTGGACTTCAGATCAAACAAATGGAGAATACCATCTTCATATCTCAAAGCAAGTATACAAGAAACATAGTAGAGAAGTTTGGTATGGAAAATGCTACACACAAGAGAACACCAGCACCTACTCATATCAAACTCACCAAGGATGAAAAGGGAGTAAGTGTTGATCAAAGTCTTTATAGAAGCATGTTTGGTAGCCTACTGTACCTAACTGCTAGCAGACCTGACATCACTTATGCAGTTGGAGTTTGTGCTAGATATCAGGCGATCCTAAGGTAAGTCATTTGACTCAAGTGAAGAGAATTCTAAAATATGTAATTGGGACTAGTGACTATGGGATAATGTACTCTCGCTGTGAAGACTCTACTCTGTATGGATACTGTGATGCTGATTGGGCTGGAAGTGCAGATGATAGGAAAAGTACCTCAGGAGGATGTTTCTTTCTTGGCAAAAATTTAATTTCTTGGTTTAACAAGAAGCAGAATTGTGTGGCATTATCTACAGCTGAAGCAGAGTATATAGCTCCAGGGAGTAGTTGTTCTCAACTTGTTTGGATGAAGCAGATGCTGAAAGAATATGATGTTGAACAAGATGTTCTAACACTTTACTATGACAATATGAGTGCTATAAATATTTCAAAGAATCCTGTTCAGCATAGCAAGACCAAACATATTGACATTCGTCATCACTTTATTAGAGATCTTGTTGAAAACAAAATTGTGACTCTTGAGCATGTGGGTACAAAGGAGCAAATTGCAGATATTTTTACTAAGACACTTAATGCAGTTCAGTTTGAAAATTTAAGAGGCAAGTTAGGAATTTGTCTCTATGAGGGATTGTAGCAATTACAGTTAGAAGGCGTGTGGTGTGCAGCAGTTACTTTAATTTCTTATCATCAATTGTTGTGCGTTGATCAAGGCAATCATGACAATCACAACCACACAAACACGCCACTATCTTTGGGTGGTTACTTTTATTTCAAATCTTTTCAGATTATTACATTCCAAAATAAAACCACCTACACTTATAACCCCTCCACTTCCTCAACACATTACTCATTTAAACCTAAAACTCCCTCGCTCTGTCAAACGAAATCTCACAAACATCTTTCTGCAACAATGTCTCAATCATCAAACTCCAACTCACCATCAAACTCACCATCCAACTCGCAGTCGCATATCACTCCTCCGATCGCCCAACCATCTGACATTATTACAGATGTCGTTTCCATCTCCAGAATCCACCCATCTTTTGCTTCTGCGCTAAAACCCAAAACATCTATACCTTCCCCCAAACTTAAATCGAAGAAGAAAACCAAGTCAACCACTACTCAAAAATCCAAATCGAAACGATCAAGGTCTCGTTACTCTGCAAACTTCACCATGCAAGAGTTGTACTATGAGAAGAGTTACCGGCGACTGTGGCTGATTCTTCAGTTGACGAAGACACTAATGAAGACGTGAATGAAGAAGAGGTAGTGACCAAGGCTGCTGAAGATGCTCTAAACTCTTTGGCAAATGTGGGTCAGAACCAAGATGTTGTGCCTGATGTTGAAACACCTTTGGCATAGACTCAACCTGATAAGATTGTTGAAGAAGATGCTCAACCGAAAATTGACCAGGCACTTACTGACTCACAAGAGGAGCAAGCGAAGACTGGTTCTAAAGATGATGATGTACGCATTACTGAGGATGTGTCTGTTGAAGATGATGTGACAATACTCAAGCCTGTTGGTGTTCCAAAATCAAGCAAAACTGGTATTGGTAGAAGGCTAAGAGAAAGAAAAGAAAAGCAGACTGAGGTGGCAACTGTTGCACCAAAGAAGGTTGTAGCTGACGCAACCAAGTCCTCAAAGAAGCAAGTTGTTAGCCCTAGCAGGAGCTATAGCAAGGTAGATAAATACCTGCTATGAAATAATCCTCGAAGAGAAAGAAAGCCACCACAGGTGACTCTGACTATGAAGTTGAAGAAGATGTTCTAAACACTTCATCCCTCTCCAAAAAGAAGACTTTAAAGAGGAAGAAAATTGCTGCTGCTGACACTGATGAAGATGTTGAACAGGATGCTCCAAGCACCTTGTCAGTGAAAAGGAGAGTTAGTGGGAAATCCATCCCACCCAATGTGCCTGATGTTCCTATTGACAATGTGTCATTCCACTTTGTTAACAGTGCTTCTAAATGGAAGTATGTGTTTGGTAGAAGAATTGGTCTGGAAAGGGAGCTGTCTGATGATACTTTAGCTTGGAAAGAGGTAATCAATTTAATTTCAAAAGCTGGTCTGATGAAAACTGTTAGTGGGTTAGGCAATTGCTATGAGAAACTGGTTAAGGAGTTTGTTGTTAATATTGCTGAAGATTGTGATAACCCTCTTAGTAAGGAGTATCAGAAGGTCTATGTTAGGAACCGATGTGTGGAGTTCTCTCCAATGATAATCAATAGGTTCCTTGGTAGGAAGGAGAATGGTTACCCTGAGGTGGAAGTCACCAATAATGATGTGTGTAAAACCATTACTGCCAATCAGGTTAAGGTGTGGCCAACCAAGGGTAAGGTTCAATCTTGTATGTTGTCTGTGAAGTATGCTGTTTTGAATAGGATAGGGACAATCAACTGGGTTCCCACAACCCACTCTTCCCATATCACTATTGCTTTGGCTAGAATGATTCATGCTATAGGGACAGGAACTGAGGCTGAAATTGGAGCTTATATTTTTGAACAAACAATGTTTCATGGAAAGTCATGGGCTGTTCAGTTGCCTATTGCATTTCCCACACTTATCTGTGGCATCATATTATCCCAACATCCAAATATTTTGACTAATGATGATGAACCCATCAAGAGAAAGCCTCCTTTTTCTCTTCATTTTAAATTGTTTGAAGGAACCCATGCTGCTGATATAGCAGGGCCTTCTAAGAGAAAATTTGTGCAAGAACCTTCAACCTCTATGAACAGGAAAGCCATGATCAGGTCTATGGAAGCTAGTGTGAAAGCTCTGGATGAGCAAAAGGTTGAGCTGGAAAAGGTTATTGCTGCTTTGAAGCAAGAGGAAGCTGATGGAGAGGGTATGGCTGCTGCTGGTGCTTGTGTTGATGTTGCTGCTGATAGTGATGCAGCTAAGGATGATGAAGCAGATGGTGACACAGAAGAGGTGGAAGTGACTGATTCCAGCACTTCCTTTTAATGATGTATTGAATTTACGTGTATTTGCCCTATTCTGATGTGTAATTTTTATTCATGGGCATAGATTCTATTACTTCTTCTGGTCTGTACTAATGTTCTTGACAATCCTGACTCTGTGATCTTCTCATTTGTCAAATTTGTGGCAAAAAGGGGGAGTAAATCTGACACTATGCTAGTATGTTCTGATTATGATCCATCTATTCTGAAGACTGATTTATCTGCACTGATCTGATATATGCATGTGTTTAAGGGGAGCTGATTTATGTTCTGCAGGGGGAGATGTTGGATATGATGTTCCAACACCCTATGCATATGTGCAGGTGGAGATGTGTTGATAAAACGTTGAAGCCCTCTATTCGACATCCTTTCAATGTTTATGCTTCTGATGATTTAAGGCGAAGTAGTTATTCTCTATTCCGTTGTTGCATGTTTATCTAATGTGTGTAGAAGGTAGAAGACTTGTCTTATCTATTTATACTAATTTTGAAGAATGGCTACAACTTCTCTTAATGTGTATGTGTTTTATCCTGAGAAAATGCCTTCTGTTGAAGAATATGTTTTTAACTGAAGTATCTGTTTATGTGACCTCTGGATGGTCATAATTTGTTTTAGCCAAAAATTTGCCAAAGGGGGAGTTTGTTGAGTCTTTGGTATTGGCTGCATTTTTGGTTGATAAACCATTGTGACAAGATGTTGGACAAAGTGCTTTGAACACCTTCAACATACTGTTCAGCAGGCGCGCACATATTCTATTTAACGAATATCCATTTCTCTCTCATGAATCCCTCATGGCGCTTTTAATGCTTCAGATTATTGTCAAATATATTTTTATCAAGAATCTCCTTGAAGCTTATTTCTGTAGAGAATCTCTCTCATTTATTATGTAGAAATTAGGATTGGATCAAATATGTGAAGCCCAAGTTACTTGTTACTCAACAACGTGTACTAGCTACTTAAAGGATGTGCTAAACCAAATTCTGCTGAGAGACTTGTTCACGCCGTTTTTGTTTCTAGAGTCTAGTATTCTAGGTTTTGCGTGAGTTTATTTATGAGCCTTGCTTGTGTCTCATTGATGCAAGTTTAGGACGTGTGCTCTCCGTGTTGTATTGATTGTGTTCCTCTCCTAAGCTTTGAAGTACGGAGTTAGGACTGGTTGTTGGTTATAACACTCAAAGCCTATAGGTACGAGTGTGTAGTTTTAGGAGTGTGCACCGACTAGGCTGTTGTGCGCCGAACTGGGTCAACAAATACAGTGTCTCTTTTATTTGTTGCTTTTATTTATTTTGTGCTTTTGTGTATTACATCTGTCAAAGTGCTTAGCACATCTCCGACACTGTGCAAGTGCTTAGCACATCGTATCCCACATTGTGCATAGCGTGCCAGGAATTTCAGTATGATTTTTACTATTTTTGGTAAACTTTGAGATAAAAAAGTGAAGATGAAATAAGTTGAAATTAAATGTAATAAAATATAAATCTTTTTGATATTTTGAAATATATGGTAATAAAATGTAAAATGCGCGTAAAATAAGAAAAAGACTGTTTTTTTATATTTTTGTACTTTTACGCTAAAATGCAAACTATTTAAAATAAAGTGAAATAAAACGAAATATTTAGAAATAAAAGAAAATTTATGAAAAATGATAAAAATATGAAAAATGAAAGAAAAATGCATGAAAAAGAAACAAAATATTTTTTGTCTATTTTTATGCAAGAAATGCAAAATTGGATTTGTAGGTCCAAAATTGGGGTACTACAGCTGCCCCTATTTAAGTTTCTGCAATCGGAGAAATGAAGATTAAAATCTTTGTTTAGACGGGATTGAAGAGACTTAAATACAAAACGTGCTCCATTTTTGGACCTAAAATCCTTTAACATTGTTTATGATGCCAATGTTAATGCAAAAATGCAGATGATTTTTTTTGAATTTTGTATTAAATGTTATGGGAGACAAACTAAGGAAAATGATAATGAAAACTCCATAGGGGACGAACAAACATGGTCCGACTGCGAAAATAGCAAAATATACCCTGAGTCCATTTAGAGAACGAACTCTACTAGGAACGTAACCAAACACTGGGGGAAAGATGTTATCGACTATCGACTGACAGACAACCATGTAAAGAAACGATATCATTTCATAAAAACGCAAGACCATTGTCCACCGCCTTACAAAGAGACAGATTGGCGAAAGAAGACAAAGCCTACACAAGAACATGAACATTGTCCACCGCCTTACAAAGAGACGGATTGTTGAAAAAAGACAAAGCCCGTACAAAACCCAAAACATTGTCCACCGCCTTACACAGAGACGGGTTGTAGAAAAAAGACAACGTTAAGAATATTGTCCACCAACTCACAAAGAGACGGATTGTAGAAAGAAGACAATACCTTCAGGGAACAAGAACATTGTCCACCTCCTTACAGAGAGACGGATTGTAGAAAAAAGACAACGTCTACAGAGAACAAGAACATTGTCCACCGCCTTACAGTGAGACGGATTGTATAAAGAAGACAATGTCTAAATTGAAGGAAAATTGACATAGTAAAGCAGCGGAATTTCAAAAATTTTCCTTAAGTCGATCCTTACAAATGAGCATGATATGTGTTTTAGGGTTTTTTCCTCTTGAAGAGTAGAACCCTTTGAACCACGAATGAGTTAGAGATCATGAGCGTTGGTGAAGATCACCGACGCCTCTAGCTAGTCCACACGAACAGTCACCTCCAAAAGAGTGCTAGCTCCTAAGTATGAAGGTTGCAAGAATATTGAGACAGGAATTATTTTAAGGTTTCCAACTCTAAAATATTCTAGTGCTTATTTTTCTGTATATCGAGCTTTGACAAGAGGTCTCTATTTATAGATACTTCTTGTCCTATGCACCAAGACAAAACCTTGTCTTGGGTAAAGCCCATTAAGAAACAAGACTTGGGCGCGTGCTACCTCATGAGTGTGTACACTCATGTGCGCGCCCTCCCACCATACACTATGGTGTACTAGCTTGTTTAATTACCGTGATACCCTTATCACTTTCTACATTCTTCGTACCTTACGGTGTTCTTTAATTATCTCAATATTAGACTGTCCTTATGTGTGAGACCCAATAGGTTTCCATAACATTGGCAATTATATTAAATCTCCTATTTAATATAATAAACAAAGAGCGATATCTAGCAACACATCATTGCTACCCAAGTTATGAGAAATTAACATGTGATCAAAACATAACCTTAGTGATAATATATGCGTGTATAATTTCCCCTTTGCACTTTATGTCTATATTGAACACAAAGCATACTTGGTGTCATCTTTGTCCAGTTCAATATTGGGCCCATGACATTTATCCTGTTATGTAGGATCGGCAAATTCCATCTAGGACACTACTGCCCCTCAGCATGCTTTGTGAAGTACCCATCAACTACCTTTATGATTATCCAGTTACGGACAACGTTAGATCAGCAACAAAGTACTTGACTCCACATCTAGGGTACAAAGTGGTTTCAGGTCTAAGGGCGGTTTACACCATTATCACCATAAGAGTAACTTATGACACTTTGCATAACTTTGCATGTAGTGCTCTCATAGCGGGTCAATCCGGTATAAATATTACTCCTAATATTTTATATACCTATGTCAAGACTTGATAACTCCTTATCCTATGATCCATGAGATGCGATCATCAGTCTATCTTCATAATAGTCTTTATGCTTTAAGGTTATCCCATTTCACCTTAAAGCTCGATTACGGATACTTTAAGAATAATTTCCTAATGTTTAATTTAGTCTCATGATTAAGTCGCACTTAATATTAAACGGACTATTTATTCTAGGGATTTCATTTATTTGGACTCTTACAAATACAATGAAAGTAATGCCTTATATTATTAATGAATGAAACCTTATATATTATTAATAAAATGTTTGATACAAGTACTAAAAGTATTGGCCTCTAGGGCTTACACCAACATAAATGTCACCCATTGGTAACATGATCCTCTGAAAGGGAAGTAACTCTAACAAACACTTTAAAAAGTGATTCAATTTGATTAACTGTATAAGTGTATGTATTTGTAAAGAGGAAAGATGTTATCAACTATCGACTGACCGACAGCAAGAACGTTGTACACTGACGTACAACATTGAAAAGATCATCAACTATCGACTGACCGACAGCTGGAACATTGTACACTGACATACAATGTTTAAGAATCAAGTACTATCGACTGACCGACAGCAGGAACGTTGTATACTGACACACAACGTTTTACAGAAAACACCGACCATCGACTGACCGACAGAAGGGATGTTGTACACTGACATACAACATTTAAGGTCATCAACTATCAACTGACCGACAGCTCGAACATTGTACACTGACATACAATGTTTAAGAATCAACTAATATAGACTGACCGACAGCAGGAACGTTTTACACTGACATACAACATTGAAAAGATCATCAACTATCGACTGACCGACAGCTGGAACATTGTACACTGACATACAACATTTAAGAATCAACTACTATCGACTGTCCGACAGCAGGAACGTTGTACACCGACACACAAAGTTTTTGTATTTCCAAACTATCATCCGACTGACAACAAGGATGTTGTACACTGACATACAACATTTGAAAATCTTCAACTATCGACTGACCGATAGCTGGAACATTGTACACCGAGATACAATGTTTGAGCATAATTACTATCGACTGACCGACAGTAAAGTTATAAAAGGAAGCACAAACCTTTTGGGGGAGTAAACAACTCTACAAAGTAACACATGTAGGATGAACTGTATGAGACTTGTATGGTGTTTTGTAAAGAGAAAAGATTCATATGATATTTTGTGTAATGTTTCTTGATAAGATTCACTAGGGATAAAACCACTTGAGGAATTGTAAAGTGTATCTGGTAAAATACAAGCTTCTTATGTGGAAACTTGTCACTTGCTGTTTTGAAACGACGTCCAGTCCGGGAACAAACCGGAGGGAAACTATAACAAGACTCTGTGTTAAATTGAAGAATAAATTCAACTGGAACTATCCTTTTGTTGTAGGAAAAACTGAAACAACCAACATCCACAAAAGAAGAGTCTAGTGGGGAATTTTTAAAATAAGAGGTCTACACTTATCTGCCTAAGCTGACACTCTAATTGGAGAGAACAACATGCCCATCCCGACTCTATTTTGTAGACACATACAAGACAAAAGAGACAGAAATCTAAATATGATGTAACAATGTATGAATGATATAAATGTCTGTGGCACATGTAAATGATATGTATGAATGTTATGTATGAATGTATGAATGTAAGTATTTACTGACAAAACAGACAGGACGAATGAGGCTAGAGACAAGCCAACGTCGCAGTACAATTGAGAGCATTTCAACAGGGTGTATATGTTGCTGTAGATGAAGCAAGAGATCTCCTTGGGGAAGGAACAACTTCTCTGGAAATGACCGTTTTAACCGAACGATCTGTATTCAAACTTGATTGTACTCAAGACCAAAATTGTCAATCTTCATTGGGGATGTACCCTCTTCTTGAAATGATTGTTAACATTTTCTTAGACAAAACATATTTGCTATTGATAAAGAACTTGAGAAAATGGAGACAACTTGCCCCTTGCTTTAGATTCTTGCATCAGTTTGATAAATCTTTGAAAGAATTGCTCGAAGAGCGTGACTGGTTGACCTTTTACACTTACGCATTGTATCTGTTAACCACAACAACTTGCACTGAGAGTGGAAACTCTTTATCATCCATGGTATTGACAACCAAGGTTCTGTCATATTTCACAACATGTAACTATTCAGGAAGATATCATCTTGACATAGTATGCCCCAAGTGTTTGAAATCTTGAAGGGTATGCCCCTGACCAACTGATATTTGTATTGTAACCAGACCTTGAACATTTTCAACCTTGATAAGCAGTATATTCAACTTCTTATATCACTTGACAAGAAAGCAAACACTTGACAAGAAAGAAATAAAAGCCTAGCGACCATAGGGATGAGCTTCCTTATATCACTGACTTCAACTGGATAAGAGAGTAGCAGAGGTAACATCAACAACAACCCAATGGTATCAAACCATATCCATGCATAACAGAGCTGAGTCTATATCCTTAAAAGAAATTTGTTAGCCTCAATCAACTTTTGGACTTCGCCCTTCAAAGTCAGACGATATTCAATACTATGGTCAGGTGCCCCTTGTTATTGACTTTTATGGAGATTCTGATCGAGATTGTTGTTGAATATGATGCCTTTGTTAAGATTGGAAAGGCAAAAACAGTTGCTCAAGGAGTGAGATGGTGGTTATTTTGTGCCACTATTAATGAAGTGATTGGGGCATTTTTCTTTTCCAATTCTGCTCGAAGTGTGGTGATTTCTTCACGAAGCTGGGTGTTCTCTTGCATAATACTTCCATTCTTTTCTTTTGTTGACACAAGTGTTGTACTTGCGAGTTGACTTTTGACAAGAGCGTCAGACCACTCAAACGTACAAGACAACTTGATTTCTGACTGAACAAGATGTGAGACTCAAACCTTTGGAAATAGGACCATGAATGTAAAATGATGTATGTAAAGAAAGTTTTCTTTTGATTTTCAAAGGACTTTAGGATATCAATAATAAAAGGCCTCATTTTTTATTTGTAAATGATCAAAAGAATTTTTCAAAATAATCTCTTCTTCTTTTTTTTCAAGGTCCATGATAATTGTGAAGTTTATAAAGAAATTCCTCTAAGTCCTTTGAAAATCAATAGCAAGAGTTTTTTTTTCGATGAATGGATGCATGGATATATGGATGCAACAAGCACAAACATAAGCAAACATGGTTGGTTGTGATATCACAAAGTTGGAGTCAAAAGGTAAACCACCCACAATGTATGAACTACTGGTTTTCTTCTTTTCGTAACACGGGTTCTACAAAATTCCCAACGTCATTAACTTTCCTTCTTGAATATCAATGTCCACGAAACTCATGGCCAAATGAAATATCCAAGGGAAAATCTCGTTTGAGCGTGGTATCGCGGAACAACTAATTCAAGAACCTCTCGGCTTAGCCATCGCACCACACCCTAAAAAAGGCCAAGATGGGTTAAAGGTGTCTAAAGGTCCACAATATCCTCGGAATTCATGTCATATCAAAAATCTACGCGAACCTCACGTCGAAATGAATACTACAACATGACCCTCCATTGTGCGTGGCTACATCACATGTAGGTAGTGCAAAACACCGTTTCGCCCATCCACTGTGATCTTACCACAACTATCTCATGGTGCACTCAAGCTTGGGTCAAGCTTATCTCAACTCAAATACCCCCATAAGATATATAAAACATGTAAACAAATAAGCACGTATGAAAGCAATAAAGAAGCATAAACTAGATAGGTTCAACCCTCTTAAGGAGAGATGTCCCCAGTGAAGTCGCCACTTTTCTGTTGCGGGGATTTTGGGATTTACACCACTACATTGACCTTTTATTTCAAAAGAGGGGAAAGTGTCGAAAATCGTTTAAAAAGAGAGATTCTAAGCTCGGGGGTTAGTTACGCCTAGGTAAGGTATTAGCATCCTAAACGCCCATGGTACTCCATGGTAACCTCTAATTTATTACTTTTTTTATATTTTTATGTGCTTAAGAAAATGAGGGAGAAAGTTGTAAGAAATGGAGGGAGAAGATGTATAGAATAGAAAAATGTGTGCATGTGGAGATTGGATTGAGAAGAGAAAGTTATGACATAAAAAGTAAATTTAAAGTTTTATCCTAAACTAATCGTGCGACTAATTTGGATTTAGACTAAACAATTTTTATTAGAGGGAGAAGAAGTTGTTGATTTGTTTTTCTATTTTTTTCTAAAGAAAATTACTAACGCGCCTCTTCGGAAATGAAAGTTCTTTTTTTCTTGGTTTTTTAGCGTTGTGTGTGATGTGTCAAAAGCAATTAAGTCCTACGCTATTACAACCAAATCGAATAATTATTACAACCATATCGAAAAAATGAAAAAATAATAAAAGGCAAAAAAAAATGCAAGCGGAGAAATAAACATGCGTATGAAATGCACTTACGATGAAAAGAAAACAAAATGTCAAATATTGATATGAAGTGTGTGTGTGAAAATGAAATGTGAAATATAATATGAATCTGACAAAGAGTGAAAAAATGCAAAGAGCACAAAATCATATAAAAAAAATCATCGCTTATGAGCATACACTTTTTGAACTAACGAGAAAAAAGAAACAAATAACAAACATGATCAAAAATGAATTTAGGCCAAAAATGGTCCTTAACTATTAATGCTAGTGCTAGAGCTCAATGAATTTATACAGTAAAATATTGTCTCTAACATGCATTTTAAATGGTGTATTGTCCTATCCTAAATGCAAATGCATGTATGCATGTAAAAATGTGTAGTGAAACATGTATTGTGAAAATTGTAGTGTGATGTAAAAAAGTGTCGAATGTCATGTAATACGCAAAATATAGATTGTGATGTAATGCAATGTGGAAAAATATAGCATTTAAATGTGATGTAATATGATGTAAAATGCGGACATGAAACACATATCGTAAAAAGAACAAATAAATGATAATCGAACATAAGCAAAAACAAAACATGTCAATGAGAACTTATTAATTAAAATTTAAACCTCAAAAGAGTTTCTTAAAATATTAGTGTAAGAGTTTAAGCTCAATAAGCTTAAAATAAGCTATTGTCCCAAACAAACACTTATTGAATAAGCTAGTACTAACACATAATCAAAATAAGCAAATAAAAAAAAGAAGTTAAAAAAATAATCTCAAAATAAGTCCCTAAAATATTAGTGTAAAATTTGGACTCAATAAGCTTAAATAAGTTATTGTCCCAAATAATCACTTATTCAAATAAGCTAAAAAAACATGATGATAAAAAGTGCATGTTAAATGAATTAAGTGAGTAAGGGGGTACAAACCTGAAATTAGGGAGTGCCGAAGAAAAAACAGATCAGAAAAAGAAGGCCCAAAGCCCAATTGAAGCTTCAGCCTGGGGGGTGCAGAAGCAGAAACGCGCGCAGCATGAAGTAATCAGTCCAACAGCAAGTCACAAAAAAAAACCGCCCAGCCCAAAAAAAATAAGAAACGAACGGGACAACCCGAACCGAACCAGAAACAGACCCGTACCGGTCTAACAAACCAGTGGGGGGCGCGAGGAGTAAAAAAAAGGGGGGACGCGCGAGTAAAGTATCTGGCCAATCAGAAATAGACATGTGGCCTCTGGTCTTCTTCTTCCTCTCATCTTCTCCGGCGAAGCTCACTATTTTCGGCGCGGTGGAGGAACGGATATCATGTTACAGATCATCAAAGCTTGCGAACGAACACTCTAACCCGCTCGTTTTTCGCCATAGATTATGGATCCGGACTCCATTTCTTCAAACAACGCTTGGATTTTAAAAAACGAGCGAAGAACCCACGTGATCTAAAAACTTAAACTTGTGATTCCGGCACGGATGAACGAAATTGCTCTACGGAAACGGTTCATAAGAGCTCCAAGAACGATAATCCATTGAAATCTACCTCGTTTGAGGTTTGAAATGATGAGATCGGAATGGTCTATATTTACCAGCGTCGGGAACCTCAAAACCACGGTCTCCGGCACGTTTTTGATGAAAATGATGATGAATTCGTGTTCAGAACAACGTTTAGATGCCTTTTGTTCAATAGTTTTTGATATTTGGTGAGGATCGGAGGTTTTGAGTTTTCCGGCGGAGGGTGGTGACGGACGTGGTGGTTTCCGGCCGTTTGTGGGTCGTGTTTGGTGAAATTAACGATGGATTTGTGATCGGGAAATGATGAGGAAGCTAATGGTGTTTTTAGATTTTGATTTGGAGGAGTTTTGAAAAATGGGTGTGCTGGTTGTGGTGGTTTTCCGGCGACCGGAGGTAGATTCCGGCGCCGGAATTTGATTTCTGATTTTTTGTGATTGTTTTCTCTGATTTTTTTGGGAAATTGTGTAAAAAGTGATTGTTTTTTATTGAGTGATGCGAGATTTGTATTTATAGGGGAAAATTAGGGTAAATGGTATTTGTGTAATATTGTGTGAAATGGTAAAATAAAAATAAATGGTAAATGAAAATGAAATAGAGATGATGAGGTGGAATGGTATGATTTTTACTATTTTTGGTAAACTTTGAGATAAAAAAGTGAAGATGAAATAAGTTGAAATAAAATGTGATAAAATGTAATAAAATGTAAATCTTTTTGATATTTTGAAATATATGGTAATAAAATGTAAAATGCGCGTAAAATAAGAAAAAGACTATTTTAGGAATAAATACGCTAAAATGGTTGCAGTATCTTTGTTTTGGACTTTTACGCTAAAATGCGAACTATTTAAAATAAAGTGAAATAAAACGAAATATTTAGAAATAAAAGAAAAATGATAAAAATATGAAAAATGAAAGAAAAATGCATGAAAAAGAAATAAAATATTTTTTGTCTATTTTTATGCAAGAAATGCAAAATTGGATTTGTAGGTCCAAAATTGGGGTACTACACTTAATAATCTTCCATTGCTTTATTTCAAGAGGTTCTTCATCAGTCTCTTCATCAGAATCATCAATAAGAATTTTTCTTTTGTTCTTCATTCTGTCCTCTAACTTCTTTGACCTTTCTTCTCTTCTCTTGTTCTCTTTTTCTTCATCAGTCAAAATCTTAACACCAGTAGTGCTATTTGTTTGCTTTTTCAATTTGATTCTATCTCTTCTCACAGCAGTCTTAGGGACAAAGTCTTGCTTCTTTCCTTCAAAACCTAACTTTGTAATATCCACTTCATTATCAGCAGTTTCTACACCATATTCTTCTTTCCAGTGTTTGAATAAATTTTCCACAATCTTCTTTCCTTTTTCAACATCAACACCAGGAAAAGAAGAGTCAAACACCTGATCTTCTTTGTTCATCAATAAAGGATTGTTTGGAACAACAACCTTTGTTTTAAACATAAACATCTTCTTTAAAGATTTTCCATCAACTACTCTTTCTTCCAGATAAGTAGATTTGACAAAACCAGGATAATTCTTTTCTAGTATCTCGGGAAAGTTACTCAAGAAAAACATGGGTGACAGTATTCTAGCATGATGACAGTTTGTGTGGCATTGACCAATGCTATTACCAATTACTTCACATAAATGATCAAACATATAACTTGGCAGATTTATCTTAATGGATTTGTGGAGATGGTACATGAAGTACTTTTGCTCTGAAGATATACAGTTTGTACCACCAACTTTTGTTGCTATACATTCAAACAACATCTTGTAAACCGCCTTGAAGTAAGTTTTCAAGTCTCTTTGCTCAGATGAGTTAACATTTGTGAAAAGTTCAGCTTGAACATCAGAATTTTGTGGCTTATGCTTGTAAACACCAAGATGCATTCCTTGATTAGGCAAGTTCAATACCTTAGCAATATGATCAGCTGTGATTGTGATGTCCATACCAGCAATATTGGACTTAATCTCAATTTGAGTAAACTCTAAAAGACCTAATTCCTTTCTAGTCTTCCCTTTCAAAAGAGGATTTTTCTTAACCAACTTTTGAACTTCTAAGTAAGCAGAATGCTTATCAAACACATACGCCTTCATCCATAATTCCTTAACCGTCTCATCAAAATAAGGACCATTCAGAATGTTTAAGTAACATTCTAACCCTTGTTCATAGAACATTTTCTGAATGTCAAACCCATTTGCTTTTAAACTTTTGAAATCTACCCTTTTCTCTACCACGCATTTCAAAGACGAACTTTTGAACGGCATCGTATCCTTGACGATTGTAAATCTTTTATGTTTCTCCAAATCAACAAGAGGTTTAACCACTGGAGCTAATGGAGAAGACAATTGAGTAGCAGTAGAAGTAGTTGGAGCAGATGATGACGCCATTATTGAAAGTTAGGGTTTTGGATTTGCTAGAGAGGTGAGAAAGAAAAACTGAAGAGTTGGAGGTTTAGAGAAAATATGAAAAAGTGTGGGTTGTGAACGTGTTTGTCTGCAAGTGAGCAAAAGTGTATATTTTTAGAAAACAAACAAACAAAACACAGTACAACACAAAAGGACAAAATAGTCATATTCAATTAAAGCGCTAAATCATCATTAACCAATACTCAGGATAATTGTAACAAGACACGTGTATAAAAGATTACTTAAATAACTGACGCATTAGTGGACAGCACTTAAAAAGATATAGGATAAAAACGGTTCCACTACCACATCGGAACCACTCTTTAGATTCTGATCATTATCAAAAGTAATTATACATCAGAACTTCTGACCTTGAGGTTCTGAAGTCCAACAGCTTCTGATTATCATCAGATTTTGAAAACTTTATTTTACTCAATAGAAACTAACAATCAAGAACAAACACCATGTTGAGATTTTTCTTTATAAAATCAAATCTTTCAACGGCTAAGGGTTTTGTACAGATATCAGCCCATTGCTTTTCAGTTTCAACAAACTGGATATCTATAAACCCTTTCTCAACATAATCTCTAATAAAATGATGTTTGATCTCAATATGTTTTGCTCTAGAGTGTAAAATAGGATTTTTATAAAGATGAATGGCTGCAGTATTATCACAATATAAAGGAATATTATGAATGCTTATATGATAATCTTCTAATTGATACTTCATCCAAAGAAGTTGTGTGCAACATTTAGCAGCTGAAATGTATTCTACTTCTGCTGTGGACATAGCAATGGTGGTCTGCCTTTTGCTACTCCAACAGATAAAATTTTCACCCATAAATTGGCAACTGCCACTTGTTGATTTTCTTTCAAGTTTATCTCCAGCATAATCAGGATCACAGAATCTATTTAACTCATATTTCTTGGATTTCTTATAAAGTAATCCAAAATTACAAGTAGCTTTCAGATATCTAAAGATTCTCTTCACAGTAGTGAGATGAGATTCTCTAGGATCTGATTGAAATCTTGCACACAAACATACAGAGAATAAAATATCAGGTCTAGATGCAGTTAGATAGAGTAGAGAACCAATCATACCTCTATATAACTTCTGATCCACTTTGCCTTCAGATTCATCAAGACTCATGCTTGTAGTTGGATGCATTGGAGTATTCATAGGATTGCAATCTTCAAGATTAAATTTCTTCAAGATATCTTTGGTATACTTGGTGTTATGAATATAAGTTCCTTCCTTTGTTTGATTGATTTGAATTCCAAGAAAGAACTTCATCTCTCCCATCATGCTCATTTCAAATTCTTTTTCCATTAACTTAGAGAAATTCTTGCATAGAGAAGCATTAGAGTAACCATAAACAATATCATCAACATAGATTTGTACTATCAGAATGTTTTTCTTCAAGGTTTTCCTGAATAATGTACAATCAGCCTGCCCTTTTTCACAACCATTATTAACCAAAAAGTTACTTAGTCTAACATACCAAGCTCTAGAAGCTTGTTTAAGACCATAAAGTGACTTTTTCAGTTTAAATACATGATCAAGGTTTTGAGTATTTTCAAATCAAGGAGGTTGTTTGACATATACTTCTTCAGTAATAAAACCTTTAAGAAAAGCACTCTTTACATCCATTTGATATAGAGTGATACCAAGATTAACTGCGTAGGAAAGAAATAACCTGATTGCATCCAATCTAGCAACTGGAGCAAAAGTTTATGTTGGGTTTTTGTATGTTGGCTATATTCTTGCAAAAACAACTACTAGCCAAATGCTGAGACACATGCTGAAAGCAAGTGGCACAGCATTGTGTGACCTGACTGTTGCGCGCAAACACGTGCTATATTTATGTTGAAGATCTTCTGGAGATTCTATGGAGTTTTATATTTAACCTAGCGTGCTGATCAAGACGCGCAGGTTTGCTGAGCTGTAATAAGGCTACAGGCCTTTGTATTTCCACAATTAATCTTTATGTATTTTTGGAAATAATATTCTTGCTCATGAAGAATTGTTAGCTGGACCTTACAACGTCCAAGCTATGTTTTGAAGCCCAAAACCCGTGTTGCTGAGTACTATATATGTATGAAGACAAACCCTAGGTTTTGTGTGTGTTGAAAACCGTGTGTGTACTAAAGCGTGAGTATTAGGTTTTCTTGTTAGTGTGAGTCTTGCTTGTATTTGTTGATGCATGTCAAGTTCTCTGTGTGTTATTGAGTTGTAACTGTGTACTACTCCTAAGCTGTGAAGTACAGAGTTAGTTGTGTCTTGAAAGTGTGACTTTTCAACCATTCAAAAGAACAAGTGATAACAGTGCTGGTTGTACTGTTTGGTAGGAATTGAGACGGGGTCTCATATCTAGGAGTTCCTAGGTAGAGCAGCACGGGATAGGGTCTAGGTGCATAACCAAGTAGTGAGGCTACGTTGGTGTATTTCACTAGAGCTATTATAGTGGGTTCATTCCTGGATTGGTATCCCCCAGACTAGGGCAAGTTGCGCCAAACTGGGTTAACAAACTCATTGTGTTCTTTACTTTACATTCACGCTTATTTTACTTTGCTACGCTAAGTCATTCTATTATTGTGTGACAAATGCTCGGACACTAGTGCTAACATTGTGCACAACATTTGTCTGTCTGGTTGCCAGAATTTCAATTGGCATCAGAGCAGGCACCCTGCCTGATTGGGTGAGCTCCAGGGAAGATATTTTTGGCTAAGATGGACAAGGAAGGAGGACTCATGAACAGACCACCACTGTTGATTGGTGATGCTAACTATGATGACTGGAAGTCTAAAATGACTACGTTTTTGAAATCTATGGATCACAAAACATGGAGAGCTGTGGTTGTAGGATGGGAACACCCTGTGGTTACTACTGGTAAGGAAGGAGAGACTGTTACTAAGCTGAAACCCGAGGACGAATGGAGCAAGGATGAAGAAGCATGGGCCAATGCAAATTCAAGGGCTCTAAATGCCTTAACCAATGGAGTTGATGCGCACATTTTCAGATTGATAAAAAAATGTACTATTGCTAAGGAAGCATGGAAGAAACTCCAAACTGTTCATGAGGGTAACTCAAAAGTAAGAAGCTCAAGGCTGCAACTTTTGACTAGCAAGTTTGAGAACTTGAAGATGAAGGATGATGAAAGCATTCAAGAATTCCACATGAGAATACTCGAGTTTGATAATCAATTTGATGCCTTGGGAGAAAATATTTCTGAAGAGAACCTGGTAAAGAAAATGCTTAGGTCTTTACCTAAGAAATTTGACATGAAGGTTACTGCTATAGAAGAAGCTAAGGACATCTCAGAATTGAAAATGGGTGAACTAGTGGGATCCTTACAAACATTTGAAATGGCTGCAAATGAAAGATCAGAAAAGAAGACAAAGAGTATTGCTTTTGCCTCTAAATCTGAGGACAGTGATATGGAGACTGATGAAAGTCTATCTGAGACTATGGTGATGTTAGGTAAGAAATTTAATAAAGCCTTCAAAAGGTTTGACAGACAAGCCAAGACACATGCTCCAGACAACAGTCACAGCATTAATAGGAATGCCAACAGTCAGAGGAAACCAAAAACAGATGAGAGGTCAAGTCAAGGCAAAGGAGTTCTATGTCATGAGTGTGAAGGTTATGGTCACATCAGAACTGAGTGTGGCACCTATCTTAGAAAGCAAAAGAAAGGGATGAATGTTTCATGGTCAGATGAAGATGATTCTGAAGAAGAATCTGAATCTGCCAATCATGTAACTGCTCTAACTGGGGTATGTGCATCTGATACAGAATCACATGATGGTGAAATGCCTTATGATGAACTGGTTGATTGCTACAAGGGCTTATGGCATAAAAGTGTGGAAGTGGCCAACACTGTGTTAAAGCAGAGGAAGACCATTGCTTCACTACAGGCTGAGAAAATCAAACTCCTGGAAGAAAATGCAAGACTAGCTGATGAAGTGGAGCTATACAAATCCAAGATGGATAACATGAACAAACAAGTGAGGATGCTGAATACAGGAACTGAGAAGTTAGAAGAAATCTTAGCAATAGGACAGAGTTCAAAAGATTCCAAGGGTATTGGTTTCAACTATCATTCACTACGTCATCAGAAACCTGCATCTGTGATGAAGTTTGTTCCAACTACTACTACCTATGATCCAACTATGTCAAGACAGATGCCCCAGCATCAGGTGAGACAACAGAAAAGCAGATACAAGACCAAGTCAAAGAAAAGATATTCTGGTTGGGTGTGCTATCACTGTGGAAAGAAGGGACACATCAGGCCCTACTGCCTCAAACTATATGGGTATCCTGACAAAGCTGTTCTATCAAAAGCTGAATCTACTATGAAGAAAGAATGGAAGCAGAAAAGCAATATTGTGGATCCTGACCAAGCTGAACCTGAAGGTGTGGAAATTGCTCAAATTGCTCATACTTCTCTAAGAGCATCATCTAGGAGTGATTGGTACTTTGATAGTGGATGTTCAAGACATATTACTGGAAATAGAGACTACTTGATAGATGTCTTGCCATATGCTACCAGCTTTGTGACTTTTGGAGATGGAGCCAAAGGAGAGATTAAAGGTATAGGAACTTTGATAACTGAAGGGCTGCCTAAACTTGACAAAGTGCTTCATGTGAAAGGACTGACTGCTAATCTAATTAGCATTAGTCAACTATGTGATAAAGGTATGAAGGTCAACTTTACAAAGGATGAATGCTTAGTTACTAATAGTAAAGGTGATCTACTGATGAAGGGAGAAAGGTCAAGGGATAACTGTTATCTATGGGTCTCCCTAACAGCTAAAGAAGATGATGTGAAACTGTGGCACCAAAAGCTTGGACATCTAAATCTCAAGAGCATGAAGAAAGCTATTGCTGAAGGAGCGATTAGAGGTTTACCAAGACTTCAGATTCAAGAAGGAAGCATATGTGGAGAATGTTAGATAGGTAAACAGACAAAGATGCCTCACCAGAAGCTGCAGCATATGACCACATCCAGAGTACTTGAGTTATTGCATATGGACTTAATGGGGCCTATGCAAGTTGAAAGTTTAGGTGGAAAGAAGTATGCTTTTGTAATGGTAGATGATTATTCTAGATATACTTGGATTGACTTCATCAAAGATAAATCTGACACCTTTGAGAAATTCAAGGATCTCTGCCTAAAACTACAAAGAGAGAAAGAGTGTGGTATAACTAGGATCAGAAGTGACCATGGCAAGGAGTTTGAAAATAGTAAGTTCTCTGAATTTTGCACTGCAGAAGGAATATTTCATGAGTTTTCTGCACCTATTACTCCTCAACAGAATGGAATAGTAGAAAGGAAGAATAGGACATTACAAGAATCAGCTAGGGTTATGATACATGCTAACAAGTTACCTTTCTATTTCTGGGCTGAGGCTATGAACACAGCTTGCTACATTCATAACAGAGTTACACTGAGAAAGGGAACATCTGCAACTCTGTATGAGCTATGGAAAGATAGAAAACTATCTGTGAAACATTTTCATGTCTTTGGAAGTAAATGTTATATCTTAGCTGACAGAGAACCAAGGAGGAAGATGGATGCTAAAAGTGATGAGGGGATATTCTTAGGTTATTCAACTAACAGCAGAGCCTATAGAGTATTCAACTCTAGAACTAATGCCATGATGGAATCCATAAATGTTGTGATAGATGATAAAGGTACAGATGCTGCACCAGATGATAGTACATTTGACCAAGCATGTGGTCTACAAGAGGAAACAGAAGATGAGATTGTCAATGAAGAAGACTCAGGAGCGATAAATTCTGAAGATTTAGCCAATAACAAAGGGCCATCTACCCGAGTTCAGAAGTATCATCCTATTGATCAAGTCATTGGTAATCCTAATCAAGGCATCACAACAAGAAGAAGAAATAATGAGATATCCAATTCCTGTTTCATTTCCAATTTTGAACCCAAGAATGTCAAGGAGGCTCTGACTGATGAGTTCTGGATAAATGCTATGCAAGAAGAGCTAACTCAATTCAAGAGAAGTGATGTATGGGATCTAGTCCCTAGACCAGATAATGCAAACATCATAGGAACTAAATGGGCTTACAAAAATAAGTCAGATGAGAATGGAACTATCACCAGGAACAAAGCCAGACTAGTGGCTCAAGGGTATGCTCAAATTGAAGGAGTTGATTTTGGTGAAACATTTGCTCCAGTAGCTAGACTAGAAGCTATTAGGCTACTACTTGGAATTGCATGTATACTCAAGTTTAAGCTGTATCAAATGGACGTCAAGAGTGCATTTCTGAATGGTTACTTGAATGAAGTGGTCTATGTTGAACAGCCCAAGGGATTTGTTGATCCAGCCTTTCCAGATCATGTTTACAAGCTAAAGAAAGCATTATATGGTTTAAAGCAAGCTCCCAGGGCTTGGTATGAGAGGCTTGTTGGAACAAAAGTGGTTCTGACAATTGTCTGCTTAAGTTTTGATGATAACAAAGTATTAATGAACAATAGGGTATTTTTAATATTTAATCTAAGTGTGCAGGAACATTAGTGAAAAGTCTTCATGCACTTCAACTTAGAAGTTCTGATGGTGATCAGAAGCTGTAACACAAGTTCTGATCAGAAGCACCAATGCGAAGTCTGATGATCTATCAGAAGGATGATCATCAGAAGCACATGTCATCAGAAGAACACAACACCAGAAGCTGTATTGGGAATACAGTCTTCTGAGATCAGTCGTGTGCTGGAAGTTTCATGAAAGGGAATCACATGTTGGCTTAGGGATTAACAACGGTCAAATTCAAATATGTGTGAAGGAAAATCAAAGCACGTTGTAATATTATCTTGGGAAGATAATATGTGCATTAGTCACTTTCGCATTACCTCATTTGGACACACACAAAGCCTTAACCTGCAAAGTGAAGTCAACAAGTTTCCTTGTTGAGATTAATCACATGTGACCACCTAGGAACTGCTTCAGCAAACAAAACAGCTTGACAACGGTCAAATTAGAAACGTCTCTATCTTGTCATATATATAGAGACCTCGAAGACATAGTCAAGCGTGGATTACAACTTGCAAACTGATCATATTCACAAGAGAGCAAAACAGCGCTTCTGATAACAAACAGTCTTGCTTTATCACTTAGCTTTCGTTAGAATCTTAAGTGTAGTTCTTGTGTTTAGTGTTGTAATTTGCCTTGAGTATTTGATTCTTATCAAGTACTCAAAGGTTCTCAAAAACAATATATTTATCATCTAGTTTAGGAAGTCTCTTGTTAGAAAACTTGAGCATTGTGGAAGTCTCTTACTAGTGAGTTTGAGCAAGTGTAACAAAAGTGTTTTTAGTGAACTCCCTTGGAAGTGCAAGGGGACTGGACTACTCTCAACTTGTGAGAGGAACCAGTATAAATTGCTTGTGTCTTTTCTCTCTCTCTCTACTCTACTTTATTGTGTTATCCGCTGCTAAATCTGATAAGTTCGAAAGAATTTAGAAGAAGTTTTTTTAAACTTTCCAAAACACAATTCAACCCCCCCCTTCTTGTGTTTTTGTACCTTCAATTGGCATCAAGAGCCCGGTTGTCTTTAAGTCGCTTAACAGTGAGACATAAAGATCTTAAAAAAAAAAAAACACAAAACTCTAAGTCACTATGTCAGGTGAAACCGAATCCACATCTACTGGTGGTCCTGGTCAAAGAGCTCAGATTCCATATGACTATGACAATGAGAAGTCTGGAAACAATGGCAAGGCACCTAAGTTCAATGGTGATCCTGATAACTTCAGCTGGTGGAAATGGCAAATCTATCCTTACATCATAGCTGAAGATCCTAGTCTATGGGAAATGGTTGAGGAAGGTGTTAGCTTCCATCATTTGCTTGATGAAGATGGCAAAGTGTCAACAGCTGTAATCAAAACATTTACAGCTGATCAGAAGAAAGAATTGAAGAAGCATAGCAGAGCAAAAACCATTATGGCCAGCTGTATCACTCATGATGAATTTCTAAAACTAGGAAACAGGCAAAGTGCTAAAGGCATTTATGACTCTCTTTGTTCTCTATATGAAGGAAACCAACAAGTTAAAGAAGCAAGAGCTAACCTGTTGGTTCAGAAGTATGAGTTGTTTAAAATGAAGGACAATGAGAGTATTGAAGAGATGTACTCAAGATTTCAAATCCTAGTTGCTGGTCTTTCTGTGCTGAAGAAAAGTTATACACCTGCTGATCACGTGAAGAAAATTTTAAGAAGTTTACCTCCTAAGTGGAGACCCAAGGTCACTGCTATACATGAAGCAAAGAATTTGAACACATTAACTCTGGAAGAGCTAACCAGCAATCTCATCAGTCATGAGATGGAGTTAGCTTCTGATGACATAAAGAAGAAATCAAAAGCTTCAACAACTGTATCTACTTCCAAGGCTCTAAAAGCCAAGGTAGTAGAGTCTAATGTTGAAGAATCTGTGGGAGAAGGTCCTGAAGACAACTCTGATGAAGAATTCTTTGCTCTAATGACAAGATTCAGAAAGTGGGACAAGTTTGTTGATAAGTCTGGTGGTAGAAAATTTAATTCAAAAGGTTCTGGAAGCAGAAACTCAAACTACAAGGATAAGAAGGATGAATCTAAGAACACGTGCTTTAACTGCAAGAAACCTGGACATTTCATTGCTGATTGTCCAGATCTAAGCTCCAAAAATAAGGGAAGAAAGAGCAGTGTTAAAAACAATTTGAAGAAGAGTTTAATGGCTACGTTTGAGGATCTGGATAAATTGTCAGATGATGAAGCAGATGATAAAGAAGCAAATCTGGCATTGATGGCTACAACTGCTTCTGACAATGATAATGACTCTGGAGATGAATCAGAAACAGATGACGTTGATGAGGTAACTTCTAATATTCCTCATGAAAAGCTATTACCTGCTCTTAGAGACACAATGAGACAATACATAAGCAAAGTTAAAAGTGTCAAGAGTTTGAAAAATGATGTTGGCTTGCTTGTTAAGAGATTTGATCAACTTCAAGCTCAATATGATAAATCTGTTTTAAAAATACAAGAGCTTGAAAGTGGTTGTGTCTCTTGCAGCAAATCTCATGACGTGCATGAAGTTGCATTGCATGAATTTGTTAATCAAAATGTCAATAAGAGTAAGGTGGCTTCCATGATCTATAGCACTACAAAGAACAGAGGTCAAGGACTTGGTTATTCTGCTTCTGATGATAAAGGACAACCAAGTTCATCAGTCTGCATTAGCAGAACTCCACCTCATTTGTATTCCACTTTTACACCAGCTACCGGTAGAGTTGAGAAGGTTGATCAAACCAAAGCCTTGAATAAAGGCAAGTCTAAAGTTTCAGAAGTGAGAACTTCAGAAGCTAAGACCAGCACTTATTCAAAGCAGAAGCATGTTGAGGTCAGAATTCTAAAGAGACCAGAACCTAAGGCAACTAAGGTTCTGAGATTATCAGAAGCTAGCACCTCTAAAGCTAGGTTTGCTCAGCCAACTACAAACTCAGGCAAGAAGAAGTATGAACCAAAGAGGACTTTCAAAAAGTCATACTTCAAGAAAGCCTACACTAACCCAAACGGACCCAACAAGTTGTGGGTACCAAAATCTGAGTTTGTTTGTCTTTCAGGTTTGCACACTAAGAAACAAGAAGCCAAGTACCTGGTACTTGGACAGTGGGTGTTCGCATCATATGACGGGCGAGAAGGATATGTTCCTCACCCTGACTCCCAAAGAGGGAGGGAGTGTAGGGTTTGGTGGGAACCAAAAAGGAAAGATAGTTGGTATTGGTACAGTTGGTAACTCCTCTGCCTCTATTTCTGATGTACTTTTTGTAGATGGACTATTTCATAATCTTCTGAGCATAAGCCAATTATGTGACAGTGGATATGAAGTAATGTTCAATAAGAATGCATGTACTGTAAGCAAAGCATCTGATAAATCCACTGTGTTTAGAGGAAAGAGACAAGGCAATATGTATAAAATAAATATCTTTGAATTAATAGAGCAAAATGTTTTATGCCTTCTGACAGTGAGTGATGAAAAATGGGTCTGGCACAAGAAACTTGGTCATGCTAATTGGAGATTAATTTCTAAACTTAGCAAGGACAACCTTGTAAGAGGCCTGCCTGAAATTAAATATCACTCAGAATCTCTTTGTGGAGCATGTCAGAAGGGCAAGATTTTCAAAAGCTCTTTCAAAACTAAAAACTTTGTCTCTACCTCAAAACCACTAGAATTACTTCATATAGATTTATTTAGGCCTGTTAGCACAGCCTCAATAAATGGAAAGAAATATGGATTAGTCATTGTTGATGATTACAGTAGATGGACTTGGGTAAAGTTCCTAAGAACAAAGGATGAGACATATGAAGTGTTTAGCACCTTCTGCCTTCAAATACAAAATGAAAAGGTTTTAAAAATTATCAAAGTTAAAAGTGATCATGGTGGTGAATTCGAAAACGAACCTTTTGAACTTTTTTGTAATGAGCATGGAATTCTCCATGAGTTCTCATCTCCTAGAACTCCACAGCAAAATGGAGTTGTAGAGAGAAAGAACAGATCTCTACAAGAAATGGCAAGAACCATGATGCAAGAAACTAACTTGGCTAAATATTTTTGGGCAGAAGCTGTAAACACTGCATGTTATATTCAAAATAGGATCTACATCAGACCTAAGTTGAATAAAACTGCATATGAATTGTTTAAAGGAAGAAAACCAAATCTCTCTTATTTTAATCAATTTGGTTGTACTTGTTACATTCTGAATAATAAGCTCCATCTAAAGAAATTTGACTCTAAAGCATTTAAGGGTATCTTTATTGGATACTCTGAACGCTCCAAGTCATACAGAGTGTATAATTCTGAAACTAAAACAGTTGAAGAATCTATGCATGTTAGATTTGATGACAAAGAGCCTGACAACAAAAAGTCAGAGCCTGTTAAAGAACATGCAGGTAGTGAAGAATCAGATGATGAATTCCCAGAAGTGGTTAGAAGAACAGACAAAACAGAACAAGAACCTGTTACTATGTCAGAATCTGCAATTGCTTCTGATGTAACAACTGCTTCTGAGAACAATGCTTCTGATATTCACCCAGAAGTGCAGACAGATGAAGCTGAGTCTGATTCTGAAGAAGTTCCCAAGAGATCCTTCAAATATAAATCTTCTCATCCAGAAGAACTAATCCTTGGTAACAAGGATAGTCCAAGGAAAACAAGATCAAGCTTTAGAAATGAAGAATCCCTGTTTGATCTAATATCTCTTATTGAACCAAAAACTATTGATGAAGCTCTAAAAGATGATTCATGGATTCTAGCCATGCAAGAAGAACTGAATCAGTTTGAAAGGAATGATGTCTGGAATCTGGTTCCGAAGCATAAAGGGAAAAACATCATTGGAACAAAGTGGGTCTTCAGAAACAAATTAAATGAACAAGGAGAAGTAACTAGGAACAAGGCTAGACTTGTTGCACAAGGGTACAGTCAGCAAGAAGGAATTGACTATACAGAAACTTTTGCTCCAGTTGCAAGACTGGAAGCAATAAGGTTACTTCTATCCTATGCAGTTAATCATAATATAAAACTATATCAAATGGATGTTAAAAGTGCCTTTCTTAATGGTTTCATAACTGAAGAAGTATATGTCAAACAACCTCCTGGTTTTGAAAATATTCAATTTCCTGAACATGTCTTTAGACTAAAGAAATCACTATATGGTCTCAAACAAGCTCCCAGAGCTTGGTATGAGAGACTAAGTAATTTCTTAGTTGAAAATGGATTTGAAAAAGGAAAAGTTGACAATACCTTGTTTAGAAAAACATTAAAGAAAGACATTCTAATCATCCAAATTTATGTTGATGATATAATTTTTGGTTCAACTAATGCTACCTTGTGCAAGAGTTTTTCTAAGCTTATGCAGGATGGATTTGAAATGAGCATGATGGGAGAACTAAAGTTCTTTCTTGGTATTCAAGTGAATCAAAAGGAGAATGGCACCTATATCCATCAATCCAAGTATACTAAGGAACTTCTGAAGAAATTCAATTTGGAAGAATGCAAACCAATGAACACTCCAATGCATCCCACATCAAGTCTAAGCTTGGATGACTCTGATGGAAAAGTTGACCAGAAGCAATACAGAGGTATGATTGGTTCACTTCTCTATCTAACTGCATCTAGACCTGATATTCTGTGCTCAGTATGCTTGTGTGCGAGATTTCAATCAGATCCTAGAGAATCTCATCTCATTGCTGTGAAGAGAATCTTTAGATATTTAAAAGGAACAACAAATCTTGGATTACTTTATCAGAAATCCAACAATTATCAACTCAATGGATTCTGTGATGCTGACTACGCAGGAGACAAATTAGAAAGAAAATCCACAAGTGGCATTTGTCAATTTGTTGGTGAAAACCTTGTCTCCTGGGGTAGTAAAAGACAATCTACCATAGCATTGTCTACAGCAGAAGCAGAATACATATCAGTTGCTAAATGTTGCACACAACTACTATGGATGAAATATCAATTAGAAGACTATCAAATTAGCAGTCACAGTATACCTTTGTACTGTGATAATACTGCAGCCATACATCTTTCCAAAAATCCGATTCTACATTCAAGAGCCAAACATATTGAAATAAAACATCACTTTATAAGAGACTACGTTCAGAAAGGTGTCATTGATATTAAGTTTGTTGAGACTGAAAATCAATGGGCTGACATATTTACGAAACCTTTAACAATTGAAAGATTTGATTTCATAAAGAAAAATCTGAACATGGTCCTTGCTTCTGATTAAGTTTGGTTCTAGAATGATGAAGCTTCTGAGATTGATCAGAAGAGATTGATGTCAGAAGCCTCTGGTAAAGACTTCTGATGACAAGTGCTTCTGATATAACTCAGAAGCTAATGTATGGTTCTGACACGGAAGTGGTAAAGGTTGTAACCTCTTTCTTTTCAACTGACACCCACTAACACGTCAGTTATTAAAATAGTCTCTAATGCACGTGTCTCTATGTGATTTGATGGGGAAGACAGTTTATGATGATTAAGTGCGGTTATCAATGCATAAAGTTAATTATCTTTTTCCCCCCTTTTTTTGTGTGTACCTCGTTTTACGGTTTTCAAAAACCTTTGGTCTTCTAAAAGCACTTTACACTCTCACACAAACACCTCACAACATACACGCATTTCCATTCTCTCTCAAAACCTCAGAAAAATTTCTTTCCTCCTCAAAAACTCTTAGCTTTACCAGTAACCCTAACCCACAACCATGGATTCCGAATCGCTTCCTCCTCTTGTCAACATCTTCAAGGAGAGTGATCGTTTTCTGGAAGACACTGGGAATGTGTTAAGTTTTCCAGAAAAAGATTTAACCCTAACTACTGAGAAGTTGGTCGATTTCGAAAGCCTAGAGATAAATGGGTTTGATGTGAAATCGTTCTTCTCTGCGCAAGGATGGGACAGATACTTTGAAATTCTCAACGGAATCATCTACAAGGATCTATGTACGCTATTTTGGATGAAGGCACAAGTGTACGATGATGTAATAGCTCAAGAAGAGGTGGATGCTATGATAAGAGACAATCCTGACCTAGAAGGAAAAACCAGAGAAGAAATGGGTCTGAGACCCTATGTTGGAAAAGAAATAAGGTCAGTGATACTTGGAACGTATATGGCTATAAGACCTGAACACATAGCTAAGATACTCAACACTGGTATGGAAGGGAAAATCTTCACTCCAAAAGTTGCTGAGAAAGGAACTCAGTTTCCAAAAGAGATGATGGAACTGCTTTTTGATCCTGTTAAACTGAATGACTGGTACGAGAAGAAAGGAAAAGGCACAAAGCCTACTTCTGCTCAACTTCTTTCCTTGTACAACATTGTTTATCATGTTCTTATTTGCTCAATCTGGACGAGAGAAGGTGGTGTAGAGTACATGTCTCTTGACAGTGTCTCGTTTCTCTATGCTATTGTAACTGGTCAGAAGGTAGACCTTGCTGGTTGTTTGTTTGAGCATTTGTGTGATGCAATTAAGAAGAGCAAAACAAAGAACAGAAGATCAGTACATCATCCAAGACTGCTGTCTGAACTCTTTCATCAAAGTAAGTTCTTAGAAATGATTAAACAAATTGATTCTGAGTATGCTCAAATTCTGAGCGCACCTTACACAGTTGAAAAGAAGGTAATCAATGAGTTAACCTTGAGTCACAAGAAACTGGTAGAGAGCACTGTATTAATTCATCCAGCTCAGCCCCTGATTCAAAGCAAAAATTCTTTCATCTATAATGATGACTTTCCAATGATCTCTGAGGCTGATGCTGAGCATGTGATTCAAGCTATGATTCTAGATGCTGCTGCACATGGGGTTTACATTGCTAGAGATGAAATTCCTTCTAAAGAAGTTTTTGAAGAAGCTTGTGAAAAAGCTGGTGTTGGTATGAAGAGGAAAAGAAAAAGGGTGGTGAAAGAAAACAAGCCTGCTGCCAAACCTCAACAAAGAAGAGGAAAGAAGCTTGTTGATGAAGAACCTATTGTGGAAGATAGGACATTAAGGTCTGGTAGAACAATTCGTCTTGCCTCTGAGCAAGAGAATGAAGCAAAGGCTAGAGAAGCTGCTGAGCACAAGAGAAAGGCTGCAGAGATGCTATCAAGGAAAGAAGGAAAGAGGATTCCTAAGCTAATTCTGCAACCCAGCAGTGATGAATCAACAGATGAGGAAAGCCCTCTAAATCAAAGGAGAAGAACTGAAGGAATCACATCAGGTACACCTTCTAATCTCATTTATAATATGTCTGTTGCTGATCATGATGTATCTGATAACCTGAATCCTAGGGTAGAAACCTTAATTGAGATACCTGTTGAGTCTGACTATGCTGAGCCAAATCCTCAACCTGGTGAAACCATTCCTGACTCATCACCAGATGATACTCTACCAATCAGAACACTGTTAAACAACTCACCCTTTGTTGTCCAACCATTGAATGTAGCAGATGCTTCTGTCATTCCTGAACAAGCTGTTGATCAGTCTCCTGTCATCACAGTTACCCCTGAATCAGATTATCAGACCCCTCATTCACCTCCACAAAATCAATCACCACCATTCACACAACCTGTAAATTCTGATACTCTGGTAGCAAAACCATTCAACTTTACTGATGAAACACCTGTGTCTCCAAAAGATACATGCCCTGACCCTGAGCCAGTAATAACTCATCCACTTATCACTGAACCTGAAGAAACTAATCAACTAGAAAAAGTTGTTGATGAACCAGTGAGTGAACATGTTGTGGACAATGTTCAAGAAGTTGTTGCTGATGAAACAATTTCACAACCAACTGAACCCATCCCACAAACACTTCAACCTCCAGTCATTCACAATGTGTCTTCTGACTCATCATCATCTGAGTCAGAATCCTCAGAATCTTCATCATCTTCATCAACTCTTCCGATGATCTCTAAGTTTGCCAAAACTCATGCTGAACCACTTGCTTTAGAAATCCCTCAACCTCCCACTGAACCAAACATTCATGACCTCATCTTTCACCAAGCCCTACCTTATGAGGCATTGATTGATAGAATCAATGACTTCTCAGTTGAACCATCAGTTCCATTTTATGATCAGTTAACAGAACTTATTCACAATGATGGTTACAAGGTAGAATTCTTTGCTTCCAAGATGAAAATTGTTCCTGATCAAGTTGCTTGGAAGATGGAGGAGCTGTCTGAATGTGTGACCAAGGTTGTACAAGCTATTTCAAGAAGGACTATCAGAAAGCTTGTGCTAGCCAAGAAAAGAAAGCTAGAGGAATTGGAGAAAGAAAGTGTTGCTTCAACAAGTCAAGTGCTGTTGATAACAGACAAATCTCATGAAGAGATTGAAAAAGAAAGACTTTAAGAGGCTGAAAGGCGTGCTGCTGAGTTAGAAGCTAAGCTGACAGCAGAAGCTAGGATAGCAGAAGAGGCCAGACTGGCAGAAGCGAGGATAGCAGAAGAGAGGTTAGCAGAAGCTGCCAGATCAGCAGAAGTGATTCAGTCAGAAGGTGGTCAAGATACTTCTGTTGATGAAAAGATTGCAGCTATGGAAGCTAGACAGGAGCAAAGGTTCGCTGCATTGGAAGCAAAACAGGATGCCCAAGGTGCTGAAATCTCTAACATGAATCAATCCTTGAAGGCCATTCTAGACATCTTGCAGAACAAACATACCTAACCCTTCTCTCATCTCCTACCCAACCTAAGATTTCTATGCACTTAATTACGTATTTGGATATTTTTTTTGCGTGTTTTGATTGAAACTTATTGGTTGTGTTAAAACTGAATGCTGTTTCTTTTAGATGCATGTGTGTTTATTGCTTGGTCTGTTTAGTTATTTATTTTATATGCATTATAAAGCCAGAAGTATCTAAAGTACGAATCAAAGATAACTTTTTATTGCAAACAGTAGAATTTAGAGTACATAAGAATTCTAAAAGCTACTACTTAGAATCTAATTCAGACACGGCCGATCCTTCAGATGAAGAGGGTTCTTCTGGAGGAACATAAGTCTCCAGAAACCTTGCATAATCAGGATCTATGCTTGTTGAGTCTGAAGCGGATGATGAGCCTTCAGCAGCTATAGGATCATATGTCCTCAAAAATTCTGCATAATCAGAATCAATCTCATCTGAATCTGTTGAGGAACAGATAGTGATTGGTTCTGACGGTTTTATCTTTGAACGAACTCTACAACTTCTTCTGAGTGGCCTAGATGAAGATGCTCCACCCTTTCCTTTACCATTGACTGGTCTTGGACTTGGTGGTTTCTTAGCTTTCTTCTTCTCTGCCAACTTCTTTCCATTGATATCTCTTCTATCCTTATCCATTTTCCTACCTTAATGAAAATATGGAAGTGTTGAGACACATGATATGGGAAACGTTTTTATAGAGTTTTGTTTTTACTTGAGTCAGTCCTGGTCAACAGTGTCATTTATGACATAGTTGTAACCAATTCTTGACCTTATCTCTTTGAAACTCTTTCTTTGACTGCATTTATTTCACTTTATACCAAGTTTTTAACGAAAACTAAAGCGGGTACATAGGTAAATAATAAAGGTTGAGTATGGATCATTTTTTATTCCAAAACTGTTTTTTTTAAACATGTTTATTACAAAAGTACAGAATAGAAATTTCTATTCAGAATAGAAATTTGATCCTACACTCTCCTCCTTAATTATAAGCCTATCTCCTTCCAAGACAAGACTAAGCCCTTTATCATCCTTTGGCTTCCTCTCCTTAGCTTTTGAGCGTGCAGTTGATTCCACTGATGTAGTCTTGCCATCTTCACGACTGGCTTCTGTTGATTTTCTATCAACTGGATTCTTCTTTCTTGCACTCTCAGATGCTGTATCCAAAAAGATTCTAGTTTCCTTATTCATTGCTACTCTGAAAATGTTTTCTTGCAAGGAATATGGTTTCTTCATGGTCATTGGTGTTTATAGAACAATATGTGATGTTTTTCGATACACACCGCTTTCACTGACCACTAGTTTGCGTTGACTGTTCTTCCTTATCTCTTCCTTTCACGTAAATGTTTTTTGTTGATGACAAAAGGGGGAGAATGAGGAATTGAGGAATTAATTTGACTGAAGAACTTAAATGCACTTTACTGAAACTGTCATTACATTTAAGTTTATGCCTTACGCAAACGTTTTTATTGTGGGGAATATATGTTAAACTTGAAAGAATTGAACATATGATATTTCAAGAAAAAGTGCAATTTTTCTAGAAGTATCAGACTTAGGGGGAGAGCTTGCAAAACTCTTTTCCCAAGAGTCAAATATGTGAAAATTAGTTCAAATTTAAAATATAATCTTAAACTGAATTTAATTAATCAATGTTTAACTCAGGGGGAGTGTGCAAAACTCATAAACCTGTTTTGAAACTTGATAAATTAATTCAACAACCATTGTAAATTAATACTTAGTTTGTCATCATCAAAAAGGGGGAGATTGTTGGAACAAAAGTGGTTCTGACAATTGTCTGCTTAAGTTTTGATGATAACAAAGTATTAATGAACAATAGGGTATTTTTAATATTTAATCTAAGTGTGCAGGAACATTAGTGAAAAGTCTTCATGCACTTCAACTTAGAAGTTCTGATGGTGATCAGAAGCTGTAACACAAGTTCTGATCAGAAGCACCAATGCGAAGTCTGATGATCTATCAGAAGGATGATCATCAGAAGCACATGTCATCAGAAGAACACAACACCAGAAGCTGTATTGGGAATACAGTCTTCTGAGATCAGTCGTGTGCTGGAAGTTTCATGAAAGGGAATCACATGTTGGCTTAGGGATTAACAACGGTCAAATTCAAATATGTGTGAAGGAAAATCAAAGCACGTTGTAATATTATCTTGGGAAGATAATATGTGCATTAGTCACTTTCGCATTACCTCATTTGGACACACACAAAGCCTTAACCTGCAAAGTGAAGTCAACAAGTTTCCTTGTTGAGCTTAATCACATGTGACCACCTAGGAACTGCTTCAGCAAACAAAACAGCTTGACAACGGTCAAATTAGCAACGTCTCTATCTTGTCATATATATAGAGACCTCGAAGACATAGTCAAGCGTGGATTACAACTTGCAAACTGATCATATTCACAAGAGAGCAAAACAGCGCTTCTGATAACAAACAATCTTGCTTTATCACTTAGCTTTCGTTAGAATCTTAAGTGTAGTTCTTGTGTTTAGTGTTGTAATTTGCCTTGAGTATTTGATTCTTATCAAGTACTCAAAGGTTCTCAAAAACAATATATTTATCATCTAGTTTAGGAAGTCTCTTGTTAGAAAACTTGAGCATTGTGGAAGTCTCTTACTAGTGAGTTTGAGCAAGTGTAACAAAAGTGTTTTTAGTGAACTCCCTTGGAAGTGCAAGGGGACTGGACTACTCTCAACTTGTGAGAGGAACCAGTATAAATTGCTTGTGTCTTTTCTCTCTCTCTCTACTCTACTTTATTGTGTTATCCGCTGCTAAATCTGATAAGTTCGAAAGAATTTAGAAGAAGTTTTTTTAAACTTTCCAAAACACAATTCAACCCCCCCCTTCTTGTGTTTTTGTACCTTCAAGGCTAACTGAGTTCTTGGTGAATAATGGTTACAGAAAGGGTGGTAATGACAAGACACTCTTTGTGAAAGATGTGAATGGTAAGCTCATGATTGCGCAAATATATGTGGATGATATTGTCTTTGGAGGAATGTCTGACCAGATGGTAGAGCATTTTGTTCAGCAAATGCAATCTGAGTTTGAGATGAGTCTTGTAGGAGAGCTTAATTTCTTTTTGGGTCTCCAAGTAAAACAAATGGAAGACACTATATTTATCTCTCAGAGTAAGTACGCTAAGAATATGGTCAAGAAATTTGGCATGGAGAATGCTGCCACTAAAAGAACTCCTACTCCTACACATGTCAAGCTTTCAAAAGATGTCAAAGGTGAAGATGTAGATCAAAGTTTGTACAGAAGTATGATAGGTAGTCTACTTTATCTAACTGCAAGTAGACCAGATATCACATTTGCTGTTGGAGTATGTGCTAGGTACCAAGCTGAACCAAAGGTGACTCATTTGACTCAAGTAAAAAGAATCTTGAAGTATGTGAATGGTACTAGTGATTATGGGTTACTATACTCTCATGGTGAAAGTAACAAGTTGGTAGGATATTGTGATGCTGACTGGGCAGGAAGTGCAGATGATAGAAAAAGCACTTCTGGTGGATGTTTCTTCCTAGGTGATAACCTCATATCTTGGTTTAGTAAGAAACAAAATTGTGTTTCCTTATCAACTACTGAGGCTGAGTATAAAGCAGCAGGCAGTAGTTGTACTCAAATGGTGTGGATGAAACAGATGCTGAGTGAATACAATGTCAAGACAAATGCTATGACATTATATTGTGACAACCTGAGTGCTATCAATATTTCCAAAAATCCTATACAACATAGTAGGACCAAGCACATTGATATCAGACATCATTTCATCAGAGATTTGGTTGAAGAAAAGATAATTGCAATTGAGCATGTTTCCACTGAAGAGCAATTAGCAGATATATTTACAAAAGCTCTTGATATTGCCCAATTTGAAAAATTAAGAAGGCGGTTAGGCATTTGCCTAATTGAGGAATTATAGCAGTTATTGTGTGTAAGGCGTGCATCAGTTACTGTCTCTCTCCCCAACCACTACTTGCACGTCAATCAAGGAAGTGAATCAAAACTTCCCTTTTACAAAACAATCACACGCAATCATCATTATTCCTTACAACTCTTTTCTGAAACACTCAACCGCTCTATTGCCGCTCCCATTGCTGTTCAAAAATTCTCAAACCTCCAAATCCTCAAAAATCTTACTACGATCATGTCTACTTCATCTCAATCACCTATCGCAAACGCACAAACTTCCCCCAAAGCTTCTGAAACCGCTTCTCCAACGTTCCTGAATGTCCAACCGCTCGCAACAATGATCGATTCATCAACAATCAAACAGCGTCCTAAAGCGCTGGTGTCAAGGAAGAGGAAAACCAGAAAAGGATCTACTTCTTCTGCTGCGAAGAAGACTGCAAAATCAAAAAGTAAGAAATCCTCTCCTGTTCACCGTGTAGGTCTTAGCATGCATGATCTATACTGTAAGGAAAATCCGTTCAAGTCGACTGTTGTAGAACCAGATGTTGATACTTCTGGCACTGGATCTGATGATAAGCCTATTGAGGGAACTGAAGCGTTTACTGAAACCCTAGGGTCTGATAATCCTAAGGTAGATGACAAGTTAGATGCTGGAAAATCAAATTTGCATGCTGATAGTGTTAAACATGCTGATGACAAGATTGTTACTGATGATGCAAATGTTGCTGAGAACATTGCTGTGACAGAGGAAACTGCTCAACCCTCTGCTGAGAAGCCAGATGTTGTGCCAGATGCTCAAGCATCTTTCGCACAATCCAATGAGGAGCTTTTGGATGTTCCAAACACTCCTGAAACTGAAGTGGCTGAAGAGAATGATTCTCCTAAGCCTCAGGATGATGGTCAGGCTGAGAATGTGAACATTGACCAAACTGATGTGGTCAATGTGGATGATTTGGAGTCTGAAGACAGAACTTTGGAAGAGACTCTTGCTGCTATGGGTATTGCTCGAAGGACAAGGAGCAAATCCACTACTGCTGTTGCATCTCCTACTGGAAAAGATGCTAAGAAAGACAAAAAGAAAGCTGATACTGGGAAGAAATCGGTTGGTCCCCCTAGGTCTTGGAGTAAAGTTACTCCCAAGCCTGATCAAAAGAAGAAGAGCCTTAAAAGAAAGGATCACCCTTCAAGTGATTCAGACTTTGAGATGACTGAGACAGATGCTGCCCCATCTGGTGGAGCATCTAGAAGAACCGTCAAGGGAATGAAAGTCCCTCTTATTATTCCTCCAGCTTCTCTGGATAATGTATCTTTTCACTTGGAAAGTGGTGCTTCTAGGTGGAAATTTGTCTATCATAGGAGGCTTGGCTTGGAAAGGAATTTGAAGGCAGATGCTTTTAAATGCAAAGAACTTATGGATGTGTTAGAATTTGCTGGGCTGATGAAGACAGTGCAGAACCTGGGACACTGCTATGACAAGCTGGTAAGGGAATTTGTGGTCAACATGTTTGAAGATTGTGATGATCCTAGAAATCCAGAATACAGGCAGGTGTTTGTACGTGGCAGGTGCATCAATTTTTCTCCTCAAATTATCAATACTTATCTAGAAAGGTCCACTGCAGACGTTCCTGAGTTGGAGGTAACTGATGACACCATCTGCAAGGAGATAACAGATAACAAGCTTAGACATTGGCCTAGGCATTTGTCTGTTGCTAAATTGTCCCCATTGTATACCTTGTTAAATAAAATTGCTGCTCATAACTGGTCCCCAACTACTCACTCCAATTCTGTTGCTACTGGCTTGGGTAAGCTTATATATGCAGTAGGTACTAAGTCTGCATTTGATTTTTGCTCTTATATTTACTATCAATTTTTAGAGCAAGCTAAGTCCTTTGCTGTTAAGTTCCCAATTGCCTTCCCCACTTTGCTATGTGATATCATCCTGCCACAACACCCTGACATTTTGGTTGGTTCTGATGAACCTGTTAGAAGGCTTAGTCCCCTTGTTTTGGATTGCAAACCTTTGTCCCAGCCACAGGCTGATGAGTTGGCTGGCACATCTGTCCAGACAACTGGTCTTATGGATAGGAAGGCTATGATTGCTGAACTGACTGAGGTTAGCCTGGATTTGGGTGAGAAGAAGCTGAAGGTTGACAAGGTAATAGCTGCTTTGAGAGCTGAGGCTGAAGCTGAGGGTGAGCTGAATGCCCAAGGGCAAGACAAGGAAGAAGAAGGAGGAAATGGTAATGCTTCTGCTGCTGGTGACACTGAGGAAGTGTCTAATACCTCTGATGAGACTGCCTCTTTTTAATCCTTGTGTAATTCTTTTTCTTTTATTCATTCACTATGCACCTGTGTGTGCTCTATGGTCTGTAATAACACTTATTGGGGCCTCCTTGTGCCTCTGTGACCTCTGTGACTGATGTGGTACTCTATGACTTTTCCTTATGCATGATATTATGTTTGTCAGAATTTATGGCTAAAAAGGGGGAGTAGTAGTATATGTTAGAAAATTAATTTTTCTTATGCCTGAAGATGATCTGTTGCATGCTCTTGAAGTTGCTATGCTATGTTTATGCATGAAGATGTATGTTAGAATTAAAATTCTTATGATCTGAAGATGCTCTAACACATGCTCTAGAAGTTGCTATGTTGTTTATATGCATGAAGATGTTTGGACAGATGCTCTGACATTTGTCTCATTGAAGTAAGTATGTTATTTTATATGCATGCATGTATTGAGGGGGAGCGTTTATGTTATATGATATGAATGCATGTGTTGAGGGGGAGCACGTATCTCTGATCTCTATATGTTGTGGAAGAATTATCTTGTTAAGAGTATGTTTTCATCTCTTTATGTGAACCCACTATGTGTGAAATTTTTATCTGGCTATGCTATGTGAGGCTAGGCGTATTATGATATCTGATGATGAATGCCTCTGATGTTGTTACAAGCTATCCTTGTTCAAAGAAATCTCTTGAAGGTAGTTTTGTTATATGCCATGATTATTGTGTTGCTTATGCATAATGTGAACGTAAAGAAGTTCTGTGTATTTCTCCAAGAACTGGCTATAGATTGTTTTCGCCATAAATTTGCCAAAGGGGGAGATTGTTGGGTTTTTGTATGTTGGCTATATTCTTGCAAAAACAACTACTAGCCAAATGCTGAGACACATGCTGAAAGCAAGTGGCACAGCATTGTGTGACCTGACTGTTGCGCGTAAACACGTGCTATATTTATGTTGAAGATCTTCTGGAGATTCTATGGAGTTTTATATTTAAGCTAGCGTGCTGATCAAAACGCGCAGGTTTGCTGAGCTGTAATAAGGCTACAGGCCTTTGTATTTCCACAATTAATCTTTATGTATTTTTGGAAATAATATTCTTGCTCATGAAGAATTGTTAGCTGGACCTTACAACGTCCAAGCTATGTTTTGAAGCCCAAAACCGGTGTTGCTGAGTACTATATATGTATGAAGACAAACCCTAGGTTTGGTGTGTTTAGAAAACCATGTGTGTACTAAAGCGTGAGTATTAGGTTTTCTTGTTAGTGTGAGTCTTGCTTGTATTTGTTGATGCTTGTCAAGTTCTCTGTGTGTTATTGAGTTGTAACTGTGTACTACTCCTAAGCTGTGAAGTACGGAGTTAGTTGTGTCTTGAAAGTGTGACTTTTCAACCATTCAAAAGAACAAGTGATAACAGTGCTGGTTGTACTGTTTGGTAGGAATTGAGACGGGGTCTCATATCTAGGAGTTCCTAGGTAGAGCAGCACGGGATAGGGTCTAGGTGCATAACCAAGTAGTGAGGCTACGTTGGTGTATTTCACTAGAGCTATTATAGTGGGTTCATTCCTGGATTGGTATCCCCCAGACTAGGGCAAGTTGCGCCGAACTGGGTTAACAAACTCATTGTGTTCTTTACTTTACAGTCACGCTTATTTTACTTTGCTACGCTAAGTCATTCTATTATTGTGTGAAAAATGCTCGGACACTAGTGCTAACATTGTGCACAGCATTTGTCTGTCTGGTTGCCAGAATTTCAGTTTATGTGTAATTAATTCCTACCTGCTGACTGTAGCCTTGTGCAACTAATCCTGCTTTGTTTCTAGTTACTTCTCCTTGTTCATTGAGTTTGTTTCTAAAAACCCACTTTGTTCCAATAATGTTTTTATCTTTTGGTCTAGGAACCAAATTCCAAACATCATTTCTTTCAAACTGATGTAGTTCATCTTTCATAGCTAAGATCCAAGCTTCTTCCTTTAGATCTTGAATCTTCCTTTTAAGTCTTTGGTTCATTAAGAGATTCCAAACAAACCATTGAATCATCCTTTTGAGAACTTGATCTTGTTTTCCTTGGACTATCTTTATTTCCAATAATCAATTCCTCTGGATGAGATGACTTGTATTTGAAGGTATTCTTCTTGATAACTTCTTCAATCTCAGCATCAGAATCACTATCAATTTGAGGTGTTGGAACATTCTCAGAAGGAGCAGTTTCTTGATCATCAGCAATTAATTCAGATTCTGAACTTGTGTTAACTTCTAAAGTTTCATCTTCGTAATCTTGTTCAACTACAATAACTTCAACTTGCTCTGACTTATTATCATCAGGCTCTTTGTCATCAAATCTTACATGCATAGATTCTTCAACTGTATTAGTTTTAAAATTATACACTCTGTATGACTTAGAGGGTTCAGAATATCTAATAAAGATACCCTTAGATGCTTTAGAGTCAAATTTCTTTAGGTGAACTTTTGTATTTAGAATGTAACAGATACATCCAAATTGATGAAAATAAGAAATATCAGATTTTCTTCCTTTGAACAATTCATATGATGTTTTATTCATCAAAGGTCTGATGTAGATCCTATTTTGAATATAACAAGTTGTCTTTATTGCTGCCTAAAAATATTTTACTAAGTTAGTTTCATGCATCATGGTTCTGGCCATTTCTTGTAATCATCTATTCTTTCTCTCTACAACCCCATTTTGCTGTGGAGTTCTAGGAGATGAGAATTCATGGAGAATTCCATTGTTTTCACAAAAGATTTCAAAAGGCTCATTTTCAAATTCGCCACCATGATCACTTCTAACTTTCACAATTTTCAAGTTTTTTTCAACTTGTATTTGAGTGCAAAAAGTTTTAAACACATAATATGTATCATCCTTGGATCTAAGGAATTTAACCCAAGTCCATGTACTGTAATTGTTGCGGGGATTTTGGGATTTCCACTACTACATTGACCTTTCATTTCCAAAGAGGGGAAAGTGTCGAAAACCGTTCAAAAAGAGAGATTTTATGCTCGGGGGTTAGTTACGCCTAGGGAAGGTATTAGCATCCTAAACGCCCATGATACTCCATGGTAACCTCTAATTTCTTACTTTTTATTTGCTTTTAATGTGCTTAAGAAAATGAGAGAGAAATTGTAAGAATTGGAGGGAGAAGATGTATAGGATAGAAAAGTGTGTGCATGTGGAGATTGGATTGAGAAGAGAAAGTTGTGACATAAAAGTAAATTTAAAGTTTAAACCTAAACTAATCGTGCGACTAGTTTGGTTTTGGACTAAAGAATTTTTATTAGAGAGAGAAGAAGTTGTTTATTTATTTTCTATTTTTCCTAAAGAAAATTACTAACGCGCCTCTTCGGAAATGAAAGTTCATTTTTATCTTGGTTTTTTAGCGTTGTGTGTGATGTGTCAAAAGCGATAAAGTCCTACGCTATTACAACCAAATTGAATAATTATTACAACCATATCGAATCAAATGAAAATTAATAAAAGACAATAAAAATGCAAGCGGAGAAATAAACATGAGTATGAAATGCACTTACGAAGAAAAGAAAACAAAATGTCAAATATTGATGAAGTGTGTGTGTGAAAATGCAATGTGAAATATAATGTGAATGTGACGGAAAGTGGAAAAATGCAAAGAGCACAAAGTCATATAAAAATCATCGCACATGAGCATACACTTTTAAAACTAGCGAGGAAAAATGAATCAATCAACAATCATGACAAAAATGAATTTACGCCAAAAGATGGCCCTTAACTATTAATGCTAGTGCTAGAGCTCAATGATTTTATAAAGCAAAATATTGTCTCTAACTTGCATTTTTAAAATGGTGCATTGTCCTGATCTAAATGCAAATGCATGTATGCATGTCAAAAAGTGTAGAGTTAAATTGTAGTGTAAAATTGTAATGTCAAATATCATGTGAAAATGTAATGTAGTGTATTGTAAAAAATGTAGTGTAAAGTGACATTAAAATGTTATGCAAAGTATGATGCAAAAATGTGAATATGAGACATATATCATGAAAGAGCAAATAAAAAGATAATCAAACATATGCAAACACATCAATGAGAATTTAGAAATAAACTAAAATATTAGTGTAAGAGTTTAAGCTCAATAAGCTTAAAATAAGCTATTGTCCCAAACAAACACTTATTGAATAAGCTAGTACTAACACATAATCAAAAATAAGCAACTATAATAAAAAGGAAGTTAAAATTAAATCTCAAAAGAAGTACTTAAAATATTAGTGTAAAATTTGGGCTCAATAAGCTTAAATAAGCTATTGTCCCAAATAATCACTTATTCAAATATGCTAAAAAAAAATATGATGATAAAAAAAAAATGCTAAATGAATTAAGTGAGTAAGGGGGTGCAAACCTGAAAAGTGGTGTGTAGACAGCAAACATATCAGAAAGAAAAAAGAAGCCCAAAACCCAAATGTTGAACCAGCCACGAGGGGGGTGTATGCCAGAAACGCGCGCAGCATGAAATAATCAGTCCAAACCAGCCCAGCCCAACAATAAAAAAACGAACCGGACCGGACCAGGAGACCAAAACCGGTTCAAAAAAAAAACATATGGGGGGCGCGAGAAGCAAGTCTGGGGGGGCGTGAGCAATTATGTTCAGCCACTTAGGAAGTGACACGTGGCAAGGCTTCATCTTCTTCAACCTTGGACCATTTTCACAGAACAACAACATCACGATCTCAAATGATCACCGAATCTCACAAACGAATAGCCGATTTGATAGTATTTCTTGCGTACATTACAAATCTACCATTAATTTTCATAATCGGTGACCGTACAATGTGAAAAAGGAACACCAAGTTCGGATCCAATGTTTCAAAAACGATTTTCACTTGAAAATGAGCAAAAGTAGCGATTGGAAAAGGTTTATGGATGTTCCATAAGCATAAATCACTATCAATACACTTCGTTTGGTGTTCGAATCATGACAAATGAAATTGGTGTTTTAGAGTTATTTTCGGGTTCAGATTTGAGTACTTTCCGGTGCGTTTTTGACGATTTTGAGGTTGGATTTGAGCTCAGGAAGGTTCGAACTATAGAAATCAAGTATTTGATCGTTGATTTTGGTTGATTTTTGAGTTGGCCGGAGTTGAGTATTTTTCCGGCGAAGGGTAGCTCGGATTGGGGCGTTTTCCGGCCGTTTGTGGGTCGTTTTTGATGAAATTAATAACGGATTTGTGATGAGTAGATGATTAGGAAACTAATGGTGTATTTGGTTGAGTTTTCCGGAGACTGGAGGTAGATTCCGGCCGGAATCTAATTGGCTCTTGGAAATTGTGACTTTTCTGATTTTTGTGGTGTTGGGAATTGTGAGAATTGATTGTTAATGATTGAGTGATGTGAGGTTTGTATTTATAGAAGAAAATTAGGGTAAATAATATTTTTGTAATATTGTGGAAATGGGTAAATAAAAATAAATGGTAAATGAAAATGAAATAAAAAAGATGAGGTGGAATGGTATGATTTTTACTTTTTTTGGTAAACTTTGAGATAAAAAGGTGAAGATGAAATAAGTTGAAAATAAATGTGATAAAGGTAAGAAAATGTAAATCTTTTTTATATTTTACAATATATGGTAATAAAATCTAAAATGCGCGTAAAATAAGAAGAAAAAAAATTATTTTTGATGTTTTTTGACTTTTACGCTAAAATGCGAACTATTTAAAATAAAGTGAAATAAAATGAAATATTTAGAAATAAAAAGAAATTTAAGAAAAATGATAAAAATATGAAAAATGAACGAAAAATGCATGAGAAATGAATAAAATATTTTTGTACATATTTTTATGCAAGAAATGCAAAATTGGATTTGTAGGTCCAAAATTGGGGTACTACAGTAATCATCAACAATGACAAGTCCATACTTCTTACCATTTATTGAAATAGTGCTAACTGGTCCAAATAAATCAATATGAAGTAGGTCCAAAAGAACTTTTTAAAAGCTTTCCTTTTTGACAAGAACCACAAATTGTATCTGAATGATATTTCAAAACAGGTAGGCCTTTCACAAGATCTTGCTTACTAAGCTTAGAGATTAACCTCAAGTTAGCATGACCCAATCTCTTGTGTCAGACCCACTTTTCTTCACTTAGAGTCAAAAGACAAACAACTTCTTGTTCCATTAATTCAAAAAGATTAATTTTGTAAACGGTGCCCTTTCTTTTTCCTTTGAAAACAACAGACTTATCACAATTTTTGTTTACAGTACATGTGTTCTTATTAAACACAACTTCATAACCACTATCACATAATTGGCTTATGCTAAGAAGGTTATGAAAAAGTCCATCAACTAGAAGAACATCAAAAATGGTAGAGAAGGAGTTACCTACTGTACCAGTACCAATTATTGTGCCTTTTTGGTTCTCACCAAATCCTACATTGCCTCCCTCTTTCTGAGTCAGGGTGAGGAACAAATCCTTTTCTCTTGTCATGTGTCAAGAGCAACCACTGTCCATGTACCAGGTACTTGGCTTTTTCTCTTTTTAAGTGCAAACCTGCAACATAAACTATTTCAGCTTTTGGTACCCACAACTTGTTGGGTCAAGATGGGTTAGTGTAGGCCTTGTAGAAGTATGATTTTTGAAAGTTAGTTTAAGGAGCATACTTCTTCTTGCCAAAGCTTCTAATAGGTTTCACAGACTTTGTATTAGAAGTACTAGCTTCTGAAGTTCTCGGAACCTTAGTTGCCTTAGGAACTGGTCTCTTCAGAATCTTTACTTCTGAATTACTCATTTTTGAGTTAGAATTAGTTAAAGCCTCTGAAGTGTGATCTTCTGAAACTTTTGATTTACCCTTATTTAAAACAGCAGTTTGTGAAACTTTCTTAGAGTTACCAGCTTCTGATATGAAAGTGGAATAGAGAGGAGGAGGTGTTTTTCTCAAACAAACAGACTGACTTGATTTTTCTTTATCAGCAGATGCAGAATAACCAAGCCCATATCCTTTGTTCTTGCTAACACTATAAATCATGGAAGCAACTTTACTCTTGTTAACATTCTGTTTAACAAACTCATGAAGAGCAACTTCATGCTTATCATGTGATTTGTTACAAGCAACACAACCTTCTTCTAGCTCTTTGATTTTCAAAAGAGATTCATTATATTGAGATTGAAGTTGGTCAGATTTCTTTGTAAGCAAGTCAGTTTTAGTTTTTAAACTTTTGAAATCATTTGACTTGTTTATGTATTGCTTCATAGTGTCTTTAAGAGCAATAAGAAGCTTATCATGAGGAAGTTTGGAAATTACCTCATCAATATCATCAGTATCAGATTCATCATCCATAACAGATTCATTATCAGAAGATGTTGTAGCCATAAGTGTTAGATTTGCTTCTTCATCATCCTCATCTTCATCTGATAACTTCTCAAGGTCTTCAAAAGTTGCCATAAAACTTTTTTTCATTCTGTTCTTGAAATTGCCCTTTTTACCTTTGTCATTGGAGTTTAAATCAGGACAATCAGCAATAAAATGACCAGTCTTCTTGCAATTGAAACAACTGAAATTTCTGGCAGTCAGTAGTAAGATGCTTTAGCAATTGCTACAGCATCTACGCACAGAACATATAACATAAAAATATTAAAGGACATAAACATAAATAACACAAGTGTTTGTTAACCCAGTTCGGCGCAACAGCCCTAGTCTAGGGGATACCAATCCAGGAAGGAAATCCACTAAGTAAAACGAATTCAAAGTCAAACTCCTCGTTTGCACTTCTCACTTCCTAACTACCCTTATAGACTTCTACCTAGGAACTCCTAGATATGAGAACCTCTGCTCACTTCCTCTCAGTTTGAAGACTTCCACGCAAACAACCTCTGGTTCACTGATCTTCGCATTGGCATTAAGTTCAATACATAAACACTTAAATGAGAACACTATCAAACATAGAAATAAACTCCGTACCTAACGGGATAAGAGCAATCTCACAATAAACAAAACACACAGTCTATGTCCTTATCATGTATCAAAGTGATACAGGAAAGGCTCACAAGTTCACTACTTAACATATAACCAACGCACGCTTTAGTGAACACAAGAACAACCAACTTCGTACTTCATAGTTTAAGAGTGGTACACAAGAACAACCAACTCCGTACTTCACAGCTTAAGAGTGGTACACAAACAACTCCATACTTAAAAGCTTAGGAGTGCACACGTTAAAGCACAAGGCTTTAACCACGAAACCCTAAAACCATAAAGACTTCTTTTTATAAAATAATGGGTTCGCTTCTAACTTTAGGTTTTACACATGTATATATAGAGTCTCCACGCAGCTTGACTTGTTCCTAAAGAATAGGAGTCTTCAGAAATATATCCAATAATAATTTGGGGAAAAATAAACTAATTCCTAAAATATAGGAAATATATTTTAGAATAAAATCTTCACACAAGAGATAACTTGTGACACAAGGCGCTCTTTTCCGTGCCAGCTACGCTTGGTAGGTATATTTTTAAAACAATTCTTTTCAAGATATCTTCCAAGAATATAAAAACGCGCACACGCCTAAAGCTTCAGGCTCAACATACTCAGATGCTTCAGCATTTCCTAGAGCATGTGGCCAAATGGGTTTTTGCAAAATTATAGCCAACATACAAAAACGCCAACAATAACTATTCTTAGAACCATCTTTCTTGTCTTTGATGTAGGAGCTTTTATTCCCATAACTCTTAGAACCTGAACTTTTACTAGAAGCATTGTTGTTTTTGTACTTATTCCATCTTCTAAACTTTGAAAGTCGAGCAAAAAGTTCCTCATCTGATCCATCCTCTTGATCATCTATAGAAGATTCATCAGCATCAGATTCAATAACCTTAGCCTTTAGAGCCTTAGGAGATTTCCAAGTTGCTGGAAAAGCCAATGACTTTGATTTCTTCTTGGGCTCATTAGAAGCTAGTTCCATCTCGTGACTTATGAGTGAACTAGTTAACTCTTCTAGGCTGAGAGTATTGAGATCCTTTGCTTCTTGTATAGCAGTGACTTTAGGTCTCCACTTAGGTGGTAAACACCTCAGAATCTTCTTAACATGATCAGCAGTGGTATAACTTTTCTTTAAGACTCTAAGACCTGAAACCAAGATTTTAAACCTTGCATACATTTCTTCAATGTTTTCATTGTCTTTCATCTTAAACATTTCATACTGATGAACCAGAAGATTAGCCTTTGCTTCTTTAACTTGTTGGTTTCCTTCATAAGTAGCACACAAAGAGTCATAAATACCCTTAACACTACATCTGTTTCCAAGTTTCAAAAACTCATCATGAATGGTACAGTTAGCAAGGATAGATATAGCTCTGTTGTGTCTTTTCAATTCTTTCTTCTGCTCAGCTGTGAAGGTCTTCTTAACAGTTGCTGTAGTCTTACCATCTTCATCCAACTTATCTTGAAAGCTAACACCTTCTTCAATGATATCCCACAAACCTTCATCTTCAGCTATGATATGAGGATAAATTTTGTATTTCCACCAAGCGAAGGTTGATTGATCACCATTGAACTTCGGTGCTTTGCTATAGTTTCCACCTGATTTCTCAGATTTTTCACTATTGTAGTCATAGTGAATCTCAACTTTCTAAGTATTATGATTTGGACTAGATTCTCCTGACATAGTGTTTTTCAAGATCTTTTTGTTTCACTGTTAAGTGATGTGTAACAAACCGGAGCTCTAGATACCAATTGAAGGTGTGAAAAACACAAGAAGTGGGGGGGTTGAATTGTGTTTTGGTATTTTAAAACTTCTTCCAAGTTCTGAGAACTTATCAAAATAACTAGCGGATAAACAAACACAATTAACGCACAAGCAAAGATAAAAGGATAGAGAGAGAGACGAGCAATTTTATACTGGTTCCTCTCACCAACCAAGAGTAATCATGTCCCTTTGCACTTCCAAGGGATGTCACTATAATCACCTAGATTATACAATCCTCAAACACACTAGTAAGAGACTTCCTATTTGCTCAAGCACACTAGCAAGAGACTTCCTAACACAAAACAAAGAATAATAAAGTGAAGAACACTTGATTGTTAAAATCAAGAGTTCACTTAAAGTTAAACCTCAAGACTCTAAGACTCTAACACAGAATTCCTAATGAAATAGAAAAACAGAGTGTCAGAAGCACAACAGAAAAAGATTCAGAAGCAAAATTCCTAATGAAGATAATGATTGTTGTAGAGGTCATTATCAAGTCAGCTGTGAAAGGACGAAGGTAACATGGGATATTTGCCATTTCTAGTAATGCTTATCCATTCATTCCTTTAGTATGAGAATACACTACAAAAAATATGGTAATTTGTAGGGTTTAATGTGCGGTGGTTTTTAAAAACCCCTGAAATTCCTGGCACGCTATGCAAAGTGACGAACACGATGTGCTAAGCACTTTGACAGGTATAACACGTAGCAACACAAAGTAAATAAACAAAAACAAATAAAGAACACAATATTTGTTAACCCAGTTTGACGCACAACAGCCCTAGTCTGGGGGATACCAATTCAGGAAGGAATCCACTAAAATAGTCCTAGTTCAAAGTTACCAGAAAACGCCCCGTTTACAACTTATCACCTAGCAATTACCAATGACAACTCAACCTAGGAACTCCTAAATCAAAGGCGCCCCGCCTTACTTCCTCTCAGTTTGAAGACTTCCACGCAAACAACCTCTAGTTCACTGATCTTCGCACTAGTATTAAGTTCAATACACAAATTGGAGACACACTCCTAAAAACTACACACTCGTACCTACAGGCTTTGAGTGTTACAACTAACAATACCTACTCCGTGCTTCACAGCTTAGGAGAGGAACACAATCAATACAACACGAGAGTACACGTCCTAAACTTGCATCAATGAGATACAAGAAAGGCTCACAAATAAACACACGCAAAACCTAGAATGCTTGGACTCTAGAAACTAAAACGGCGTGAACAAGTCTCTCAGTAGGATTAGGTTTAGCACGTCACTTAAATAGCCAGTGCATGTTCTTGAGTAGCAAGTAACTTGGGCTTCACATATTTGTCCAACCCTAATTTCTTCATAATAAATGAGAGACATTCTCTACAGAAATAAGCTTCAAAGAGATTCTTGATAAAAATATATTTGACAATAATCTGAAGCATTAACGCGCCATGCAAGATATATGAGAGAGAAACGGATATTCCTGAAATAGAAAACACGCGCGCCTGCAGACCAAAAAATGGTTTATCAACCAAAAATGCAGCCAATACCAAAGTCTCAACAAACTCCCCCTTTGGCAAATTTTTGGCTAAAACAAATTATGACTATCCAGAGGTCACATAAACAGATATGCCAGTTAAAAACATATTCTTCAACAGAAGGCATTTCTCAAGATAAAAACAAACATACGTATCAAGAGCAGATGTAGCCATTCTTCAAAATCAGTAGAAGTAGATGATATAGGTCTTCTACCTTCTACACACATCAGAGAAACTAGCAACAGCGGAATAGAGAATAACTACTTCGCCTTAAATCATCAGAAGCATAAGCATTGTAAGGATGTCGAATAGAGTGCTTCAACATTTCATCAACACATCTCCCCCTGCAGATATGCATAGGGTGTTGGAACATCATATCCAACATCTCCTCTTGCAGAATACAAATCAGCTCCCCCTAAACACATGCATATATCAGAGAGCACACATAGCTACACTACAACATACTCCATCTAAACTACACTACTATCATATCAGAATCAGATCAGTGCAGGTAAATCAGTCTTCAGAATAGATGGATCATAATCAGAACATACTAGCATAGTGTCAGAACATTACCAAATTTACTCCCCCTTTTTGCCACAAATTTGACAAAGTAGAGAATCACAGAGTCAGGATTGTTAGTTACTTAGTACAGACCAAAGGAATTAATAGAATCTATGCCCATGAATAAGAATTACACATCAGAATAGGGCAAGTACACATAATATCAATAAATCATTAAAAAGAAGTGCTGGAATCAGTCACTTCCACCTCTTCTATATCACCAGCAGTTTCATTATCCTCAGTTGCATCACCATCAGCAGCAACATCATCATTCACACCTGTATCAGCAACACCAGCTAACCTTTCTTCCTCAGCTTCCTCTTGCTTCAAAGCAGCAATAACCTTTTCCAGCTCAACCTTCTGCTCATCCAGAGCTTTCACACTAGCTTCCATAGACCTGATCATAGGAGGTTGAAGGTTCTTGCACAGATTTGCTTTTAGAAACCCCTGCTATATCAGCAGCATGGGTGCCTTGAAACAATTTAAAATGAAGAGAAAGAGGATGCTTTCTCTTGATAGGTTCATCAGCAGCAGTCAAAATGTTTGGATGTTGGGATAATATGATTCCACAGATAAGAGTAGGGAATGCAATAGGCAACTGAACAGCCCATGACTTGCCATGAAACATGGTTTTTTCAAATATATAAGCTCCAAAGTCAGCTTCAGTTCCTGTCCCTATAGCATGAATCAACCTAGCCAAAGCAATAGCAATATGGGAAGAGTGGGTTGTAGGAACCCAGTTGGTATTCCCAATCTTATTCAGAATAGCATATTTCACAGACAACATACAAGATTTAACCTTGCCCTTGGTTGACCATACCTTAACCTGATTAGCAGTAATAGTTCTACAGACATCATTATTGGTGACTTCTACCTCAGGATAGCCACTCTCCTTCCTACCAAGGAACCTATTGGTTATCATTGGAGAGAACTCCACACATTGGTTCCTAACAAAAACCTTCTGATACTCCTTACTCAGGGGGTTATCACAATCTTCAGCAATATTAACAATAAATTCTTTCACAAGTTTTTCATAACAATGACCTAACTGTTGCGGGATTTTTGAGACATACCCCACTACAGTTTTATTTTTCATTTCCAAAGGAGGGGAAAAATTGAAAACCTTTTTGGTTATAAATTTTTTTCAGATTTTCTTTCTTCTTCTCTCAGACTCCTTTCCTTCTCTCTGGCTCTCTCTCTGTTTTTTTTCTCAAAACAAGTTAGGGTTCATGGAACCCCAAACCGCCGCCGCCGCTAGAAACCTTAGAACCCAACGTCCCTAACACAAACCCCCCTCAAAAACATCTTCTAATCGCGATTATGAACTCAGAAACATCAAACAAACAACAGAAACTCCGGATCGAGAGTTTCAGATCCGAACCCTAAAGAAGAATTTTTCGGTTTCTTTCAAATAAAGATGCATGTTTCAAGTATTTTTGAAATGAAGAAAAGAGAAAAAGTTACCGATCCCGCAGTGAATCTTGAAGTAAGTGTCGTTCCCTCCTTCCTCTGTCTTTGCTTTCCTTGAATCCGACCTGCTCTTCTTTTGTTCCTTCTCTAACCCTTTTTGTATTTCGGTTTTGTGAAGGTGATTTGTTTTTTTTGCTTTCCTTTTAAACTGATGGAAGGCTCAAAGATTCAAGAGAAATGGGTTTGTGCTAATCTTTGGTTTAGACAGAGTTTGGATTCAAGGGTTAATTTGTTGAAGATTGATATTGGTGGCCGTGTTAGTTCATGGAAAGGAGGCTAGCGTTTTTTCTGGTTTTTGATTAGGTTCAGACTTGTATTTTTTGTGTTTGTAATTTCTGGGGTTTTTGGTTCTTGAGGTTCTGTTTCTTTTATTTTTTTTTGCCGTTTTGTTCTATGATTTTCGCCCCCCCCCCCCCCCCCCCCCCCTTGATTCTGTGAAAATGCTCTGTTAAGTAGAAAGATTTTTAGGGTTTAAGTTGTAAAAGAAGAAAGTTGCAGGAATAGCTTTGTTGGTTCAGTTGTGAGTTTTGAAAAAAAGATGTGATTGGAGTGGGAAAGAGACAAAGCTGTCATTGTTGCTGTGCTGTGATATTTTTGTTTTTGTGTTAAGTTTGTGATTGTGTTTTTGCTGGGTTTTTCAACCTCCCCTGCTTCCTGTTCTAACTTTCCTTCTCTTGAGACTTGTTTTTTTTTGAATAATATAATAATAGGAGTAGTAATAATAATAATAATAAATAATAATAATAAAAGGGCTGTAATAATAATAAAAAAAGGTGATAATGATGATGATAATAGTGACCGAGAGAAAAAAAGAAATTAGAGAAAGGGAGTGACTAAAAAATACTGTTTTTTTCTTTAATAATTATATATATATATATATATATATATATATATATATATATATATATTTAACAAATAAATAAACAAGGACTGAAAAACCAGATTAATAATAATAATAATAATTATAATTATAATAATGAAAATAGTTATAATGATAAGAGATAAAAAGATATGACCAAAAAAAGTAAAAAGAAGGAAAAGGTAAAACAAAAATTATCTTTTTTTGGATTTTTTATGATTATATATATTTTTTTATGAATGAATAAGCAAAAATGGACTTTTAAATAAAAGAATAAATAAAAGTATAAAAGAAAAGAAGCTCTATTATTTTTCGAGATTTTTTGATAATAATGATGATGATAATATTAACTAGATAAAAACAAAACTATTGTGACGATGACACAAAAGCGACAGACAAAAAGTTAGACGACCAAAACGAGCGTAAAAAGGGATGAATGCGATGATATATAAATATAAAATATTTTTTTGTATTTTTATGCGAATAAAAAAGAAATTGGATTTGAGGTCCAAAATTGGGGTACAACAGCTGCCCCTATTTAAGTTTCTTCACCCGGAGAGATGAAGATTAAAATCTTTGTCTAGACGGGATTGAAGAGACTTAAATATAAAACGTGCACCATTTTTGGACCTAAAATCCTCTGACAGTGTTTATGATGCAAATATGAATGCATGAAATGCAGATGATGAATCTTTTTTTTGGATTTTTTGTATGAATGTTGTAAAAGACAGACAAAAAGGAAGAAAACATAGTTAGGATTCCACAGGGGAAGAACATAACATTGCCAGACTGGGAAAATAACAAGATGTGCCCCAAGTATATTGGGAGAACGAACTCCACTGGGGAACAGAGTAAAACACTGGGGAGAATATTACCAATTATCATATGAATGACAGTAATGTGAAAAGAACATTGTCTACCGTCTTACAAAGACACAAATTGCAGATAAAAGACAACGTTTATAGAGAATAAGAGAATTGTCCACCGCCTGACAAGGACAGATTGCAGATAAAAGACAATTTCTACAAGAAAAACAGGAACATTGTCCACCGCCTTGCAAAGTGACGGCTTGCAGATAAAAGACAACGTTTACTAAGAACAAGAGCATCGTCCACCGCCTTACGAAGAGACAACTTGCAGATAAAAGACGACCTCTATAAAGAACAAGAATATTGTCCACCGCCTTACAAAGAGACAACTTGCAGATAAAAGACAACGTTTATAGAGAATAAGAGAATTGTCCACCGCCTGACAAGGACGGATTGCAGATAAAAGACAATTTCTACAAGAAAAACAGGAACATTGCCCACCGCCTTGCAAAGTGACGGCTTGCAGATAAAAGACAACGTTTACTGAGAATAAGAGAATTGTCCACCGCCTGACAAGGACGGATTGCAGATAAAAGACAATTTCTACAAGAAAAACAGGAACATTGTCCACCGCCTTGCAAAGTGACGGCTTGCAGATAAAAGACAACGTTTACTGAGAACAAGAGCATCGTCCACCGCCTTACGAAGAGACAGCTTGCAGATAAAAGACGATCTCTATAAAGGACAAGAACATTGTCCACCGCCTTACGACGAGACGGATTGCATAAAGAAGACAATTTCCACATTACCTACCATCATACAAATGACAGCGAGTCAAGGTAAATTAAAGAGAGACATGGTATTATCTGCTATCCAATGAAGTGATAGCGTGTCAAGATAAAGGAACCAAATATTACTTACTATCATGCAAACGATAGTGTGTCAAAGTAATATGCAAAGATGAAACATTATCTACTGTCCAACAAAATGACAGCAAGTCAAGATAATGAAACAAGGAATTACCTCCTACCATGTGAACGGCAGTGGTCCAAGATAATCCGAAAAGATAGACATCATCTATTATCCAATAAAGCGATAGCAAGTCAAGACAATGACTAAATATTACTTACTATCATGCAACGATAGTGTGTCAAAGTAATATGAAAAGATGAAACATTATCTACTGTCCAACAAAATGACAGCAAGTCAAGATAATGAAACCAAAGAATTATCTCCTACCATGTGAATGGCAGTGTGCCAAGACAATCCGAAAAGATAGACATCATCTACTATCCAATTAAAGCGATAGCAAGTCAAGACAATGACTAAATATTACTTACTATCATGCAACGATAGTGTGTCAAAGTAATATGAAAAGATGAAACATTATCTACTGTCCAACAAAATGACAGCAAGTCAAGATAATGAAACCAAAGAATTATCTCCTACCATGTGAACGGCAGTGTGCCAAGACAATCCGAAAAGATAGACATCATCTACTATCCAATGACTAAATATTACTTACTATCATGCAAACGATAGTGTGTCAAAGTAATATGCAAAGATGAAACATTATCTACTGTCCAACAAAATGACAGCGAGTCAAGATAATGAAACCAAAGAATTATCTCCTACCATGTGAACGGCAGTGTGCCAAGACAATCCGAAAAGATAGACATCATCTACTATCCAATAAAGCGATAGCAAGTCAAGACAATGACCAAATATTACCTACTATCATGCAAACGATAGTGTGCGAAGGCAACATGAAATGAAGAGACATTATCTACTGTCCAACAAAATGACAGCGAGTCAAGATAATGAAACCAAAGAATTATCTCCTACCATGTGAACGGCAGTGTGCCAAGACAATCCGAAAAGATAGACATCGTCTACTATCCAATAAAGCGATAGCAAGTAAAGACAATGACTAAATATTACTTACTATCATGCAAACGATAGTGTGTCAAAGTAATATGGACTTTACTTAGTACTTCAAAAAGTGACTCAAGTAGGTTGATTTGTAGAAGTGTATGTATTTGTAGAGATAAAAGACTTGTATGATATTTTGTGTAATGTATTGATAAGATTCATTGGGGATAAAACCACCTGAGGAACTGTAAAGTGTATCTGGTAAAACACAAGCTTCTTGTAAGGATAGCTTGTCACTGTTGCTTTGAATTGGTGTCCAATCCGGGAACAAACCGGAGGGAAACTGTGAAACAAGACTTTGTGTCCAATTGAAGAATAAATTCAACTGGGAATTTTCCTTTTGTTGTAGGAAAAACTGAAACAACCATCTTCCACAAGAGAGGAGTCTAGTGGGGAATTTTGAAACAAGAGAGGTGTATACTTATCTGCCTAAGCTGACACTCTAATTGGAAGGAACAACATGCCCATCCCGACTCTATTTTGGTAAACAAAGACAAGACAAAAGAGATAGAAATCTGCATAATGATGTAATAAGGTATGAAAGATGCAAATGTTCATGGCACATGTAAATGCTATGTATGAATGTTACGTATGAATGTATGTATGTATGTATGTATGTATGTATGTATGTATGTATGTATGTATGTATGTATGTATGTGGAACATTTTTTTGATGGACAGACAAAGTGACCAAACCGGAAACACAAGCCAACGTCGCATCACTGTTCAGGATGTCTCTACAAAGTGTATATGTCACTGTAGATGAAGTAAGAGAACCTCTTCTTGGAGAAGAAACAACTTTTCTGGGGAATTGACCGTTTTAGCCGAAACGATCTGTATATTGAAACTTGACTGCACTCAAAACAACTTTGTCAACTTTCATTGGGGATGTACCTTTTTCTAGGAAGAAGATTGTTTACATTCTCTTAGAGAAAACATGTTTGTTGTGGATGAAAAACTTGAGAAAATGGAGACGAGTTGCCCCTTGCTCTGGATCCTTGTTTCAGTCTAAAGATCCTTGAAAGAATCGCTCGAAGAGCGTGACTGGTTGACCTTTTACATCCAGTGTACCTTTTCAGGAATATATAATCTTGACACAGTATGCCCCAAGTGCTTGAAACCTTGAAAGGTAGGATATTCAACTTGTTTGCCCCTGATTGGCAGCATTCATATGTAACTTGCCCCTAGCTAGGAGCGTCTCAAGTCAGCTTTGCCTTTGATCAGCAATAGCTCAAACTTCTTTGATGTCAAGTATTAATTTGCAAGTAAATTTTTTCTTTTGAAAAGTATTTTTGATAAAATGCATATGTATGTTTTTGAAATTGAATATTTTTGTGGTGGAAGCACATATGGCATGTACAAAGATAATTATTGATTACTTAACAAACAGAATGAGTCAGCTTAACAATAAATTTGCCGAATATGCTTTCATAGTGAACCTAGTTTCAATTAGGTCTTTTGTATGTTATAACGTGGCTGGGCTCACAGTTTTCAAAAAAGGATTGTTAGGCTCAAAATTTTATTTGGTCCCACCCAATCTTCTTGATGTCCTTCATTCCTAAATTCAATTAATTCAACTGACGCACTCAGTCGACAAGAGAAATTTTTTGGCAATGATGTCTGAGGTTGACACTTTGGTAGAAGCTTTATTGATATCCTTTTTGTTGAATAGACATTGATGAGATTTCTTGAAGTGACAGTCACTTTTGTTTAGGAAGTTGTTCCTATTTTTGAATCACTCTTTGTTCGTATGGACTAGTTCTTATCGAACTTTGAATTTGTGGTCCATCGGGATGCCCCACTTTTTTTTTTTATGGGCTCCTTTTTTGAATTCTCTTTTTTTGTATTCTCACTCTTCTTTTTTTTTGAACAACCAATGTAAGATTTTGATATATAAATATTGTGATTGTCGAATGAATCGTTGGGAGTCTTATCTCTTAACAGCTTCTTCTGTTTGAGGAAAGCATTGTGATTAACCTCTAATTTGGTATGACTAGATGAATTAATTCTCTTGTATCAGGCTGCATCATCAAATTAATTGAAAGACTACCCTGCCCCAGGCTCAAGATTAAGGGTTCAGAAAAATAGAAAGAAACACCGACTTCAGGCTCAAAGGGGCTGATTACGGATTATCTCCTTATATCTCCACTGTTTGGGAAGACAAGCAATGCCTTACATCGTCAACTAGGTTTTTCACCATTGAAAAGCATATATCAGCAAAAATTAGTTATTTATATTCATCATCCTCGCTCCAAGTTTGTAAGTAATAAATCAATAGAAAAGAGTGAACATAAATGAATTAATTCAAAAACATGCATGTTTATTATATTGAAAGTACTTAACAAGAGACATAATGTTAAAAGCAAACAAATGCTTGACAAGAAAGAAATAAAAAGCCCAGCGATCATAGGGATGAGCTTCCTTGTATCATTGACTTCAACTGGATAAGAGAGAGTAGTAGCACCATCAACAACCAAGATGCAACAAATCACTCCATGTAGAGCAGAGCTGGGTCTATATCCTCGAAAGAAAATTTGTTATCTTCGATCAACCTTTGAACTTCACCCTTCAAAGTCAAACAATATTCAATACTGTGGCCAGGTGCCCCTTGATGAAAAGCACAAGACAATTCAGGTTTATACCACCATGGTAATTTTGCAGGTACCTTAGGTGGTATCCTAGTCTGAATCAGATTCCTCTCAAGCAAAATAGGAAGTAGGTCTGCATACAACATAGGAATCGGTTCAAACTTAGGCTCTCTCTTTGGAGTAGTATCAGTAGCAGGAGTTATAGCAGCAACATGTTGTTTGTTCTTCTTTGACTTCCCATGAGCCACCATACTCAACTCTTGTTCTTTCTTCATGTTAGAGCTAGACCCAAATTCTCTTGCATTTCTGGAAGAAGCAGTCTCTCTTGTCAAACGTCCTTCTCGGAGAGCTTCCTCAATGCGCACGCCTATGTCTACCATGTCGGCAAAATCACGAAGCGCACTGGAAACCATTTTGTCATAATAGAGTGCATCAAGAGTTTTCAAGAAAATTTTAGCCATCTCCTTTTCCTCAAGAGGTGGGCTAATCAGAGCTGCAACCCCTCTCCATCTATGGGCATATTCCTTGAAAGATTCCTTATTTTTCTGAGTCATGGCTCGAAGCTGATCTCTATCCGGTGCCAAATCAGCATTGTACTTGTACTGCTGCACAAACGCTTGACATAAATCAAAAAAGGACTTGATCTTCGAACCACCTAAGCTCATGTACCACTTGAGAGCTGCACAAGACAAACTGTCTTGGAAGTAGTGGATAAGCAATTCATCATCTTTTGTCAGAGCATACATCTTCCTAGTATACATCACAAGATGCATCTGAGGGCAAGAATTCCCCTTATACTTTTCAAACTCGGGCACTTTGAACTTCGGCGGAAACTTGACATTCGACACTAGACAGAGCTCATGCGCACTCTTTCCAAACAAGTTTTTTCCACGGAGAGTACGAATTTCACGTTGTATCTCATCAAATTGATTCTGAATTTCCTCATTGTGACCAAAAGATACCACGCTTTCAGCTGGATTAGCATGGTAAACAGGTTCTGTCTCGAGCTGCCTTACATTCATAGTGAGAGGTGCAACAGTCATCTCAGGAGACGGAATAGACACTACCATTTGAGGAACAAAAGTCATCCCAGGAGGCGGAACAAATGCCATCACCTGCGGAGCAGTAGTAACATAGAACTGAGCGTTGAAATCATTATGTTGAGAACTCTCGCCAAAATTGGCGGGCATACCCCATGGGTACGGTGTAGTTGCAGTGAGTGTTGGCATGATAGCATAGGACAACGGAGCTAAGATTGGGATGATTTCTGGGACAGAGACAATCAAACCCTGTGTTGGAGGAGGCGGAGGAGGGGGAGCCCTCGCCGCAGTCAAAGATTCAAACATAGCCGTCAATTGGTCTACATTAGCTTGAAGAGATGTGACTTGCTCTTGTAGTTGCAGGTTCTCTTGCTCAAGACCTTCCATTATTTTTTTGGAGTTTGCACAAGTGTTGTAGATGCGAGTTTACTTTAGACGAGAGCGCCAGACCACTAAGAGGAAGACACGAAGCTTAGACTCTTTGTAGAAGAAGACCATGAATGTACAATGATGCATGAGAAAGAGAGTTTTGTTTTGTTTTTGATTTTCAAAGGACTTTAGGATACAAATCATAAAGGACCTCCTTTTATGTTAATGATCAAAATAAATTTTCTTTTCTTTTCAAAGCAACCTTCATTTTTTTGAAGGTCCATGATGATTGTGAAGTTTATAAAGAAATTCCTCTAAGTCCTTGAAAAGGTTTTTTTATGAATGAATGGATGAATGAGATGTGATGATGCAACAAGCACAAACATAAGCAAACATGGTTGGTTGAGATGTCACAATGTTGGAGCCAAAGGTAAGAACCACCCACAAGGTATGAACTATTGGTTTATCTTCTTTTCGTAACACGGGCTCTATAAAGTTCCCAACGTCATCAACTTTCCTTCTTGAATACCAATGTCCATAACTGAACTCACGGCCAAATGAAATATCCAAGGGAAAGTCTCGATCGAGCGTGGTATCGCGGAACAACTAATCCAAGACTTACTCTCGGCTTAGCCATCGCACCACATCCTAAAGGCAAAGATGGGTTAAGGGTGACTAAAAGCTCCACAATATCCTTGGATCCATATCATAGCAACTTTCTACGCAACTAAACTCGCGTCGAAGAGAATACTACAACATGGCTCCTCCACTGTGCGTGATTATATCACATGCGAGTATGTGCAAAACTTAACTTTCGCCCATCCCACTATGATTATACCACAATCTATCTCATGGTGCACTCAAGCTCGGGTCCAGCTTGTCTCAACTCAAGAACCCCCCCACAATGTATATAAAGCATGTAAATAAATAAACACATATAAACACATAAGTTAGGGTCAACCCTCTTAAGGAGAGAATCCCCAGTGAAGTCGCCATTTTTCTGTTGCGGGATTTTTGAGACATACCCCACTACAGTTTTATTTTTCATTTCCAAAGGAGGGGAAAAATTGAAAACCTTTTTGGTTATAAATTTTTTTCAGATTTTCTTTCTTCTTCTCTCAGACTCCTTTCCTTCTCTCTGGCTCTCTCTCTGTTTTTTTTCTCATAACAAGTTAGGGTTCATGGAACCCCAAACCGCCTCCGCCGCTAGAAACCTTAGAACCCAACGTCCCTAACACAAACCCCCCCCAAAAACATCTTCTAATCGCGATTATGAACTCAGAAACATCAAACAAACAACAGAAACTCCGGATCGAGAGTTTCAGATCCGAACCCTAAAGAAGAATTTTTCGGTTTCTTTCAAATAAAGATGCATGTTTCAAGTATTTTTCAAATGAAGAAAAGAGAAAAAGTTACCGATCCCGCAATGAATCTTGAAGTAAGTGTCGTTCCCTCCTTCCTCTGTCCTTGCTTTCCTTGAATCCGACCTGCTCTTCTTTTGTTCCTTCTCTAACCCTTTTTGTATTTCGGTTTTGTGAAGGTGATTTGTTTTTTTTGCTTTCCTTTTAAACTGATGGAAGGCTCAAAGATTCAAGAGAAATGGGTTTGTGCTAATCTTTGGTTTAGACAGAGTTTGGATTCAAGGGTTAATTCGTTGAAGATTGATATTGGTGGCCGTGTTAGTTCATGGAAAGGAGGCTAGCGTTTTTTCTGGTTTTTGATTAGGTTCAGACTTGTATTTTTTGTGTTTGTAATTTCTAGGGTTTTTGGTTCTTGAGGTTCTGTTTCTTTTTTTTTTTTTGGCCGTTTTGTTCTATGATTTTCGCCCCCCCCCCCCCCCCTTGATTCTGTGAAAATGCTCTGTTAAGTAGAAAGATTTTTAGGGTTTAAGTTGTAAAAGAAGAAAGTTGCAGGAATGGCTTTGTTGGTTCAGTTGTGAGTTTTGAAAAAAATATGTGATTGGAGTGGGAAAGAGACAAAGTTGTCATTGTTGCTGTGCTGTGATATTTTTGTTTTTGTGTTAAGTTTGTGATTGTGTTTTTGCTGGGTTTTTCAACCTCCCCTGCTTCCTGTTCTAACTTTCCTTCTCTTGAGACTTGTTTTTTTTGGAATAATATAATAATAGGAGTAGTAATAATAATAATAATAAATAATAATAAAAGGGCTGTAATAATAATAAAAAAAGGTGATAATGATGATGATAATAGTGACCGAGAGAAAAAAAGAAATTAGAGAAAGGGAGTGACTAAAAAAGACTGTTTTTTTCTTTAATAATTATATATATATATATATATATATATATATATATATATATTTATTTAACAAATAAATAAACAAGGACTGAAAAACCAGATTAATAATAATAATAATTATAATAATGAAAATAGTTATAATGATAAGAGATAAAAAGATATGACCAAAAAAAGTAAAAAGAAGGAAAAGGTAAAACAATAATTATCTTTTTTTGGATTTTTTATGATTATATATATTTTTTTATGAATGAATAAGCAAAAATGGACTTTTAAATAAAAGAATAAATAAAAGTATAAATGAAAAGAAGCTCTATTGTTTTTCGAGATATTTTGATAATAATGATGATGATAATATTAACTAGATAAAAACAAATCTATTGTGACGATGACACAAATGCGACAGACAAAAAGTTAGACGACCAAAACGAGCGTAAAAAGGGATGAATGCGATGATATATAAATATAAAATATTTTTTTGTATTTTTATGCGAATAACAAAGAAATTGGATTTGAGGTCCAAAATTGGGGTACAACACTAACCCACTAAGAGTTTTATCAGACCAGCTTTTTTAATTAAATTGATTACCTCTTTCCAAGCTAAAGTTTCATCAGACAGCTCCCTTTCAAAACCAATTCTTCTGCCAAACACATACTTCCATTTAGAAGCACTATCAACAAAGTGAAAACACATTGTCAATAGGGACATCAGGCACATTTGGTGGGATGGATTTCCCACTAACTCTCTTTTTGACTGACAAGGTGCTTGGAGCATCCTGTTCAACATCTTCATCAATGTCAGCAGCAGCAATTTTCTTCCTCTTTAAGGTCTTCCTTTTGGAGAGGGATGAAGTGTTTAGAACATCTTCTTCCGCATCGTCATCAGAATCAGCAGTAGCTCTCTTTTGGTTCTTTCTTGTCTTCCTGTGAGAGATAATGAAGGTGTTTGGAGCATCTTCCTCGTCTTCATAGTCAGAGTCACTCAGACTCACATTCTTCCTCTTAGATGATTTAGCAGGGACTTCAACTTTGCTATATCCTCTGCTAGGACCATACACAGGCTTCTTTAAAACTTTAGTCGCTTCAGCTACAACTTTATTTTTCTGGAAAGACTAGGTTGCTTCAGTTGCAACTGCAATTTCTTTCCCTTTTCTTTCTCTGGGCCTTCTTCCTGTACTAGTTGGACCAGCCCTAGTAACATCAGTGGCTTTCACAATCACCACATCCTTTTCAACTGACGCATCATTGTTAGTGTCTTCAGAAATATCTCTAGAACCATGTTTTTCTGGCTCTTCATGTGACTCAGTATTGCTCACATTAGTCACAGCCTGAGTTGGTGCCAAGGGTGTTGCAACATCCGACACAACCTTCTCTTTAGGATCACTTTGGACTAGAGAGTTCAAAACATCTTCATCAGTTTTGATGTTCACATCTTCATCAGCAACCTCATTATTTGGCAAATCAGGAACAATTGCCGGTGACTCTTCAGATCTCGCAGTAGGCAGTAGGCAGTGTTGCGACATCAGAAGTGGCATTCGCACTCGCAGATCCTTGATGATCAGAATAAGGCTCTTGCATGGTGAAGTTGGGTGAGTGTTTGGATTTCGATTGCTTGGGTTGTGGTTTTTGTGTGGTTTTCTTTTTGGATTTTGGTGGTTGAGAGTGTTTGGAAGTTTTGGGTTTAAGCGCTGAGGCGAATGAAGGATGTATTATGGTAATGGGTACAACGGTGGTGATGATGTCGGAGGGTTGTGGTTCAGGAGCGGTGATGGGTGATGGTGAGTTGGTGTTTGGCGGTGAGTTTGAGTTGGAGGATTGAGACATTATTGAGGTTGTGAGGTTGGGAGAGCGAGAGAGTGATAGGTCAGAGTTGCAGAGAGAAAAACTAATAGGTTTGAAGGCAATGTGTGAGGAGGGAGTTGAGGAGTTGAAAATGTATGTGGGTTTATTTTGGAAAGAAATAATTTGAAACGATTTCAAATAAGAATAACCAACCATGATGAGTGGCGTGTGTGTATGGTGGTTACGCCCATGATTGCCTTGATCAGTGTACAGTAATTGATGGGAAAAAGTAACTGTTGCACACCACACTCCTCCTAGCAGTAATTGCTACAACTCCTCATAGAAATAGATTCCTAACTTGCCTTTTAAATTCTCAAACTGAACTGCATCAAGAGACTTAGTGAAGATATTTGCAATCTCTTCCTTTGTACCCACATGCTCCAGAGTCACAACTTTGTTTTCAACACGATCTCTAATAAAGTGATGATGAATGTCAATATGTTTGGTCTTGCTATGATGAACAGGATTCTTTGAAATATTTATAACACTCATGTTGTCATAGTAAAGTGTTAGAACATCTTGTTCAACATCATATTCTTTCAGTATCTGCTTCGTCCAAACAAGTTGAGAACAACTACTCCCTGCTTCAGTTGTAGATAGTGCCACACAATTCTGCTTTTTGCTAAACCAAGAGATTAAATTTTTGCCGAGAAAGAAACATCCTCCTGAAGTACTCTTCCTATCATCTGCACTCCCAGCCCAATCTACATCACAATAACCATATAAGGCAGAGTCTTCACAGTGAGAATACATCATCCCATAGTCACTAGGCCCATTCACGTATTTTAGAATTCTCTTCACTTGGTTCAAATGACTTACCTTAGGGTCTGTCTGATATCTTGCACAAACTCCAACAGCATAAGTGATGTCAGGTCTACTGGCAGTTAAGTACAATAGGCTTCCAATCATGCTTCTGTAAAGACTTTGATCAACACTTACTCCATTTTCATCCTTGGTGAGTTTTAGATGAGTAGGTGCTGGTGTTCTTTTGTGTGCAGCATTTTCCATACCAAACTTCTTGACTATGTTTCTTCTATACTTGCTTTGAAATATGAAGATGGTGTTCTCCATTTGTTTAATTTGAAGTCCAAGAAAATAAGTCAATTCCCCAACAAGACTCATCTCAAATTCTGACTGCATTTGCTTGACAAAGTGTTGGACCATCTTGTCCGACATCCCACCAAACACTATGTCATCTACATAGTTTTGAGCTATTATAAACTTTCCTTTGTCTTGTTTCACAAACAGTGTTTTGTCTGATCCTCCCTTTCTGTATCCTTGCTCTTCTAAGAATTGAGTCAATCTTTCATACCAAGCCCTAGGTGCTTGCTTCAAACCATATAGAGCTTTCTTCAATTAGTAGACGTGATTGGGGCGTTCAGGATCAACAAACCCTTTGGGTTGCTCAACATACACTTCTTTCTGTAGGTATCCATTTAGGAATGCACTTTTTACATCCATTTGATATAACTTGAACTTGAGAATGCATGCTACTCCTAATAGCAATCTGATAGATTCTAATCTCGCAACTTGAGCAAAAGTTTATTCAAAGTCAAGTCCTTCAATCTGACTATATCCTTGTGCTACAAGTCTTGCTTTATTTCTAGTAGCAGTACCAGTTTCATCTGACTTGTTTTTGTATATCCATTTTGTTCCAATGACATTCATATTTTCTGGTCTTAGAACTAAATCCCATACTTCACTCCTCTCAAACTGATTCAGCTCTTCCTGCATAGCCTCTATCCATGCTCCATCAGTTAGGGCTTCTTTGACATTCTTTGGCTCAAATAAGGATATAAAACATGAATTAGCAATCACATCATTCTTCCTTCTGGTAGTTATCCCTTGATCAAGACTTCCAATAATAAGATCTTTAGGATGGTTCTTCTGAACACGTACTGAAGAACCTTTGTCTTGAATTTGAGATTCAACTTCTTCTTCAAGAGTCTCTTCATTAGATTTTTCATTATTGGAATGTTCATGTGCTTCAACACCTTGTACCACATCTTCACTAACAACAGTACCTTGATCTAGTTCATCATTCTTCTTCAAAGGAGAGTCTTTTACAACTACATTTATGGATTCTGAAATTTCTGGCAGTCAGTAGTAAGATGCTTTAGCAATTGCTATAGCATCTACGCACAGAACAGATAACATAAAAACATTAAAGGACATAAACATAAATAACACAAGTGTTTGTTAACCCAGTTCGGCGCAAATAGCCCTAGTCTGGGGGATACCAAACCAGGAAGGAAATCCACTAAGTAAAACGAATTCAAAGTCAAAGTCCTCGTTTGCACTTCTCACTTCCTAACTACCCGTATAGACTTCTACCTAGGAACTCCTAGATATGAGAACCTCTGCTCACTCCCTCTCAGTTTGAAGACTTCCACGCAAACAACCTCTGGTTCACTGATCTTCGCACTGGCATTAAGTTCAATACATAAACACTTAAACGAGAACACTCTCAAACATAGAAATCAACTCCGTACCTAACGGCTTAGGAGAAATCTAACAATAAACAAAACACACAGCCTATGTCCTTATCATGTATCAACGTGATACAGGAAAGGCTCACAAGTTCACTACTTTAACATATAACCAACGCACGCTTTAGTGAATACAAAAACAACCGACTCCGTACTTCACATCTTAAGAGTGGTACACAAACAACTCCTTACTTAAAAGCTTAGGAGTGCACACGTTAAAGCACAAGGCTATAACCACAAAACTCTAAAAACCTAAATACACCTTTTTTGTGAATAATGGCTTCGCTACTGACTTTAGGTTTTACACATGTATATATAGAGTTTCCATGATGGGCTTGACTTGTTCCTAACGAATAGGAGTCTTCAAAAATATATGCAATAAGTCTTCAGCACCAAACAAATAATTTCTAAAATATATAAGATATATTTTATAATTAAATCTTCACACAAGAGATTACTTGTGACACAAGGCGCACGTGTTGTGCCAGCTCCGCCTTAAACAAATATAATTTCTAAAACAAGTCTTCTGAAAGATATCTTTTAGAAATAACAAACAAAAACAAAAACGCGCACGCACCTATAAGCTTCCGATCACAACATGCTCAGATGCTTCAGCATTTCCTAGAGCATGTGACAAAATGGGTTTTTGCAAAATTATAGCCAACATACAAAAACGCCAACAGATTCCATCACAACTTGAGGTTTTGAATTGAAGACTCTGTAACCTCTACTGTTTGTGGAGTACCCAAGAAAAATTCCTTCATCACTTTTAGGGTCAAGTTTTCTTCTTGGATCTCTATCAGCTAAAATGTAACACTTGCTTCCAAACACATGGAAATGTTTGACAATTGGCTTTCTATCTTTCCATAATTCATACAAAGTTGAGGAGGTACCTTTTCTAAGAGTTACTCTATTATGTATGTAACATGCAGTGTTCATAGCTTCAGCCCAGAAGTAAAAAGGAAGATTTTTAGCATGAAGCATGACTCTAGCTGACTCTTGGATAGTTCTGTTCTTCCTTTCAACCACACCATTCTGTTGTGGAGTAATAGGAGATGAGTATTCATGCTTGATTCCTTCACTGAATCAAAAGTCATTAAACTTGGAGTTCTCAAACTCTCTCCCATGGTCACTTCTGATTCTCACAACATTACTTTCCTTTTCCCTTTGAATTTGAATACATAGTTCTTTGAATACTTCAAAGGTGTCTGACTTTTATCTGATAAAGTTTACCCATGTGTATCTACAATAGTCATCAACAACCACAAAAGCATACCTCTTGCCTCCCAGACTTTCAACCTGCATGAGTCCCATGATGTCGATATGAAGTAGTTCAAGAACTTTGGAAGTTGTCTAGGGCTCCAACACTGGATGCGATACTCTGACTTGCTTGCCAATCACGCACTCACCACATACATTGCCTTCAATGATCTTCAAGTTAGGAAAACCTCTAATAGCTTCAGCTGACATTACTCTCTTCATCCCTTTAAAGTTGAGATGACCTAGTTTCTGATGCCGCACTTGTGCTTCATCTTCTGTGGTGAGGAGACAAGTGGTTGTATGATCCTCTTCTTGAGACTTCCGTAGGTAATAGTTATCTCCAGATCAGTATCCCTTTCATCAGCAGCTGTCCTTCTTCATTATTGACAAGACACTCAGATTTGGTAAAAATTACTTTCATCCCTTGATCACATAGTTGACTCATACTTAGCAGTGAGTCCTTCAACAAAAAGTACATTCAGAATATTTTCTCTCCTTCTCGATCGTCTCCTTCCCTTTCGCTGGTAAGCATCTATTTCTCCCTCTCGCCGTCGTTTTCGTTTCACTTCATCCCTCTCGCCGTCGTCACTTAGATAAACTTAGATGAGGGATTGTTTATCGATTTGGGGGTTAGGGTTTCTTTTGGATCTTTCTTTTGTTGTTGGCTGTAATTGTGGAAAGTGAATGCTTAGGATTGGGTTAGTTTGTACGAGAAAATTGAATGTTTGGATACCGGGTTAGAGGATCAACGATTGAATTTGAAACAATGTGATTTTTATCCGATATCCGTTTAAAATCCAAACAATTGATTCTCGTCATAGCATTGTACAATTGGAATATGAATATCTAAAGAATCAAGTACACTTTCATCTTCATCAACATTGATAGTAGTTGGATTTTTAGTAGTTCCATTTAGAAAATTATTATTATTTTGTGATTTAATGCATCTCCATGTCAATTATTGAATGAGTGTTTGCTTATAATTATATAAGATTCTGTGGTGAATTTATTGAATTATATCATGATGTTCACTTTCACCTTCTAAGTTAGAGAACTTGATTTGCTAGCTAGTGTTTTCTCAGTCACAACCATCCCAATGCACACCTATAGCAACTAGTTATTTTAAACAATTCTATTCTATTTTTCTTAATATATGAACTCATGTATTTTTATTCATAGGAGACTTGTCGAAAAAACAAAAAGATACGAAGCAAGCTAGTGGTTCCTCATACCAGTGGTTCCAAACCATTCTCAAGAAAAAGACATGAGATGGTAGTTATATTAATTAACCTTAAAAATTTTATCATTTATTCTAAGATACTATCAACCATAACATTTTTTATATTAGTTTTTGCAAACTGGAAAACAACCTAGTCGTGGAGAACTATATATTGAAACCCACAAGAAAAAGGATGGATCGGCTGTAAATGTTGCAGCAGAGGCTATAGTGGTAAGTTGTAATTATATTCTCGTGTATTTAACAACTTGGCTGCAAATTTCATTGGATATAGCATCCATGAAATGGTTGATGTGATTTGATTTTAAACTTCATCATTTTGTATACTTGTAGGAACAAATCGAAGTGGGATTGGCTCAAAGCACCACCGATGAATCTTAATTTTCTCCTATTGATGTTGTTGGTAAAGTGTTGGGGCCTGAGCATCATGGAAGAGTGCGGTGCCTGGGTATGGGAGCAATACCTCATAATACGTTTAGAAATACTAGACAACGACTTTCTGATTTAAGTACTTCTTCATCTGGTTATGCTTCATCATCTTCTAACTATTGGTAAGAGAAATACACACACTTGGAATCCCATGTTCAAAACATTAAGGAAGCATTTAAAGCTTACATCATTATGAAAGATGGAAGGATCCCTGAAGAAATTGCTAGTGTCTTTGGTTCATCAAATGTGAGTACTATTTTCTTGAATCTTATTTTGAATTGTATATTTACAATTATTTGGTCTCACCGGTTGTACGGTAGTTTATTATATAAATTAGCTTTTGTTTAAAAACCAATTATGTGCCTTTGGTTCTCAAGGCTGATGTTGAATTGTATACTTACAATTTTATGCTGTGCCTCGTCAACACATCTAGTACAATATCATACTTGGTGTCTTTGGTTTTCAAGGTTCATGTTTGTGGCTGCACATCAGGAATTGGAGCTATAAATACATCATATTCTTCTAAATCAGAGCTTGATACATTATATATTAAGCATGGCTTTATTTATATTGCTAGTTGTTTTGTCTATTTGTTCTAGGATATCAGGTTGCCTAGACTCTAGAGACATGTTTTTTTTTTCTTTTCTAACATGGCTTTATTTTAGATTCACCATGTTGTTGTTTTGCTGTTTTCAAACCATATGTTTTTGGTCTTTATTGCTGTTTTTTCTGTTGTTGTTGTTGTCAGACCAAATGACCCAATAGTTGCCTGAGTGTTTTGGTTTTATCTTGCTCTGTTTTTTGTTTAGGTTTTAATGTTTGTGTTGACTGTTTTTGCTATAGTTCTAGCTAGTGCAGTGTGCATACTCTCTAATATAATTTGCAAATCAAAAACTATCTTTGTATTTGTAAGCTTGATATTAATTGTTATTTAGAATATTTTAACTATTGATTTTTCTTTTGTTATTTTTCCAGACAACTACTGCCGGAATTGAACCTTATTTGCATACGGATGTGAGGGGATCCTCTGGTGCTGGCAACAAATCATGTTTTGTCTTCAATCGTATATATTTTATTTTGAGTATATTTAAAATTTCTTAGAGTTGAATACATTTGAAGTAGAAGTATTAATTTGCTTATGTTATGAATTTTTGAGTTGTATTACATTTAAAGTACAATTACATGTATTATGAATTTTTGAGTTATATTACATTTAAAGTACAACTATATTATTTTAACTATTTTTATTAGAAGCTCTTGAGCACTTGGAACATGTTATTACAGTTGTTATCAATTAGAAAATGCAAAAAAATATTAGAAATGTAAAATTATAATTGATCCAATCTAAATAATTTGGAACATCAAAAGAAAAATATAGCGGAGGTTAAAAACCCCCACTAATTTTTTTTAATCAAATTAATCCGATATATTTAGAGGGGGTTAATAAACCCCGCAAACTTACCATGGATATAGCGGAGGTTTCAAATCTCGGCAATATAACCTCCGCAATAATACCAGTGTTTGCTAAAAACCCCCACAAATAAATTGCGGCACCCCTGGTTGTTGGGTTTTCAAAAAACGCCGCAAACTAAGTTGCAGGGGTTTAAAACCCCCGCAAATTGTAAAAATAACCCCCGCAAATTGCCGTGTTTTTTGTAGTGATATTTGCCCTTATGAAGTAAAATAGTACTAACGTCACTATCCTTGATGATAAGGATGTAGTACTATGATTTACCAATCAATCACAGCCTTTAATTCAAATGATTTTCAATCATTGAATCACTACCAATTAACACTGACATTTTTGGCTTGTCATTCAGAGCCTATGTACCAGACATAGCTTATGAGTCTTCAGCTTCTGAAACTATCCAGCTTCTCAACATGTTGCTTCTGATTAGTGTAGCTTCTGAGATGCCTTGCTTCTTACTTGTAGCAGCTTCTCACTTATGTTGCTTCTGATATTGTTGCTTCTAATATCGTTGATAATGCTTGTTTCAGAGCTTCTTTATCATAAGAGTATTCATTCAAATTTCATTTAATCTGCACACTTAGAATAAATATTAAAATACCCGATTGTTCATTAATACATTGTTATCATCAAAACTCAAAGGCTTAAATTTGAACAACCTTTGTTCCAACATGCATTGATACAAAATACCTTTAAAAACAGTTTTTCAAAGTTTAAAAATATTTTTTCGCTGTCAAGTCATTTATAATGTTGCCAAAATATGTTCTACACTATTTTCATGAGTTTTGACAATTATTAAAACTGAAATTCCTGGCACGTAATCCACAGTGTGCGATATGATGTGCTAAGCACTTTGTCAGATGTAACACGCAACAACACAAAGTAAATAAAACAAAACAAATAAAGGAGACACAATATTTGTTAACCCAGTTCAGCGCACAACGGCAACCTAATCTGGGGGATACCATTCCAGGAAGGAATATCACTATAATAGCCCTAGTTCTAAATTCTCAGCAAACGCCCCGTTTACAACTTATCACCTAGGCACTACCATTGACTCTTCAACCTAGGAACTCCTAGAACTGAGATCCCATCTCTCTCCCTTACAACCTTACAGACAGCAAGGATTTCAGTTACACAATAACAAATACTTTTCTTGGAGACACACTCTTAAAAACTACACACTCGTACCTAACAGCTTAGATTGTTATAACCACAACTAGTCCTAACTCCGTATTTCACAGCTTAGGAGAGGATCACAAACAATACAACACGAAGAGACCCAGTCCTAAACTTGTATCAATGAGACACAAGAAAGGCTCACAAATAAACACACGCATAACCTAGAATACTAGACTCTAGCACAAAAACGGCATGAACAAGTCTCTTACAGAATTAGGTTTAGCACATCCTTTATATAGACCAGTACGTTCTTGAGTAACAAGCAACATGGGCTTCACATATTTGATTCAACCTAATTTCTTCATAAAATATATTCTCTGCAGAAATATGCTTCAGGAGATTCTTGATAAAAATATATTCGATAATGATCTGAAGCAATAAATGCGCCATGCATGATGCATGAGAGAGAAATAGATATTCCTTAAATAATAACGCGCGTGCACACACTAACCAGTCAGATGATACAATGTTGTGACACTGTATCGCACATCCTGTCACAATGGTTTATCAACTAAAAATGCTGCCAATACCAAAGACTCAACAAACTCCCCCTTTGGGAAATTTTTGGCTAAAACAAATTATGACCATCCAGAGGTCACTTAAACAAATACTCCAGCTTAAAAGCAAATACTTCAACAAAAGTTCATAAGCACATATGCGTAAGGATTAGTAGTAGCTATTCTTCAAGATCAGTAGAAATAGATAAGGCAGGTCTTCTATCTTCTAAGATTATCAGAGAAACATGCATCAGCGGAACATAAAATAACTACTTCACCTTAAATCATCAAAGGCATAAACACAGATAGGATGTAGAATAGAATGCTTCAACATTTTATCAACACATCTCTCCCTGCACATATGCATAGGGTGTTGGAACATCATATCCAACATCTCCCCCTGCAGAACATAAATCAGCTCCCCCTAAACACATGCATATATCAAAGAGCACACACAACTACATACTCCATCCAAACTACACTACTATCATACCACAATCAGAGCAGTGCAGATAAAACAATCATCAGGATATATGGATCATAATCAGAGCATACTAAATTGTATCAGAACATACCAAATTTTACTCCCCCTTTTTGCCACAAATTTGACAAATTAGAAGATCACAGAGTTAAGAAGCACAGGAGTTGAGGACAAACCAGTAGAAATAACATAGGCTCAGTCACAGAAACACCTTCTCAAGCTCTTTCTTAGTCACTGAAACACCTTCTCAGTCATAGAAACACCTTCTATATGCCCATAAACAACAAAACATAACAGAAACACAGGGAACAGGCACAAAACAGGGCAGTACACCATTACGTCATTTAAAAGGAAGTGCTGGATTCAGTCACTTCCAGATCCTCTGTATCACCACCAGCTTCCACACTTCATTGTTAGTGACTTCCTTTCTTCCAATAAACCTGATGATAATTGCTTGAGAGAACTCCACACATTTATTGCTAACATAAAACTTCTAATATTCTTTGCTAAGTGGATTGTCACAATACTCAGCAATATAAACAATAAATTCTTTGACCAATTTGGCATAGCAATTTCTCAAGCCACTAGTAGTTTTCATCAGGTCAGCTTTTTCTATTAAATCAATTACCTCTTTATAGGCTAATGTTTCATCAAACAGCTCTTTTTCCAGACTAAGTCTCCTTGCATACCCATACTTCCACTTTGCAGCATTGTCAATGAAGTGGAATGACACATTATCTATTGGTACATGAGGGACATTCAATGAAATAAATCTCCCACCAACTCTTCGTTTAGAAGTCATGATGCTTGGAGCATCCTCTTCAACATCTTCATCAGTTACAGCAGCAACAGAAATATTTGGAAAAGATTTGAAATAAAAATAACCAACCATTGATAGTGGCGTGTTTATATGGTGGTTAAGGCCATGATTGCCTTGATCAACGCACAACAATTGATGGGGAGAAACAAAAGTAACTATTGCACACCACACGCCTCTTAACTTATAATTGCTACAATTCTTCATAGAGGCAAATTCCTAACTTGCCCCTTAACTTCTCAAACTGTGCAGCATCAAGTGCCTTAGTGAAAATATCTTCAATTTGCTCCTTTGTACCCACATGCTCCAAAGTTACAATTTTGTTTTCCACAAGATCTCTAATAAAGTGATGACGAATGTCAATATGTTTGGTCTTGCTATGCTGAACAAGATTTTTTGAAATATTTATGGCGCTCATGTTGTCACAGTACAGTGTTAGAACATCTTGTTCAACATCATATTCTTTCAACATTTGCTTTATCCAAACAAGTTGTGAGCAGCTACTCCCAACAACTATATACTCTGCTTCAGCTGTGGATAATGCCACCCAGTTTTGCTTTTTGCAGAACCAGGATATTAAGTTGTTCCCTAGAAAGAAATATCCTCTTGAGGTACTCTTCCTATCATTTGCACTCCCAGCCCAATCAGCATCACAGTATCCATACAAGGCAGAGTCTTCACAGTAGAATACATAATGCCATAGTCACTAGTCCCATTTACATACTCCACGATTCTCTTTACTTGAGTCAAATGACTTACTTTAGGATCTGCCTGATATCTAGCACATACTCCAACAGCAAAAGTGATGTCAGGTCTGCTAGTAGTCAAGTACAGCAGGCTACCAATCATACTTCTATAGAGACTTTGATCAACACTTACTCCCTTTTCATCCTTGGTGAGTTTTAGATGAGTAGGTGCTGGTGTTCTCCATTTGTTTAATCTGAAGTCCAAGAAAATAAGTCAATTCTCCAACAAGACTTATTTCAAATTCTGACTGCATTTTCTTGACGAAGTGTTGGAACATCGTATCCGACATTCCACCAAACACAATGTCATCTACATAGATTTGAGCTATTATAACTTTACCCTTGTCTTGTTTTACAAACAGAGTCTTGTCTGATCCTCCCTTCCTGTATCCTTGATCTTCTAAGAATTGAGTCAACCTTTCATACCAAGCCATAGGTGCTTGCTTTAACCCATATAAAGCTTTCTTCAATTTGTAAACATGGTTAGGATGTTCTGGATCAACAAATCCTTTAGGTTGCTCAACATACACTTCTTCCTGTAGGTATCCATGTAGGAATGCACTTTTTACATCCATTTGATATAATTTGAACTTGAGGATGCATGCTACTCCTAACAACAGTCTGATAGATTCTAATCTGGCAACAGGAGCAAAAGTTTCTTCAAAGTCAAGCCCTTCAATCTGAGTATATCCTTGGGCCACAAGTCTTGCTTTATTTCTATTAATGGTACCAGTTTCTTCTGACTTGTTTTTGTACACCCATTTTGTTCCAATGACATTCATATTTGCTGGTCTTGGAACTAAATCCCATATTTCACTCCTCTCAAATTGATTCAGTTATTCCTGCATAGCCTCTATCTAGGCTCCATCAGTTAAGGCTTCTTTAACATTCTTTGGCTCAAATAGAGATAAAAAACATGAGTTAGCAATCACATCATTCTTCCTTCTGGTGGTTATGCCTTGATCAAGATTTCCAATAATTAGATCTTTGGGATGATTTTTCTGGACACGTACTGAAGGACATTTGCCTTGAACTTGAGGTTCAGTGTTTGTATCAGCTTCTTCTTCAAGGGTCTCATCACTTTAAGGGTCAAGCTTTCTTCTTGGTTCTCTATCAGCTAGAATATAACACTTACTTCCAAAAACATGAAAATGTTTGACAGTTGGCTTTCTATCTTTCCATAGTTCATATAGAGTTGAGAAAGTACCTTTTCTCAGAGTCACTCTGTTGTGTATGTAACATGCAGTGTTCATGGCTTCAGCCCAAAAGTGATAAGGAATGTTTTTAGCATAAAGCATGACTCTAGGTGACTTTTGAATTGTTCTGTTTTTCCTTTCAACTACACCATTCTGTTGTGGAGTGATAGGAGATGAATATTCATGCTTGATTCCCTCACTAGAACAAAAATCATCAAACTTAGAGTTCTCAAACTCTCTTCCATGGTCACTCCTGAATCTAACAACATTGCTTCTTTTTTCCCTTTGAATTTGAATACATAATTCTTTGAAGACATCAAAGGTATCTGACTTTTCTCTAATAAAGTTCTCCCAAGTGTATCTGGAGTAGTCATCAACAACCACAAACGCATACCTCTTGCCTCCCAGACTTTCAACCTGCATGGGTCCCATGAGATCCATATGAAGTAATTCAAGAACCTTGGAAGTTATCTGGTGCTCCAACACTGGTTGCGATATTCTGATTTGCTTGCCAATCTAGCATTCACTACATACATTGCCTTCAATGATCTTCAGTTTGGGCAACCCTCTAATAGCTTCAGCTGACATTGCTCTCTTCATCCCTTTAAGATTAAGATGACCTAGCTTTTGGTGCCACAGTTGTACTTCATCTTCTATGGTGATAAGACAAGTTGTTGTATGAGCTTCTTCTTGAGACATCCATAGATAACAATTGTCTTTAGATCTGGTTCCTTTCATCAACAGTTGTCCTTCCTCATTATTGACAAGGCACTCAGACTTGGTAAAATTAACTTTCAATCCTTGATCACACAGTTGGCTTTTATAGCGTTTTTTTTGCCTTTTATAGCGCTTTAAAGTGCTATTGACGCAGCCGCTATAATAGATACGAAGCCTATTATAGCTTTTTTGAAAGCGCTATTGTAACAAACAAACGCTATAGTAGTACTGTTTTTAAGCCCAGAAACGCATACATTTATAGCGTTTTCATGAAAAGCGCTATTATAGACATAGCCTATAATAGCACCCGCGCAAAAGCGCTAATAAAGATAGACATTTATAGCACTTTTTTAGCGCTTTTTATATCGCCCGTGCAAAAGCGCTAATAAAGATGGACATTTATAGCGCTTTTTTAGAGCTTTTAATAGCGCCCACGCAAAAGCACTATTATTGACATTTATTAAAAACCTACATTTATAGCGCTTTGTTAGTCCTTTGTATAGCGATTATTGAAAAACGCTATTATAAATATGTGTTTTTTTTTTTAGTACAGCTTGAAGCTTTTTTGATTTTGAAAAAAACTAAATATATATATTTTTTTAATACAACCTGAAGCTTTTTTTTTTACCAATTGGTACCTATAGCTTACTTTGAAATTTCAATAATATAATAATATTAAAAACTATCAAATAATATCATGTACTTGATAGATAATAAAAAATACTCATCCAATATACAAATATATTGATCTCAAGAAGCTAAGCACATAACTCTCACCACCAAAACAAACATATACACTAATGCAGAAATGACATTTTACATCGGGTAAAATCGACTTTTTACATCGGTTGGCATACCGATGTGAATGGACGGGTAATAGTAAGTCAGGTACATTTCACATCGGGTGACCACCCGATGTAAAAACGGTACATTTCACATCGGGTTTAAGTGTTGGCCGATAGGAAAAGGGTTGGTGTGGAAGATATCATGTTTGTTTTCACCTCTGTTCAATTAATTTTCAGCATTTTTTTTCCTGCTTTTTCATATCCATATATTCATGATTGTAGTAATATTAATGAAGTTACATATCATTGGCATAATACTAATCCATTGTATAAGCATATACGCCAAAGTAGCATAATAAGCGGGAACATAGTACAAAATAGGCGAAAATATCAAATAGCCAAAGTTGCAAAGTTACAAAAAAAAAGTACTCAACAACATGTACTGTAGGCTCTTGAGATTCTTGTTGCTCTTGAGATTCAATGTGCACCATTAAATTTGAGGGCAAATCTTTTTTGGATCATGTGCCTATAGAACAAAATGAAGCATGAAAAATGAAGCATGAAACAAAATGAAGCATGAAACAAAAGAAGGACCACACAAAGGCAATATCCATCAGACAAATCAAAGGGCCCGTAAGCAAAAGATGGAAGCTGACACAAAAGGTTGTGTCTTTAATCTTGCCTATGTAAATAAAATTGCAACTGATTAAGGAAGTATTCGGAAGAGTTTATTTTGGCTTATTTTATAACATAGCACTTTGTAAATGTTTAGAAGAACTTGTAAAATAGTTTATGATACGCCTTAAACCGTTTTCAGCTTAAATTGATAAGCTTCTAATAATAGCCTATAGAATCAACTTATATGAAGTTTTCTCTCATCCCCTAATTCTTTGTAGAAACAGCTTATACATAAGCACTGGTATGATTTGTGCATAGTGAATTAAGCACTGGTATGATCAGTGCCTAGCTTGAAGGAAATTTTGTCTAGATTCCGAAAAACCAAGATTCACTTAATTCAGAGGTACAGAGAGAAAGTTATTACCTTCTGAGTGACCATATATCCATTTACGAATTTTGCATAATCTTCTCCAATACTTCAAACACTCAAGTCGATAAATTTTTGTATAAACTCATATGCAAACTCTCAATCATACAAAAGGAACAAAAGTCGGAACCTAATTGAAAAGGGTAAATACTTAGGGTGGGGAAAGGGGTAGAAAGAAAAGGATCCTTTACCTTGTTTCTAGGATGATGAAATTGAAAGGTTTTGAAGCAAAAGTAGGTAGTGATAGGATACCATTTGCAAAATATCTCTTTCATCGAGTATTTACTAATTTCAACCTGTCTTGGGGACAAGGCTGTTCTACTTGGGGCAGGTAGTGACAGGATACAGCCTTTCGGCCTAAGCCCAACATCTGGACTGCACTCGGAAGTTAGATAGAAAGTCGGTTATTAGTTAGTTATGTTGTAAGGGGTCATGTCACGTGAAATAGAGGAATATAAAGAGATAGTGTGGGATTGTTATCATAACTTTTGGCAATCTGTTTTACAATTTCTGCTTGGCACAAGTTATTCATCCTTAGAGGAAATTCTTATAATCATTTGAGTTATACACTCTTTTTATACTACTTTGTTCTTGGGTGTCTATCATTTAGAGACCACAAACTATTTTCATAGACTTTAAGAAATAAAAAGGAAACACAGTGATACTTGAGAGATTAAATTTAGATTTTTACTCTAATGTTTACTTTGTCTTTAAACTAATTTACTTTTATGACTTTTGCACATTTGAGGTATGCAAGGAAGAATAATACTTATATTATCTGGTTTGAGATTTCATGAATAACATGTGCACATTTGCCGGAAACTTATTTTTAATTTTTCTACAATACTAAGAAGTAAGAACAAATAAAACACATTCATCTATCTAATACCATGAATTCACAACCATTACTTTCAATACCACAAAATCAAAACACTTCAAGACCAAAATATAAAGGTTTGCAAATTGAAAACTAATAACAAATAAAAAACCCAACAATAGAGTTAAGAAAGAAATAAAAAAGTTACCGGCAAAAGAGAAAAAGTTGAAGACTCGTCGAACGAAGGCGATAAAAAAGACCGAAGGCGAACCAGCAATCACGAACAAAACAGAAATCGTCGAACAGGGGCGGCAACACAACACCAACACGAACCAGCAATTGAACACGAACGAACCAACACCACAAACACGTTGAGAACGAAACTGATTCCGCAAACACGAACAGAACGAAACTGATTCCGGAAACACGAACAGAAACCGATTCCGCAAACACCAACACGAACAGAACAGAACACGAAACTGATTCCGCAAACACGTTGAAGAACCAAACGAACAGAACCCAAAGCGAACAGAACAGAACCCAAAGTGAACAGAACAGAACCCAACGCGAAACTGGTTTTGAAGCACCTAACGAATGCGAACGAACTGGATCTGGTTTTGCTGCGTTGTGGTTTTGATTTCACGAACACGAACAGAAATTGAAGCAAACTGCGATGTGGAATTGAAGCAAACAGATGCTGCGTAGTGGAACATGAATTGATTTCACGAATGCGTTGTGGGTTTTTCACATTTTGGATTGATTTTTTCTCTGCTTTGTGACTGAATGAAATGAAATTAGGGATTGTGTTTTGTTTTGTTTTGTGAGTGAAGGACCTTTCCTTACGGTGGTAAAATTGATTGAAGGGAAAGAGTTATAAAATAAAAAGAACATAATTACAGGAATGCCACCGCGTGCCTTTTCCTTTCGGGTATAAATTTACCTTATGTAAAATGTGTTGTAAATTAACATTTCCTTTCAGGTGAAATATGCACTGATGTGATAACTACAACAAAAACCTTTTACATCCGGTATTAGAGCACAGATGTAAAATGGTATATGCGAATGTCATATTTTTAGTAGTGATATGCTAATGAGTCAACCTGAACAATAAGATTAAAATTACCCTAACCATTACTCTTCTGTTTTCCATACCAAGCCAGCACCCGTACCTCTCATGTTTTCAAGAAGTCTCTGAAAAATTAAAAGTATGTACTCAATTTTAATATTTTATTAAATAAGATCGTGAACAAAACAACTAACTATGAGAAATATGAGGATATAACACATAGACAAACAAACAAGTGCAAAATTGAAGATCAATAATATTGTTGTATGTATAACTTTTTTTTTTGAAACAGCATAATTTTTTTTCTTTTACAGAGAAACAACATAATTTTATTAGATTACTCAAGAGTAAACATACACTGAGCAAATAGGCAAAGCTAAGAACCGTAAAACAAAAAGTACTTCCACCAATGAACATCCTGAACCAAAACCAGCCAAACACCCATCTCAACAAACAACAACTACTCCTCCCCTAAAAATTAATAAGACTATAAAGCCTATATCACAAAAACTGACCAGCAGAGAAACATTTGCATAAGTCAATTCTATGTAACTAAGATATTAAAAATCCCAAGGAATGCATAAAACATGAACAAAGTCAACCTACTGTGAAGAGTAAATTCTATGTAATTAGCAAAACATTATCATACTTAACTAGCTGAATTAATAATATGTCAACAATCACACACACCTGAAAACAACCGCAGTAGGAAGAACATTTGTGACCAAATAATCTGCCATTACCAATTTATCACTAGCATATAATCTCTGAATCATGTAAGAATTCAAGCAATAAAAGTGCTAAAAAACCAATTTTCTTGTGTAGTTTGAACTACTCTTAAGGTTGCTTTGTAATTGTAAAATAATAAGAAAAGCCATGCAGGAAGAGAAGTAGGGCTTCTTGAAAAGATGACAGGAAATACATTAAAAATTGTAAAAGAAAAAGAACATTTTTCATTATAAAGCTTTAAAGGCATCCTTAGGCCCCTTATCCTATTTAGTTAAATCAGTCCTGACAGTGGTTTCTATCATAGCTGGTCAGCAAGCTTGCAAAATCATAGTTCATATGTTTAAAACCCACCTGAATTTTAAAACATATATAAAGTTCTACCAAATGCGTCATGAAAAATAACCATATTAAAATTTGCATTATTAACAATAACACTTTTCTCTAAGAACCAGATCTATTTAAATACAATTTAAATTCAAATGCTCATAACCAGATATATCAAGATATTGACACTAGAATAAAATTAGAACTACATCAACAAATTACCGTGATGATGTTGGGTCCCAAACTTTTGGAGAAGCTAATGAAACTCTCCACCATGATTTCTTGTTCTTCTCCGTAGTTGTTATTGATTCACTATGCTCCTCTAGCACATTGCTATCAGTAGTTGTTGGAAGGAGAGTCTTTGCACCAAGAAGGGAAAAAACAGGATATGAAAACCCTTTAATTTGTTCAATCATTGCCCCCACTCCTTTCAACTCCCCAAATCTTAAGATTGTGCCATCCACTGGACTGACCTGCAGAAAATAAATATGGTCAAGCATGTAATGTATCAACTATCAACTAAAAAGTGTACAAATGAAGATGTTTGAGATTGTCAAATAGATGTTACCTGTTACCAGACATTGTGGATCAGCATTTATAGGCCTGGAACCTTCTTTCAAAGCTCGAACAAAAAATTCCTTGTATCAGCCTTCAGCCATTACCAGTTTATCACTAGCATATAATTTGTGACCATTATAAAAAATACTTGCAAATATTAAAGGGGACCTCAATTCTTCAAAAGTATTAGGCGCTCAAGTTAAAGCTTGTTTAGAGAAATACTCCATGAAGCATGATATAAGAAAAATATGCACCCTACATTTCAAATTAAAAGTTTCACACCTTAATAACCCTTTCAAATGCACCAGCTAGTTTGTGGCTCTGTGCTGTGACAACAGAAAAATGCATTATAAATAATAGTAAAAATTGATTAGCTAATCCATTTCATTTATGAGTATCAACTCAACTCATGACCTTGGTTTTATCAAAAGCAATCACCAATTGAAAAAATAATGGAATCATGAATGAACTTTCTTTTCCAAAATTACCAAACAAAAATAATAGAACATTTTCTGTACACACAAAATAAAAATAAAAACCTAAATCGATGAAGACAAAGAAGATGATATAAAATTGAAAACATCATGTTCTATGCATTCACAACCTCAAATTAAAAAAACAAATGATCCTAGGATCTGCAAATGGTTGCAACTTACAAATATACTAAAAGGCTATTTCAATATCTATCATGTCATGGAAATCTAGTAGTATCTATAGTTACATTATTTAATTAGTCAAAGAAAAATTACCTAAGATATGGATTTGCATCTGAACTTTGGCAACGATTTCCATTTTCCAGAGATGAATCTTCTACTTTGACATTTCCATTTTTTTTTGTAGGTTAGCATTACCTTGTCTTGCATTTATACTTATCTGGAAAAAAAAACTTCACTATTTGATGCTAGCTTCAAACAACAGTGAAAGGTTAGACGGTGAATGCTTGGCTAAACATAAATAAGCTAAAATGTGCAATGGCGTCAGCTACCCTGGTGTTGTGGGGATTTTGGGATTTCCACCACTACATTGACCTTTCATTTCCAAAGAGGGGAAAGTGTCAAAAACCGTTTAAAAAGAGAGATTCTAAGCTCGGGGGTTAGTTACGCCAGGGGAAGGTATTAGCATCCTAAACGTCCATGGTACTCCATGGTAACCTCTAATTTATTACTTTTTTATTGCTTTTAATGGGCTTACGAAAATGAGGGAAAAGTTGTAAGAAATGGAGGGAAAAGTTGTAAGAAATGGAGGGAGAAGATGTACAGAGAGAATTGTGTGTGTAAGTGGAGATTGGATTGAGAAAAGAAAGTTACGACATAAAAAGAAAATTTAGTTTGAACCTAAACTAATCGTGCGACTAATTTGGCTTTGGACTAAAGAATTTTTATTAGAGAGAGAAGAAGTTGTTTATTTGTTTTCTATTTTTTTCTAAAGAAATTACTAACGCGCCTCTTCGGAAATGAAAATTTGTTTTTTCTTGGTTTTTTAGCGTTGTGTGTGATGTGTCAAAAGCGATAAAGTCCTACGCTATTACAACCATATCGAATAATTATTACAACCATATCGAATCCAATGAAAAAAATAATAAAAGGCAATAAAAATGCAAGCGGAGAAATAAACATGAGTATGAAATGCACTTACGAAGAAAAGAAAACAAAATGTCAAATATTGATGTTAAGTGTGTGTATGAAAATGCAATGTGAAACATAATGTGAATGTGACAAAGAGTGAAAAAATGCAAAGAGAACAAAGTCATATAAAATATCATCGCACATTTATTAACTACGAGGAAAAAAAAGAAACAACTAACAAGCATGACAAAAATGAATTTAGGCCAAAAAAATGGTCCTTAAATGTTAATGATAATGTTAGAGCTCAATGATTTTATAAAGTAAAATATTGTCTCTAACATGCATTTTTAAATGATGCATTGTCCTAATCTAAATGCAAATGCATGTATGCATGTCAAAAAGAGTGTAGTTGTAAAAATGTATTTGTGAAATTGTAGTGTGATGTAAAAAAGTGTTGAATGTCATGTAATATGCAAAATGTAATGTAATGTAAATGTAATGTAATATGATGTAAATGCGGACATGAAGCATGTATCATGAAAAGAGCAAATAAAAAGATAATCAAACATATGCAAGAACAAAACAATGAGAACTTAGTAATAAGCTAAAATATTAGTGTAAGAGTTTAAGCTCAATAAGCTTAAAATAAGCTATTGTCCCAAACAAACACTTATTGAATAAGCTAGTACTAACACATAAGCAAAATAAACAACTAACAAAAAAACAATTAAAATATAATCTCAAAATAAATCCCTAAAATATTAGTGCAAACTCTGGACTCAAAAAGCTTAAATAAGCTATTGTCCCAAATAATCACTTATTCAATTAAGCTAAAAAAATAAAGATGATAAAAAAATTCATGCAAATGAATTAAGTAGGTAAAGGGGTTGCAAACCTGAAATGGGAGGTGCAGAAAATAAACAGATCAGAAAAATGAAGTAAGCCCAAAGCCCATGAAGGAATCCAGCCGGGAGGTGCAAACAGCAGTACACGCGCACCAAACAACAAGCAGGTCCAAGCAATCAGTAAGGCCCAGCCCAAAAACCATAACAAACGAACCGAACCAAATAGATAAACCCGACCCGAACCGGATCCGGTTCACATATCACAAACCGGTGGGGGGCGCGTAAAGCAAAAAGGGGGGTGCGCGAGTAAATCGAACGGCCAGTAAAACAACGACACGTGGCAGAGGGAGTGTGAGTCTTCTTCAACCTCTGAACTGAACTAGTTCGCTGGAAAACTTCTTCCTCGCCGGCGGCCATGGTGATTTTGCAAAACCTTCGTTTCAGAACCAAATCTCGCGATTCAAAAGTCAGTTCCACTCGAAATTTCGCCCTGAATCCGAATCCATGCTTAGTTTTGGCATTGGAGGCCTGAAAATGGCGAAATCGTGCGCGCGACCGAACGGAAGTAAAAATTCAATCTCGCGATTCCGGTCCTGTTGAACGAAATTGGTGAATGGAAAGGTTCAAGGGGTTAAGGCGAGTCCAATGGAACAAAAATTGATTGATATAAAGCCTTCGAACGCCCGATCTAAACAACTCCAACAAGTCCGGCGGCGGCGGCTTCGTTTGGTGGGTTTCCGGTGCGTTTTTGGACAATCTAAGGTTGGATTTGTGTTCAGGAGGGTCTAAAACCTTAGAAAAGAGTATTTGATTGTGGATTTTGTGAAGTTTTAGAGTAGTTGAATTTTCCGGCGAAGGGTGGTGACGGATTCGGTGTTTTCCGGCCGTTTGTGGGTCGTTTTTGATGAAATTAACGATGGATCTGTGATGTAGAGATCATGAGGAAGCTAACAGTATTTTTAGATTTCGATTTGGAGGAGTTTTGAAAAATGGGTTGTGGTGGTTGAATTTTTCGGCGACCGGAAGTAGATTCCGGCGCCGGAATCTGATTTTCTGATCAGCCTTGATTATTCTCTGATTTTTTTAGTGTTGGGAATTGTGATGGAATTGATTGTTAATGAATAAGTGATGTGAGGTTTGTATTTATAGAAGAAAATTAGGGTAAATGGTATTTTTGTAATAATGATAAAATGGTAGGATAAAATAGTAATGAGATGAAAATGATGTGATTTTTGATTTATTTTGAAAATGAAAAAAGGTTTATGATGAGAATGAGATGAGGTGGAGAGATATGATTGGTCTAGGAGGAATATGGTGGTTATGAGTTGTAAAAAACTATTTTTGATTTAAATTTAAAATGAAAAAGGATAAAAAGAGATAAGGTATATTCTTTTTACTATTTTTCGTAAACTTTGAGATAAAAAGGTGAATATGAAATGTAATAAAATGTAATAACTTTTTTTTGATATTTTGAAATATATGATAATAAAATATAAAATGCGCGTAAAATAAGAAAAAAACTATTTTTGATATTTTTGGACTTTTAAGCTAAATTGTGAACTATTTAAAATAAAGTGAAATAAAACGAGATATTTAGAAATAAAAGAAAATTTAAGAAAAATGATAAAAATATAAAAAAAAAGAAAGAAAAATGCATGAAAAAGAAATAAAATATTTTTTGTCCATTTTTATGCAAGAAAATGCAAAATTGGATTTGTAGGTCCAAAATTGGGGTACTACACCTGGGCCTGTGAATGTAAATCAACGACCAAAAAGTAGACAGTTAAAAGTAATTATACAATAAAAGACACAAGATTTTGGAATTCTGATACCATACATATTCAGTGAAGTCTAGCCAATTTTGAAGTCCTTTCTTGTATTGCTCACCTAATTTAACTTGTAAGTTAATTCAAAAGTGCTTAAGGATGTTAATTGGCATCATGAACTATGAACACATGCAAGAAGGCTAAGCAAATTTCACCATACAAATTTGAAATATAAATAACTAAATATTAAAACAGCTTCATTAACTAACAGTAGATTTTAATTTTAACATTACAAAAGCAAAAATGGAAGCTCTTTATAATCTATATAGATATCTAGATATAGATATCTATATAAAAAGAATAACTACACATTGGCATTGAACATCATTGCTACCAAGATATAAATAAGTAGATTCAAAAAGATAAAATGAATGTCAATCTAGTAATAGATAAGTTCAAGTTTCTGAATAAAGTACAACATCCACAAACTCTATAAGTCAGTGATTCTCTCAAATCTTTTTCCAAATAGATGTAATGCAATCCCTAAACTTTTAAGTTGCAATTTCAAAACAATGTTTTCTTCAATGAACATATTTACCATTAAACATAAGCAATTGATTCCAATTTTCCACAAGAACCCAAACAAACACTAACCTGACCACTACATAAAATTCACCAACAACAAAAAGAACTCTTATACAAATATTAGATCGAACTCTAAGATATGGATTAAAATAAGAACATAATTAAAATTAAAAAATAGGAAAAACAACCTCAATAGTTAGTGGACACAACATCAACACTTTGCTATAACATGAAAAAATTAAACTCACCAAACAGATATGCAATGACGGAAGCGGTTGAGCGGCGAGAACCCTAATTCTTTAGCGTGAATCAACTATTAATTCAATCGATCTATTAGAGGAAACACTTGCAGTTTGCTATACGAAGAACAAGTGTGAAGAAGGAAGGATAACAAGTTCGGACAGATGAACGAGATCGGTGGAGTAGCGATTTGAGAAGAAGGGAAAAGTGAGGATTGTTTTCTGTGCGTGAGGCAAGTGAAGGAAAGAGGGGAAATCAATTTAGGGAACAAAAAGTTGGCTTGAAAATCTATTAAGAACACAGCTGCGGCCATAACCGTCGGGTTTATCTGGAAAGCGGCGGCGGTTGTCGAACAGCCGGTCTAGTTGGAAGGCGGCGACGGTTCCAGCTCACCTGCCTCAATTTGCCTGTCGTTACATGCCTCTTTCCTTGTAGTGAATAGTTATGGTTCGAGTGAGACACAGAAGGTTAGGGTTTCCTGAATGCTAGAAGGTTTCAGAGAAAGATTCGAGTGGTGATGGGTTTCAATCGTTAGTAGTGTTTTGGGTTGGATGTGACGGGATTCAGGTGAAGAAGAATAGAAGATGGGTTCAATGGGAGAAAGAAGAAGAGACACGATATAGAGTAGAAGAACAATGGAGAAAGATAGACGTCAATTTTTTTACTTATTTATTTATTTTGATCTCTATTTTTATTTATTTTATAATTATTTATATTTATGAACTAGGGAGTAAAGGGTCACAAGTTGACACCCATCAGATATAATTTTTATTTTATTCATTATTTTAACAATAGCGCTTATATTCAACTTTAATAGTACTTTTTTAAAAGTGCTATTATTGAGTTGCGTGTTTGTGGCTTTGATAGTCCTTTTTTACAAAGCGGTATTATATCGTACTTTAGTTCAAGGCTTAAATAGCGTTTTTTCTAAAAGTGCTATAATAAAGCTCCTTGCTTACGTTTTAATAGCACTTTTTAAATAAACGCTATTAAATGGGCGCTATAAAAGCTCTTTTTTGTGGTAGTGTTAGCTGTGAGTCCTTTAACCAAAAGCACATTCTCCAAATTAGGTAATCCATGATTGATTAAATCACCAATTCCTAATATTTTACCTTTTGCACCATCTCCAAAAGTCACAAAACCAGTCTTGTGGGATTTTACATTTGTAAGGTATTTTTCAACACCAGTCATGTGCATAGAGCATCCATTATCAAAGTATCAATCTTCATTGGAGGAAGCTCTGAGAGATGTATGAGCAATCACTCCAACACTTTCTGGTTTAGGCTTCCACTCCTTCTTTGTAGTCCCAATTTCCTGTATCACATTTGTCTTTGAGTGTTGATCAGGATATCCATGTAATCTATAGCAAAAAGGTTTAATGTGTCCTCGTATACCACAGTAGTAACACACCCATCTACGATATTTCCTCTGATTCTTGGGTCTCTGATGAGCTTGGGATATAAATTCTGAAACAAATTTTGGAACAGGATAAACCTTAGAGTGTTGAGTATGATGCTTCAACATCGTCTTTCCTGTGTAAGGATCAAACTCTTCTTCAGCAAAGTTAAACTTGGTTTTAGGATTCTGTTGGTACTGATTCAGATTTGAGTAGTTGTATCCAATTGTCTTTGCTCTACCACTAGGTACACTCTCCAGAATTTCTTCAAGAATATATGTTCCTGGGTTCAATTGACTCACACGCTTTCTTAATTCATCCATTTGGGTGTTGACATGAGTGACTTCATCATGAGCTTTTGAGGTTTTCTCAACCTGTATATTCACTTCAGCCTGGAGCTTGTTAATAGTTTTCTTTTGCTTCCACTACAAGAAATTCGACATTTACCACCGGAAATTAACTGTAGGTAGAAACCGAAAAACTGTGGGTATAGGCCGAAAAATCGTGGGTATAGGCCGAAAAACCTACACCGACGGCCATTTGGTTCCGTAGACTTTGAGTTGCCTGTACCAACGGAAATTTGCAGTGGCAAAAGGCTATAGCTACGGAAATATAGTCTGTTGCACAAAACCTTGTATCTATACCCACGGCCAATGACATTAATTGAATTACTTTATACCCACACATATTTCCGTGGGTATAGCTTTGTCAAATTTTTTATATAATAATTTTTTTACTCAAATAAATTATTTTTTGATAATATTTATTTTTTATACACAACACACAAATTTTTTTTTGTCTTTTCTTTGCCCACTATAATTATGAAACAAAATAAAAAAAATAAAATTTATGATTATATTGAAAAATTAAACTACAAAAGAGTTAAATATAACAAGAGCACAATTATGTTTTTAAAAATATATAAATTCATAATAATATCAAAACTTACAATAAAAATAAAAAAAGCATGATATATATGTCCACTAAATTTTTAAATTTACGCTCTACACATCTTTTCATCCATCTTCCTCTCTTCAATATTCATAAGTGCCTCACTCGGAAAATTTGATTGTCGGGGTCAGGGGCACCAAAAATATCTTAAATTGATTAAAAATCAAAGAATATAAATTCACCATCTTATTCTTAAAAGTCAAGTGATTGTTTCCAATTCTAACATCGTGCTTCAAGTGTTTGAAATATAAAATAAATGAATAAAACTAGAACAGAGAAATTAAGTTATTTGGCAATTACATCTACCTAAATATAAAAACTATATAAGTTGATAAAGAAAAACAAAAACTTGATATCTAGATAACATTTAGATACAAACCTGCCCCAACTTTGCTTCTCTATTTCTCACATTTCAACAAGATCCTCGATAGCACTTTGATCAACTTTGAGGGAAGTTGAATTAGTAGTTAAAAGATTATGCACCTTAATCTTTAAGTTGCACATAATTCACAATCAATTGAAAACTAGCATAAGTATATAAGTATAGCGCACAAACAAACTACCAAGAGCTGCATAATACCAATACCAATATCATACATTTCGGTTCAGTATTATATCTAAGGAACTCACCATAATATTCTTCTGCTTCGATTCCACATTCCTTGAGCACTTATGCAATCCAAATCCATTAAACCCATGTGCAGAATTTTCTGCACTAATCTGCATCAGCACGCAACTTCGACACAACTTGAAGACCCCGTTTCTCGACCAAAATCCATGAAATTCGGTATCAAAACGAAGAAGAAATTGTAAGTTTTCTACCGAAATAGAAATCACTCAAATCGAAGATTTGAGGAGAGAGAACTTACCATTTCAATACAGATCCAAACAACTAAAATTCTGCAGAATTTCTATTTCGCTTCTCTACTTCAAAATTGTCCCCATACCTCAATTCTTTACGAAATCTCATGAGGCTGGTACTGAAACGACCGGCATTACGTTAGCTCTACATAGCTTCACAAATCAACCCAAACGGAGTTACACAGAGAGAGATACAACATAAAAATTGCTGTCAGGTCCAGATTTATGACAGAATTATTTCACAAACTTGAACACAAAATTTCTCTAGTTATACTTAATGAAAATGCATGGTTCCGGTGCCTATTTCGTGTTAAATTGTGTCTACTTTCCAATTGTTCAGGTTTCATAAAAATACGATTTATGCAGAGAGAGTTATGGCCAATTTACTGTCTGCAGGTCCATACGAAAATCATATTAATTTTCCTTTCTTCATGTGAATTAGAGAATGAACATACATTATCCAAAAATTAACCTAACCCAGTCCGTTAAACTCTTGAAAAATCATTTTCCTCAAATGGTTTGTGTCCGGGGTTGATACAATAGAGTAGAATATTAAAGAGAGAAGGTTTGATTCACCTTACCTTGTTTTGCAACACTATAAACTTGAATCCCAAATCCAAAAGCTTCAAATTGTGCCTTTTCTCCCAACTACTGTTCCAACAACAATCCAACTTCACTAGATCAGATACATTACTCATGCCACCATGTCTTGAATTTCATAAAGTTCCAATTTAAGGTAACAAAAGTGGCTGTTCAGTTCAGGGAAAAAGAGAGAATAATTTATAGCTTATTTAATTTGGATCAGAATTCTTTATAGAATATGGTTGAAACAGAATGTGTAAACAAAATAAAGATCATTCTTAACAGGGAAAATGAAGTTATACCTCATATGCACATAAATGGTTGTAGATATCACAAGCAAAGGAAGCACAAAGCTGAGGATCCACATGATCATTATCAATATTAACAATTTTCTTCCCCTTCCATACACAACTCACATCAACATGCTACCTCCAAAATAATTGCCATAAAGCACTAATAGACAACAATGAATATCATAGTTATCGACACACCTCACTACAATATCTTATAAGCAGTACTATAGTCATGCAATTTTCACATTATTTTGGTGGCATCTGTGGCATGGCATCTGTTATAGGCACAAACATCTTCACTTCAATGAATGAAATTGTTATCAATAACAAGAATTTATCACAAAATTACTGCTTATATTGCAGCATGCTACAAAAAGTGAATCCTTGATGAAAGATATAAAAACTGATCAAAGAAATTGTGCATATTAAAATCACTTATTAGAGGGATTTGTTAATTAGGTTTGGCAGAGCTTTCTTTCTACAAAGTCTATCAGTGAGTGAATTGTTTATGTCCTATTCTTGGCACATCTGTGCCTTTTTGTTAACCTAGTGATCAGCTAGCTAGACTAAGAAAATTTTATTATTTAATTGCTTATGAAACAAGCTATAGGATATTTTAAAAACTGCATAATGCATCATAGGCATTCCCAAACCTATATATAATGGTCTACTACCTGATGAAAGTATATACAAGTACAAATAATTTTATTCTACCAATCCTTAAAAATCATTCAACCTTTTAATTAGCCAAATGTTCTTTTAATTACTTTTATGAAGGTGATTTTACTATTTTTCCTGGTAATGTTAATTTAATCGCTTAATAATTAACAAATTGCATGACTAATGATTAATTTTCCCAACATTAAAACCTATACAACAATGGACACACTTCAAATAAACAATATTAATCTAAAAGAAAACAAACAAATAAACAAAAAACAATGAAAACTGAAGATCATAACTATAATCCAAAATCAAATAGTTAGGTCTATAAGGAAAAGTTCAATGAAAACCACACCTGAAATTTACAAAGATACACATGAGTATGAACACAAGCAATTTAAAAATCAACGAGGAGACATTACAGCTTCAAGTCCGTGTCGATTTGCGACATTGAACTGCAAAAAAGTTAAATAAATTGTAAAAGTGACAAATCAAAGCATGAGATAAGTTTAAGGTTTCAAATCAATACCTGTGTTTGATTGGGTAACAACGATAGAGGGTTTATGACGAAGGCATCGTTGTTGTCAGGGCAAAGACGTGGACTTTCAGATTCCGACGAAGATGGTGATGAGATGCTCATGTGCTACAGAGGAGTAAGCGGATGCGATACAGAAAACGAGCGATGTGGGTGTCAGCATGTCGTGGAGAGAAGATGAAAGATGAGCGATGTTGGTTTATTAGGGTTCAACATGGCGTGGAGAAAGTAAATGAAATTGGCTGAGGGATTTGACTTTTTTCAAAGAAAAATAAAAAGAAATTAGGCCAAAATTGTCTTCCGTAAAAATATAAAAGAAAAGTCCTATACCCACGGTTTTTATATACATACATTTACCTTCAACTGGATGACCGTAACTAAAAGTCACCATTGGTACATTGTAGTGTTCTCAAGGATTTTGCACACTTCATTGTATCTAGTGAGTAACTCTTTGTAGGTGCACACAAGTTCCTCATAAGACACATCACCATCTTCATCTGAGTCACACTCTGTTTTACAGATTCCTGTGTGGGCAGTTGCATGTCTGGCTGATTCATTTTCTTCCACTGAATCTTCATCTAACCAAGAAACAGTTAACCCTTTCTTTTGCTTTTTCTGATAAGTATCACATTCAGATCTCATGTGTCCATATCCTTCACACTCATGACACTGTATGCCCTTGCTTTGACTGTTCTTTTCTTCAGGTTTGGTTTTCTTCAGATTGTTTGATTGTTTGTTGATGTTGAATCTGTTGCTCTGCCCATCTTGTCGATTCCTATGATCAACTCTTTCCAGCACCTTGTTGAACTATCTACCAAGCATGACAATAGCATCTATTATGCTTTCTTCACCTTCATCCTTACTTTGAACATTACCATCGTCAGTATTTGAAACAAATGCAATTCTCTTGTTTTGTTGCTCACCTCTTTCGTTTAGAACAGTTTCAAAAGTTTGGAGAGATCCAACTAGTTCATCCATTTTCATGGTGGAGATGTCATGTGCTTCCTCAATCGCTGTAACCTTCATTTCAAACCTCTTGGGAAGAGATCTAAGAAGTTTTCTTGATAATTTCTCATCAGTTATCTTTTCTCCCAAGGCTTCAAAAGAGTTTGCAATGTCTAGGAGACTTAGGTGAAACTCTTGGATGCTCTCTTCATCTTTCATTCTCAGGGATTCAAACTTGGATGTAAGGTGTTGAATCATTGACAGCTTCACTTTAGTAGTGCCTTCATAGCAGGTTTTCAATATCTCCCACACTTCTTTAGCTGACACACAATTTTTAATAAGCTTGAAAACGTTGGTGTCCACTCCATTAAACAGAGCATAAATAGCCTTATTATTATGTTGAGCTGCAGCTTCCTCATCTAGAGTCCAATCTACTTCAGGTTTTAGCACCCCTGTTGAGGTACCTTCCTTGTTAGTAAGGGTAGGTTGATTCCATCCAGTCGAAACAGCGTTCCAAACTTTGCTATTAATAGATTTCAAAAATGCAGTCATTTTAGATTTCCAAGAATCATAGTTGCTGGAACCATTGAGCAAAGGTGGCATGTTCATGTATCCTCCTTCCTTATCCATGATGCTAGAGATTTTAGGTCCTGAATCTCACCCTAATAACATGCAAGGTGTCTGCTCTGATACCAATTGAAATTCCTGGCACGCTATGCACAGTGTTTGATATGATGTGCTAAGCACTTTGTCAGATGTAACACGCAACAACACAAAGTAAATAAAACAAAACAAATAAAGGAGACACAGTATTTGTTAACCCAGTTCAGCGCACAACGGCAACCTAATTTGGGGGATACCAATCCAGTAAGGAATATCACTATAATAGCTCTAGTTCTAAGTTCTCAGCAAACGCCCCGTTTACAACTTATCACCTAGGCACTACCAATGACTCTTCGTCCTAGGAACTCCTAGATCTGAGATCCTATCTCTCTCCCTTACAACCTTACAGACAGCAAGGATTTCAGTTACACAATAACAAATACTTTTCTTGGAGACACACTCCTAAAAACTACACACTCGTACCTAACGGCTTAGAGTGTTATAACCACAAATAGTCCTAACTCCGTACTTCACAGCTTAGGAGAGGATCACAAACAATACAACACGAAGAGACACAATCCTAAACTTGTATCAATGACACACAAGAAAGGCTCACAAATAAACACACACGCAAAACCTAGAATACTAGACTCTAGCACAAAAACGGCGTGAACAAGTCTCTTACATAATTAGGATTAGCACATCCTTTATATAGACCAGTACGTTCTTGAGTAACAAGCAACTTGGGCTTCACATATTTGATCCAACCTAATTTCTTCATAAAATATATTCTCTGCAGAAATATGCTTCTGGAGATTCTTGATAAAAATATATTTGATAATTATCTGAAGGAATAAATGCGCCATGCATGATTCATGAGAGAGAAATAGATATTCCTTAAATAAAAACGTGCGCGCACACACTAACCAGTCAGATGATACAATGTTTGAACACTGTATCGCAAATCCTGTCACAATGGTTTATACACCAAAAATGCAGCCAATACCAAAGACTCAACAAAAACATAGGAGTGAACTGGTGCACTTACAAGAACTCTGTTCAATTTAAACATATGTTTGTGTGTGTTGAAGTTATGTAAACTATGAGATGATTTTGTTATAATGTTTTATGCAATTAGTTAAAGAAGCAAGAGCACCAAATATGGTTGAAAGAGCAAAGGAAGAATTTGAAGCTATATTGCATTCACAAAAGTCTTTAAGCCATCATCATAGGGAAACTCATGGATTGAATAGTGACATTGATGAGAATACCTCATTAGATGATGTTAAAGCTCCAAATGTGTTTGAACGAGCAAAGGAGGAGTTTGAAGTTATTTCTCAAGTGTTCCATCACAACAATGTGGAGGCTAAAACTCATGATATAAGGTTGAAATCATAACTTTCTTATATATCAAAAATCAACTTTTGAAAGTAGATATTCTATCGACAAAATTTGATATTTACTTATTTTATTTTATCACATAGGGATGGAAATCAAACAGCTGAGCAAACCATAAACAAGAAATCTCAAACCCTTCATCAAGTATGCCTTACTTTATAGGAGTGACTCTTTTTCCAGACCTTTTTTAGATTGTGTGCATAAGAATATTGGATTTAGATTATATGCATTTCGTGTGGTACACAGTTACTAATTTTGGCATTCCGATTTGAAATCAATGGTGAAAATGATTTAATCACGATTTAGTGAAGCTGTAACTGTGCTTTTTCTACTACAGCTGATCCCGATAGGGACATATGGTTAATGCAGATCTCGATTTAGTAAAGTAATGTTTGTCACTAGGCCTCATCAATTTTACGTATTGTTTAATGGTCTTACATGATATTTTGGTAGTGGTGTGACTATTGTTGTTGTGGAGGTGTGTAATTCATTTATTTGTATTAACAATGATTTGAGGATCTTGTGGCAGTTTGCTTCAAAAAAATTGAGAAAAGGAAAATTATTATTTATAAATTTAACACTGATGTTTCATTCTACATTTTCTTCAGATGGAATTGGAACTATGTCGATTGAGGTTATATGGTCAAACTCATGGATAGAGTGATGAGAATACCATTATTAGTGAAGTTAAGGGACCAAATGTGTTTGAAAGAGTATAAGAAGAATTCGAAGCTGTTTTAGAAGCAAAGCATCCTAAGAAGAAAGGTGACCATTCTCCTTCCTTACAATTGGAATGGTGTTGAATTTTGTTTGATATAGATGAATGCTTTGATATGCTTATACTTGGATTGTAATTTGTAATGCTTGACACGTTCTTTGCGGGAATGATAGTCTATTTTAAGATTGTACATATACATTTAAGTTAAAATCGCGGATGTGGTAATAATATTTGCTTTTGATTGGATTTGATACACATAAGATAAGATATATAAACAATATATTTCAATATTGGAATGTGGTTCAAACAAATTTTTGAAGATGTCTATTCTTCCCGCCCCTTTCTGATAGTGAAACACGTTTTTGTGCGTATAAGTTGTGATGTGACATTGTCTTGTACAATCTTGTCTAGTTTTATCAGTGATGGGTTAGTCATAGTCACCTTTAGGCCATTCGAAGTTTGTATATTTTAGGTGCTCGATCGTAGATGAATTTTGTATATTTCAGGTGCTCGCTAGATCGTAGATGACACTTAAGCTGAAGTTTTATAAAATGATCGATATTCTGATATGATCCTAGAGGCCCAATTAGTTGTAAAGCCCAAAATAGAATGAAATAGTGATTCATCCACATTCTAGAATGAGAAAAATCTCTATATAATCTTGTATTTGCCTTATTGAATCATTATGAAAAATGAGAATTTAGTCTTTTCTTCTTATCTTCATTCTTAGGAGGCTTTTCTACCCTCGAAGTAGAGTAATTCTATTTTTCCAACCCTAACATTGGCGCTTTCATTGATGAGCTCTTACACGCTAAATCAATGTCAACAACGATGATTCCACTTTTTGATGCCACAGAAGATGCTTATTGGTGGGTGTTCTGCACTGAAAAATACTTCAAACAATGGCATACACCAGAGACATTGAAGATGACGGTGGATGAACTTGCGATGAAAGGTCCAACTCCCACATGGTGGCTCCACTTGAAGTAGCAAAGTTTTCACAAGAAAGGGGGGTTTGAATTGTGAACCTTTTAAAATTAATCTTAAAATTTTGTTAGTGTAAATATTTTCTTAACAATAACTCAATATAAGTATTAAAACAAATATTAAAGATTTACAATCAAAAGAATGTTCTTTGAACAATGTACCAAACTGTGTCAAAAAACGTTCAAAGATCAGTCTTTCAGATTGAGCTTGATTGTGTTAAATGACAAAATATGAATAAGAGAAATGAAAGAGAGTATAAAGACAGGTAATTTATATTGGTTCGCCCTTAAATGGGTTAGTTCCAGTTCCCACACTAAGTATGGATCTCCACTATGTTTATGAGATGTTACAATCTTAAATTTCTCAAAGTCTCTTGATCTAAAACCAAGAGCAAGTTGTTTCAAGCTTTCACTAGCTTAACTGCCACTTATATTCTGAGATGGACTTTCTCACTTTGCTCAAACTAGTAGTCACGTGCTCTTGAGCAAGTTCTCTATTTCTTTTTACAAAAAGTTTGTTTGGATCTAGAAACTTAACAATAAACTAATCCTAGTTTATAAAGCTTCTAATGAAACTAAAAATCTCTCTAAGAATCACTCAAGAATATTGCTTGATCCAATTGCAAGTGTTTAGTATAAGAGTGAATGAGATCAGAGAAAAGTTTGAAAAGAATCTTGTTCACAAAGACAAGTATTCAAGAAATGATGTTGCTTGGAAACTCTTCCCGTTCTTCTGCTGAGAGGTCCTCTATTTATAGAGTGGAAGAGCGTCTAAATGCCTTGAAGAATGTAATAAATATCAGAGAATTTTATACTAGCCGTTGCATTCAAATTAATGTAGGCAGACCTGGAAGATTGTTGAAAGATTATTCTTTGAGAGGAGCGTATGAGTTGAGCTAGCATATGTACTTTCTTTTCTTGGAAATTAAGTTAGTGTTGAAGCTTGCGATTAACACGTGTCTAAGTGTTATTTTCATGATTGATCTTCCTTTCTTAGTCTTTTGTATTTCCAATGAGTGATCAAAAATTAATCTGTATTATGAAAGAATGATCTGCACCCTCATAGATAGATATTTGAGAAACATAGGAGAATGGTGTAGGGACAACTTCTTCAAAAAGTATCTTTGTAGATATAATGTAGTACTTTGCAAGCACAACCTCATTTTTGTAGCCTTTAGCCTTTACTTGAAGAATGAACATTTAATAACCTTTTTGTAAGTAATTGCTCAATAGTAGTAGTAGACTTGTTATTGCTTTCTTATTGGTCTATGATATTTTCCATCATGATATATTCTTGAGACATATTAAATGTCTATTTGCTTGCAAGAATATTCTTTGCCACATGCTTTATATCTTTATTTGGTTTTAAAGAGTAAGTCTCATGAAATACATCAATAAATTATATACCAAAAGGAGTTAAGGAGATCTTGATGATGAGATAATAATGATAAAGTGTTTCTTTGTCTTTTTGTTTTTGTTCACTAAAAATAAATAAGTGAATTGCCTTATTATGTAGAGTGTAGCGCAGATCAAAGATTAATGGAAGATTGATCTTTGAACTTTGTGAATCAATCACTATGCCAAAAAAAGCTTTAGAAAGCGCCCTTTAGACAGCGCTTATTAGGATAAGCGATGCCAAAGAGACACGCGCGCCTTTAGATAGCGCTTGTTGAAGGAAGCGCTACCTAAGGGTCTAACATATGACAGCGCTTTTTCCCAACAAACGTTGTCTAACGTCTTAAAAAAATTAAAATTTAAAAAAGAAAAACGAATTTCACCTTAGATAGCGCTTTTCCTAATAAGCGCTTTCTTATGTGCAAGATTAGATAGCGCTTATGAGTGATAGAAAAGCGCTGTCTATGATGGTAACATTAGACAGCGCTTATGAGTGAATAAAAAGTGCTTTCTAAATACTGTAACATTAGACAACGCTTAAGAATGATGAAAAAGCGCTGTCTATTATGCTAACATTAGACAGCACTTATGGATGATCTAAAAGCGCTGTCTTTTAGGCTAACATTAGACAGCACTTATGGAGGAATAAAAAGCGCTGTCTATAGGGTAACCTTAGACAGCGCTTATGAGTTAATAAAAAACGCTATCTTAGATGGTATCATTAGACAGCGCTTACGAATGAAAGAAAAGCGCTGCCTATTAGGGTAACATTAGACCGTGCTTATTAATGAACAAAAGCGCTGCCTTTTGATTTTTTTTTAAATTCATTAAAACAAAAATTAAATTCTATATTTGATTCCTTAAAAAAAATTTCGATTTATTGTAATTCCTTAACTTACTTATTGTTATATCTATTGGTTTCTTTGTAACCGGCGATTTGACCAATTGCATATTTCATTGTTATTTTTTTAAGTGATTACTGGCGATTTCAACTATTTCTCCATCTTCACCTCCTACCGATGGTTCCAAGGAGTCTTCGACTCTTTCTTCCTTTTGAACATTCAAGAGTCTTATATTTTTTTCTCTCATATCCGTTATTTTACATTGCGCTTAAAATTTTTAACAATTTTCACTCATCTTATTTTTAAATTTTTAACTCTTATTAATACACTTGTTTTTACTAAAGAACCATTATCATATATGTAACAAATTTTGTTCGAATTTGAATGTCTATCAACAAACAAACTTTGTTTTAAACTTTTAAAAATATTTTTTTTTTGACGAATAAATAATTTTTGTTTTGATAAAGACTGAAAATCTTTTTTAAAAAATAAAAAATTTATTTGTTTTTTCATAAAAGAAAAAACAAATTTTCACAAAAATAGAAAAAGGAAAAAGAAAAAAAAAACATGGATAAATTTATATTGAACTCTCACAAACAAACCTTACGTCTCAAAAAAAAAAAAACTATCTAAACCCTTTGGTGCCATTGACAGATCAAAACACATAAAACCCTTCCAAATTCCTTTTACAAACTCTATATTCTAAATATACAAACTCTGTAAACTAGAAACCCTCACACGCATAAGAAAATCAACAAACCTTCTTTTTGTATGGATCCCTTCTTTGTTGCGAATCCAGAAACCTTTACACGCACAAACCCCTCAAACTCCTTTTGCAGATCTCGCTGAATCCTCTCTCTTGCGGCTTCATTCGTGTTCTGCTACCGAACTGCCGCAATCGCGCGGTCGAAATCTACCGTTTGTATGTCTCTGGAACCCTCTCCCTCTCTTTGTATGTTTTCCACTATAGTACATGTGAATTGCAAAGTTCGCAATGACAAGTTAATAATTATTTTTTGTTTTTTCTTACTGTAATTTTCATAAAAATCCTTTCCTATTTTGCATATTTGAAATTTCAGAAAATTTCAACTTAAACCGTTATCAAGTTAGGTTGATTAGACCAAAAAGAAGAGAATGGTTCATTAGAGGTGAAAAATGCATGGTTTAAATCTGATCTTCTCATCTTGTTTTTACAATTCATGTTATTGCTTCCAGTAATTGGGAGGGATAAGCATGAAGATTTGGTCTGATAGTCACATTAGCTTAGGCTAAGGTAGGCTTCTTTGCTTTCATATCTTATTTTATTTTTATATGATTTTATGAATTGTGAATCCTTGTTATCCCTTTTCAATAGTGAACTTGGAAGTTATAGCTTTCCAATAGCTAATGAATCATTGTGCATTGTCTCCATTATACTTAAAAGACCGAAGAATACTAGAATTATTTGTGAACATTTGGGGTTTTTTTGTTTGATAAAAAATGAGAAGATGAAATATAATGTGAGGAGCTGTGAAGATGGAGTGGGACAAAATGATTTTGATTTTTGGTTTCCGTTGGTTGTAAGGTGAAAAATCTATATAAGTTAATCTAATGATGTAGGACTCATTAAAGTATTTAAAGTGAATCATCCTACTTTTTCCCTTGAAGTAATTTTCATTTTGAACTTATGTTCTCAAATATTATCACTAATTGAACTCAAATATGTTTTTTACTTATCACTTGATCTTGTGTGTCCATGGCTTATTGAACACAATTTATGTAGTCAGTCATAGCAAAAGTTAGTTTCAATTGTTTTTCTAGTTGCAGTAGTTGGCATATATTGTATGTATTTCATTTGCTTCACAATATATTTCTTTGTATGAATCTCAGTTGCAAGTATTCAAAGGATATTGTATCTAATCACTTACATTTTGATAATCTGCATAATCCAAGCAACAATGTCTCTGTAGAGATATTCAAATCAACATGATTTTATCAATCGTCCATTCTTTTAATTTATAATATATTTTCCCACCTTTCAGCATCATAAAGTTACCCTATGTCCTATGAAAAGATCATTGAGGGACTATTAACATTACTGAGAGGTTAACCACTCATGCTTTATGTATTATGATAAAATTTTGTTAATGTGGTACTTTCTTAACAGATTTTTAATTTTGAATTTGCTCTTAGATTATAGCTGCGTGTGGAGAAAAACTTGCCGAAAATGGGAAATTGATTCCGATGTGAAAGAGGAGGATGTTGGAGTTGATGAAGTAAAAATAAAAACTACTGATTTCAGTACTTATAGTGAATTTAGTGTTGGTTGAGCTACTAAAGATTCATTTCCGTATTTGGTAATTTATGAGCAGAAAGTGCTTTCTAATGGTACTATAAGACAGCACTTTTGAGCAGATAGTGGTGTCTGATGGTAGCATAAGACAGCGCTTATGTGTAGGAAGCGCTGTCTAAGGGTGACTTTAGATAGCACTTTTACTTAATTATTATGCGCTGTCTATACAAAAGGCAGCGCCGGAATAGACACCGCTCGATAAGCGTTGTCTAAGGTCAAAATAAGCGCTTTCTAAAGCCTTTTTGGGCATAGTGAATCTTTGGATCTTAATTCAATTTGTTAAAAAGGCCCAATGGTTCCTATCTTATTAAAAACACTCAAGATCACATGTTAGATAACATAATGACCAAAATTACAATAAAAATATAATTAAGATGTTTATTATCTTTAAAACATATAATTGGGATTTTGCCTTAACACCACTGGCATCCTCACCACCCATGGATGAATTTGGATTCATGGTTGTGTTCCTATGGCACTTTAAGCCGGAATGGCGAGTGATTTTACCTTTATAAGATGATGAAGAGGACTCTGAGTTTGAGCCACAATAGTTGGTTGGCAACGATGTTGAACAATCAACAGTGGTGGAAGTAGACAGACGAAGTTTCATTGATATAATCGTAGCAAAGTTGCAACCAAGAATCTCTCTCAATGGCAAGGAAACCGTCTACCCCTTCTAATTCTTCCCTCCCTTATAATCGATCCAGGAAGACAGCACCCGTTGCCGCCGCCAGTGCTGCCGGCAAATCATTCTCAAAGTACCAGAGAGTGTTCTTCACCAAGGAAGACACAATCATTATCCTGAAAGTTATGTCATAATACATATCGAAAACTAGCAACGATCCAACAACACACTACGCATCACTTCATCACTCATTGAAGGATTCTATTAGCGTGAAACCGACAATCAAACAGCTTATAGAAAAGATTCGAACCTTGGAGCTCAAATATGACAAGGATTGTCGAAACAATGAAAAGCCTGTTACTTTCTCTAGTAATTTCAAGAAGGAACAATTTGAACTTGCTGACAAATTTTGGGGTATTGAGAATGAAGTTGAAGTTAGTGAAAAACAGTTTGAGAAGAAAGAAGATTCTGCTTAGAAACCTGAGTCGGTGATTCTTCCACCGAAACCGGAACCGGTTGTTTATATGGAATTAAGTGAAGAGGAAGAATTTGAAGATGGAAAAAGTAGTGATTCTGATATGGGTTAATTTAATGTGAGAAAATTTTGATTTTAATGATGTGAATTTTTTGAAGAGGGGGTGGGAGTTGGTTGAGGATTCGAAGAAGAGAGAGTTGGAAAAAGAGTGGAAAAAGTTAAAAATTGGGAAGTTGAAATTGTTTGCGAAGAGAGCTCAGTTAGTTGAAGAACATGCTGCATTGATTTTGGATGCATTTCGCAGATCATTTTAGCGTGCTGTTTTAGGTATTGTTGAGAAGAATAGTTAGAAGACAAACAAGGTTGATAGAGTGAAGATAAACCTGATATGATGCTTAAGAATATCTATGGGATTTGTGAGCAAGTTTTGGTTGATGTAGACTTAAGAATATGTGGATGAGTCACTATTTCATTCTATTTTGGGCTTAACAACTAATTGGGTCTTTAGGATCATGACATTACCCACCCCTTCAAAATCAACCTTGTCCTCAAGGTTGTAAAAATTTATCACAACACAAATTTTACCCGGATCCCATTGCTTAAACTTGGATGACCAAACTGTTGTACACAGCTCCAAATATCCTCCTGGATCTCATTGTTCATAGTTAGCACAAGAAATTAGAAACAAATTACATGTGGATGAATGCCATCCCAATAATAATGATGTGTTAAGCCAAAAATAGAATGAAATAGTGACTCACCCACATATTCTTAAGTTTGCATCAACCAAAACTTGCTCGCAAATTCCATAGATACATAAGATAAACAAAAAGAGCATCATAACAGGTTTATCTTCACTCTATCAACCTTGTCTGTCTTCTAACTCTTCTTCTCAACAATACCTAAAACTGCACGCTAAAATGATCTTCGAAATGCATCCAAAATCAATGCAGCATGTTCTTCAACTAACTGAGCTCTCTTCGCAAACAATTCCAACTCCGAAATTTTTAAGTTTTTCCACTCTTTTTCCAACTCTCTCTTCTTCGAATCCTCAACCAACTCCCACCCCCTCTTCAAAAAATTCACATCATAAAAATCAAAATTTTCTCACATTAAAATAACTCATATCAGAATCACTACTCTCCCCATCTTCAAATTCTTCCTCTTCACTTAATTCCATATCAGAAATAACCGGTTCCGATTTTGGTGGCAGAATCACCGACCCAGGTTTCTCAGCAGAATCTTCTTTCTTCTTGGACTGTTTTTCACTAACTTCAACTTCATTCTCAATACCCCAAAATTTGTCAGCAAATTCAAAATGTTCCTTCTTGAAATTACTGAAGAAAGTAACATGCTTTTCATTGTTTCGACCTTGTCATATTTGAGCTTCAAGGTTCGAATCTTCTCTACAAGTTGTCTGATTGTTGGTTTCACGCTAAGAGAATCTTTCAATGAGTGATGAAATGATGCGTAGTTTGTTGTTGGATCGTTGCCATTTTCAGATCTGTACTCTAACATAGCTCTCACGATAATGATTGTGTCTTCCTTGGTGAAGAACACTCTCTGGTACTTTGAGGATGATTTGTCGGCAGCAGCGGCGGCAGCAATGGGTGTTGTCTTCTTGGATCGATTAAAAGGGAGGGAGGGATTAGAAGGGGGAGATGGTTTCCTTGCCATCGAGAGAGATTCTTGGTTGCAAGTATGCTACGATTATATCAATGAAACTTCCTCTGTCTCTTTACTAAGAACCCTAACATATTCTTTGGTTTTGAATGTACTGTTAGGTGACTGCATTTTCTACAGTAGAATACTTGTACTGTTTAGATTCCAATTCCTATTAGGCTCAAGCGCGGCCCATTTGGCCAACTCATGAGCTACAACATTCCCAAATCTCCTCACTCAATGGATATATGCTTTGGGATTCCTCTCAATAAAGATCGCGTTTCAGGGAAACTTATGGTCCTTTTTACCACCTTCACAACGGTGTTAGCATTATGAATTTGAAAATTATCCACCATTTCCAAGGCTTCATTTAACCCCATAGCTTTTTCCATAACTATCACCTCGTATCCCACTTGAAGTCTAGTTGCAACTTCAACGCAGCTCCCATTCTTTCTTTGGAAAATGAGTCCTAAACTGCAACGGTCATACCTATAAAATGAACATCCACATTAAGCTTTCGGAATATTGTTGGAAGTAGGACTCTAGCAAATGATATTGCATGCGTTGGGAGGAAGGTTCTGTACGCGGCTATTTGCATTAGAGTTGGTAGCTTTGTACTCCTGAAACACTTTCATGGCTTGGTTAAAACAAAGGGAATAAATAATTTACGAAAAAAAATGATATGAAAAAGGAACAAATGCTACCAATATGTTTGAATGAAGGCTCAGATACAAAACCCTGTCAAAATTATTCATACATGAAAATCTATCTCCTATTCGTCTTGTTTTTTCGTTGAGATAACTCCTATTGATTTATTTGTCTAAGAAAATGATCATCCTTGCGAAATTTAACTGGGCGACTTATTCTTGGATGTATGCATGACAAAATGAACCTAAATATAAATAGTGGCATACAATTTAAAAGAAAAGAAAGAAAAGGAGGATTTGAGAATGGCATAAATAAGAATAATATACAGAAGGAACAAGTCATTTTTCTTCCAAGCGTCGCAGCACCGACTCAGCAATGTATTCAACAAGACAGATAAGAATTAACTAAAAAACTAACCCACGTGACAGTAACAAACATCATTAGTTACATATTGCATCATAAACATTTATTTATTGAATATATTAGTACTATTGTATTTAACCAATCTTATTTGTAATGTAGGGCCATTGAATATTGTTAAACACTCATTAAGTTAAGGTTCAAGCAGAAAGGTCAAGTTAGTTTAGGTCACACTCATTACTCAATCCAATCAAAATTTACCGGTTTGGATTGAGTCAAAATCAGTTTTCTGTCAAACTCAACTAACCTAACCCACCCCATTGATTAATGAGTTGGGTTGGATCGGGTTATAAGACAATTTTGAAAATTCCAAAACATCAATCTAAATTCTATAATATTAAACTTTAGCCAATAAATTAAATTGGAACATTTCTAAATTCAACACATAAAAGTCTTCAGCTCCGTTTGGATCGATGGAATACAATAGAATGGAGTGAAATGGAATAAATATTTCATTCCATTTTTTGGATATTTTATGATTCCATCTCATACCTCCCAAATTGTGGAGGGGATAAAAATGAAGGAAATTGGTGGTATGTGATGGAATCTATTCCATCATATTCCATTCCATTCCATTGTCATTTTAACAATCCAAACAACGGAACACTAACTTATTCCATCTCATCCCATTCGATCAGTCCAAACAAAGCCTTAAACCACATTAACAAAAAAAATCCCATTTTCAATGGTCCGCCTTCACGGAATTGCAGGTTGGAAATCATAAACTCATTAGTCAAACCAAACCACTTCCGGTTTGGGTGAATTGAGTTGATTTGGGTTCGATCCAAGACAAAACCAAACATTTTGTGTTGATTTGGCTTATTAGATTGATCGAGACTCATATCATGACCACCCCTAGTTCAAGTAACACATTTAATACAACTGCAGGCAATATATGACAACACAAAAGACACAGAAAAATTAGGAATTTTAAACTTACTTTCTTTCTCTATGCTTTGGTTTAGGACGAGAATACTTCAGATATCCATCCCAAGGAACCATCTTAAGGCAAGCACGAGTTGAGATTATGTCTCTAACCCTGCAAAATTAAAATAAAATAGACACAATTTCAACACTTTAAAAAAGCATTAACATAAGTCTCAATATATATTCGAAGTCAAGATTATTTACCTCTCCGCAAACTCGGTCGGTGTCTCTCCTGGCTTCAGATTTTGTGGCTACAAGTACAAAACATCACAAACAACAACCCAAGATGTCATTAGCTGTAACAGATGTGTAGTGAAAGATTTCCTGTAAATCCATGAAATGCAGAATCTCTATTACATGAATAAACAATGTACATGCTATGTGGTACAAGTAATCAGTGTTGTCAACTCGGAAAGCCAAAAATCCTCCATAGACAGTCATACGCAGAGGTCATAGCAATGGCCAAAATTTGACAATACTAGAAGTGAAAAGTAATTAACATGAAAAACATCTTACTTTCGACTATTCCAAAAAGCATCGACAAAAATTTTGCTGTACTTGATTGCAACTGGGCAAAATGTGCAGCCAAGTCCAAACGCACCCTAAATGCCATTAAAAGTTACAAGGATTCAGTAAAGGGAGTAAACAGGAACATAATAGAAATCAATGTGTGCAAAATAACAGAACAGAAAAGAAAAAGCTACTCCAGAAACATGATAACATAAGTTCATTTTATATCAACTGCAATTGCAAATGATTCACATACCTTCTTGAACATGACTGTATAATGATTATTTACACATGTTCCCTCGAGAAATATAAGAAGAGGATTGTTGTCAGTTCCCTGGACATGTTCCCTCAATCTAGAATATGCAGAAGCATGTAAGTAAAGAGGAATTATGAAACAGAGATATATTTTCTAGTATATCTACTGAAACTAACTTTCTTGCCACAATTTCTCGATCCTTTGCCTCAGATCGATTGAACCAAATACATCCTACACTCTCTAGAATGGTGCTTTGAAACAATCCTGCAAAATAGATATAATTTATATAAAATTCATAAATAAGTTTAGCTATGTAGTTAATCTCGGAGAGCGGCACGTAGCGCCGAGTCGCCGACCCTCAAAAATGCTATAGCAGTATAGCGAATACTGGTAAATGCTATAGCGGTATACTTGTGAACACTTAAAAACCATGTACAAATTAAATATAAACTTCAACAACATACATAAATGCTAAAAAATAGAAAAATTCCCAAAATCAAAGGGACATTCATACTTAATATTTGTCAAATGACCGATTATCCCAAAAGCTTAAGCTGTTAGGAAAGGCCATATCAATGGTTTTATATTATTTCTAACACGCCCCTCTCACGCAAGATCCCATTGGGCTTGAAGCGTGGATATGATTAAAACTAACACTGAACAGAAACTACTTGAACAATACAAATACTTTATTGATAGTAATTCTAGAGAATGATTCTAAACCAGAATATTACATTAACACATTACAATAATTATAGGAAATAGTATAGAATAACAAGACACAAACACACCAAGATTCGAGAGCTTGGTCTCTCCCCTTCCTATATGTTCGAGAGTTGGGTTTCTCCCACCAACCAACCACTTAATAACTTACTGATAATCCCTTTTGTCTAACCCTTTTCCTATTTATAGGCAACACCTCTCATTCTTCTAATTAATTAATTCCTATTCTAACAGCAGTTACATGACAGTTATTTTCTATAAAAACTGCCTACTAATAATAAAACTACCTACTAATATTAACTAATAAGGCCCATTATTATTGATATTCTCATTATTGGCCCATATCTAACAATACTACCCCCCCTAAACAATCACCTTGTCCTCAAGGTGAGGAATTACGTCAGTGTCCACCAGGATCCCAGGACTTGAATTTAGCCACCTCTTTGTTGACCTTCTCTTCATTATAGTATTCGTCTGCCATTATCAGGACTTGTAACTGTTTGTTGAGACATTTATGACCTGGACCAAATTTCTCGTCACACCAGAAACATAATCCTTTTACTCTTTTATCGTGCAACTCTGCGTCAGTCAATTTCTTGAATATTTGTCCTCTAACCGCCTCAGAAGTCTTTGAATTATTCCCATCTCCTACGGAACTTCCAACCACGGATTGGGTTGTTTGATCTAGAGTTTTGTTTTCTGGCTCAAAAATTACCATTTTGGAATGATTTAAGGATCTCATTGATCTTGTAGTGGAACCAGTTTCAACACTCCCTTTTGTTAATAACATATTTTTCTCATCAATGCGTTGGGCATAATCCATCAATGCGGGTAACGATCCGACGGGATGAAGTTTCAATTCAGGCTTAATCACATCCTTCAAACCATGAAGGAATATACCTTTTAGATACTTTCGTTCGGCACTTCGAAGTTGGACTGCATATAATTCAAAGTGTTCACGATATGATTAGACCGGACTAGTTTGTTTGAGACTCATCAAAAGTTCATATGGGCTCTGAAGCATTGAAGGTTGGAATTGTTGTAATTGAGACTCATTAAAAGTTCATATTGGCCCATATCTAACAGGATAATGCATTGGCCCACCTAATATATGCTTAAAATTCCACTTTTAATTAGAAATTGAGGGGAGCGAGAATCAAACTCTAAACAACTTAGTCATAGAGGCTCTGATACCATGTCAGATGACCGATTATCCCAAAAGCTTAAGCTGTTAGGAAAGGTCATACCAATGGTTTTATATTATTTCTAACAATATTCATAATAAGACTTTGTCATTTCCCTCAAAATAGGTTCTTCATAAAGACTAAATAGCATTCCATGATTTCTGGCCAATTTAGAGAAGGAGCAAGATGGAAATCGTGTTTCAGTGTGTGTGATATAATGAAAGAAATACCCCAAACTTAAAGTAATAATTACAAAAAGTTAGGGTTTTATCATTTTTCCCCCCTAAAACACAATAGCGGCCAAAAACCGCTACTGAACCGCTATTCCCGCTTCTCTAAATAGCGATTTGCGGCTCTATTGTGTGGCGGAGAGGGGGTCTACCGCTATGCTATACCGCTATAGCGCGCTATTGACTACATAGAAGTTTAGTAAAGATAAATTATGACAACAACCCAACATTATGAAACTGTTCTTTAAATCATCCATGATTCTTCATGATGTACCCTATTATTCTTGACATCCATTTAGACCACCTAACAACATATGATTGAAGTACTTATCCATATCTCTGTTCTCATCCATAAAGACACATGTTCTGTGTATTCAAATCATACTCTATTTACTTACCAACCCATCCAGGATGCTTCTGCATAATAACAGCAAAAGCAGTCATCTGTTCTAAGATAATGAAATCAATCATGGAAGTGTGGTTAGCCACAAAAACCTGTTAAGAAAATGAAGGGAAAGATCAACTTGTGACTATATACATTAATCTTAGCTAAATAAGGAATATATGACAAAATCAATACATGTTGGACAAACCTGTTTTGGTCGCCTGCTAGGCCTTGGCCCATGGTACTTGAAAACCCCAGTCCAAGATGCATCAAAGAAACCGCACATCATCTCTACCAAAGACCTCTGAAAGAAATTAACAATTCAAATGCACATTTAATTTGGTGAACAAAAGATTAATCTTATTGCAAGAGAAATTGCTTTATTTTTCGGGGTAAAATAAAAACAAAATGTACAGCGAATGATATATTTTCAACACTAGTTGAGAGACAAAATGAATTGAAATCAGATAACTGGTATTTAAAACCAAATGAAGCTAAAACTTTAAAGTCAAAGTATGCAAATAGAAGTACTAAAGTACACAAGGATACACCAAAATATGGACATAAACATGAAGTATACACCTTTTCTTAAGAAACAATATTAGCATGCATATCAGCTTAATTAGCTTAAACTTATCATAGTTCTAGAAAAGTTGAATAAAAACATTAAAATTTTAAGAGGTCAGTTATGTTTGAAAAGTGCTATATGTTACGAAGGGGTAGCAACACGACATGCAAGGTCACTTAAAAATATCAAAATAGATATCCCACACACAGTGAGAAACCATGTTAGTTATTGGTTTGCTTGAAATTTCTTATTGTTAGCAGTTAATTTTCTAATGCAATTAATCTTCAAAAAGATTTACTCAAACAATTAAAACTACTTTTTCATTACATTCTTCCAGAAATAATCAGCAAGGAATTAATAAAGTACATTTTCATGTTGTTCTTTGCGACGGAGGAACACTAGGGTCAAACATTTCTTCAATATGTTAAGAAATTTCCAACTCCTATTGACCAAGTATTATTGTCTCTTGTGATAATGGATAACTCATACAATGATTATTAGCAGGGATGATTGATGAGTAATCAAATATGAGATTCATGTAGAATATCACATCGTTCTTGTTCATTCATGCACAAACAGTTTGTAACATTAAGCATTTTTCTTTATATTTATGTTGTTAGAACGATCATTGTTGAGTCCTTGGTATTGGCTGCATTTTTGGATGATAAACCATTGTGACAGGATGTTGGACAAAGTGTTTTGACACTTGCAACATACTGGTCTGCAGGCGCGCGTTTTCTATTTATGGAATATATATTTCTCTCTCATGTATCTGCATGGCGCTTTAATGCTTCAGATTATGGACAAATATATTTTTATCAAGAATCTCTTTGAAGCATATTTCTGTAGAGAATCTCTCTCATTTATTATGAAGAAATTAGGGTTGGATCAAACAAGTGAAGCCCAAGCTTACTTGCTGCTCAAGAACGTGCACTGACTATTTAAAGGAAGTCGTAAACCTAATTCTTCTGAGAGTTTTGTTCACGCCGCTTTAGTCTCTAGAGTCCAAGCATTCTAGGTTTTTGCGTGTGTTTATTTGTGAACCTTTCTTGTATCTCATTGATGCAAGCTTAGGTGTGTACTCTCGTGTTGTATTGATTTTGTTCCTCTCCTAAGTTGTGAAGTACGGAGTAGGTATTGTTAGTTGTAGCACTCAAAGCCTGTAGGTACGAGTGTGATGTTTTCATAGGAGTGTGTCTCCAAAACGTGTTTGTTTCTGTGTGAATTAAATCCTTGCTATCTGTAAGGTTGTGCCAGTGAGAAGATCAGTGAACCAGAGGTTGTTTGCGTGGATGTCTTCAAACTGAGAGGAAGTGAGATGGAGTCTCTGATCTAGGAGTTCCTAGGTTGAAGAGTCATTGGTAGTGCCTAGGTGATAAGTTGTAAACGGGGCGTTTACTGGTAACTTGGAACTAGGGCTATTATAATGATATTCCTTCCTGGATTGGTATCCCCCAGACTAGGGTTGTTGTGCGCCGAACTGGGTCAACAAACACTGTGTTGTTTTATTTGTTGCCTTTATTTACTTTGTGCTATTTGCGTGTTGCTTCTGCCAAAGTGCTTAGCACATCGTGTTCGACACTTCTAAGTGTTTAGAACATCGTGTTCGACACTTTGCATACCGTGCCAGGAATTTCAATTGGCATCAGAGCAGGCACCCTGCCTGTTTCTAGGGTGAGATTCAGGACCTGAAATCTCTGGCATCATGGATAAGGAAGGAGGATACATGAACAGGCCACCTTTGCTCAATGGAGCTAGCAACTATGATACTTGGAAATAAAAAATGACCGCATTTTTGAAATCTATTGATAACAAGGTGTGGAAGGTTGTACTGACTGGATGGAGTCAACCTACTCTTACCAATAAGGAAGGTACCTCAACGGGGGTTTTAAAACCTGAACTAGAATGGACTACTAAAGAGGAAGTTACAGCTCAGTACAATGAAGATTGTAGAGTTATTGAGAAGAAAAAGAAGACCATTAACAAACTCCAAGCTGAAGCTAATCAACAGGCTGATAAGATCTCAAAAGCTCAAGATGAAGTTACTCATGCTAATAACCAAATGAATGAATTGAGAAGACGTGTGAGTCAACTAAATCCAGGAACATAAATTCTTGAAGAAATCTTAGAAAGTGTACCTAGTGGTAAGGCAAAGGGAATTGGATATGATTACTCAAATCAGAATCAGTATCAACAGAATTCTGAAACCAGGTTTGTCTCAGCTGAAGAAGAATTTGACCCCTATACTGGAAAGACGATGTTGAAAACACTTGGTTCAACACTCTAAAGTTTACCTTGTTCCAACATTTGTGTCAGATCCTGTGTCACAAGCACATCAGAAACCCAAAACATTAAGACTTTTTGCTACAGATTGCATGGATATCCTGATCAACATTCAAAGGCGAATGTGGTACATGACATTGGAACTACTAAGAAGGAATGGAGACCTAAAACAGAAGCTGTTGGAATGATTGCTCACACATCTTTTAGAGCTTCTTCCAATGAAGACTGGTACTTTGATAGTGGGTGCTCTAGACACATGACTGGTGTAGAGAAGTATCTCACAAATGTGAAACCTCATAAGACTGGTTTTGTGACCTTTGGAGATGGTGTCAAATAATAGGAGTTGGTGACTTGATCAATCAAGGAGTGCCTAATTTGGAGAATGTGCTTTTGGTTAAAGGACTCACAGCAAACTTAATTAGTATAAGCCAACTATGTGATCAAGGTTTGAAAGTTAACTTTACCAAGTCTGAGTGTCTTCTTAATAATGATGAAGGACAACTGTTATCTATGGATGTCTCAAGAAGAAGCTCATAAAGCAACTTGTCTTATCACCATAGAAGATGAAGTACAATTGTGGCACCAAAAGTTGGGTCATCTGAACCTTAAAGGGATGAAGAGAGCAATGTCAGCTGAAGCTATTAGAGGTTTGCCCAACTTGAAGATCATTGAAGGCAATGTATGTGGTTAATGCCAGATTGGCAAGCAAGTCAGAGTGTCGCATCCAGTGTTGGAACACCAGGCAACTTTCAAAGTTCTTGAACTACTTCATATCAACCTCATGGGACCCATGCAGGTTTAAAGTCTGGGAGGTAAGAGGTATGCTTTTGTGGTTGTTAATGACTATTCTAGATACACATGGGTAAATTTTATTAGAGAAAAGTCAAACACCTTTGAAGTCTTCAAAGGGAAAAGGGAAGTAATGTTGTGAGAATCAAAAGTGATCATGGAAGAGAGTTTGAAAACTCCAAGTATGATGAATTTTGTTCCAGTGAAGGAATCAAGCATGAATACTCATCTCCTATCACTCCACAACAGAATGGTGTAGTCGAAAGGAAAAACAAAACGATCCAAGAGTCAGCTAGAGTCATGCTTCATGCTAAAAATGTGCCTTTCTACTTCTGGGCTGAAGCTATGAACACTGCATGCTACATACATAATAGAGTGACTCTGAGAAAAGGTACTTCTTCAACTCTGTATGAATTATGGAAAGATAGAAAGCCAACTGTCAAACATTTCCATGTGTTTGGAAGCAAGTGTTACATCCTAGCTGATAGAGATCCAAGAAGAAAACTTGACCCTAAAAGTGATGAAGGAATTTTCCTTGGGTACTCCACAAACAGTAGAGCTTATAGAGTCTTCAATTCAAAAACTCAAGTTGTGATGGAATCCATAAATGTAGTTGTAAAAGACTCTCCTTTGAAGAAAACTAATGAACTAGATCAAGGTACCCCTGTTAGTGAAGATGTGGTAGAAGATGTTGAAACACCTGAACATTCCAATCATGAAAGCTCTAATGAAGAAACTCTTGCAGAAGAAGCTGAATCTCAAGTTCAAGACAAAGGGCCTTCAGTACATGTTCAGAAGAATCATCCTAAAGATCTTATTATTGGGAGACTTGATCAAGGCATAACTACCAGAAGGAAGAATGATGTGATTGCAAATTCATGTTTCGTATCTCTATTTGAGCCGAAGAATGTCAAAGAAGCTCTAACGGATGGTGCATGGATAGAGGCTATGCAGGAAGAGCTGAATCAGTTTGAGAGGAGTGAAGTATGGGACTTATTTCCAAGACCAGAAAATATGAATGTCATTGGAACAAAGTGGGTATACAAAAACAAGTCAGATGAAACTGGTACTGTTACTAGAAATAAAGCAAGACTTGTAGCACAAAAATATACTCAGATTGAAGGGCTTGACTTTGAAGAAACTTTTGCTCCTGTTGCCAGATTAGAATCTATCAGATTGTTATTAGGAGTGGCATGTATCCTAAATTCAAGTTGTATCAAATGGATGTAAAAAGTGCATTCCTAAATGGATACCTACAGGAAGAAGTGTATGTTGAGCAACCCAAAGGGTTTGTTGATCCTGAACGTCCTAATCATGTCTACAAATTGAAGAAAGTCCTGTATGGTTTGAAGCAAGCACCTAGGGCTTGGTATGAAAGATTGACTCAATTCTTAGAAGAACAAGGATACAGAAAGGGAGGATCAAACAAAACACTGTTTGTGAAACAAGACAAAGGAAAGTTCATAATAGCTCAAATCTATGTTGATGACATAGTGTTTGGTGGGATGTCAGACAAGATGGTCCAACACTTTGTCAAGCAAATGCAGTCAGAATTTGAGATGAGCCTTGTTGGAGAATTGACTTATTTTCTTGCACTTCAAATTAAACAAATGGAGAACACCATCTTCATATCTCAAAGCAAGTATACAAGAAACATAATCAAGAAGTTTGGTATGGAAAGTCCTACACACAAGAGAACACCACCACCTACTCATCTGAAGCTCACAAAGGATGAAAAAGGAGTAAGTGTTGATCAAAGTCTCTACAGAAGCATGATTGGAAGCCTGTTGTACTTAACTGCCAGTAGACCTGACATCACTTATGTTGTTGGGGTATGTGCAAGATATCAGGCTGATCCTAAGGTAAGTCACTTGAACCAAGTAAAGAGAATTCTAAAATATGTGAATTGGACTAGTGACTATGGGATGATGTATTCTCACTGTGAAGACTCTGCCTTATATGGTTATTGTGATGCTGAATGGGCTGGGAGTGCTGATGATAGGAAAAGTACTTCAGGAGGATGCTTCTTTCTTGGCTAAAATTTAATCTCTTGGTTTAGTAAAAAGCAGAATTGTGTGGCACTATCTACAGCTGAAGCAGAATATATAGCTGCAGGGAGTAGTTGTTCACAACTTGTTTGGATGAAGCAGATGCTGAAAGAGTATGATGTTGAACAAGATGTTCTAACACTTTACTGTGACAACATGAGTGCTATAAGTATTTCAAAGAATCCTGTTCAACATAGCAAGACCAAGCATATTGACATTCGTCATCATTTTATTAGAGATCTTGTGGAAAACAAAATTGTGACTCTTGAACATGTAGGGACAAAGGAACAGATTGCAGATATTTTTCACTAAGGCACTTGATGCAGTTCAGTTTGAAAATTTAAGAGGCAAGTTAGGAATTTGTCTCTATGAGGAATTATAGCAATTACAGTCAAGAGGAGTGTGGTGTGCAGCAGTTATTCTTGTCTCTTATTATGAATTACTGCACACTTATCAAGGAAGTCATGGACTTAACCAACATACAAATACGCCACTATCAATGGTTGGTTATTTTTATTTCAAATGTATTTCAAATATTTCTGTTGCTGCTGTAACTGATGAAGATGTTGAAGAGGATGTTCCAAGCATCATGCTTTCTAAACGAAGAGTTTGTAGGAGATTTGTTCCACTAAATTTCCCTGATGTGCCAATAGACAATGTGTCATTCCACCTCATTGACAATGCTGCAAAGTGGAAGTATGTGTATGCTAGGAGACTTGGTCTGGAAAGAGAACTGTTTGATGAAACATTAGCCTGTAAAGAGGTTTCTTGGAAGAAAGGAAGCCATTAACAATGAAGTGTGTAAGGCAATCACTGTCAATCAAGTCAATGTGTGGCCACTTAATAGGCATGAAGCCATTGGTGTTGAAGGTATGGATGCTGGTGATACAGCCTTGGGTGATGCTTGTGGTGCTGCTGATGGTGATGCAGAGTTGGATGATGAAGTTGGTGGCGATACAGAGGAGCTAGAAGCGACTGATTCGAGCACTTGTTTTTCAATGATCTGATGATGTACTGTCCTGTTTTGTGTTTGTTCTCTGTGTTTCTGTTATATTTTGTTTATAGGTTTAGAGCAGGTATTTTTGTGACTGAGAAAGAGTTTGAGAAGGTGTTTGTGTTACTGGGCCTATGATGTTTCTACTGGTTTGTACTAAGCTCTTGTGCTTCTCGACTCTGTGATTCCTTAATTTGTCAAATTTGTGGCAAAAAGGGGGAGTAATTTGGTGATTTGGTGATATTCTGACACTATGACTTTATGTTCTGATTATGATCCATCTATTCTGAAGACTGGTTTATCTACACTGATCTGATTATGATATGATTATAGTGTAGTTTAGATGGAGTATGTTGTAGTGTAGATGTGTGTGGTCTCTGATATATGCATGAGTTCAGGGGGAGCTGATTTATGTTATGCAGGGGGAGATGTTGGACATGATGTTCCAACACCTTATGCATGTGTGCAGGGGGAGATGTGTTACTAATGTGTTGAAGCACTCTACTCGACATCCTTACAATGTTTATGCTTCTGATGATTTAAGGCGAAGTAGTTATTCTCTATTCCGCTGTTGCATGTTTCTCTGATGTGTGTAGAAGGTAGAAGACCTATATCATCTATTTCTACTGATTTTGAAGAATGGCTACATCTGCTCTTGATACGTATGTTTGTTTTTATCTTGAGGAAATGCCTTCTGTTGAAGCAATTTTTTTTCAACTGGAATATCTATCTATGTGATCCCTGGATGGTCCTAAGTTGTTTTAGCCAAAAATTTGCCAAAGGGGGAGTTTGTTGAGTCTTTGGTATTGGCTGCATTTTTGGTTGATAAACCATTGTGACAGGATGTTGGACAAAGTGCTTTGACACTTGCAACATACTGGTCTGCAGGCGCGTGTTTTCTATTTATGGAATATCTATTTCTATCTCATGCATCTGCATGGCGCTTTAATGCTTCAGATTATGGACAAATATATTTTTATCAAGAATCTCCTTGAAGCATATTTCTGTAGAGAATCTCTCTCATTTATTATGAAGAAATTAGGGTTGGATCAAACAAGTGAAGCCCAAGCTTACTTGCTGCTCAAGAACGTGCACTGACTATTTAAAGGAAGTTGTAAACCTAATTCTTCTGAGAGTTTTGTTCACGCCATTTTAGTCTCTAGAGTCCAAGCATTCTAGGTTTTTTCGTGTGTTTATTTGTGAACCTTTCTTGTATCTCATTGATGCAAGCTTAGGTGTGTACTCTCGTGTTGTATTGATTGTGTTCCTCTCCTAAGCTGTGAAGTATGGAGTAGGTATTGTTAGTTGTAGCACTCAAAGCCTGTAGGTACGAGTGTGATGTTTTCATAGGAGTGTGTCTCCAAAACGTGTTTGTTTCTGTGTGAATTAAATCCTTGTTGTCTGTAAGGTTGTTGCAGTGAGAAGATCAGTGAACCAGAGGTTGTTTGCGTGGAAGTCTTCAAACTGAGAGGAAGTGAGATGGAGTCTCTGATCTAGGAGTTCCTAGGTTGAAGAGTCATTGGTAGTGCCTAGGTGATAAGTTGTAAACGGGGCGTTTGCTGGTAACTTGGAAATAGGGCTATTATAGTGATATTCCTTCCTGGATTGGTATCCCCCAGACTAGGGCTGTTGTGCGTCGAACTGGGTCAACAAACACTGTGTTGTTTTATTTGTTGCCTTTATTTACTTTGTGCTATTTGCGTGTTACTTCTACCAAAGTGCTTAGCACATCGAGTTTGACACTTCCAAGTGTTTAGAACATCGTGTTCGACACTTTGCATAGCGTGCTAGGAATTTCAGTCATTAACAGTAGTTTCAGTAGTAGTGTTTAAGAAAAGAGACAACAAAATCAATATTGATCAAAAAACATAAAATAGGAAGCAAAAAAACATGTAATGAATCAAGAATAAGTTGAATTAGCACCTCAATACTCCTCCTCAGCTTGTCATTTCCTTTCAATAGGAGGTGCACTGGAATGAAGGCGGAAAGAAATATAATCCATCCTATTGCTAACACAAGAGCCCTGCAGGATCAATTACGATAGCATCATTTTACCATAACAGATGACAGTAAAGGAACTCATTAATAAGAAAAGCAGCAAAGTAAGACAAATAGTGCCAAAATACAACAGGTAAATTAGATAGTGAAAAAGTCAAAGTTAAAATTACATCCTAAAAGTAATGTTTTCCTAATATACTATCAATCTTAGTGCTTAATAACACAATCCAAAATCAGCAGACCCTATAATAGAAAATGAAAAATGGACAGTATAAGGAATAAGCTAACCTTGTAGGGAATACTATCAAATAACGAAGAAGAACTCCGAAACACCACAACGGAAACAAATAAATATTCCAATTCCATGGTTCTAGAGGATTTGACTTGAAACATCTTGTGAATGAGTCCTGGTTCAACATAAAAGTTCTGAATGAGTGAGTAAGAGTAACCATCAAAGCTTAGCTAAGACGGAAAAAGAGGCTTTAGTTTATAACAAACAAGACGGTAACTCTACAGGATTACATTTACATATATAGGCACAAACTTATGTACTAGCACAAAGACACACATTTATTGTTGATATTGTGATTTTAAAATAAAAAGTCCCGTTTGCTTTTTTAAAACATTTTCGATTTTCATTTTCTAAAATGTGTGTTCATTTTAACATGTTAATAAGAAGTTGTGAGACTCTTGAAATGAACCATTGAGAATATGAAATGTTACTTAGAGATGATGCATTTTTTCAAAAATAATGAAAACAACTTTTTGGCATTTTCATTGTTGACAAAAAATGCACACAATTGTGAGTGTGAAAAGTCTAGTATCTACTTGTTAATGAGTAAAACTAACACAAATTGAAGAATTAAAAGTAGAAAATGTTTTGACAAAGTAAACGAGGCCTAATTTGCTTAATATCTATCATAAATAACCTAAAAAAACCTAACAATGAAACAGAAAATCCGAGATATGGGGAATTTAGTAGCAGCAAAAGTGTAAAATTTAAAAAGATGGAGAAGTTAATTTATTATGTTTGTGTTGTACCAAAAATGATGACAAAGGAAAATAAGCGAAAAATGGCGTAAACAAGAAATTGTGTATTATTGACTGAATATTGAAGGATTTACAGATAAGGATAACACCCAAATTATGTCATAGATTTCCTACTCATAACTAATATCTCAAATTTCATGAATGAATCCTGAACGCTCTACTCAGTTAACAGTAGTTAACAGTCCTACCCTCTCTCTTGCCACGTCATAACATTGATCAAGTAATCCTAGAAGTACCATTCTTACCCCTTCTAGAATACACCTTCCACACAAACTAGGCCCCTTAGTCTGATTGTGAATCAATTCTTCAATTAGGCCTATTGCATTATCATAGGTCCTAACAATTTGACATAAAATTCTCTCTACAATATTGTCATTACAATTGGCTCTCTGAAAGTAATTGGTAATACATAAAAACCAGAATGAAAAACAGTACAACAATGAAGGAAAAAGCTTACATCTACAATAGCCTCAGATAAAGTAGGAGAAATATCGAGCATAACATGCCTGAAATAAATATCCAGAAATAACATCAAAATCATAGTATTATATATATATATATATATATAATAGTTTAATAGAAAAGGGAAAATGGAATAATAGAGAAGACATACAAACGAAGCTTGCCGCGAGGTTCTTGTTGAATGGCGGCTCTTGAAGGGATATAATCCTCAATAGTGGGTCTATCAAGATCCAACTCATAACTCGAAGACTTAAGTGTTCCAGTGCTAGTAATTCTATCATTTCGAATCCTGAAAATTGATCAATTATCACTCAAACAAGTTAATTATTGAAAATTAATCGACGATTCAATTGAATCGTTAATGTTAGCACAAAGAGTAGAATACCTAGATCGAGAATTTTTGCGTCGTTGCAGTGGCGGCAGAGGAGCGTTCTATGGCGGACGTTATGCAATTGCCTTCTCACGGCTTCAGGAAGGGTGAGTGGCATGACGTTGCGGCCGATGCCCGATGTGTGTGTGTGCGTAACTTGAAAATCAAAGGTTTTTCTGTTGGAATGATATTGAGGATGATAAATTTTAGGTTAAATTATATTTTGGTTTTTTAATTTTATTTTATTTTTTGGATATAAAAGGGGCCATAGCCCAGAGAAAAAAACTACTACAACGAGATGATTCTAGGGGTAGTTATCCTCATAACATCAGATAACAACAATAAGTTCACTCTAGGTGGACATTTGTTTATTGATTTTATTTTCTTCCTTAACTAATTATTACTCCCTCTGTTCTTAAATAAATGTCATATATTATTTATAACATTAGTTTATTTTATTTTATCTCTTAAAACAATCATTAGGTGAGAGAAAAAATACACTCAAATACCTACTTTTTAGTATTTCAATGTCTACTACCAATAAAAAGAGGGGTGACAATTAAAATGGGACGGAAGGAGTATTATATTTGATCTTTTTTGGTAGGTCGGAAAGATAAATCGTTCCTTCTAGAAATTGATTCTTGGATTTTTCTTTATTTAGTTCTTACCACTTAAGATATCCTATAGGATGATGAAGGAAATTGTAGATGTTGTGAACGGTCCAAAGTTGTCTTGAAAACTAGCTGAGGATGGTTGCAGCTACAGTGGCGTTATGGTGTTTATCGTCGATGGAACGTGGGGGGGCCGGGGGGGGGGGAACCTGCACAAAGAGGGCCTCTGACGCTCAAGTCAATATGTGAACAAGATGAGATAAATGAAATTAGGTAAAGATTGATTGTATCATGGTGTGGCGAAATGCCACACTTATATAGAGGTGTATTTGTACGGATAAGCGAATGAGTCTGTATAGAATTGTGGTTCGTTGATGTTATATCCAACAATTATCTGGTATATTGTAGTCTTGTTGTGAAATACCCTTGGAATCTGCGCTGGTACATATAGATCAAGTGTTTTGTTAATTGGGTCGTAGGCCAGTTCGAAACAGTTGCCGCCCAAGTCCATTGCTCGGAGGAACTCTAAGTATTGACTTAGATATAATTGTTGACGGAAAATCATTCTACATGTTTTAATCAAGTGCAATATTGTTTAAGGTGTAAGATGAAAGTTAGAAAACTAAAATGTACCATATTTGATGTGCTACGCCTGTTAGCACATATTTTTGTTAAGTCAAATATGCACTAAATGTTCTTTTGAACATAATTAATGAACCTTTAATTATGGAAATAAATATTACCAGGAATAGGAGATAATAAATTCTTCATTATGACATGAAGGTGAAAGGTAATGTCTTCAAGAATAAGAGAGTTCTTATGGAGAGTATCCACAAGTCTAAAGCTGAGAAAGCAAGAGAGAAGACAAATATTCACCAAGTCTTGCCTTCGATTTACCACGACTTCGAGTCGATAGCAGAATTACTCGAAGTAGATTGTTGATTATAACTGTAAGTGCACCAGTTCAATCCTATGTTTTAATAATTGTCAAAACTCATGAAAATAGTGTAGAACATATTTTGGCAACATTATAAATGACTTTACAGCGAAAAAGTATTTAAAACTTTGAAAAACTGTTTTCAAGGTATTTTTTATCGATACACACTTACTTGTATCGATACAAATGTCCAAAAGTCCTTCAGGCTAATTTTGTGCATTTTGTATCGATACATAACTCACTTGTATCGATACAAATTTGGGCTTTCAGGGGCAGAGAGTCTCATGTGTATCGAATCATGCTTGCATGTATCGATACACATCAAACTCTCTCAAAAGACCAGAGAATTCATTATGTATCGATACATGCTTGCATGTTTCGATACATATCAGTCAGGATTTTCAAGATACTGGTGTATATATCAATACAAACACGTTTTTGTATCGATACATAGCTGAAAACTTTCAAATTTTGAACGCTGTCAAGGACTTGTATCGATACACACCACCATTTGTATCGATACACTTATGTTATATTTTGCCAAAATTTCTCAATTCTATTTTTCCTAAAAATAGCAATATGAGGTTTTGTTGTAATTGTGAGAAACCATTGGGAAAACACTTTTGATCAGAATTTTGGAGAAATTTTGGATCAAAGCATCATTCAACACAAGATCATCATCTTCCATCTTGATGATGAGATAGTAATGATAAAGTGTTTCTTTGTCTTTTTCTTTTGTTCACTTAAAATAAATAAGTGAATTGCCTTATTATGTAGAGTGTAGCGCAGATCAAAGATTAATGGAAGATTGATCTTTGAACTTTGTGAATCAATCTTTGAATTTTAATTCAATTTATTAAAAAGGCCCAATGGTTCCTATCTTATTATAAACACTCAAGAGCACTTGTTAGATAACATAATAACCAAAATTTCATTTAAAGTATAATTAAGATGTTTATTATCTTTAAAACATAAAATTGGGATTTTTCCTTAACATCACTGGCATCCTCACCACCCATGGATGAATTGGGATTCACGGCTGTGTTCCTATGGCACTTTAAGCCGGAATAGCGAGTGATGTTACCTTTAAAAGATGATGAAGATGACTCTGAGTTTGAGCCACAATAGTTGGTTGGCAACGATGTTGAACAATCAACAGTGGTGGAAGTAGACAGACGAAGTTTCATTGATATAATCGTAGCAAACTTGCAACCAAGAATCTCTCTCAATGGCAAGGAAACCATCTACCCCTTCTAATTCTTCCCTCCCTTCTAACTGATCCAGGAAGACAACACCCGTTGCCGCCGCCGCTGAGTCGGTGATTCTTCCACCGAAACCGGAACCGGTTGTTTATATGGAATTAAGTGAAGCGGAAGAATTTGAAGATGGGGAAAGTAGTGATTCTAATATGGGTTATTTTAATATGTGGGAAAATTTTGATTTTTATGATGTGAATTTTTTGAAGAGGAGTTAGGAGTTGGTTGAGGATTCAAAGAAGAGAGAGTTGGAAAAGGAGTGGAAAAAGTTAAGAATTTCGGAGTTGGAATTGTTTGCGAAGAGAGCTTAGTTAGTTAGAGAACATGCTGCATTAATTTTGGATGCATTTCGGAGATCGTTTTAGCATGCAGTTTTAGGTATTGTTGAGAAGAAGAGTTAGAAGACAGACAAGGTTGATAGAGTGAAGATAAAACTGTTATGATGCTCTTTTTGTTTCTCTTATGTATCTATGGAATTTGTGAGCAAGTTTTAGTTGATGTAGACTTAAGAATATGTGGATGAGTCACTATTTCATTCTATTTTGGGCTTAACAACTAATTGGGTCTTTAGGATCATAACATTACCCACCCCTTCAAAATCAACTTTGTCCTCAAGGTTGTAAAAATTTATCACAACACAAATTTTACCCGGATCCCATTGCTTAAACTTGGACGATCAAACTGTTGTACACATCTCCAAATATCCTCCCGGATCTCATTGTTCATAGTTAGCACAAGAAATTAGAAACAAATTACAGGTGGATGAATGCCACCCCAATAATAATGATGTGTTAACAAAAGTGTGGCATGCATCTACCTGTGATATGTTTTTTCATTTTTTCCCCCCTAAAACACAATAGCGGCAAAAAACTGTTACTGAACCGCTATTCCCGCTTCTCTAAATAGCGACTTGCGGCTCTATGGCGTGGCGGAGAGGGGTTCTACCGCTATGCTATACCGCTATAGCGCGCTATTGACTACATAGAAGTTTAGTAAAGATAAATTATGACAACAACCCAACATTATGAAACTGTTCTTTAAATCATCCATGATTGTTCATGATGTACCTTGTTAAGATATTTTTCCAATCGTTCTTACACCTTGTTTCAACTTTTTCGTAGTAATCTACATGCAAATTTCAAGAAAAAAAACAAACAAAGAAATAAGTAACATTGAATATCACAACATTGTTTTGTCAACAAAAAAAAATCCCAAATCGATGATATTCCTACGTTTATTTTAGATTTATTCAACTGAAATCTCATCAAAGAACATTTTTTTAAAATACAGTATAAATTAATATATATTTTCTCATTGTTCTTTCACCTTCTTGTTTCAAATTTTTTTGCACTAATCCACATATAAATTTTAAGAACAACAAATAAAATACTAAGAAATTGACATCCTTGCATACAATTAAAATGTATTATCTATAAAAATATCACCAAACAAATATGATTAATTATATCAATGAGAGTAGTGCAAAATCTGTCTATTGAACTAAATGGAAAAAGTGGATAAAATTATCAATTTAAATAGTGCATAATAAAACATAAAAAGTTCTTGTCAAAAAAAATAAAACATAAAAAGTAAACAATGAAAGTTGAGTCGTTGCATTGGGGACAATGCTCGATTTAAGTGTGGGGGAGGAAGATTTATCGCTTTCTTTATTTTTCAGTCATTTATTTTCATGCATAATAAACCCTAGGATAGTTCATGATAAAGTTGAGTTAATTTTGCGTATTCTATTCGCTGTTGTCTGATTCTCCCATTTCTTGAGCTATACTAAAAAAATTTGTGAAAAGCAAGCGTTGAGTTTTGATATTTGACATGGCTGTTTTAAGAGTATATAGGTTGTTTAGCTCTTTCAGGCTATTTTATGAAGGTAGGGTGATGGTTCAATAAAATCAGTACCGTCTTAACACCCTAAACCCCCAAAAATTTGTAAGATTAACTTGAGTACCAGTTTTGACAAAGTGTTGAACTTGAGTTTCAAAGTAACCCTTAGTAGTTTATTTTAGCAGTCGGTGCCATCTCAAGGGACAAACTAAGTGGTGAACCGATGAATATAAGTGAATGATCTGAATATAGAAGTTTATGTATACTATTGGTTGATTCTGAGAATGGTTGATAAAATTTAGCAAATGTTGAAACATGCTAAAGAAAAAAATACCATAGTATAAAAAACTCATTAGTAGGTGGTTCAGAGGTGTCTGATTCTGAACTTGGTAGGGCAGGTTACGATTCGATTCCCCGCAACTGCAAAATGAGTAGAGAAATAGGGGTTACCAATCTTATGTTATCAGCAGCCCTCACTATATGATCATAATCACTATCAGGTCTCCTACCATGGGCGTGTACAAGATAACGGGCTTAATGTGATTGCACTATAATTAAAAGCGTGAAAGAAACTTAAGCAAAAGGTAGAGTTAAAAGGAAGTAGTTCAGGTTTAATTTGTTTTCATATAATGGGAGTTTTTGACCAACAAAGTTGGTTTTGTGTTACTACGGTGTTTTTGGTGTTGATGCCATTGTTTGATTTTCGTTTCTTAGCCAGAAACCATGTATGATTAGAGTGGTCGTGTCTTGTGAAAATCCTATGCTATGCAATTCACCATCTTTATTGCTTGAGGACAAGCAAAAGTTCAACTGCGGGGGTATTTGATCGCACGATTTTATATTGTATTTTTAGCTTAATTTACATGAACTTTTAGTTGCATTTCATATGTTTTTATTTCATTTGTCTCTTTTTATGCCGGTATTAGTTTCTATTTCAATTTTGTTGAATAAAATAGGTCGGAGAAGAGAATTGAGCAAAAAGTATCAAAAATAAAGCAAAAAGGGGGGTGCAGAGCACAAATTCACGCAGCCCACACCATACCAGCCCAAAGGGTACTCATAGTTTCTGTGGCGCCCGCCACAAAATTCTGGTTTACCAGAATTTCTTTTTTGTCGTTCCTCCAGCGTGATCTCAACAGCACGATGTGTTTTGTCCTCCTAATCGTACAGCAATCATGAAAAACAGTTGGAGACTTATCTCTTGGTAAATTTAAGGATCGTAGAAGGCAAAACTTTTCTATAAATACAGGAACACATAACAGAATCTCCTCTCCTTCTTTTTACGTCATTTTTCAGTCTTTTTCTAGACAGTTTTAGTTTTCAGTTCAAAAAATTGTAACGTTATTTCCACACTGGGAATCCGTTACCAATTTAAATTCAGTATTTGTATCAAGTATTTCGTACCGGTTAATTGAAGCAGATTTAATTCCAATTTTCAGATTTCTATTTTTACCAGGTTTTTATGCGTTTAATTGTTTATTTATGCATTATGTCTAATTTAATTTTCTGCTCTAGTTTATTTAATTCTTTCTTCATGTCTAGCTAGATTAGTTGATATCGGTATGTAATTTTAATTCACCGTATGGGATTTAGAAATGATTCGGCGCTCAACTTTATAAACTATTTTTCTGGTTCGGGTTTCTAATTTATTTCTTACGCTTTTGAACGAAAGTAAAATAAAGCGAAGGTTAGGATCAATAGAGCGAGAGTTTGAGGTTTTAACCACATAGTAGAACCTGATATTAATTTTTGAACAAGCGAGAGCCACATTAGAATTAATTAGAACTCATTGGTTTTCAAAATATACTTTTGAAATTAGGTGGTAGAAAAGTGACAGTAAAACTTCTAGTCTAGAAAGTATAGTCTTTATCAATAAAACGAGAGTGTGAGGTTTAGACTTTTAAATCAAAAAAGTTCTTCTGAAAAGTAAATACCTTTTCCCGCGCGCCGATAATTTACCAAATCCCCGAATGTTAATTAGTTACATATCGATATCCCGCTTTATTAATTAATTTAAAAATATTTAATTTAAATTTCTAAAAATTCCTAAAAATTTCAAGTCATGACGCAACAAAATTAATTCTCACAATATTGCATACTAATTGTATGCCTCCACAATAAAATATATTTCAAAAATTTCACAAAATATATAATAAAATATTTTTCAAATCAAATTATCAATATATGACATCAATCTTAATTCTGTCAAAATAAATATGCTCCATAATAAACTATTTTTCTCACAATTTAAAAAAAAAAAAGACATAAACCAAATTAAAAATATTTCATAAAATTTCAGCTTTAAAATATTCAGTCAAATAAATAAATGCTAAATAACTTTGCATCAATTTTCAAAACATCTATGAATATCAAAACCACAAGCATACATATAACAACTGTAAATTCTTTTATAGCAAAGGCAATCAATCCTATTAATTAAGGAGTCAAATTATGTTACGTTACATGTAAAAGTAAAACGGTAAAGCGCAAGGATTAACTTGATCACAGACATCACATAAGGTATTGAAAAATTAATCAGCAACACAATCGAAAAATTCTATGATCTAATTTATCAAAAACATCACTTTAGACAAATTTCATCTCCAACTCACAACAATATTTTGTTTAATTTAAATTAACATTCTATCAAATAAAAACACGAATTCATGATTACCGAGCTATTGTAATTCAATTTATAATCGATCCTAGAAGCAAAATATTTACGCAAATTATATAAGCACCAAAGATCCATTAAACAAGAAAGTAACTCAAAGCAATATTACATACGTAAGCACCAAAGTCAGTCACAAAAAAAAAAAATAACAAGTATGAAGCTCGGCTAATAAATAAGAATTCATAACCTGATATAGTTGCAGCTTCAAGGCTTCAATCATATTGTTTCCTAAGCACATTGTTGCACAGTAATACAAAAATCCCGCAACTAAAATTATGATTCTAGCCAATTGAGTTCAAATAAATAATCATCAAGCAAAATAGTTATAGAATTGGACCTAAAATATATGAATAGCAAATCATGTAAGAATATAATCATCAAGCATATACAAAACTTAAATAAAATAGAGATAGTGAACTTATCTTTATTTTGGGACAATTTGATATCGTCAATCTCAAAATCACGAACCACGGATGACCTCTAAAAAGTAGATCACATAATAACCTGAGGTATGACATAGTCACTGTCCTTAGGAATTTATCAGCCGTATATTTGCGCAAATTCCACAGGATTCAACAGGTTCTTCCAAGTATAAATCATACTCGAGGTGACAGAACAACTTGAATTTGATAGACACAGGAAATGCACCCAGAAACTCATTTTACAATTTTGGAAGAAGATAAAAATCATGATTTATATAAACATGTGGCTCTATATATTTTCTTTTATGAAAGATCACACGAGCACTACATATAAAATGGTTCTCACTTAGTTAAAGTACCAAAGCTTCTTTTTATATCAATCAAAACCATTTTTAGGATACCACAATAAAACGGTACTAAAAACTGATGTATACCCATTAATATAAATCATAAAACTTATTAAATGGTATTGACTATAGTTGAAAAAGTAACTTATGAGAATATGTCAAGGTATGTAAAAATATACTTTTATCATGAGATTGACACAATTAAATTATGGTGATATAAAATTTAACTTTAAAATAAATTATAAAGTTTCCATGTTTCCATGTTTTTTCTTATTTTTTTCTATAGTTGGTTCGGAATTGGCGATTTACGGTTTGCTATGAAGTTTCCATGTTTTTTCTTATTTTTTTTTCTGCGTTTTGTTGTTGATGAAGAGACAAGACCCATGTTATAAACTTCTTTTCTCCAGATTAAATCATGTCCACTTGATCTGATGAAGCAGATCAGGGACGTCGGTGTCCCTGTGAATCATAGCTGTCTGATCTTGGTCAGATCTGATCAGACGGCAAGGATTGATTCAAGCTGATGGATCCACACACACACTTGAGCAAATCGGTTCGGTCTGGTCCAATATAAGGGACATGAACCAAATCGGACCGGTTCAGAAAGAAAATGGGTCCAGACAAAAATTCATTCATATTCCATTATTTTATGCATTCTATTCTACGTCATTTAATTACTTGCATTTTAATCTTCTTTTTAGTTATATATTATTATACATTGCTTGTGTTCTTTGATTGGTAATTTTAATTTGGACTAAGAACTATACCCATGCTATAATGGAGACGGATCATGATAATAGGACCTTAAGCTTTAGGATAGTTAGTTTAGTATAGTTTTTTTTTATCTTCTTTATCTCTTTCTCCGTCTATATTTTATTTTAACTCGTAATTGCATTGCATTCAATTGTTGCATTCATTCATGTTTAAATTTTCGCAAAATTCTTAGAATGTATTTAGGCTCAATGTAACCCCATGAGGATGTAGTACTTGCATTGCATGCATTTTATTTTTACTGCTTTCCGCAAACACTAAAAAACCAACTAAAAATGAACTTTCATTTCCAAAGAGGTGCGATTAGTAAATTCTCTAGAAAAAAAATAGAAAACACATAAACAACTTCTTCTCTCTCAAATAAAAATTCCTTAGTCCAAATCCAAATTAGTTGCACAATTAGTTTAGGTTTAAACTAATTTTTTTTTTATGTCATAACCTTCTTTTCTCAATCTAATCTCCACATGCACACACTTTTCTTTCTATACATCTTCTCCCTCCAAATCTTAAAATTTCTCTCTCATTTTCTTAAGCACATAAAAGCAAATAAAAAGTAATAAATTAGAGGTTACCATGGAATACCATGGGCATTTAGGATGCTAATACCTTCCCTAGGCGTAACTAACCCCCGAGCTTAGAATCTCTCTTTTTAAATGGTTTTCGACACTTTCCCCTCTTTGGAAATGAAAGGTCAATGTAGTGGTGGAAATCCCAAAATCCCCGCAACAATTATGCCGCAATTGTATTCCAACAAGAGTTCGACTTATACATAAAGGAGTTAATTGTCCTTGCAATTGTGTGCTATGTGAGAATGGAAATGAAGAAACCATACATGTTTTCTTCCCCTGTCACAATGCTCAGCAAATATGGCAACAATTTGGGGCACAAGTTATGGTGCATAAACCATATGTTTATGCACCGTGCATAAATACCCTAAATTGTTTAATATACCTCTCAAATTTCTAGTGCACCTCCCAAATTTTTAGCGCATCTCCAAATTGTTTAACACACCCCTCAAATTTTTAGGGGGTGAGCTAGAAATTTGAGGGGTGCGCTAAGTAATCTGAGAAGTGTACTAAGCAATCTGGGGATGCAATAAGTAATTTTCATTACTTATGCACGGTGCATAAGGCAAAAGCTTATGCACCATAACCACTCCCACAATTTGGATGGTGGAATGGCATGCAACAACACTTACAGAATCATACTACCATATCAGATTTTATATTTTCCATTTTGCAGGCTTATAATGAAGACCAAGCTGCTCATTTTATGACTGTCCTATGGAGTATATGGCAGCAGAGGAACAATAAGGTTTGGCGCAATAATTCAGAACCAGTGCAGGTAATTTGTGCCCGTGCCACTACACTATTGGTTGATTGGAGGAGAGCACAAAACCAACACAATCAAAATAATTCTCAGCTTCAACAGAGGAGTGTAATTAGGTGGGTAAAACCTCGACGTGGTCGGTATAAATGCAATATTGATGCATCCTTTTCTGTACAACTTAATAAGGTTGGTATAGGTATGTGTATCCGAGACGACCAAGGTCAGTTTGTTCTTGCTAAAACGGAATGGATTTCGCCAATTCTTGATGTGGATACAGGGGAAGCTCTTGGCCTTCTTTGTGCTTTAAAGTGGGTTCATGACTTACGCTTGGAAGATGTTGATTTCGAGCTTGATTCCCGAAATGTTGTTATTAGAGAGGACATGTCTAAGTTTGGTGATGTTATTAGAGATTGCTTACTTATGTACAACTCATATTTTAGAAACTCGTGTGTTGAGTTTGTTAGGAGACAAGTCAATGAGGCCGCTCACGCTTTAGGAAAGGTGGCCACACCTTTATCTAGTTTCCACCTCTTTATTGATGTACCCACTTGCATTCATAACATTATTAGTAATGAAATGCTCTAAGCATATTTTCGTCAAAAAAAAGACAAGTTAAAAACTTTATTCATTTTTTTTGGAAAGGTCCGTCAAACAAATTTTTTATTTGAAGATTTTATTAAAAAAATTATTTGCTAAAAATGTCTTAACTAAAAAAAAATACACCAAAATCATTTAAAAAAAAATAAAACAAACGCACATGTGTATGATTTATAAGAATTAGGCCATATTGAATCAAGACTATCAAAATTTCAAAAAAATACATTATATTATTTTATTTAATATAAATTAAAATGTAACTTTCCGTTCTAGAATTTTATTTTATTAGATTAAATATGTTTTTAGTCCTTCCTATTTTTCTAAATTATTATTTGTTTTTATTATCCTTAATTTTTTAAATAATATTTTTTAATATAAATTTTATTTTTATTTAATGTCATTTATTTGATTAAAAATATATTTACTTCAAATTTCTGTCAAAAAAATATATTTACTCCAACAATTTATATTTAAACAACTCATAAGATATAATATCTCAAATACACTATTGAATATTAAAACAAAGTAATTAAATAATAATTTAAAATAAATTAAAAAATAATATTAAAAAAGAAAATAATCCCGTGCACGGCACGGGCTAACATACTAGTACTAGTTATATACATTACGATATTTTCACGGAACTCTGTCGTGCATTCTTCGAAAAATTTGCTTATGTGTCATTCAATTAGAGCTTCTCTAAGATTTTTTTTATATATTTTGTTTGTATATTTTTTTAACATAATTCAGTTCCGTTCATAGAAAAATTTGTTTATGTGTCATTCAATTAGATCTTCTCTACTTTTTTTTTTTGTAGAGAAACAATTAAAACAAAAATTATTTGTTTTGTTTATGTGTCCTTCATTTAGAGTTTCTCTAGTTTTTTTAAAATATTTTTTAGATTTTTTTTTACCATCACTATCTCTATTTATATACATATCTATATCTATATCTATTTATATACATTACGATAGTTTCACAGAGCTCTCTCGTGTATTCAATTGATTATGTGTCATTCATTTAGAGTTTATCAAAAAAAAATTTAGTTTTTATTTTTTATTTTTTTTGTAGAAATTTTTTTTAGTTAAGGTCTGTTGTTCGATTCTAATTGACAACAATAATTCAATTTTCATAATATTTTATAGAAATATACTTTTTTATTTTTTTTGTAGAGATTTTTGTAGCCTAATTCAATTTCTATAATATTTTATGAAAATATATTTTTTTTTATTTTTTTTGTAGACATTTTTCTTTTATTCTAAATATATTTTAAAACTAAAATTATGGATAACAATAAAAAGAGAACATTTTCGTCAAAAACAAAAAGAGAACATTTAACGGATAATAACTGTTGTAAATTTTATTTTATAATTTATTTTAAAGTTAAATTTTATATCACCATAATTTAATTGTGTCAATCTCATGATAAAAGTATATTTTTACATACCTTGACATATTCTCATAAGTTGCTTTTTCAACTATAGTCAATACCATTTAATAAGTTTTATGATTTATATTAATGGGTATACATCAGTTTTTAGTACCGTTTTATTGTGGTATCCTAAAAATGGTTTTGATTGATATAAAAAGAAGCTTTGGTACTTTAACTAAGTGAGAACCATTTTATATGTAGTGCTCGTGTGATCTTTCATAAAAGAAAATATATAGAGCCACATGTTTATATAAATCATGATTTTTATCTTCTTCCAAAATTGTAAAATGAGTTTTTGGGTGCATTTCCTGTGTCTATCAAATTCAAGTTGTTCTGTCACCTCGAGTATGATTTATACTTGGAAGAACCTGTTGAATCCTGTGGAATTTGCGCAAATATACGGCGGATAAATTCCTAAGGACAGTGACTATGTCATACCTCATGTTATTATGTGATCTACTTTTTAGAGGTAATCCGTGGTTCGTGATTTTGAGGTTGACGATATCAAATTGTCCCAAAATAAAGATAAGTTCACTATCTCTATTTTATTTAAGTCTTGTATATGCTTGATGATTATATTCTTACATGATTTGCTATTTATATATTTTAGGTCCAATTCTATAACTATTTTGCTTGATGATTATTTATTTGAACTCAATTGGCTAGAATCATAATTTTAGTTGCGGGATTTTTGTATTACAGTGCAACAATGTGCTTAGGAAACAATATGATTGAAGCCTTGAAGCTGCAACTATATCAGGTTATGAATTCTTATTTATTAGCCGAGCTTCATACTTGTTATTTTTTTTTTTATTTTTGTGACTGACTTTGGTGCTTATGTAATATTGCTTTGAGTTACTTTCTTGTTTAATGGATCTTTGGTGCTTATATAATTTGCGTAAATATTTTGCTTCTAGGATCGATTATAAATTGAATTACAATAGCTCGGTAATCATGAATTCGTGTTTTTTTTTGATAGAATGTTAATTTAAATTAAACAAAATATTGTTGTGAGTTGGAGATGAAATTTGTCTAAAGTGATGTTTTTGATAAATTAGATGATAGAATTTTTCAATTGTGTTGCTGATTAATTTTTCAATACCTTATGTGATGTCTGTGATCAAGTTAATCCTTGTGCTTTACCGTTTTACTTTTACATGTAACGTAACATAACTTGACTCCTTAATTAATAGGATTGATTGCCTTTACTATAAAATAATTTTCAGTTGTTATATGTATGCTTGTGGTTTTGATATTCATAGATGTTTTTGTTGTGAATTCGTTTTCAATAAAGTCACACCAATAAGATTTTGATGTGTGGAGCAAGGTGATTAAGCAACCACGTATTAAAGAATATAGAGACAATGAATATTAATCCAACAAAATGAAGCAAGAGAAAATATAGAGAAAGCAGTAAAAGACACAATCTTTGTTTACCCAGTTCAGTCAAATTCCGACCTAATCTGGGGGAGAGAGCAGCCCCTCCGTTCCACTATTTCCAAAGTATCACCGTTACAATGAAACTCCCAATAAGGGTTACAAGAATCAGAAACCTAATCCTACCCTAATCCCAAGTTTCTTCCCGTAACCAAGAAACTTAATATAGTGTTTCCAAGGTGAAGAATAAACAATTTAGAGAATAATTGTTTCTTTCCTTTCTCCTCTTGTGTTTTACCTTGTTCCTAAACCTCTATATTTATAGTTAAAATATAACAATAAATTAGGAACAAATCTCATATAAAACTGGAACAAATCTGACCAAAAAACCCCAAAAAACAACAAACAAATATTTCTGGCCGCGCACCTGCGCGCCGCGCAATTCCTGCATGTTACTTCCTGTCTCCTGCGCGCCGCGCAATGTTTCTGGCGCGCCGCGCCAGTTCTTGCCTTCTATGCTATTTTTGTGTTCCTTTTCCATTCCAATGAGATTTCAAGGCAATTCTAACAATTCTCCACCTTGACTTTAAATCGATGGTGATGCCAATTTACACCAACCACCATGTTGCTCTCTCCATCTTGAACTTCTATTATTCAAGATCACAGGCCAAGTTCAAGTCACACTTGAACCTTGACCTAGGCACTTGCTTCCACTTGCTTTCCGCAAGCATTGCTTCCTTTCCTTCATCCCTCTGAATGTCTTCCTTCATGAAGTTCTTGTCTTCCACTACCATAGGGTGTTTAGGTAGCCCAACAACAAGATGTACCGCTTCCACTTCAGCCCCCGGAGTAGCTAAGTCCGTCCTCCTGAAGATTTGCTTGCTCACAGCTATCACCGGAATTTTAGATAGCTCAACAAGCTCAACCACCCTCCAATCCCTAGGAATACCTTCCGTCATCCGGGGTATTGCTTGGCACCAAACCAACCTTGGAATTTTAGGTTGATCCACCTCAAGTTGCAACATCAAACTATCCTTGTTTCCAACTACAACCCGCAGTATAACAAGTTCCCTAATTTGATCAAACTTGCTTTCAATTGCCTCCCTTAAGTTCCTCTCAAGGTCTTGCACTTCTTCAGCCACAATTGAAACATTACCACCAAGGTCCCCATGGCCACACCCCTTTGGTTCAACACTTCCACTCTCCTCCATATTTCCAAGAGCTAATGTTGTTTCTCTCCCACTATTGGAAGACTCCACCTCAATCTGAGATTCCACCAAAGTAATTCCACCATGTACTCCACCTTGTAATTCGCAAGACCTCTCCAATACCTCTGAAACTTCCAACCCGAAATCCCCAAACACTCCACCGTCATGAGAATCACCAGAGTTCAGAGACTCACTCTCCTCCGGTTTCCAACTATACACCAAAAGTGCTTCCGCATTCTCATAACCCTCTTCCACAACATGCACAAAATTATTATTGCCCTTTAATTCCGGACAATCCTTCCTGAAGTGACCTTTCCTATTACAATAATGACAATTCCACTTATTGCTTCCTTTTGACCTTGCCTTCCTACCTCTATCTCCACCAGAAACATTTAACGCATCCTCACTGTTTTCCACCTTCAAGTCTTTAGACTTAGTTAGTTCTTTCGTCCTCAAGGCCGATTGAACTTCCTCCAAGGTAACAGCGCTTTCTCTACCATAGAGCATGGTATCCTTGAAACTTTCATAGGATTTAGGTAATGCACACAGTAAGTGCAAGGCTTGATCTCCATCTTCTATTTTCACATCAAGATTTGCCAAATCATCAATAATTTTATTGAATTCTGCCAGTTGCTCCGTTATGGATTTCGACTCCACCATTCGATAAAAGTAGAGTTTTTGTTTCAGAAACTGTTTATGTGCCGTCGACTTGGTCATGTACAATGAATCAAGTTTGGCCCACATAGACGCCGCATTGGTCTCCTTAGCTACTTCTCTCAGCACGTTGTCTCCAAGACACAAGACAATAGCACTAACCGCTTTCTTATTCAATTCAGATTTCTCATCAGCTGAAAGCTTTCCCGACATCTTTGCTTCTCCCTTCAAGGCTTCATCACAATTGTTATGGACTGAGACCGCCTTCATCTTTACCTTCCACAACCCGAAGTCGTTTTTTCCGGTAAACTTCTCAACATCAAACTTCGAAACCATGGTACCTAATTCACGATTTGATCCTTGCCCCACGGTGGGCGCCAATTGTTGTGAATTCGTTTTCAATAAAGTCACACCAATAAGATTTTGATGTGTGGAGCAAGGTGATTAAGCAACCACGTATCAAAGAATATAGAGACAATGAATATTAATCCAACAATATGAAGCAAGAGAAAATATAGAGAAAGCAGTAAAAGACACAATCTTTGTTTACCCAGTTCAGTCAAATTCCGACCTAATCTGGGGGAGAGAGCAGCCCCTCCGTTCCACTATTTCCAAAGTATCACCGTAACAATGAAACTCCCAATAAGGGTTACAAGAATCAGAAACCTAATCCTACCCTAATCTCAAGTTTCTTCCCGTAACCAAGAAACTTAATATAGTGTTTCCAAGGTGAAGAATAAACAATTTAGAGAATAATTGTTTCTTTCCTTTCTCCTCTTGTGTTTTACCTTGTTCCTAAACCTCTATATTTATAGTAAAAATATAACAATAAATTAGGAACAAATCTCATATAAAACTGGAACAAATCTGACCAAAAAACCCCAAAAAACAACAAACAAATATTTCTGGCCGCGCACCTGCGCGCCGCGCAATACCTCTGGCGCGCCGCGCAATTCCTGCATGTTACTTCCTGTCTCCTGCGCGCCGCGCAATGTTTCTGGCGCGCCGCGCCAGTTCTTGCCTTCTATGCTATTTTTGTGTTTCTTTTCCATTCCAATGAGATTTCAAGGCAATTCTAACTGTTTTGAAAATTGATGCAAAGTTATTTAGCATTTATTTGTTTGACTGAATATATTTTAAAGCTGAAATTTTATGAAATATTTTTAATTTGGTTTATGTCTTTTTTTTTTAAATTGTGAGAAAAATATTTGATTATGGAGCATATTTATTTTGACAGAATTAAGATTGATGTCATATATTGATAATTTGATTTGAAAAATATTTTATTATGTATTTTGTGAAATTTTTGAAATATATTTTATTGTGGAGGCATACATATAGTATGCAATATTGTGAGAATTAATTTTGTTGCGTCATGACTTGAAATTTTTAGGAACTTTTAGAAATTTAAATTAAAGATTTTTAAATTAATTAATAAAGCGGGATATCGGTATGTAATTAATTACTTTTCGGGTATTCGGTAAATTAACGGCGCGCGGGAAAAGGTATTTATTTTTCAGAAGAACTTTCTTGATTTAAGAGTCTAAACCTCACACTCTCGTTTTATTGATAAAGACTATACTTTCTAGACTAGGGGTGCGTTTGATCTGCTAAAAAACAGAGTACTGGACAGGACAACTTTTTGTACCCTGTTTGATGTAAAAACTGATTATGGGACTTGACAAAATAGGTAGCAAGGGACAGGACAAAATCATGAATTTTTGTCATTCACTAAACCACATGAAAAATTTTTGTCCACAATACAATTATAAAAAATACGAAAATACCCTTTTTATTTTCAATTATGAAAAAATTATCTCCCTATCTCTCTTCGATACAATTTTGTCCTGTCCTGTACCATCTTATTTTGTCCTGTACAATCTTGTTTTGTCCTGTACTGTTTTGTCCTGTAATTACTATTTTGCGAATCAAACGCACCCTAGAAGTTTTACTGTCACTTTTCTACCACCTAATTTCAAAAGTATATTTTGAAAACCAACGAGTTCTAATTAATTCTAACGTGGCTCTCGCTTGTTCAAAAATTAATATCAGGTTTCTACTATGTGGTTAAAACCTCAAACTCTCGCTCTATTGATCCTAACCTTCGCTTTTATTTTACTTTCATTCAAAAGCGTAAGAAATAAATTAGAAACCCGAATCAGAAAAATAGTTTATAAAGTTGTGCGCCGAATCATTACTAAATCCCCTACGGTGAATTAAAATTACATACCGATATCAACTAATCTAGCTAGACATGAAGAAAGAACTAAATAAACTAGAGCAGAATATTAAATTAGACATAATGCATAAATAAATAATTAAAAGCATAAAAACTTGGTAAAAATAGAAATCTGAAAACTGGAATTAAAACTGCTTCAATTAACCGGTATGAAATACTTGATACAAATACTGAATTTAAATTGGTAACGGATTCCCAGTGTGGAAATAACGTTACAGTTTATTGAACTGAAAACTGTCTATAAAAAGACTGAAAAAGGACGTAAAAAGAAGGAGAGGACATTTTGTTATGTGTTCCTGTATTTATAGAAAAGTTTTGCCTTCTACGATCCTTAAATTTACCAAGAGATAAGTCTCCAACTGTGTTTCATGATTGCTGTACGATTAGGAGGACAAAACACATCGTGCTGTTGAGATCACGCTGGAGGAACGATAAAAAAGAAATTCTGGTAAACCAGAATTTTGTGGCGGGCGCCACAGAAACTATGGTGGGCGCCATACTGGTCCTGGGGGCAATTGCCCCTTTGGGCTGGTATGGTGTGGGCTGCGTGAATTTGTGCTTTGCACCCCCCTTTTTGCTTTATTTTTGATACTTTTTGCTCAATTCTCTTCTCCGACCTATTTTATTCAACAAAACTGAAATAGAAACTAATACCGGCATAAAAAGAGACAAATGAAATAAAAACATATGAAATGCAACTAAAAGTTCATGTAAATTAAGCTAAAAATACGATATAAAATCGAGCAATCAAATACCCCCACACTTGAACTTTTGCTTGTCCTCAAGCAATAAAGATGGTGAATTGCATAGCATAGGATTTTCACAAGACATGACCACTCTAATCATACATGGTTTCCGGCTAAGAAACGAAAATCAAACAATGGCATCAACACCAAAAACACCGTAGTAACACCAAACCAACTTTGTTGGTCAAAAACTCCCATTATATGAAAACAAATTAAACCTGAACTACTTCCTTTTAACTCTACCTTTTGCTTAAGTTTCTTTCACCCTTTTAATTATAGTACAATCACATTAAGCCCGTTATCTTGTACACGCCCATGGTAGGAGACCTGATAGTGATTATGATCATATAGCGAGGACTGCTGATAACATAAGATTGGTAACCCCTATTTCTCTACTCATTTTGCAATTGCGGGGAATCGAATCGTAACCCGCCCTACCAAGTCCAGAATCAGACACCTATGAACCACCTACTAATGAGTTTTTTCTACTATGGTATTTTTTTCTTTAGCATGTTTAAACATTTGCTAAATTTTATCAACAATTCTCAGAATCAACCAATAGTATACATAAACTTCTATATTCAGATCATTCACTTATATTCATCGGTTCACCACTTAGTTTGTCCCTTGAGATGGCGCCGACTGCTAAAATAAACTACTAAGGGTTACTTTGAAACTCAAGTTCAACACTTTGTCAAAACTGGTACTCAAGTTAATCTTACAAATTTTTGGGGGTTTAGGGTGTTAAGACGGTACTGATTTTATTGAACCATCACCCAACCTTCATAAAATAGCCTGAAAGAGCTAAACAACCTATATACTCTTAAAACAACCATGTCAAATATCAAAACTCAACGCTTGCTTTTCACAATTTTTTTTAGTATAGCTCAAGAAATGGGAGAATCATACAACAGCGAATAGAATACGCAAAATTAACTCAACTTTATCATGAACTATCCTAGGGTTTATTATGCATGAAAAATAAAGAAAGCGATAAATCTTCCTCCCCCACACTTAAATCGAGCATTGTCCCCAATGCAACGACTCAACTTTCATTGTTTACTTTTTATGTTTTATTATGCACTATTTAAATTGATAATTTTATCCACTTTTTCCATTTAGTTCAATAGACAGATTTTGCACTACTCTCATTGATATAATTAATTATATTTGTTTGGTGATATTTTTATAGATAATACATTTTTATTGTATGCAAGGATGTCAATTTCTTAGTATTTTATTTGTTGTTCTTAAAATTTATATGTGGATTAGTGCAAAAAAATTTGAAACAAAAAGGTGAAAGAACAATAAGAAAATATATATTATTTTATACTGTATTTTAAAATAATGTAGAGAACTGTTCAACGGGTTTAATTGAATTCCGTTATATGATCAGATTAGATATTCTCTAAGACTGTATAAGAGAGACCTAACTAACTGGATTGCTGGCAGTGATCATACCCGATGATGTGAACCAGATTGAATCAGCTCTTTTGATCATATCCCATGCTATCAATGGGAGTTAAGTCCGCCTATCCATCAACACAAAAGTGAAAGGAACCCATTGCTACATAAGGGCCATCAACCTACTCCCGACTAGGGGTGATGCTCTCTTACGGACTACACTACTAGGTCTAAGTGGTAGGTCGGCAGGTTATGTGTGCAGTTGACTCTGCAGCTTTAGTGCGGCGCTTGGTTTTGTGTGCTTTGCAGCAGTTTACCATTCTGCTGTACCGGATTCCCGAAGTGTGGACTCTTTATCTAAGTTAGCTTAAGGCCTATTCTAATAAGTTTTCTAATAAGTTCTCAGTTTTCTTCGTCGCCAAAGCCTCAATACCTACTCTTGAATGGAGTTCTATCTCATAGCTCTTATTCCAAGAACTGCGGATTTCCCTTAGCAGCTGATTCAATAGCCAGCCCCCTTGCTTGGTTCTGGTCAGTCCCGCTACCGAGCTTTCACTTTCAAATCAATCAACCCGGTGCTTTAGATCAGCTAATTGGGAATCTGGATCTTCCCCATAAATTGGGATCGGCCGCTCATCTTGAGTATCTCACTTGCTTGTTCAGGCCATAAGAGTTCAGAGTCTAATCGCAGAGAACTCATACCGTCCCTTGAGCCTATAGATAGAAGGTAAGCCTAGACTTTAAGGTGAATACGTCTTTCTGTGATCTTACGGTAGCAAGTTTCGGTAAGTTCAGTAAGTGAAGTGACGAGCGAAGGTGTACAAAGGCTATGACTCACACGCTTAGGCGGGTTACGGGACTTTGTGATTCTTTCAGACAAGATTGCCTAGATTGATCAGATTCTCTTCCTATCTATTCATAAGACAAGATCCATCAAGGAATCCAGCAACAGGGTACTTTATTCCGATATCTCCCCCCGAGGGTGAGGTAGACTTCCCTATCCTTAAGGAGAAAATAAGATCTCTTGCTTTGCCCACAAGCCCTACTAGCTTAGCAAGTTTGGTCGCAGGTGTGTTGTTCGTTCTAGCGATAGGCTCCAAGCGCGATTCTGATTCTAAATTAGGTTTTATGTTCTGCAATGAATCTGTTCTAAAGAAAGACCTGCCTATAAGAGGGGTTGGTTCACGGTAATGAATGGTGGTATCGGTCGGGGCAAGCACTCGTTCCCGCAGCACTTGTTGCAGCTGATAGACTCAAAAGTAAGGGCACGAAAAGTTGTCTTAAACAAAAAACCTTCTCGCGGGAAGCCCCCATAAACAAAAGGGGGACAAGATTCATCGATTAGGTGGCAGCAAGGTTTGTGACTCTTTGATCTATCGGAATTGCTATCCATCAGAGAGAGAGAAAGGAATTTGTCTGGAGGACGGCTAAGGCTGTTGTCAAGAAGGTTATGCCTGCCAGTCTCTCTCTACTAAGGCCTCTATGCCTGTTCTCGAATCCGCTCTTATCTTATCCGCTGCTTGAGAATAGTCGTTGAGGAAGGGTACCACATATCCCTCTTAGTAAACCCTAAGATAAGGACAGAGAAGAGGTAATCCTAATAGTCAACTATTAGCGTCCCCGCTATCAGTCCAGTACCATTAGTTCTCCAAAGGTCAAAGGCTAGCCTTCTAAGAACCTTTCACTATTGCCTGTTGATTGATATTCCTATCTTTCATTACCGGGGAGAACGAAACTTATTAGCATGGAACATATGCCATGATCCATAAGCCTCCAAGCCTCATTCAAACGAAGGATCCTAACTCAAAGATCAGATCATCTTGTGGATTTGCCGATTGCTTATTTTTTTTTATTAAGAAGAGCTCAGTCATTTAGGATCAACAACACGTTATGAGGCCAGGCCGCACTTAACTAAGCCCACCAATTAGATGTTTAGTTCAAAGCCTAACTACCACAATAATGCAAGGCGGGAGAGAAGCCAGATGCGTATCATAGAAGGACTTATTTATTGGTCTATCTAATAGCCGTACAGTCGCTACTAATACTAAGATAGGGATGACAGGATTAGTCTTGAAGTTTTTATCTCTCTAAAAAGGGCTCTCTAAATCCCTAGAGATTGTTAACTTCTCTATATGAAAAAAAAAACTAAATAAAGATCTAATACCAATTTTGGAAAAAATTTGTGGATCGACTAAGGAAGGCTATGAAGCTATCGATTCAATGAAAGAAAGAATAGTGGTGCTCAAACAACACAGTACAATCACGAAGTTGTAACTACAATGGCTGCCCATGTACTGGTATCCTTTATGCGTTTTTCTCAATAGGTAGAAGCATAACGTTGTCCAAATTGATAGCTAAAGATCAAACTTCAACCTAGGCGTAGGCCGAGCATTCTTTCTTTACTTTATAGTTTCCTTTTTTCATGCCTTAGCAGAAGAGAGGAGGCTGTCAAAGCCTACTGATCTGTTAGCGGATAAAAGAGCAGATTCAATTCTACGCTCGGAACCTTGGTCCCGCAATCTACTAAAGCGCTTGGAACAGAGATCGCATGACCAGATCCTATTCCATACCAAGCTTGGAAAGCTGTGCTTCGGTGCAGCTTTGTATACAGGGAGGAAGCCTTGAACTGTGCAAACGCAGAACAACCTCCAAACCGGATAAGATCTCAAGAGCTTACTACTCCATCCTAAGGCATGTTTACTTTTTCGGTGACAAAGACTCGTGTTAGTCAAAGCTACTAGAAAGCTTGAGCCTCAAAAGAAAGCATGACCTTCGTAAAGGTCCAGTATAACTCGTATTCGTAATTTACTAACTTCGGCGCCCTAGCTAAGGAGACACGACCTCGGACTTGAACAAAGGGGAATCAGACTCTCTAAAAATGATAAGATTATCTTCTATGAGAAATTACTTACAGCGATCCTGCATCTCCGCCTAGTTACTTCGCTCCGCCCCTTGATGACAAAGTAAACATAGCCGAAAGGCCCTTTTTTTCCTATCGCTTTGCTAGACTCCTCTACACCTATCTTATGAAATCCGTGCCGTTAAATTTCCTTTTTCCCTCCCTCCTGTCTCACCGCAACCTGTCGCCTAAAACAGGAGAATCGAAGGAAAGCAAGTTTAGGCTTCAAGTCAACTACATCTCAAAGCCTCGAAGGTTATAAGAAAGCAAGCTAGGCCCCTCATTCAATTTAGCTACTCAAGTCTTCTATCCACTACGTCCCTCAACCTAGCATATGAAAGACAAAGAGCCTTAACAGTTAACTACCAAAGCCCCCTCTAAAAAGAAAAATGCGGCACCCCATTCCCGAGCCCAATGGTTAATAGAAAGGGCTTGCTTGAGTGTATGAACGCCTAGAAAGCTATGGCTTGGTCCCCTATTGCGGATTAAAAAAGCTTTCTATCTCGGCCATAACTAACTGGTAATCAGTAATCAGGAGTTTTAGGAAACATCTAGGATTACCTACCCATTACACCAAACTGCAAATAATCAAGTGTCCTGAAATGCATGTCAGGCTAAAAAGAAAAATAATAAGAAGTCAGAGTACCTACCATCAATCTCCGTAGCTAGATCGGAGATGCAAGAACATAGATTGGAATAGACAGATTGAGATGTGCTCCTTCGTAGCGAGATTCCCATAGATGTGACTTTCCCCTTACGTAGTAGAATGGAAATGACGAAGCATCTATTGAACTACCATTGATGGAAGAGTAGCAACAAGATTGGAAGCTCTTTCCCTTGGGTGTGCATTCATATGGCAGTCAAAAGTAGCCTGATTTACAGCCTTTTTGACTCCATAGGAAGTGAGAGAAGCAATAGAAAAGGAATCCAAGTCAATAGAAGTAGTAGGCCCATGCCAAATGAGTAGGCTGATAGCCTGGGAATCTAAGTCACTAGACCAGATGGAATCGTTGCCTGGCTTTGACTCTTCCTAAGGCAGTTCGTGAAGCAATTAGCGGAAAGGACAGATTGGCTTGATGCCTTTCCAGATGTCTATGACTCTGGAAACTGGCATTATGGCCAGAAACTGGCATCTGAATTGGATTCATTTTCATTTCCCAGTGGCTGGGCACCTGCCCATGCTCATCTTTTGGGCATTCTCTTTCCCCTATCATCCTTTGACCCCCTAAAACTTCATAATGTAGAAAAAAAAAAAATAAACACTATGTGATAATGGTATTAACTATGATTCTCACTATAGCTCTGACGGAGTCAGTTTCTCAACACGGGATCTCTATACCATTATGAAACAAAGAGAAAGCATTATCTATCAAGTCAAGGGACTTCTTTCCATTGGGCTTCTATTGAATGTAATCAGACTCATCTCTCCGGTTCGTCCTTGCCGGTTGGTTATAGTTCAGATTCAGTGACCACAGAGTCAGTCTTCGGTTCCATATCAGTGTCTACAGAAAAGGGCAACCGGCTCACATCCTTGCCCGGGACAGTCCTAATTGAAACATAAGAGTGTGTTTGACTTGAGTTTGTTCTTCACTCTCTTCCCATCATTATGGAATAGTAGTTGCTTTGCTGTATAGCTAAGATTTCTAACCTTCCATTGGGAGTTCTTCCTTCGATTCTTCGTATGTTTTCTCCCTAGCCCTAGCAGCCTTTACGGGGTGCTTTCCGATTGGGTGAGCTACCCTTTTTCAATGATATATGGATCAAGGCCTCGCTGAGCCAGATCAGCCCGAGCTACTAAAGTAAAGATAAAAAAGCTAAAAGCCTCCGGGCGTGGGAAGAGGTTGGGAAACCGGCTAGGCAAAAGGCTATCCTGAATCAGAAACCATTCTGAGGGGAGGGGAGAGACCCGTAACCAAACAAAGAGGCCTAACTGCAAAGCAAACCAGAAAGAAATATGTCATCTATGCTCTTGACATCGAGAAAGAGCTTCGTTGTTTTATCTGTCCACAGGAACATCTACAAATTGAATCATCAAAGAAGAAGAACAGGCATTGTCCGCAACCCTTGTTGAAAGAGGAACTGCCTTTACTCGTCAAAGCCAGCATCCCAGATGCCTTCATGACCTATAGACTTGTTATTCTGCTTCTGTGGAATCTTTGTCTTGTTAACCCCTAAGGGGAAGATCACCACTCTATTAGTGGGACTTCTATCGATCTACTGGGAAAGCATCAATCTAGCCTCCTACTCATTCTGCTAAAAGGATGTCCTAGAACGGAGAATTAAAATCAAATGATCCATCTTCATTTTCCCAAAGGACACATTGAAAGAATGCTTCCTTGTCCTTGTTGCTCGGGGAAGATAAGGTATCCAAGCCGGACATCGTTCTTTCTCGGATTCTCTTTCTCGGCCCATCAAGAACTCGGCATCGAAGACTCATTGCTCTAGGCTGATGGATTTGCTTTCCAGCTTGTGGTGAAGACCCATTCCTTTGTTCGTTATATTCTATTGGTCTAACGGGAGCAAAAGGATTCCTATCTTAACTCACCGTAGTTGAAGAAGGAATGCTTGGTAGTGCTAATGGAATGGATTTCCCCCCAATAAACGAAAAAGGATTGCTGGTGACACGAAAGTTGTGCTTTTCCTATTCCACTGCGCTAAGTCCCTTAAGATGAGAACAAGAGGGGTGAGCTTCATCTGAAATCATTTCTGTTAATTGAGGTTGATTGGCTTGTTCAAGGCAAGGCTCGACGTAGTTAAGTTGTATGGGGAATCTCCTATCTAAGATTGAGGCTAAGCTCCTATTCTGGCTCGGTCTTTAACCCATTTAAGGTTAGCTTTGGTATTTAGCCATTGAGGAGAGAGGAGAGAGGGGTATATTAGAATTTTCGGTTTAGTGAGAAATAGCTCTAGTCTGAGAGCTTAAGCGAAAAGTTAAGAGTACGGGCGGGCAAGTTTAGGCAAAACTCAATATCTCACATTAGGAAGTGCAGTAGTTAGCGGGCTCCTTTCACTTTTATGTTGATGGATAGGCGGACTTAACTCCCATTGATAGCATGGGATATGATCACAAAAGCTGATTCAATCGGGTTCACATCATCGGGTATGATCACTGCCAGCAATCCAGTTAGTTAGGTCTCTCTTATACAGTCTTAGAGAATATCTAATCTGATCATATAACGGAATTCAATTAAACCCGTTGAACAGTTCTCTTAGAGAAGTTCATATTCATCTATCCCGCTGACTGGCTTATAGATTAGAGGTTGACTCAGGAGCTTCCTAGTATAATGTCTACTAGGATAGATTACTCATATAGCGCGTCTTCCTATAACGAGCATAAAAAGATCCCAGGTTACTCCTAAAAACAAGGCTTAGGAGGGTTGCTGACTACTAAAGGGTAGCTTGCTTACGCACCTGGGATTTTAGGATTAGCTGGTGACTCTAGAAAAGGTTTAATAAATAGAGGCTGACTTGCTCGCAAAAGGGTACAACGCAGATAGGCTATATAGGGATTTACGGATACAAAGGTTGGATAAGGTTAGCTTACTCCTCTCCTACTCTAGCATTTGGATACAGAGAACGACTATCCCGCTGGATCTTCTGTTGATGCTTAAAGGCTGGGCTATAGGCGGGCTACATAACCTTAAGAGTGATTAGCTTAAACTTGGGACTGATAGCCATACTCTAAAAGCTTGCACCAGGTCTCTCACTATACCCCGGGATTCTCTAGCTCTTGCACGCTGACTTTATCCTATGGTCTCTCTCGGGGCAAGGTAAGCTTTCTCTTATTGCACGCCTACCTTTCTTTGTAAGGGGTTTTGGGATGAGGATAATTAGTTTGTAATTAGCACTAAGGCAGTGGAAGCAGAATCCGTTGATGAATGCTTATATATATAAAAAGAAAGTAAAAACTAGGATAAGGTTTTGTAGAATAGGTAGGGCACGACTCTTCTCTCAAATAATCCTATCATCTATGTCTTCGTCCGAGTGGATTTCCCATGGTATGAAAAGTCGGGAATATCTAGATTTACATCAAAGAATTTGTGGACGGATGCCCTTGATCAGGAAGTCGAACATATGCCCGTATAGGTAAAATACAATACGTCGATCATTCTCAAATACAGGACGGACTAGAAGGGACCTAAGCAGTCCTTCATTGGGAGATTTCATCCCTTCAATAGCAGCCCTTGTACTGATTTTAAACTCTTCACTGGCGCCTTTGTATGTCTCAACTTGACCTCTTATTGCCGGTTATAGGCTTGGTTGTCGGGCCAGCAGTTCAAAAATGTTTCGGATACAGCCCCAACATGTCTTTCGTCTAATCGGGAGAAAAAAGGAAAAAGGCGTTATTGCTGTGCTTCCCTTCCCAGTAACCATTCCGACAGCGAATGAAGCGAGGTATATCTAAGAAGCTTGAAACTAGGAAGCAAAATAAGGAAGAGTGGCTTACCGCAGGCTTTTCAAAAAAAATACTTCAAGAGATATCGGCTAAACGAAAGGGGTATTTGTGCTTTCCTCTTAAAGTAGGGGTTGGACCAAGAAGATAGGTCACAAGTGGCCTTACTCTCTTAGTTTCAGAATGAGGATGGGAAGGCCTTCCACTCCAATAAATGATAGGACAACTTTTGGTGCCATACTCTCGCGGAACGGAAGGAAATCCACAGAATAAAGTTTGCTACTAGAAAGGAAAAAAAGAGAGGGAGACAGAGAAGGGATCCTAACGCATTCCCATAGTGATATTCACCAAGAGACAAGACTATGTCACAAGATAAGACAATAAAATAATACAAAAAAGAAGATAGTCTGATAGATAGGAGAAAGAGAGGAGTCTAGAGCAACTACAGGAAACTATTAGACGTTACGCTCCTACCTATAGATAGGAGGAACTTCCCTGACTCTCTGTCTCTGCATCCTGACCGCTTCTTGCTACGGGACTAACGGGAGTGCCCGCATCTTGCTGTGAACTAGAATCTCCTACTCACATATTTAGATTCCTCCGTGGTTATCCCCTTAATGAGTTTTTTCTACTATGGTATTTTTTTCTTTAGCATGTTTAAACATTTGCTAAATTTTATCAACAATTCTCAGAATCAACCAATAGTATACATAAACTTCTATATTCAGATCATTCACTTATATTCATCGGTTCACCACTTAGTTTGTCCCTTGAGATGGCGCCGACTGCTAAAATAAACTACTAAGGGTTACTTTGAAACTCAAGTTCAACACTTTGTCAAAACTGGTACTCAAGTTAATCTTACAAATTTTTGGGGGTTTAGGGTGTTAAGACGGTACTGATTTTATTGAACCATCACCCAACCTTCATAAAATAGCCTGAAAGAGCTAAACAACCTATATACTCTTAAAACAACCATGTCAAATATCAAAACTCAACGCTTGCTTTTCACAATTTTTTTTAGTATAGCTCAAGAAATGGGAGAATCATACAACAGCGAATAGAATACGCAAAATTAACTCAACTTTATCATGAACTATCCTAGGGTTTATTATGCATGAAAAATAAAGAAAGCGATAAATCTTCCTCCCCCACACTTAAATCGAGCATTGTCCCCAATGCAACGACTCAACTTTCATTGTTTACTTTTTATGTTTTATTATGCACTATTTAAATTGATAATTTTATCCACTTTTTCCATTTAGTTCAATAGACAGATTTTGCACTACTCTCATTGATATAATTAATTATATTTGTTTGGTGATATTTTTATAGATAATACATTTTTATTGTATGCAAGGATGTCAATTTCTTAGTATTTTATTTGTTGTTCTTAAAATTTATATGTGGATTAGTGCAAAAAAATTTGAAACAAAAAGGTGAAAGAACAATAAGAAAATATATATTATTTTATACTGTATTTTAAAATAATGTAGAGAACTGTTCAACGGGTTTAATTGAATTCCGTTATATGATCAGATTAGATATTCTCTAAGACTGTATAAGAGAGACCTAACTAACTGGATTGCTGGCAGTGATCATACCCGATGATGTGAACCAGATTGAATCAGCTCTTTTGATCATATCCCATGCTATCAATGGGAGTTAAGTCCGCCTATCCATCAACACAAAAGTGAAAGGAACCCATTGCTACATAAGGGCCATCAACCTACTCCCGACTAGGGGTGATGCTCTCTTACGGACTACACTACTAGGTCTAAGTGGTAGGTCGGCAGGTTATGTGTGCAGTTGACTCTGCAGCTTTAGTGCGGCGCTTGGTTTTGTGTGCTTTGCAGCAGTTTACCATTCTGCTGTACCGGATTCCCGAAGTGTGGACTCTTTATCTAAGTTAGCTTAAGGCCTATTCTAATAAGTTTTCTAATATGTTCTCAGTTTTCTTCGTCGCCAAAGCCTCAATACCTACTCTTGAATGGAGTTCTATCTCATAGCTCTTATTCCAAGAACTGCGGATTTCCCTTAGCAGCTGATTCAATAGCCAGCCCCCTTGCTTGGTTCTGGTCAGTCCCGCTACCGAGCTTTCACTTTCAAATCAATCAACCCGGTGCTTTAGATCAGCTAATTGGGAATCTGGATCTTCCCCATAAATTGGGATCGGCCGCTCATCTTGAGTATCTCACTTGCTTGTTCAGGCCATAAGAGTTCAGAGTCTAATCGCAGAGAACTCATACCGTCCCTTGAGCCTATAGATAGAAGGTAAGCCTAGACTTTAAGGTGAATACGTCTTTCTGTGATCTTACGGTAGCAAGTTTCGGTAAGTTCAGTAAGTGAAGTGACGAGCGAAGGTGTACAAAGGCTATGACTCACACGCTTAGGCGGGTTACGGGACTTTGTGATTCTTTCAGACAAGATTGCCTAGATTGATCAGATTCTCTTCCTATCTATTCATAAGACAAGATCCATCAAGGAATCCAGCAACAGGGTACTTTATTCCGATATCTCCCCCCGAGGGTGAGGTAGACTTCCCTATCCTTAAGGAGAAAATAAGATCTCTTGCTTTGCCCACAAGCCCTACTAGCTTAGCAAGTTTGGTCGCAGGTGTGTTGTTCGTTCTAGCGATAGGCTCCAAGCGCGATTCTGATTCTAAATTAGGTTTTATGTTCTGCAATGAATCTGTTCTAAAGAAAGACCTGCCTATAAGAGGGGTTGGTTCACGGTAATGAATGGTGGTATCGGTCGGGGCAAGCACTCGTTCCCGCAGCACTTGTTGCAGCTGATAGACTCAAAAGTAAGGGCACGAAAAGTTGTCTTAAACAAAAAACCTTCTCGCGGGAAGCCCCCATAAACAAAAGGGGGACAAGATTCATCGATTAGGTGGCAGCAAGGTTTGTGACTCTTTGATCTATCGGAATTGCTATCCATCAGAGAGAGAGAAAGGAATTTGTCTGGAGGACGGCTAAGGCTGTTGTCAAGAAGGTTATGCCTGCCAGTCTCTCTCTACTAAGGCCTCTATGCCTGTTCTCGAATCCGCTCTTATCTTATCCGCTGCTTGAGAATAGTCGTTGAGGAAGGGTACCACATATCCCTCTTAGTAAACCCTAAGATAAGGACAGAGAAGAGGTAATCCTAATAGTCAACTATTAGCGTCCCCGCTATCAGTCCAGTACCATTAGTTCTCCAAAGGTCAAAGGCTAGCCTTCTAAGAACCTTTCACTATTGCCTGTTGATTGATATTCCTATCTTTCATTACCGGGGAGAACGAAACTTATTAGCATGGAACATATGCCATGATCCATAAGCCTCCAAGCCTCATTCAAACGAAGGATCCTAACTCAAAGATCAGATCATCTTGTGGATTTGCCGATTGCTTATTTTTTTTTATTAAGAAGAGCTCAGTCATTTAGGATCAACAACACGTTATGAGGCCAGGCCGCACTTAACTAAGCCCACCAATTAGATGTTTAGTTCAAAGCCTAACTACCACAATAATGCAAGGCGGGAGAGAAGCCAGATGCGTATCATAGAAGGACTTATTTATTGGTCTATCTAATAGCCGTACAGTCGCTACTAATACTAAGATAGGGATGACAGGATTAGTCTTGAAGTTTTTATCTCTCTAAAAAGGGCTCTCTAAATCCCTAGAGATTGTTAACTTCTCTATATGAAAAAAAAAACTAAATAAAGATCTAATACCAATTTTGGAAAAAATTTGTGGATCGACTAAGGAAGGCTATGAAGCTATCGATTCAATGAAAGAAAGAATAGTGGTGCTCAAACAACACAGTACAATCACGAAGTTGTAACTACAATGGCTGCCCATGTACTGGTATCCTTTATGCGTTTTTCTCAATAGGTAGAAGCATAACGTTGTCCAAATTGATAGCTAAAGATCAAACTTCAACCTAGGCGTAGGCCGAGCATTCTTTCTTTACTTTATAGTTTCCTTTTTTCATGCCTTAGCAGAAGAGAGGAGGCTGTCAAAGCCTACTGATCTGTTAGCGGATAAAAGAGCAGATTCAATTCTACGCTCGGAACCTTGGTCCCGCAATCTACTAAAGCGCTTGGAACAGAGATCGCATGACCAGATCCTATTCCATACCAAGCTTGGAAAGCTGTGCTTCGGTGCAGCTTTGTATACAGGGAGGAAGCCTTGAACTGTGCAAACGCAGAACAACCTCCAAACCGGATAAGATCTCAAGAGCTTACTACTCCATCCTAAGGCATGTTTACTTTTTCGGTGACAAAGACTCGTGTTAGTCAAAGCTACTAGAAAGCTTGAGCCTCAAAAGAAAGCATGACCTTCGTAAAGGTCCAGTATAACTCGTATTCGTAATTTACTAACTTCGGCGCCCTAGCTAAGGAGACACGACCTCGGACTTGAACAAAGGGGAATCAGACTCTCTAAAAATGATAAGATTATCTTCTATGAGAAATTACTTACAGCGATCCTGCATCTCCGCCTAGTTACTTCGCTCCGCCCCTTGATGACAAAGTAAACATAGCCGAAAGGCCCTTTTTTTCCTATCGCTTTGCTAGACTCCTCTACACCTATCTTATGAAATCCGTGCCGTTAAATTTCCTTTTTCCCTCCCTCCTGTCTCACCGCAACCTGTCGCCTAAAACAGGAGAATCGAAGGAAAGCAAGTTTAGGCTTCAAGTCAACTACATCTCAAAGCCTCGAAGGTTATAAGAAAGCAAGCTAGGCCCCTCATTCAATTTAGCTACTCAAGTCTTCTATCCACTACGTCCCTCAACCTAGCATATGAAAGACAAAGAGCCTTAACAGTTAACTACCAAAGCCCCCTCTAAAAAGAAAAATGCGGCACCCCATTCCCGAGCCCAATGGTTAATAGAAAGGGCTTGCTTGAGTGTATGAACGCCTAGAAAGCTATGGCTTGGTCCCCTATTGCGGATTAAAAAAGCTTTCTATCTCGGCCATAACTAACTGGTAATCAGTAATCAGGAGTTTTAGGAAACATCTAGGATTACCTACCCATTACACCAAACTGCAAATAATCAAGTGTCCTGAAATGCATGTCAGGCTAAAAAGAAAAATAATAAGAAGTCAGAGTACCTACCATCAATCTCCGTAGCTAGATCGGAGATGCAAGAACATAGATTGGAATAGACAGATTGAGATGTGCTCCTTCGTAGCGAGATTCCCATAGATGTGACTTTCCCCTTACGTAGTAGAATGGAAATGACGAAGCATCTATTGAACTACCATTGATGGAAGAGTAGCAACAAGATTGGAAGCTCTTTCCCTTGGGTGTGCATTCATATGGCAGTCAAAAGTAGCCTGATTTACAGCCTTTTTGACTCCATAGGAAGTGAGAGAAGCAATAGAAAAGGAATCCAAGTCAATAGAAGTAGTAGGCCCATGCCAAATGAGTAGGCTGATAGCCTGGGAATCTAAGTCACTAGACCAGATGGAATCGTTGCCTGGCTTTGACTCTTCCTAAGGCAGTTCGTGAAGCAATTAGCGGAAAGGACAGATTGGCTTGATGCCTTTCCAGATGTCTATGACTCTGGAAACTGGCATTATGGCCAGAAACTGGCATCTGAATTGGATTCATTTTCATTTCCCAGTGGCTGGGCACCTGCCCATGCTCATCTTTTGGGCATTCTCTTTCCCCTATCATCCTTTGACCCCCTAAAACTTCATAATGTAGAAAAAAAAAAATAAACACTATGTGATAATGGTATTAACTATGATTCTCACTATAGCTCTGACGGAGTCAGTTTCTCAACACGGGATCTCTATACCATTATGAAACAAAGAGAAAGCATTATCTATCAAGTCAAGGGACTTCTTTCCATTGGGCTTCTATTGAATGTAATCAGGCTCATCTCTCCGGTTCGTCCTTGCCGGTTGGTTATAGTTCAGATTCAGTGACCACAGAGTCAGTCTTCGGTTCCATATCAGTGTCTACAGAAAAGGGCAACCGGCTCACATCCTTGCCCGGGACAGTCCTAATTGAAACATAAGAGTGTGTTTGACTTGAGTTTGTTCTTCACTCTCTTCCCATCATTATGGAATAGTAGTTGCTTTGCTGTATAGCTAAGATTTCTAACCTTCCATTGGGAGTTCTTCCTTCGATTCTTCGTATGTTTTCTCCCTAGCCCTAGCAGCCTTTACGGGGTGCTTTCCGATTGGGTGAGCTACCCTTTTTCAATGATATATGGATCAAGGCCTCGCTGAGCCAGATCAGCCCGAGCTACTAAAGTAAAGATAAAAAAGCTAAAAGCCTCCGGGCGTGGGAAGAGGTTGGGAAACCGGCTAGGCAAAAGGCTATCCTGAATCAGAAACCATTCTGAGGGGAGGGGAGAGACCCGTAACCAAACAAAGAGGCCTAACTGCAAAGCAAACCAGAAAGAAATATGTCATCTATGCTCTTGACATCGAGAAAGAGCTTCGTTGTTTTATCTGTCCACAAGAACATCTACAAATTGAATCATCAAAGAAGAAGAACAGGCATTGTCCGCAACCCTTGTTGAAAGAGGAACTGCCTTTACTCGTCAAAGCCAGCATCCCAGATGCCTTCATGACCTATAGACTTGTTATTCTGCTTCTGTGGAATCTTTGTCTTGTTAACCCCTAAGGGGAAGATCACCACTCTATTAGTGGGACTTCTATCGATCTACTGGGAAAGCATCAATCTAGCCTCCTACTCATTCTGCTAAAAGGATGTCCTAGAACGGAGAATTAGAATCAAATGATCCATCTTCATTTTCCCAAAGGACACATTGAAAGAATGCTTCCTTGTCCTTGTTGCTCGGGGAAGATAAGGTATCCAAGCCGGACATCGTTCTTTCTCGGATTCTCTTTCTCGGCCCATCAAGAACTCGGCATCGAAGACTCATTGCTCTAGGCTGATGGATTTGCTTTCCAGCTTGTGGTGAAGACCCATTCCTTTGTTCGTTATATTCTATTGGTCTAACGGGAGCAAAAGGATTCCTATCTTAACTCACCGTAGTTGAAGAAGGAATGCTTGGTAGTGCTAATGGAATGGATTTCCCCCCAATAAACGAAAAAGGATTGCTGGTGACACGAAAGTTGTGCTTTTCCTATTCCACTGCGCTAAGTCCCTTAAGATGAGAACAAGAGGGGTGAGCTTCATCTGAAATCATTTATGTTAATTGAGGTTGATTGGCTTGTTCAAGGCAAGGCTCGACGTAGTTAAGTTGTATGGGGAATCTCCTATCTAAGATTGAGGCTAAGCTCCTATTCTGGCTCGGTCTTTAACCCATTTAAGGTTAGCTTTGGTATTTAGCCATTGAGGAGAGAGGAGAGAGGGGTATATTAGAATTTTCGGTTTAGTGAGAAATAGCTCTAGTCTGAGAGCTTAAGCGAAAAGTTAAGAGTACGGGCGGGCAAGTTTAGGCAAAACTCAATATCTCACATTAGGAAGTGCAGTAGTTAGCGGGCTCCTTTCACTTTTATGTTGATGGATAGGCGGACTTAACTCCCATTGATAGCATGGGATATGATCACAAAAGCTGATTCAATCGGGTTCACATCATCGGGTATGATCACTGCCAGCAATCCAGTTAGTTAGGTCTCTCTTATACAGTCTTAGAGAATATCTAATCTGATCATATAACGGAATTCAATTAAACCCGTTGAACAGTTCTCTTAGAGAAGTTCATATTCATCTATCCCGCTGACTGGCTTATAGATTAGAGGTTGACTCAGGAGCTTCCTAGTATAATGTCTACTAGGATAGATTACTCATATAGCGCGTCTTCCTATAACGAGCATAAAAAGATCCCAGGTTACTCCTAAAAACAAGGCTTAGGAGGGTTGCTGACTACTAAAGGGTAGCTTGCTTACGCACCTGGGATTTTAGGATTAGCTGGTGACTCTAGAAAAGGTTTAATAAATAGAGGCTGACTTGCTCGCAAAAGGGTACAACGCAGATAGGCTATATAGGGATTTACGGATACAAAGGTTGGATAAGGTTAGCTTACTCCTCTCCTACTCTAGCATTTGGATACAGAGAACGACTATCCCGTTGGATCTTCTGTTGATGCTTAAAGGCTGGGCTATAGGCGGGCTACATAACCTTAAGAGTGATTAGCTTAAACTTGGGACTGATAGCCATACTCTAAAAGCTTGCACCAGGTCTCTCACTATACCCCGGGATTCTCTAGCTCTTGCACGCTGACTTTATCCTATGGTCTCTCTCGGGGCAAGGTAAGCTTTCTCTTATTGCACGCCTACCTTTCTTTGTAAGGGGTTTTGGGATGAGGATAATTAGTTTGTAATTAGCACTAAGGAAGTGGAAGCAGAATCCGTTGATGAATGCTTATATATATAAAAAGAAAGTAAAAACTAGGATAAGGTTTTGTAGTATAGGTAGGGCACGACTCTTCTCTCAAATAATCCTATCATCTATGTCTTCGTCCGAGTGGATTTCCCATGGTATGAAAAGTCGGGAATATCTAGATTTACATCAAAGAATTTGTGGACGGATGCCCTTGATCAGGAAGTCGAACATATGCCCGTATAGGTAAAATACAATACGTCGATCATTCTCAAATACAGGACGGACTAGAAGGGACCTAAGCAGCCCTTCATTGGGAGATTTCATCCCTTCAATAGCAGCCCTTGTACTGATTTTAAACTCTTCACTGGCGCCTTTGTATGTCTCAACTTGACCTCTTATTGCCGGTTATAGGCTTGGTTGTCGGGCCAGCAGTTCAAAAATGTTTCGGATACAGCCCCAACATGTCTTTCGTCTAATCGGGAGAAAAAAGGAAAAAGGCGTTATTGCTGTGCTTCCCTTCCCAGTAACCATTCCGACAGCGAATGAAGCGAGGTATATCTAAGAAGCTTGAAACTAGGAAGCAAAATAAGGAAGAGTGGCTTACCGCAGGCTTTTCAAAAAAAATACTTCAAGAGATATCGGCTAAACGAAAGGGGTATTTGTGCTTTCCTCTTAAAGTAGGGGTTGGACCAAGAAGATAGGTCACAAGTGGCCTTACTCTCTTAGTTTCAGAATGAGGATGGGAAGGCCTTCCACTCCAATAAATGATAGGACAACTTTTGGTGCCCTACTCTCGCGGAACGGAAGGAAATCCACAGAATAAAGTTTGCTACTAGAAAGGAAAAAAAGAGAGGGAGACAGAGAAGGGATCCTAACGCATTCCCATAGTGATATTCACCTAGAGACAAGACTATGTCACAAGATAAGACCATAAAATAATACAAAAAAGAAGATAGTCTGATAGATAGGAGAAAGAGAGGAGTCTAGAGCAACTACAGGAAACTATTAGACGTTACGCTCCTACCTATAGATAGGAGGAACTTCCCTGACTCTCTGTCTCTGCATCTTGACCGCTTCTTGCTACGGGACTAACGGGAGTGCCCGCATCTTGCTGTGAACTAGAATCTCCTACTCACATATTTAGATTCCTCCGTGGTTATCCCCTAATGTGTCGTCCTCCATGAATGTGGCATCTGTCTTGAAGAGGGTGATAATAAACCATTAAATTAAGGCTCTCACCGGAGCCCAGGGGCAACACTTACATTAGCCACTGTCAACCACAGTAATAAGAGCAATGGGATACACGACAACGAGCGAATCTCTTTCCCACCCGAAGCTTTAAATACCGGACATTACGCATTAGACTGATTGAGGGACTGAAGGAAGGACTTTCTATCACTGTATCGCAGCCTATGCCTTTATCAGGTGGGATTGAACCACCTTGAGGAACAGAACAGCTGCACTTATTGGCTTACTTGCTAGAACCGTACAACTTTTATTATCACTGAAACCACCGTATCGTATACAACCCCTCAGCATAACCTTATTTATACCATTCCAACCCCGAGTAAGTAGGCGGTGGCTCCGTTACACAGTCGTTGGGGAGAGAGATAAGGCACATGCGCATTTTGGGTGAACCGCACGATGCTGAGCTCCTGTCCTGAGTCGGTGAAGGCGCCCCGGGTGGCAATAGTGAGTTGCCTTAGTTGAGTCTTCATGACGGAGGAGACTAAAAGGACTCATTGGCATTGGAAAAAATCAATGTTTCATTGGTAAAGACTTAGGTTCTGTCATGCCTCGCTAGGAATGTGAGTTATAGTAGTACCCAATTTTGAGTCTGATCGCTTGTTATCAATTGTATAAGGATGGTGACATTACTATTGTTCCCGATCCTATTTCGACTCTCGAAAGAGAGGAACTGTAGGGCTGGTCTGTGATTCCCGCTATTAGTAAAGTGCGTGTGCTACGTCTGCCTATTACCGTTCTCGAGAGGAGAAAGATAGATAGGGCAGCGTCTTCGTGTACTCGGACTAGTGCTTCCTTGCTCTTTTACGAACTAGCCGAAGTGATGACTTAACCGTAGCTAAGGTAAGCTTTTCTCCCTTTTGCTAGTAAGATCTCTAATCATCCAGAAAGCAGAAAGAAGGAGAGCGTAGAAGACGGAACTCCTTGACTTCTCAACAACCCTTTTTCTCTGGTGGAGTGACCTGTTGACTTTCCTTATCGACTTTCATCAGCGCACTAGCTTATTGCTAGACTTTGACCCTCGAACTAGCTGCTTTGACTTGCTATCTAAGAGACTAGCCTAGAGAGATAGGAAAGACGCTCTGCTCTAAAGGGATACTCAAAAAAAGGCAAGTCGATGCCCGGATTGACAACTTGATGTCTCAAGATCGGTTGTTAAAAGACTAAAGCCTATCTTCAAGCTAAAAGTCTAGTCGTATTTTTACTTATTCTTTCTTCTTCCGCCATACCCAAGAGTAATTAACTCCCTAAAGAGATTTGAGAAGAGTCACTAAGATAAGAGTTGTTATAGGATTTAACGAAAATAGGTTTATAGTAAGTGTGCCGTTAATTGGCATATCTCTTTGTTGTAGAGACCTTCCTTGCCCATCTTAGGGCTATGTGATAGCACCCAAAGGGACCTATTCTATTTGAACAAGACAACATAAACTATAGCCATACGGTCAACCGAACCAAAGCCATAGCTAAATCCTCTGCCCTTCGCTCCTTCCCCGGCTCCACTCCAGAGCAATGCCATGACCCGGTCGAGAGCCTTCCATGCGGATTCCTTCAAAGAGAAAGAAAGAGTGTATTCCCGGCATCAAGGCAAAAACTTCCGGGTCCGGGAACAAGAGCAATTATTGGTCCCACCAAACCATGCCATGAACAGTACAACAAGAGCACGGGATATTGAAACTAAGACTCATTCCGTCTATTGCTCTACCTTCCTCCTACAGATTAAATTGCATCGTTTATTCCTATTCCGGCAAAACTAGCTGCTGACTCAACCTACCCTCGGGTCTACGCCCTCGATGTTTTAACATCGGCGATTGAAAGAGAGTAGGAGCGCATTCTCTCCATCTCAGTTGGAGAGTCTATCGCTCTCAGCAGCAGTTCCTTGGTCATACCCTCGGCGATGACTAGCAGTCCTTCCTGATTGAGTTCTCACCCTCTATTGATAGATCAAGAGTTTCGGCCCGGCTATGATTCCATCAACAAACCCGATTCGGTATAAAAGCTTAGCTTCTATTACAATAAAATATTATTTAAAGAGCTATCCTAAAGCTTGACAGGTCTCCCCTGTTGAGGCAAAATCCTAATTTGATGTTTTAATTATGACAAACATCTTTAATTATATTCTAAGTGAATTCTGATCTCCTTGTGATCTAACAAGTGCGTTTGAGTGATTAATATAAGACAGGAACAAAAGCTTATTCATTATATATCACCATTCTTTATTATGTTGAAACTGGCACTTTATGAGAATGATCTGGGAACATTCTCTCTTCTGGCAAGACTGCGCGTGCAAAGCTTTTCAACATAAAGCACTTATTTATAACTACCTATCACAAGACAAACATGAACTTTATGCAAGGACTTTTATTCAGAAGATCTCAACAGTACATAAGTCATTTTAGGCAAGAAGCAAATAGTGACAAGAGAAGATTTCCATTTTAGTCTTGGTTGAAGAATTAAACATGAATTTAATATTCAATGTTTCAAGGAGCCTTCTACTAGAGCATTGCAAGTTGTCAATATTCAAGGACATTTTATGGGCCAACAATATTTAGACAACACACTCTTGACTATGAGTTGTGTTGTACTTGCAAGGACAAGTTTTATATTTTATCCTATGTACTTTTCCTACATCTATGGAGGCTATGTGTACTTTTGTTGTACACTTGGATATCAAGAGGATAAGAAGACCAGCTGGCTCATAAACACTCCACAAGACTTTCTAATGTGGTAACTTGTCCAGCAAGCAACCGTCTTCCTTTGTATGAAGACTTTCATCAGCAAATGAACAAGAGAACGATGTGAGAACGTTCTCCCGTCTGGATAGCTTTTTGCACATTCTTTGATATATTCTTTCTAGCTGTCTACAGGTGTTGGTATTTGACTTTAGGCAGCTATCCAGCAACGTATAGCCTTGATAAATAAGTTACCAACACGCTCCTGATTTCAAGAGCTTTAAATACTCACTCTCCACAACCAGAACGTGAAGAACATGCTGAGAACGTTCTGGCAGATTTATTATCTTTCATCAAGTACAATGAGCTGTCATCTTATGGACTTCAAACGACTAGTTTTTGGCTCCTCTGAAGCAACTTGATGACCAAGGATTGAAGTATTCACATCAGCTATAAATAGCATCCTTGGAGACTTTGAAGAGCACGAGCTTTCAATACAATCTTTCATCTCTCTACTTGTCTTTATTACACAAGTTTTTTCCAAGCTCTTCTTTGATCACTTTCACTCTCAGATCTCATCATCATATACTTGGATCAGTATATCTTTAGAGTGAACTAAGTGTTTTTGTAACTTAAGCTTCTCAACGTGGTTGAGTTTATTTGTAAGCTTGTGATCCAACAAGAAAGAATAAAATGGTAATGAAAATGATTAAGTGGTTGAGATGATGATGTGGCATAATGTGATTGGGTATTGGAAAAAGATATTTGTGATGAAAAAGAATAAAATGTTTTATTGATAAAAATAAAATATTTTTGATGCTTTTAAAATTATGATGCGATGAAAATAAAAAATGAACGAATGAAAACGAAATGAAACATATTTTTTGTTATTTTATGCAAAATTAATGAAAGACGCGAAAAGATTATTTTTGAAACTATTTTTGGGCATTTCTTATAAAAATAAGAAACAATTTTCAAAATAGAATATTTATTTACAAAAAGTGGAAAATTAGGGTATTACAAGTATGATGGGTGAGCTTAGATTTTTCTTGGATTACAAATCAAGCAATTAGAAGATGGTATTCTTAAAAAATATAAGATGAATGAAGCAAAGATCATGTCTACTCCAATGCACGCATCAACAAGCTTAGACAAAGATGAAAAAGGAAGAGATGTTTCTGAGAAAGAATATAGAGGAATGATCGGTTCACTTCTCTATTTAACTGCTAGTAGACCAGACATTGTATTCTCAGTTGGTCTATGTGCAAGATTTCAATCTTCTCCAAAGGAATCTCATCTAACTGCAGTCAAAAGAATTTTTAGATATTTGGTTGGAACACCAAATGTTGGCTTGTGGTACAAGAATGGATCACATTTTGAACTAAAAGCATATTGTGATGCTGACTATGCTGGTGATAAAATGGAAAGAAAAAGCACAAGTGGAGCATGTCAATTTCTTGGTGAAGCTCTTGTTAGTTGGTGTTGTAGAAAGCAAAATACCATAGCACTATCAACAACAGAAGCAGAATATGTGTCTGCAGCTAATTGTTGTTCTCAAGTGATATGGATCAAAAACCAACTTGAAGACTTTTCACTAAGGTACACAAGCATTAAAATTTTTTGTGATAATACTAGTGCAATTAATTTATCTAAGAACCCCATACAGCATTCAAGATCAAAACATATAGAAATTAAGCATCATTTCATACGTGATCATGTTAGTAGAAAAAATGTTGAATTAATTTTTGTTGATACTGAAAATCAATTAGCTGACATCTTTACAAAGCCATTGGTTGAGGATCGTTTTAATTTCCTCAAAGAAAAATTAAATTTAATACAAAATCCAAATTAATTATCTTCAGAACACTCTCAGAATGTTCTATGTTTTCACTGTGTGACTGCGTGTTAAAATTTGTGTTTTGGCTCCAAATCAGTTAGTTTTGAACTCTTAGTTAGTTTTGGACTAAGGCTTTCTAATTTCTTAGCCTAGGACACTAGTACATCATTAGCTATCATTAGTTTTATTTAATAGTTATATTAAGGACAATAAACACTATTTACAAGTACACATACTCTACCTTTTTATTCCTCTTCCCAAGCTTCCTTTTCTCTTCATATTCCAACTCTTTCCTTCTCAAAAAAAAAAACAAACCGTTTTCTCTCTCTGAAATCAAATCTTAAACTTCCTTCTTTCCAAACAAAATGGCCAAAACCAAAATCACTGTAAACAAATCCCTTTGCAGAAACTCACCATCATCATCAACTTCGTCTCCGTCTCGCTCACCACTTCCACCATCACCTCCATTACTTCTAAAATGGATTGATGACATCCCTGATTCTGAAACCGACCCACAATCACCAGAAGAAGCCGTTAACCCTCAACCTGTTAATGAAACTGTAGAAGAAACGTTAAACATGCAGCCATTACAAACCAACCTTGATGAAGTTCTTAAGCCCATTTCTGAACCACTCCCAACAAACACTGTTGAAGAAGAAATCAACGTCACCAAAGCCCAATCCGCTTCCAACGTTGATGTTACCTCTCCAATCCCTACAATTGTTGTTCCTAGTGTGGCTGAAACTCCTCCGGTCATGGTCAAACAAAAGAAAACCAAATCAATTGATCGTTCTCAAGTGAGAAGATCAAATCGGATTCTCTGTGGATTAGGCACTGAAAGAAAGCCAGTCATAGATGAAACTATCTACACTGTTGACTCTGATTCTGAGAACACTCTCTCAGAAGAAAACTTTGCTCAACCTCCTCAAACCACTAAGTCTGAACCAACCCCCATTTCAAAACCAACCAAAACTGCCACCAAACCAAAACCAAAACCCTCTTCATCTGAGAAGAAAACTGTAGAAGAAAAGAAGAAAGGAAAAGAAAAAGATTTGCTCATAAACATGGTTCCTAAGAACATGTTTATTCGAATTCCTCTTGTCATTCCTGAGAAACAAGAAGAATTTGATACCTATTGGAAGGTGAAGCCTGTTGCCTCTGGAAGAGTGTATCAATTTGAAAGCTTGTACAACACTAGGATGAATCTTTACAAGTATACTGATCCACTCAAAAGGACAGATTTCTTTAGAACCAAAGACACCACCTTCCCACATCTTGTCCAATCTTTTTACTTCAATGCTGATGTACACTTTGACAAAAATCTCATCATTTCAACTGTGAAAGGAAGAGAGATTAAGCTTACCCCTGAAATCATCGCTGAAACTCTAAAAATCCCATGTGAAGGAAACATGGTGTTTGGCTCATCTTGGTATGATATGCTAGGTGTTAGCAGAAACCAATTGATCTTTGATCTCTTCACACCTGAAGGAGTTCAAATGGAAGAACCTAAAGCATCTACTCTGAAGAAGGAGTTCAAGGCATTGCACAACATGTGCCAATATGTCATCTTTCTAAGGCTTGGAAGCATGGAAAAGGTCACTGATAATGATATGATGGTTCTCTATCATTTGGCTAAAGGTATCAAGCTTAATCTTCCCTATGTCATCATCCAAAACATGATCAAAACTGCTCTTTCTAGGCATACCAGAATTGCTATCCCTTATGGCATGTTGTTAACCAAATTTTTTAGAAAAGCTCAAGTTGATTTCAAGCGTGAAGTCTCTGATAACTATTGTCAGACTTACACTGCTAAGAACATTAGTCATATGAAGAAAGAGATTAATGAAGAGGGATAAGTTGGTGGAAAAAGAAAGAGAGCTGTGTATGAGAATGAGAATTGGAGTGAAATTCTGCATGCTATGTTAGCACATTCTCAGAACATTCTCAACACTGAAAAATCTGCTGCATCTAAAGGTAACCCCTCCAACACTGTACCATCATCACTCAAAACATCCATCCACTCTGATTCAACTCTTAATGTCCCTATCTGTCCTACTGAACCACAAAGAGCTGGTAAGTCTCTTAAAGACCTTATCTCTGCCATGCCCTTTAACTCAACTTTTTCACCAATCATGAGCTCATCTCAAAGCTCTCACCTTGACTCTGATTTTGTCAAAGGATTTCTCAATTCCAGTCCAAGCTATCCAAAAATGCCTACTGCTGTTTTTACCAATAGCACCATACCATCAATTCCAAGTTCATTTGGAACTTTGAACTCTTTCTGTTCATCTGCTCAAGGAACTGCTGCTGCTGAAAAAGAACAATCTGAGATTGATCCTAGGACAGTTAAAAAGTCTAAACTTGAGAAACAATCTTCAAAGACCAGGAAGGACATTAAGAAACTTTTTGAGGGATTGTCAATTCAGAACTCAATCATGATGTTTATGATGCTGGAATCTCAGGTTATGAGAGAATGGTTCACCACCACTGTTTGTCCTCATTTTGGAATGAAACCACCACCACCAAACCCTATACCACACATTGATGCTTTTCCTCAGCAAGATGCTTCCACTTCCTCTGATGAATCCAGTCCAACTGATCCAACCCCTGCACCAGTCAATGAACCTGCAACTCATGAGTAGTTGCTTGCGTTGCTAAACTCCACCCTACCCTTTTAGATGTTGACAAAAGGGGGAGCATGAATTAGGAAAATGACGGGGAGTTAGTTTAAGTAGGTGTGCTGAAACTTGTGTTTAATCTGTCTGTTTAGAGATTAAATATTTTGGGAAGTTCTTCCTTTTGCTACTACTAAAAGAACTTCTCTTATTATGTATTTTATTTTCTAAACTAGGTTGTATGATCTTTGAATATTTTGGCTTTAATCTTTGTGCATTAAAAATGTTTGTATCACTCTCTGAATGAGAGTTTTGAATGATTAAAGTATTATGTTTGATTCATATGTTGCTCCCAAATCTTATTTTGCATCTTTAAGATTCTATCACCTTTGGTAATGAATGCTCAAATTGAGGGGGAGCTTATTTAAATTAATCACAAGTATCATCACTTTTTGTTTAATCAGAATCTCAATTAAAATATAATTCAAGAAGTTTGTCATCATCAAAAAGGGGGAGATTGTTGAGGCAAAATCCTAATTTGATGTTTTAATTATGACAAACATCTTTAATTATATTCTAAGTGAATTCTGATCTCCTTGTGATCTAACAAGTGCGTTTGAGTGATTAATATAAGACAGGAACAAAAGCTTATTCATTATATATCACCATTCTTTATTATGTTGAAACTAGCACTTTATGAGAATGATCTGGGAACATTCTCTCTTCTGGCAAGACTGCGCGTGCAAAGCTTTTCAACATAAAGCACTTATTTATAACTACCTATCACAAGACAAACATGAACTTTATGCAAGGACTTTTATTCAGAAGATCTCAACAGTGCATAAGTCATTTTAGGCAAGAAGCAAATAGTGACAAGAGAAGATTTCCATTTTAGTCTTGGTTGAAGAATTAAACATGAATTTAATATTCAATGTTTCAAGGAGCCTTCTACTAGAGCATTGCAAGTTGTCAATATTCAAGGACATTTTATGGGCCAACAATATTTAGACAACACACTCTTGACTATGAGTTGTGTTGTACTTGCAAGGACAAGTTTTATATTTTATCCTATGTACTTTTCCTACATCTATGGAGGCTATGTGTACTTTTGTTGTACACTTGGATATCAAGAGGATAAGAAGACCAGCTGGCTCATAAACACTCCACAAGACTTTCTAATGTGGTAACTTGTCCAGCAAGCAACCGTCTTCCTTTGTATGAAGACTTTCATCAGCAAATGAACAAGAGAACGATGTGAGAACGTTCTCCCGTCTGGATAGCTTTTTGCACATTCTTTGATATATTCTTTCTAGCTGTCTACAGGTGTTGGTATTTGACTTTAGGCAGCTATCCAGCAACGTATAGCCTTGATAAATAAGTTACCAACACGCTCCTGATTTCAAGAGCTTTAAATACTCACTCTCCACAACCAGAACGTGAAGAACATGCTGAGAACGTTCTGGCAGATTTATTATCTTTCATCAAGTACAATGAGCTGTCATCTTATGGACTTCAAACGACTAGTTTTTGGCTCCTCTGAAGCAACTTGATGACCAAGGATTGAAGTATTCACATCAGCTATAAATAGCATCCTTGGAGACTTTGAAGAGCACGAGCTTTCAATACAATCTTTCATCTCTCTACTTGTCTTTATTACACAAGTTTTTTCCAAGCTCTTCTTTGATCACTTTCACTCTCAGATCTCATCATCATATACTTGGATCAGTATATCTTTAGAGTGAACTAAGTGTTTTTGTAACTTAAGCTTCTCAACGTGGTTGAGTTTATTTGTAAGCTTGTGATCCAACAAGAAAGAATAAAATGGTAATGAAAATGATTAAGTGGTTGAGATGATGATGTGGCATAATGTGATTGGGTATTGGAAAAAGATATTTGTGATGAAAAAGAATAAAATGTTTTATTGATAAAAATAAAATATTTTTGATGCTTTTAAAATTATGATGCGATGAAAATAAAAAATGAACGAATGAAAACGAAATGAAACATATTTTTTGTTATTTTATGCAAAATTAATGAAAGACGCGAAAAGATTATTTTTGAAACTATTTTTGGGCATTTCTTATAAAAATAAGAAACAATTTTCAAAATAGAATATTTATTTACAAAAAGTGGAAAATTAGGGTATTACAAGTATGATGGGTGAGCTTAGATTTTTCTTGGATTACAAATCAAGCAATTAGAAGATGGTATTCTTAAAAAATATAAGATGAATGAAGCAAAGATCATGTCTACTCCAATGCACGCATCAACAAGCTTAGACAAAGATGAAAAAGGAAGAGATGTTTCTGAGAAAGAATATAGAGGAATGATCGGTTCACTTCTCTATTTAACTGCTAGTAGACCAGACATTGTATTCTCAGTTGGTCTATGTGCAAGATTTCAATCTTCTCCAAAGGAATCTCATCTAACTGCAGTCAAAAGAATTTTTAGATATTTGGTTGGAACACCAAATGTTGGCTTGTGGTACAAGAATGGATCACATTTTGAACTAAAAGCATATTGTGATGCTGACTATGCTGGTGATAAAATGGAAAGAAAAAGCACAAGTGGAGCATGTCAATTTCTTGGTGAAGCTCTTGTTAGTTGGTGTTGTAGAAAGCAAAATACCATAGCACTATCAACAACAGAAGCAGAATATGTGTCTGCAGCTAATTGTTGTTCTCAAGTGATATGGATCAAAAACCAACTTGAAGACTTTTCACTAAGGTACACAAGCATTAAAATTTTTTGTGATAATACTAGTGCAATTAATTTATCTAAGAACCCCATACAGCATTCAAGATCAAAACATATAGAAATTAAGCATCATTTCATACGTGATCATGTTAGTAGAAAAAATGTTGAATTAATTTTTGTTGATACTGAAAATCAATTAGCTGACATCTTTACAAAGCCATTGGTTGAGGATCGTTTTAATTTCCTCAAAGAAAAATTAAATTTAATACAAAATCCAAATTAATTATCTTCAGAACACTCTCAGAATGTTCTATGTTTTCACTGTGTGACTGCGTGTTAAAATTTGTGTTTTGGCTCCAAATCAGTTAGTTTTGAACTCTTAGTTAGTTTTGGACTAAGGCTTTCTAATTTCTTAGCCTAGGACACTAGTACATCATTAGCTATCATTAGTTTTATTTAATAGTTATATTAAGGACAATAAACACTATTTACAAGTACACATACTCTACCTTTTTATTCCTCTTCCCAAGCTTCCTTTTCTCTTCATATTCCAACTCTTTCCTTCTCAAAAAAAAAAACAAACCGTTTTCTCTCTCTGAAATCAAATCTTAAACTTCCTTCTTTCCAAACAAAATGGCCAAAACCAAAATCACTGTAAACAAATCCCTTTGCAGAAACTCACCATCATCATCAACTTCGTCTCCGTCTCGCTCACCACTTCCACCATCACCTCCATTACTTCTAAAATGGATTGATGACATCCCTGATTCTGAAACCGACCCACAATCACCAGAAGAAGCCGTTAACCCTCAACCTGTTAATGAAACTGTAGAAGAAACGTTAAACATGCAGCCATTACAAACCAACCTTGATGAAGTTCTTAAGCCCATTTCTGAACCACTCCCAACAAACACTGTTGAAGAAGAAATCAACGTCACCAAAGCCCAATCCGCTTCCAACGTTGATGTTACCTCTCCAATCCCTACAATTGTTGTTCCTAGTGTGGCTGAAACTCCTCCGGTCATGGTCAAACAAAAGAAAACCAAATCAATTGATCGTTCTCAAGTGAGAAGATCAAATCGGATTCTCTGTGGATTAGGCACTGAAAGAAAGCCAGTCATAGATGAAACTATCTACACTGTTGACTCTGATTCTGAGAACACTCTCTCAGAAGAAAACTTGGCTCAACCTCCTCAAACCACTAAGTCTGAACCAACCCCCATTTCAAAACCAACCAAAACTGCCACCAAACCAAAACCAAAACCCTCTTCATCTGAGAAGAAAACTGTAGAAGAAAAGAAGAAAGGAAAAGAAAAAGATTTGCTCATAAACATGGTTCCTAAGAACATGTTTATTCGAATTCCTCTTGTCATTCCTGAGAAACAAGAAGAATTTGATACCTATTGGAAGGTGAAGCCTGTTGCCTCTGGAAGAGTGTATCAATTTGAAAGCTTGTACAACACTAGGATGAATCTTTACAAGTATACTGATCCACTCAAAAGGACAGATTTCTTTAGAACCAAAGACACCACCTTCCCACATCTTGTCCAATCTTTTTACTTCAATGCTGATGTACACTTTGACAAAAATCTCATCATTTCAACTGTGAAAGGAAGAGAGATTAAGCTTACCCCTGAAATCATCGCTGAAACTCTAAAAATCCCATGTGAAGGAAACATGGTGTTTGGCTCATCTTGGTATGATATGCTAGGTGTTAGCAGAAACCAATTGATCTTTGATCTCTTCACACCTGAAGGAGTTCAAATGGAAGAACCTAAAGCATCTACTCTGAAGAAGGAGTTCAAGGCATTGCACAACATGTGCCAATATGTCATCTTTCTAAGGCTTGGAAGCATGGAAAAGGTCACTGATAATGATATGATGGTTCTCTATCATTTGGCTAAAGGTATCAAGCTTAATCTTCCCTATGTCATCATCCAAAACATGATCAAAACTGCTCTTTCTAGGCATACCAGAATTGCTATCCCTTATGGCATGTTGTTAACCAAATTTTTTAGAAAAGCTCAAGTTGATTTCAAGCGTGAAGTCTCTGATAACTATTGTCAGACTTACACTGCTAAGAACATTAGTCATATGAAGAAAGAGATTAATGAAGAGGGATAAGTTGGTGGAAAAAGAAAGAGAGCTGTGTATGAGAATGAGAATTGGAGTGAAATTCTGCATGCTATGTTAGCACATTCTCAGAACATTCTCAACACTGAAAAATCTGCTGCATCTAAAGGTAACCCCTCCAACACTGTACCATCATCACTCAAAACATCCATCCACTCTGATTCAACTCTTAATGTCCCTATCTGTCCTACTGAACCACAAAGAGCTGGTAAGTCTCTTAAAGACCTTATCTCTGCCATGCCCTTTAACTCAACTTTTTCACCAATCATGAGCTCATCTCAAAGCTCTCACCTTGACTCTGATTTTGTCAAAGGATTTCTCAATTCCAGTCCAAGCTATCCAAAAATGCCTACTGCTGTTTTTACCAATAGCACCATACCATCAATTCCAAGTTCATTTGGAACTTTGAACTCTTTCTGTTCATCTGCTCAAGGAACTGCTGCTGCTGAAAAAGAACAATCTGAGATTGATCCTAGGACAGTTAAAAAGTCTAAACTTGAGAAACAATCTTCAAAGACCAGGAAGGACATTAAGAAACTTTTTGAGGGATTGTCAATTCAGAACTCAATCATGATGTTTATGATGCTGGAATCTCAGGTTATGAGAGAATGGTTCACCACCACTGTTTGTCCTCATTTTGGAATGAAACCACCACCACCAAACCCTATACCACACATTGATGCTTTTCCTCAGCAAGATGCTTCCACTTCCTCTGATGAATCCAGTCCAACTGATCCAACCCCTGCACCAGTCAATGAACCTGCAACTCATGAGTAGTTGCTTGCGTTGCTAAACTCCACCCTACCCTTTTAGATGTTGACAAAAGGGGGAGCATGAATTAGGAAAATGACGGGGAGTTAGTTTAAGTAGGTGTGCTGAAACTTGTGTTTAATCTGTCTGTTTAGAGATTAAATATTTTGGGAAGTTCTTCCTTTTGCTACTACTAAAAGAACTTCTCTTATTATGTATTTTATTTTCTAAACTAGGTTGTATGATCTTTGAATATTTTGGCTTTAATCTTTGTGCATTAAAAATGTTTGTATCACTCTCTGAATGAGAGTTTTGAATGATTAAAGTATTATGTTTGATTCATATGTTGCTCCCAAATCTTATTTTGCATCTTTAAGATTCTATCACCTTTGGTAATGAATGCTCAAATTGAGGGGGAGCTTATTTAAATTAATCACAAGTATCATCACTTTTTGTTTAATCAGAATCTCAATTAAAATATAATTCAAGAAGTTTGTCATCATCAAAAAGGGGGAGATTGTTGAGGCAAAATCCTAATTTGATGTTTTAATTATGACAAACATCTTTAATTATATTCTAAGTGAATTCTGATCTCCTTGTGATCTAACAAGTGCGTTTGAGTGATTAATATAAGACAGGAACAAAAGCTTATTCATTATATATCACCATTCTTTATTATGTTGAAACTAGCACTTTATGAGAATGATCTGGGAACATTCTCTCTTCTGGCAAGACTGCGCGTGCAAAGCTTTTCAACATAAAGCACTTATTTATAACTACCTATCACAAGACAAACATGAACTTTATGCAAGGACTTTTATTCAGAAGATCTCAACAGTGCATAAGTCATTTTAGGCAAGAAGCAAATAGTGACAAGAGAAGATTTCCATTTTAGTCTTGGTTGAAGAATTAAACATGAATTTAATATTCAATGTTTCAAGGAGCCTTCTACTAGAGCATTGCAAGTTGTCAATATTCAAGGACATTTTATGGGCCAACAATATTTAGACAACACACTCTTGACTATGAGTTGTGTTGTACTTGCAAGGACAAGTTTTATATTTTATCCTATGTACTTTTCCTACATCTATGGAGGCTATGTGTACTTTTGTTGTACACTTGGATATCAAGAGGATAAGAAGACCAGCTGGCTCATAAACACTCCACAAGACTTTCTAATGTGGTAACTTGTCCAGCAAGCAACCGTCTTCCTTTGTATGAAGACTTTCATCAGCAAATGAACAAGAGAACGATGTGAGAACGTTCTCCCGTCTGGATAGCTTTTTGCACATTCTTTGATATATTCTTTCTAGCTGTCTACAGGTGTTGGTATTTGACTTTAGGCAGCTATCCAGCAACGTATAGCCTTGATAAATAAGTTACCAACACGCTCCTGATTTCAAGAGCTTTAAATACTCACTCTCCACAACCAGAACGTGAAGAACATGCTGAGAACGTTCTGGCAGATTTATTATCTTTCATCAAGTACAATGAGCTGTCATCTTATGGACTTCAAACGACTAGTTTTTGGCTCCTCTGAAGCAACTTGATGACCAAGGATTGAAGTATTCACATCAGCTATAAATAGCATCCTTGGAGACTTTGAAGAGCACGAGCTTTCAATACAATCTTTCATCTCTCTACTTGTCTTTATTACACAAGTTTTTTCCAAGCTCTTCTTTGATCACTTTCACTCTCAGATCTCATCATCATATACTTGGATCAGTATATCTTTAGAGTGAACTAAGTGTTTTTGTAACTTAAGCTTCTCAACGTGGTTGAGTTTATTTGTAAGCTTGTGATCCAACAAGAAAGAATAAAATGGTAATGAAAATGATTAAGTGGTTGAGATGATGATGTGGCATAATGTGATTGGGTATTGGAAAAAGATATTTGTGATGAAAAAGAATAAAATGTTTTATTGATAAAAATAAAATATTTTTGATGCTTTTAAAATTATGATGCGATGAAAATAAAAAATGAACGAATGAAAACGAAATGAAACATATTTTTTGTTATTTTATGCAAAATTAATGAAAGACGCGAAAAGATTATTTTTGAAACTATTTTTGGGCATTTCTTATAAAAATAAGAAACAATTTTCAAAATAGAATATTTATTTACAAAAAGTGGAAAATTAGGGTATTACAAGTATGATGGGTGAGCTTAGATTTTTCTTGGATTACAAATCAAGCAATTAGAAGATGGTATTCTTAAAAAATATAAGATGAATGAAGCAAAGATCATGTCTACTCCAATGCACGCATCAACAAGCTTAGACAAAGATGAAAAAGGAAGAGATGTTTCTGAGAAAGAATATAGAGGAATGATCGGTTCACTTCTCTATTTAACTGCTAGTAGACCAGACATTGTATTCTCAGTTGGTCTATGTGCAAGATTTCAATCTTCTCCAAAGGAATCTCATCTAACTGCAGTCAAAAGAATTTTTAGATATTTGGTTGGAACACCAAATGTTGGCTTGTGGTACAAGAATGGATCACATTTTGAACTAAAAGCATATTGTGATGCTGACTATGCTGGTGATAAAATGGAAAGAAAAAGCACAAGTGGAGCATGTCAATTTCTTGGTGAAGCTCTTGTTAGTTGGTGTTGTAGAAAGCAAAATACCATAGCACTATCAACAACAGAAGCAGAATATGTGTCTGCAGCTAATTGTTGTTCTCAAGTGATATGGATCAAAAACCAACTTGAAGACTTTTCACTAAGGTACACAAGCATTAAAATTTTTTGTGATAATACTAGTGCAATTAATTTATCTAAGAACCCCATACAGCATTCAAGATCAAAACATATAGAAATTAAGCATCATTTCATACGTGATCATGTTAGTAGAAAAAATGTTGAATTAATTTTTGTTGATACTGAAAATCAATTAGCTGACATCTTTACAAAGCCATTGGTTGAGGATCGTTTTAATTTCCTCAAAGAAAAATTAAATTTAATACAAAATCCAAATTAATTATCTTCAGAACACTCTCAGAATGTTCTATGTTTTCACTGTGTGACTGCGTGTTAAAATTTGTGTTTTGGCTCCAAATCAGTTAGTTTTGAACTCTTAGTTAGTTTTGGACTAAGGCTTTCTAATTTCTTAGCCTAGGACACTAGTACATCATTAGCTATCATTAGTTTTATTTAATAGTTATATTAAGGACAATAAACACTATTTACAAGTACACATACTCTACCTTTTTATTCCTCTTCCCAAGCTTCCTTTTCTCTTCATATTCCAACTCTTTCCTTCTCAAAAAAAAAAACAAACCGTTTTCTCTCTCTGAAATCAAATCTTAAACTTCCTTCTTTCCAAACAAAATGGCCAAAACCAAAATCACTATAAACAAATCCCTTTGCAGAAACTCACCATCATCATCAACTTCGTCTCCGTCTCGCTCACCACTTCCACCATCACCTCCATTACTTCTAAAATGGATTGATGACATCCCTGATTCTGAAACCGACCCACAATCACCAGAAGAAGCCGTTAACCCTCAACCTGTTAATGAAACTGTAGAAGAAACGTTAAACATGCAGCCATTACAAACCAACCTTGATGAAGTTCTTAAGCCCATTTCTGAACCACTCCCAACAAACACTGTTGAAGAAGAAATCAACGTCACCAAAGCCCAATCCGCTTCCAACGTTGATGTTACCTCTCCAATCCCTACAATTGTTGTTCCTAGTGTGGCTGAAACTCCTCCGGTCATGGTCAAACAAAAGAAAACCAAATCAATTGATCGTTCTCAAGTGAGAAGATCAAATCGGATTCTCTGTGGATTAGGCACTGAAAGAAAGCCAGTCATAGATGAAACTATCTACACTGTTGACTCTGATTCTGAGAACACTCTCTCAGAAGAAAACTTGGCTCAACCTCCTCAAACCACTAAGTCTGAACCAACCCCCATTTCAAAACCAACCAAAACTGCCACCAAACCAAAACCAAAACCCTCTTCATCTGAGAAGAAAACTGTAGAAGAAAAGAAGAAAGGAAAAGAAAAAGATTTGCTCATAAACATGGTTCCTAAGAACATGTTTATTCGAATTCCTCTTGTCATTCCTGAGAAACAAGAAGAATTTGATACCTATTGGAAGGTGAAGCCTGTTGCCTCTGGAAGAGTGTATCAATTTGAAAGCTTGTACAACACTAGGATGAATCTTTACAAGTATACTGATCCACTCAAAAGGACAGATTTCTTTAGAACCAAAGACACCACCTTCCCACATCTTGTCCAATCTTTTTACTTCAATGCCGATGTACACTTTGACAAAAATCTCATCATTTCAACTGTGAAAGGAAGAGAGATTAAGCTTACCCCTGAAATCATCGCTGAAACTCTAAAAATCCCATGTGAAGGAAACATGGTGTTTGGCTCATCTTGGTATGATATGCTAGGTGTTAGCAGAAACCAATTGATCTTTGATCTCTTCACACCTGAAGGAGTTCAAATGGAAGAACCTAAAGCATCTACTCTGAAGAAGGAGTTCAAGGCATTGCACAACATGTGCCAATATGTCATCTTTCTAAGGCTTGGAAGCATGGAAAAGGTCACTGATAATGATATGATGGTTCTCTATCATTTGGCTAAAGGTATCAAGCTTAATCTTCCCTATGTCATCATCCAAAACATGATCAAAACTGCTCTTTCTAGGCATACCAGAATTGCTATCCCTTATGGCATGTTGTTAACCAAATTTTTTAGAAAAGCTCAAGTTGATTTCAAGCGTGAAGTCTCTGATAACTATTGTCAGACTTACACTGCTAAGAACATTAGTCATATGAAGAAAGAGATTAATGAAGAGGGATAAGTTGGTGGAAAAAGAAAGAGAGCTGTGTATGAGAATGAGAATTGGAGTGAAATTCTGCATGCTATGTTAGCACATTCTCAGAACATTCTCAACACTGAAAAATCTGCTGCATCTAAAGGTAACCCCTCCAACACTGTACCATCATCACTCAAAACATCCATCCACTCTGATTCAACTCTTAATGTCCCTATCTGTCCTACTGAACCACAAAGAGCTGGTAAGTCTCTTAAAGACCTTATCTCTGCCATGCCCTTTAACTCAACTTTTTCACCAATCATGAGCTCATCTCAAAGCTCTCACCTTGACTCTGATTTTGTCAAAGGATTTCTCAATTCTAGTCCAAGCTATCCAAAAATGCCTACTGCTGTTTTTACCAATAGCACCATACCATCAATTCCAAGTTCATTTGGAACTTTGAACTCTTTCTGTTCATCTGCTCAAGGAACTGCTGCTGCTGAAAAAGAACAATCTGAGATTGATCCTAGGACAGTTAAAAAGTCTAAACTTGAGAAACAATCTTCAAAGACCAGGAAGGACATTAAGAAACTTTTTGAGGGATTGTCAATTCAGAACTCAATCATGATGTTTATGATGCTGGAATCTCAGGTTATGAGAGAATGGTTCACCACCACTGTTTGTCCTCATTTTGGAATGAAACCACCACCACCAAACCCTATACCACACATTGATGCTTTTCCTCAGCAAGATGCTTCCACTTCCTCTGATGAATCCAGTCCAACTGATCCAACCCCTGCACCAGTCAATGAACCTGCAACTCATGAGTAGTTGCTTGCGTTGCTAAACTCCACCCTACCCTTTTAGATGTTGACAAAAGGGGGAGCATGAATTAGGAAAATGACGGGGAGTTAGTTTAAGTAGGTGTGCTGAAACTTGTGTTTAATCTGTCTGTTTAGAGATTAAATATTTTGGGAAGTTCTTCCTTTTGCTACTACTAAAAGAACTTCTCTTATTATGTATTTTATTTTCTAAACTAGGTTGTATGATCTTTGAATATTTTGGCTTTAATCTTTGTGCATTAAAAATGTTTGTATCACTCTCTGAATGAGAGTTTTGAATGATTAAAGTATTATGTTTGATTCATATGTTGCTCCCAAATCTTATTTTGCATCTTTAAGATTCTATCACCTTTGGTAATGAATGCTCAAATTGAGGGGGAGCTTATTTAAATTAATCACAAGTATCATCACTTTTTGTTTAATCAGAATCTCAATTAAAATATAATTCAAGAAGTTTGTCATCATCAAAAAGGGGGAGATTGTTGAGGCAAAATCCTAATTTGATGTTTTAATTATGACAAACATCTTTAATTATATTCTAAGTGAATTCTGATCTCTTTGTGATCTAACACGTGCGTTTGAGTGATTAATATAAGACAGGAACAAAAGCTTATTCATTATATATCACCATTCTTTATTATGTTGAAACTGGCACTTTATGAGAATGATCTGGGAACATTCTCTCTTCTAGCAAGACTGCGCGTGCAAAGCTTTTCAACATAAAACACTTATTTATAACTACCTATCACAAGACAAACATGAACTTTATGCAAGGACTTTTATTCACAAGATCTCAACATTGCATAAGTCATTTTAGGCAAGAAGCAAATAGTGACAAGAGAAGATTTCCATTTTAGTCTTGGTTGAAGAATTAAACATGAATTTAATATTCAATGTTTCAAGGAGCCTTCTACTAGAGCATTGCAAGCTGTCACTATTCAAGGACATTTTATGGGCCAACAATATTTAGACAACACACTCTTGACTATGAGTTGTGTTGTACTTGCAAGGACAAGTTTTATATTTTATCCTATTTCCTTTTCCTACATCTATGGAGGCTATGTGTACTTTTGTTGTACACTTGGATAGCAAGAGGATAAGAAGACCAGCTGGCTCATAAACACTCCACAAGACTTTCTAATGTGGTAACTTGTCCAGCAAGCAACCATCTTCCTTTGTATGAAGACTTTCATCAGCAAATGAACAAGAGAACGATGTGAGAACGTTCTCCCGTCTGGACAGCTTTTTGCACATTCTTTGATATATTCTTTCTAGCTGTCTACAGGTGTTGGTATTTGACTTTAGGCAGCTATCTAGCAACGTATAGCCTTGATAAATAAGTTACCAACACGCTCCTGATTTCAAGAGCTTTAAATACTCACTCTCCACAACCAGAACGTGAAGAACATGCTGAGAACGTTCTGGCAGATTTATTATCTTTCATCAAGTACAATGAGCTGTCATCTTATGGACTTCAAACGGCTAGTTTTTGGCTCCTCTGAAGCAACTTGATGACCAAGGATTGAAGTATTCACATCAGCTATAAATAGCATCCTTGGAGACTTTGAAGAGCACGAGCTTTCAATACAATCTTTCATCTCTCTACTTGTCTTTATTACACAAGTTTTTTCCAAGCTCTTCTTTGATCACTTTCACTCTCAGATCTCATCATCATATACTTGGATCATTATATCTTTAGAGTGAACTAAGTGTTTTTGTAACTTAAGCTTCTCAACGTGGTTGAGTTTATTTGTAAGCTTGTGATCCAATAAACTCTTTGTAAATATGAAAGGAAGCTCAAGTCAATACGTAACTATTGATTGAGTGTTTTGGTGTTGTATCCTTCCAGCCTGAAGCGTTGGAATAGGTTTAAGCTTGGAGGGCTTAAAAGCCATTGATCTTGGTTTAGATCAAGGAGGTTGTGTATTTGAGATCGTTAGTATCTCAAGATCTTAGTGGATTAATCTCACGGAGAGTGAGGACTGGACTAGCCCTACATTGGGGTGAACGAGTATAAATTGCTTGTGTGCTATTCTCTCTTTATCTCTCTTTATTTAAAGCAAAGCACTACACACACTATTCACTTCTACATTAAGTTTTATTAACTAACCAGATTGATCTCAGATCAATCGCTTCTGTTTATCTTGAAGTGAAATTTTAACAGGTAATTTTAAACAATCACAATTCAATCCCCCCCTTTCTTGTGAAAAACTTTGCTACTTCATCCCCAACTCTGTTTTTCACTCGAAAACCGAAAGCATAAGGATGAGCCTTGGGCCCCCTTTCCCAAGAACAGAAGGAGCGTTTAGATATTGTACCTTTAGGTGCATGCAGGAGCAAGGACGAAAGGAGAACAAGTCGCTGGACAAGCGTTGAAGAAGCAGTAGTTTAAGCCATTGATCCTCCTGCTTCTAAAAAAAAAAAAATAAGCACCAGCAGACAGAGGTAGATACAGAGCGATAGGCAAACCTTCATGATCGATAGCCTTTTATGAAAAGGACCCTCGTGCTCGAGAGGCGGATCCAAAGGCAGTCGCTTACCTAAGAGCATACTTCGGTGTAGCATAGCGGCATACCCCTTTGACATAGGTTAGGTGGAAAAGAGATCTATTGCAACCCACCATAAGTCTCTAGGGAGACAACAACGGATACTTATTTACCATAAGCAAAAGCGGCTACTGAGGCGAAGGCAAATAAGGTTCCGTTCCATGGAAGGAAAAAAAAATGGAAATAAAAATAATAAAAGGTCTGATCAAATATTTTGCTTTCTTGTTGTCTTGAATTATTATAGAACGGCTATTTATATAAGGTATAGTTGGTAGGATAAAGTGGGATGTAAAGCCTTAGTGGATATAACAAATGTGCCGGGGATGCGGCTCGGGCGTTGTAGGTCTGGACGCCTAGCATGAAACAGCCTTCTCTGGTAGCGACACTATACCTTAGTATAGTCTCTCTATAGCTTCCAGTCTATATAAAAAAATTTAGTTACTAGAGGTCAGTCTGTCTGGCGTTCCCTCGCGTAAAGGGCTACTTTGGCATCGGCTCTCTCTCGTTAGGTAATTACCGAGGCGAAAGCAGCTCTCTCGGAAGTAAGTTTCCCCGCCATCTTAGTGGGACTAGTCTAATAAACTTTCACTTCAACTGCCTGACTCTAACAAGTAAGAAAGTAAACTACCAAGACTCGGATATTTTTTTGTGGTAACACCCTTCTAGAATTACGTTTAACGTCCCTTTATGACTTTACCGATCAGCGCCTCGGGCCGGTAGCCGGGCTCCCGGACATTACTTCCACGGCAACTATCGACCCGAGCCCAAAGAAGTAAAAGAACGAACTAAAGCGAGGAGTTCATTGGCCATACATAGTGAAGTGGGATGGTGGTCAACCTTTTTCATTACCCATGGCCCAGTGTGTAACTTGGTTAGCATTTCTAGATCAAATTAAGAAGGGTTGGTTTTTCGATAGGGAAACTAGGGAGTTAGTTGGCTGTAGTTGAGACGCATTTTTCAGGTGGACAATATGGATTTATTCAAGATGGTTAACCACTTTTTTCACCGTGAGAGGGAGGTCATTCAGAACCCGCATGTTCCAGTCCAGAACCGGTGGAAGTTCCCCGCGCCGATCCCCGAACTTCGAAGTGCCATTCATTGATTCTTGAGCAAGTTCGGTAATATTGTGAGAAGGGGAAAGGGCGGCTTTCCATTCACTTTTCGGAAATGGAATAAATCTATTCCAGTGTCGTAGAGAACATTATGTCTCGCGATCTGAAAATATCTGCGGAGATTTATATAGATACCCTCCGCGGATGGGTGGAGGAGATAAAGGAGAACCCTAATCCCCTAAAATCCCTCATTAGGGAACACCTGTAAGATGAGTCTGCCGCTTTCTTTCATAACAGAGCCGGTAATAACGGCTGGCATAGAAGTCTCTCGCACGCAAGGAGATGCATTTCTGGTACAGGTAGTACTGGACAAGCTCTTAGGGAATAATATCTTTCTTATTTCTTCCTTTTTTCCCATGAGGACTAGGAACAGGCAAATCAAAAATTTCACTTCGAATTTCGGACCTCAACATCCTGCTGCTCATGGTGTTTCACGATCAGTATTGTAAATGAACGGAGAAGTGATGGAACGTGCGGCACGAAGCCGCTGACGCCGAGTCGGCTCCTATGCCGCTAGCTATGCCCTGCTTGGTCCCCCGGCACGGTCGAGGTCCCGTAGCGCGTCACGAGCACCGGGCTAAGGGGCGGTTGAGCAACTCAAGCGAACCGCCCTACCTTATTACAACATAAGGACAAAAGGGAGAAGGTTGTGAAGGTGGCCTCGTTATCCACACCTCCGGTCAGATGAATGGAGGACTGACCCGGGTTTTCAAGAGCGTTGGCTGGTCCTGGAGTGCCTGTCAAGGGCGCTAGCGCATACCCCGGGGTGATCATCACCACCTGCACCTCACATCTCGGCACAGCGGAACGTGTAACCCGCCTGCTTTCTCATTCAACTACATTTGTTCCTGTAATCCATAGCCTAACAGAACGCAGCAGCGAGGGACAACCCGCCCATACAGCTAGCGGGGAGGATGGCACTACTGGCAAAGACCGTCCGGCGAAAACGCCGCGGGCGCGAAGCGTGGTAGGCCTGTGCCGAGGGAGCATAGCATAGGTAGGAAAGGGAGCCAAGACGGTGGAAAAGCCAGGGGGGCCGGGTCATTTGACGGAAATGGAAGGCTTTTCCCCTATTAGAGAAGGCCCTCTGAAGTCAAGGGGAAGTGCATTAATTCTTGGAAAAAGAGGGAGCAAGCCTATCAAACAAAAAAAATGAATTAAAGTTAATTCAATGAATAGATAAGGTCAATGGTACGACAGACACAGCAGCCTACACGCGAATTAGCTTCCGAGGTCGAGCAGTCTCAATTTCACTACAAGATTTGCGAATGAATGCTGGGCCACCTCGAATGGCGTGAGCCGCATGCGGGGAGACCCGCACATACGGTTTTTAGGGGGATCTGGTCGAAAGACTGGCCGGCGCCCACCCGACTAGAGGGACTGAGAAATTAATAGAGTACAAAACTTATCTTCAAGCTTTACCTTATTCTGATCGTTTAGAGCGCGATCGCGGAGTCACTGAATGGAGTCCTCCGTTTCTTTCGGAGGTGCTGACCCGCAGCGAGGCAGAGATGACTAAGTTACATATTGAATATGGCGACGACAACAGCATGTCGTAGAAGGAGATGACAGGTGGAGCCAACGATCCGCTAAGACTAACGTACCTACAACTCCATCCCCGAGCGGCAGTCAAACGGAGGCGTGAATGCAAGATGCCAGCAGAATGATCGGCCGGACAAAGGCTAGGGCTGCTTCCTTCCCACCGCGTCATTCCTTGTGTGTCGGAGATATAAAGCGAGTGCACCAGAAAAGAACAGGAACTGGGTCGATCTATTCTATGGCGAAGCATCGGAAGCATAACTGCACACTCACACGATCTTTGCCGATAGATAGGAGCATTCGGTGGAACCGGTGAACTACACTTGCTTCTGGATAGATGTGTGGGACAGAGGGCTTGTGGCACCTGCAGCCCACCTTTCCTCCTCTGCTTTGAGAACCGTGTGAACAGAGAGTGGGCAGAAGGGAAGGAGGTCCTCATACGGAGTCGCACACTTACTTGAGCAGTGCGGAAGACTGGGGAATGGGTTGAGTAAACTCCCCTGGGGCCGGGAAAATAACAGACGAAGCTTTACTTAGATAGGGCTTTGATTGGTTTTTTTCTTAATGATTGGAAAGGAGGGCGCCTGGGTATGTTACAAAAAGGGAAGGCAGAGGTAGTACTTCGAATGGCGAAACGAAGGGCTAAATAGCGCCAGTGATTCTCTGAGCCGGTATGGATTTTCAACGCCTCGGGAAACAGGTCGAGATAGATGACAACACCCTTTTCCTCTCTTCCTTACGGGCAATCTTCTCTTATGGCCTTCACCTCCCGCCCGGCCCGGAAATAGAACCCAGCCCCCCCTTCTGATCCATTCATTTCTGCAAGCAGGGGGGATCCTGAGCTAAGCCTCTTGTCTATTGCATAACCTATAAAAGCTAAAAGCAAAGTACCAAAGGTGCGCTCTGCCCGGTGACTAAGAAAGAAATGGGTTTGCGCTTTGAAGTGATGAGGTCGTAAAGAGAGAAGTAGGGCTCTAAAAGGCTTTCCCTCCCTCAAAAGGCGACCAGCTTTCAATACTGTTACGCTACGCTGCCATTTTTCCAATATCATTGAATAGCATGGCCTGCCTGGGGCTAAGGTCACTCAAGTGGGAGAGCCGTGTTATGGGTGACCTTATTGCACGGTTCAGAGAGCACTTGTGTATGTGATGCAAGTGAACGTGTACGAAAAAGCTGTATCTATGTTTCTACGATGGCCCAAGAACACGCTCATTCTTCGTTCTGGGTGAGTTCTTCGTTCTGTCGTCGACCCTATCTATGTTTCTACGATGGCCCAAGAACACGCTCATTCTTCAACCGTAGAGAGACTTTTGAATTGCGAGGTACCATTACGAGCTCAATATATACGAGTGTTATTCCGTGAAATAACTTGAATTTCAAATCATTCACTTGCTTTAATTACTCATGCTATGGATGTGGGAGCATCAACTCCGTCCCTGTGGGCTTTTGAGGAGCGGGATAAATTGTTGGAATTGTATGAAAGAGTCTCGGGAGCCAGGATGCATGCCAGTTTCATACGACCAGGTGGAGTGGCACAAGATCTGCCTCTTGCCTTATGTCGAGATATTGATTCCTTCACACAACAATTTGCTTCTCGTATCGACGAATTAGAAGAGATGTCAACCGGCAACCGTATCTGGAAACAACGATTAGTGGATATTGGTACTGTCACTGCACAGCAAGCAAAGGATTGGGGATTTAGTGGTGTAATGTTAAGAGGTCGTGCGACATGAAGACATTGATAGCAATATGGGGGGAGTTCCCATCAGGCAACAACGGTTCTGTGAGTGAAGAATTGTTGTGAAGCCTTGGAGCTTACGTTAGAAGAGCAAAAGGCCTGGGGCTAGGGTGAGCTGAGGGGGGACAGCGTAAGTGAGCGAATGTGTGTAAGCCCAGTCAAACATGACTGTTCTAGGCGGGGCAGGCCACCCACCTTCGAATGGTGTTGGTCCTACGGACCGTGAATGGATTCGCCTCTGGCCTCGGGGCACGTCGGAACCGCGTGAGTTCACCGAGGTGGAGCACAGTCCGCCAAAATCGGTATAGGTTAGGTGCTATTGATGGAACATGGTAAGCCTATCTTTCTCCATATGGAAGTGATGCGGGCACATAGAGATGTGGGTAGAGGAAGTCTCAAAAAGCGAAGGCCGAGCTGTAGGTCACGTGACCTGCACCGAGTTGGTGGCTGACTGGGCTTTTTCCTTGATCAAAGCAGATCAGCTCGCCGCCTTCTTGGTCATGATAGGCCCCCCTATCCCTTATGTTTAGGAGCGGGATCCGCCCAAGACTAATAAAGGAAAGAAAGCCTCAACCAGAACCACATTCCTTTTGGGTGCGGATTTAGCTAAGTGTCTGACTCTATTGGTCATAGTTCCCTGCTGTTGCGGCCAGTGCTCGTTTGCGCGCAACCCAACAAACAACGAAAGGATGCCCCTAGCTAGCATCTGAGAATGATTCGAGTCGTATGAAGGGAAACTATCACATACAATTTGTCTTTTTTAGGGGGGGGAGGAGCCCGACAGGGTCCCCCCACTGACTTGGCCTAGGCCTGAGTGAAAGTGAAGTGGTGGGCCCACCCATCCCAACCAGGGGTATGCTGGGATTCGCGAAGAGCAGCACCTTACGATGTTCATGACCAATCGGATCCTGACGTACCAGTAGGTACCAGAGGAGATCCTATTTATATTTGATTAGTGCACCCTAGAATGAGCTGGGTGAGGAGTCGAACCTCTTTCCTATATCTGGACAACTTCGATCTATAAGTTCATATCATGTACAATGTACAGGTGCTCCAGCTAAGGATAACGCCAGCATTTGTGCTATTACTTTGATTTTTGTTGAAATAACCAGGCTGCAACAAAGTAAGTTTGAAGGATAACTGAGCCTCCGGTTAGAGCGCTTTACCTATCATTTCTTATAATAGGGAACTTTTATCGCCGAAGGAGGGTCAATCTTTCACTATTCAGGTGTAAGGTAAATCAAATGCGATCTAAGCAAGACGCCATGGAATTCCATTCTGTAGGGAAGGTGGACCTATTGAATATGTCTCCAATCAATCGTAGGCGGGTGAGCTAATTTCTTTCTTTTTTTGACTTTAGCCGATCTTATTTAATGGATTGTGACTTTCTCAGCTTTAGTTTTATATATAATTTCCATTTGTGCTCATTGGACTCTTCTATCTAAGCTTGAGCCCGAAGCAAGTGAAACTCGTCCTTCATTTCATACCTCAGTCCGGTGCCTATGGGATCTAGCCCCATGACCCTTCGATTGAAAGAAAGATCTCAGCTCTCCTTCTTTCGAAGTTGTAAACATGTCGAGTCAGCTTCGTTGCTATTAGTAGTATCAAAGTCAATAAGGTATTCAATATCGACGAAATTTAGGAATTAGTGCGTGCTGAAAAATGGACTTTTCTAGAGGTTGTCAATCTACGAATTAGTGATCCAACTGGCTATCTTACATATGAATTCGTGCTCCAAGTATGGGCTCTAGCCCTGTCTCCATAAAATTAAGGATGAAGAAGCCAAGACTAAGAGCTTGCTGTCAGCTTCTAGTCTCTATTCCTATCCGAGTCCATCTTTCAGGGATAACCTGCCTCTTCCATGGTACCCACCTCCAAACAACTACTAATACCCCTAACTCAATCTTGAGATAATTCTAGCCTAAGTGTACTTTTTAGCCTTTCAAAAGGGAATTTCCCTTAGAGCATTAAAGAAAGATTCTCTTCCTCTATCTACCCCGGCCTCGGTTGGTCGGTCATGGGGCTTCCCTCTGCCAATAATTAAGAGGGGATATTCAGCTTTTACTCTGTATACAGATTCGGATTAGTCAAAATAGAACTAGACAGATTCACTCCTGGATTGGAAGGAGGAAAGTAGGTCTTTTAGGCCTACCTCACATTTATCTTCTACGAGGGATAGGATGATTAGGATGAAAGGATTTTATAGTTCATACCTGGCACAAAGGCCTAATCAAACCCGCAGGCGATAAATTACCGATTAAAGTGTTGGGGGTAGGGTGGCAACTCTCTCTTTTGAGATTGTCTGACCCAGGAGTTTAAGAGCTAACCATAGGCAGTCCTTATGCCGACAATAAAGAGGTAGACTTGAATAGCAGAGAAAGTGGAATATGACTCACTAGGAAAGAAGAGATCAGGGCTTTGGTTAACTGTGGGAATTCACCCTCGTAAGGCTCTAGTTCGACTAGCTTTTAGCTGGAAGGTGGCTAATTTAACCGGAGATCGTAGTCTTAATCCTAACCGCAGTGAATAGAGGCCTTGCTGCGCCAAGGTAAAGACTGATTTGGACTCGTTCATGCATGCTCCAACTTGGCTCGGGAGCATATAGCTTAGTTGGTAGAGCAGAGCTCTAGCAATTGTCCTGGCGGTAATGATAGTCTCTTGTACCTGGCTTACTTTATCTAAGTAATGGGCAACTGAAAGACTCTACTGAGACAAAGACGGGCTATCAAAAACACGTAGAGGTGGTCAGATCTAGTATGGATCGGGTAGTTGGAGTCTCCTATGGTTTACTCTTATCTCTTCCCGTTCAGAATCCTTGTCTAATCGATAGTGGCTCGTTCCTCTTTAGCGCACCTCTAGATTATTAGGATATATCCTTTCTACACCCCAGCTTTTTTAGCATGCGTAAAGACAGGATGAGCTAGATGCGCGAAAGTCAATTGCTTGTAGGCCAGGGGAAGTAAGGGTCTGAGGGGGTTAGTTTCCCATAGACCTGTGAGTTTAGCTGACTCCAAATGACCCGGGGTAATACGGAGTGAATTGACTGCCTTTCCAGTCCCAGTTGTTCCATGAATGCCCGTAGCTCATTCTTCATACTACGAGACAGAGCTGTTATTAAAAGTCCGCACACAAAGGCTTTATATTTGTACTGTGGAGTCCTGCTAACCGACGTGGCTGGAAGTTCTTATCAAGCCCACCTTAAGGCGACTTTCCATATAGCTTTATAGTCTTGAGTCCTTAGGACTGGCAGGATGGCGAGAGATGAGCTCTAAAGAGAATCTGATGGAAGAGAGAAACCAGGAAGGCTAAGAAATGGACATGACTGAAAACAACAAGGACAAAACTCTCATGAGTTGGAGTGATGAACAAGAAATGGATCTACCAGAGGAACTGATGGTGGAAGCTACAGAGAAAAAGTGGTGGGGTTGCTTAAAGTATGCCTCTCTCCTGGACGAAGTAAAGAATAAATGAATGGGCTATCTGTTGAAAGTCCGGAACGATGGTTCTCTGGCTCAGTAATTCTTTTGTTTCACAAAATGAGTTATATAGGGCGAGTCGAGTTTCACTCTTATAGGGCAATGAATTCCATTTGGGTTTGGCAAAGCCAATATATGTGACAGGAGAGGTCGTTCAGAGAATATAGAATATGGAGAGTCCAGAGATTTCAGCTTTTCTACCTAGCTCTAGAGAAATGGAAAGCCCTATGCAGCAGTTTATGATTTTCAACCTAACGGGGACAGCCTACAATGAATTACCATGGGCATTTACATATAAAAAAAGTGTGTCTCGTTTCCCTTTGAGCAGATCAGAGCTGATGACAAGAGACCAGTTGATTAAATTAGGGTGCCCGGGGCATGCGCTCTAACTTTGATAGTTGCAACAAAAAAAGGGTAAAGCCCGACTCAACTTAACGCAAGGGCTCGTTGCAGACCTCTATTAGGGCGTAAAGCATGGAATTCTGCCTAACTAAGTTTGATCGGGCCTTAAAGCCTACCCATAAAAGGATAGCCTCGCTTCGCCTGTTTAGGACACAACAAGGCCCCTTTTTGGGATGGTGTGCTTTCATTCCATTTATGGGGATTTCACTTACTTATAAGTAGGGAGAAGCGCTAACAGTCGAGCCTGACGCTTCTTCACTTTGGCATCATACAAGCTACCCGCGGTTCAATCAGGCTTTGAATACGCAGATGTAGGAGTATGCCCTTTTGTGCCTTGGAGTGGGCCTAAAGAGAGTACTGCTATCTAAATAAAACACGACAGGAGATCGAGCCACAAACAGGACAAATCCCAGAAGCAGTTCTAATCTAAGACACTCGACCAGGAGCTTCTACGCGGATTAGACACCCTCCTAGCCTACCTGGTTCCCAGTTCCTAAAGGGGACTTTGTCTGCTGTCTTGCTCTCAGTGGAGTAGGGTCGGCCAGCATGCTAGGCATTAGAAAAGGAGACCGACCTTCTGTACCATATCCTGTTCCCAGACCCATTATATAGAATCGAAGTGTAATGGCCCTGATAGAGAATGAGGATAAAAGAGTAAGAAATAGTAAGCCAAGCAGTAACTAATCATGCTAGATGTGAAACACTAGGAGTGGAGATCCATTTTAGGATACAGGGGCCCGACTTAATCTCAAAAGAAAAGAGAGTACTCGCGAACGCCTCCTGTGTGTAAGGCTTAGCTTCCCGATTCACCATTTAACTTCTCTTGCCAGAAAGTCTCTCCTTCAGTTAGGCTTTTCCAAGCGCATAAGATAACTGTAGCAGAGATCGGCTAAGCCATAGCGCTGGTTCTATTCGAATGCAGGGTCTATAGAAGAGAATAGTTCCGGATAGTTGGCCTTGGGGCTTTTCATCCATAATGATATGGAAGGGGTCCTCCATCACAAGAAAGAAACCATGTCGCCTCTGCCCGGCCCTTCTCCCTATTATTCTCCGTGGTAAAGCCGAAAGCTTCTCTCCCGCCCTATCCTTTAAAGCGAGGTTTGACAGCTCCTCGGGAGTGGACCTCTTTTTTATTTTAGAGACCCGATCCCGTTAGTATGGTATTTGAGATTGCAAATACAAATTTTTGAATGAATAAAATAGCATTTATTAGCATGGTTGGTTGTCCAGTCCACCCAATATAAGCCGGCACTCACTATTGGTTGAGCAGTGATGACACGAAATCGTATCGTATTTTTAGCTTAGTTTAGGTGAATTTTAGTTGCATTTGCATATGTATTTATTTCATTTATGTCTTTTTATGCTAGTATTTGATATGTTTTTACTTTTGTAGAATAAAATAGGTCGGAGAAGAGAATTGAGCAAAAAGTGTCAAAAACGGAGCAAAAAGGGGGTGCAAAAGCCCAAATTCGCGCAGCCCACAAAGGAGCACAACAAAAATGAGCACATGCCCAAAAACACAAAGTGGCGAGCGCCACAAGGAGGGTGGCGAGCGCCACCCAGCACAAGCCCACAGTGGCGAGCGCCACAGAATGAGAAGCCCAGTGAAACTAATTTTGCGTGACGTGGGGAAGAGGCATTCATCTGATCCGTTTTCTGTTCCTAATCGGATGGCAATTGGATGAGATCAAAGTGAAGCTTATCTTTCCTACTTTTGTGGATCGTACTAGCAAATCCTCCCCTATAAATAGAAGCTCAAATTTCAGATCTGATTACGCTTTATTTTTTCTTTACTTTTCAGTCAGTTTTTATTTCTTGTTACAGTAACTGTAACGGTATTTCCACACCGGGAATCCGTTTTCAGTTCTGTTTTCACTTTCCTGTCAAGAATATTATTCCAGTTATTTCAGTCAATTTAATTCAGCATTCATTCCAGGTTTTTTATTTAATGTTTTTATTCGTTTATTTAATTATGCTTTATTTAATTTTCTGTTTTTATTTATTTAATTTCTTTACTATGTCTAGCTAGATTCCTAGATATCGGTATGTGAATTAATTCTTCGAAGGGAATTTAATAATGATTTAGCGCGTACTTATTAAACTATTTTTCTGATTCAAATTCCTACTTTAATTCAAAGCTTTTGAACGAGAGTAAAAGAAAGCAACTAAGGTTAAAATCAATAGAGCGAGAGTTTGAGGTTTTAACTAGATAGTAGGAATTTGATATTAATCTTTGAACGAGCGAGAGCCACGTTAGGATTAATTAGGACTAATTGATTTTCAAAATATACTTTCGAAACTGAGGTGGTAGAAAAGTGACAGTAAAACTCCTGGTCTAGATAGTATGGTTTTTATCAACAAAACGAGAGTGTGAGGTTTAAACCTTCAAATTGAGAAAGTCCTTCTGAAAAATAAACCCTTTTTCGCGCGATATTAATTTATTAAATTCCCGATGGTTAATTAAGTTACATACCGATATCCCGCTTTTATTAATTAATTTAATTCTTAATTTTAATTTAATTTCTAAACTTTCTAAACAAACCCTAATATTCAATAGCCTTAGATTTACAAAGTTACGGCAGAATTACGGTAGATCAACTATTGGTCCCTGTGGATTCGATATCTTTTAAAACTACACGACGAGACTGTGCACTTGCGGTCATTAAAATACTTTGATACACAAATTGTCGATCAAGTTTTTGGCGCCGTTGCCGGGGACCAATTTAGTCGATATCGTAACTCCGTCGTTACACCGTAGAGACTAAGGCATTTTAATTCTAAAAATCGAAAAAAATAAATAATAAATAACAAATTTAGGATAAGTCCTTTGAGCTTAAATGTATAACTCAAACTCCTTTTATAATGACTATCCTCAAAATTTCAATCACCCTAACCATAATTTCCCAAATAACTACCACCCTCAGCCGTCCCCATACTCTGAGGGACAATACCTTAACTCTCAGTACAATTACTATCCTCCATATTTAAATCCAAAAGAATCCGTCAGTCCTAGCCTATTAGAGGTATATAATGAATTTATGGAAAATTCCGCTAAGGCTAGTCGAGAGCACCGATTTAGAGAGACGATGAGGGAACAATACCTTATAAATGAACGGATTAGACAAACCAATCTCGAAACCCAAAGGATGCTCGACGCTATGGTTGCCTCAACAGCGACTCCCCAAGAGTCGATGGAGACACTAATCTCCCAGTTCACCCAGTCAACCATAGAACCCTCTTACGAGAGACAAGTACACGTCGTAACGAACGTTAATGAAAGCGAGATTGAGAGGGCTAGTGAGGACGGTAATGATGTTGAGATTTTCAGCGAGGAAAGAGTGGAGATCGAAGAAGCATCACCGATACTCCTCCCTAGTGAGGTAGTCGAAGAGGTAGAGAAGGGAACACTGCATGTTTTCCCTGCTCCCTACAACCCACCAATCCTTGTTCCCCAAGGGATAGTAGAGGCTAAAACGGACCCAACTCCCCAACCATGTGAAAAGAAAAAGAATGCAAAAGTCAACACACATGGGGATGAGGGCGCAAATAGAAAGAGGAAATTAGGGGAAAGAGAATTTGAGGAAGACGTTAGTACAAAGAGGATAAGGGTAACATTTGGAAAGGCAAGCGAAAGTCCTAAGTCCAAAGAACGAAGGACACTTGAAATTGAACCAAAACCCCCGCCTGAAATTGATAAAATTCCTTTTTTCCCAAACCACAAATTAATAGAAGAGGGCAAGGAAGCTGAACCGCCCTATAGGAGAAAAAAGAGAAAGAGCGAGGGGTATGTGAGAATACTTGATAAGTGGCCGTGGAAATCATCCCTAACCCGGCCATCACAAGCAAGTTAAAAAAAAAAAAAACACAAAACTGTCGAGCTCACCGACTTTAAACAAAGCGCTTGGTGGGAGGCAACCCACATGTAGGTTTAAGTTTTTTTTTATTTTTTTAGTTGTTGCTTGTTTTCTGAATTATTATGTTTTTAAAATTAAGCGATATTATTATATATCTTATTTCTCACTCATATTTTTTGGTATGTATTTTCAAATCTATTTTTTTTTAGATACCTTTCTTTCTTTCACGATGAATCGAGATGAGAATCATGATATCAAGTTCAGAGGAGTAGGACAGATCAAAGGCTATGAGATTCTAGCTCAGAGAGATATGCACCTATCCATCTACCCTGACAGCGCTACTATGGACAAGCTAGGGATCCGCGAAAGCGTGATGTTCTTGCTTAATGAAGTCGGATGGTCCGGCTTTGCTGTGGGGAGAAGATTTAGCTCTTACCGAAGCCTAACCCTCGAGTTCCTAAGCTCATTTTCCTATCACCTTGAGATCGGAAAAGGATTCAGAAGAGGCCTGATAAACTTTAGGATGTTTGGCATTGACTACACCTTCAACAACCTAGAAATGGCCAACCTCCTAGGTTTCCCGAGTGATCCACAGACTTTCACATCAGTTGAGGAGAGCACTTTCCCTTTCCGTGAGCTAGACTATTTCTGGGGTAAAATCTCAGGAGAAGGACATGCTGAGTTTGGAAACATGTATTCTGAAAACATACACAACCCAGCCTTCCGCTACTTTCACAAAATCCTAGCCCACACCCTTTTTGGAAAGGAAGAGAACAACACCTCTGTGTCCCGTGAGGAGCTTTTTATCATGTTATGTGCTTCACAGTCCCGCCCTGTCAATGGGGCCACCTTTATGATGACCAACATGTACAATATAGCCCTTGACTGCTTGGGACCCATACTAGTTGGTGGGTTGGTTACAATGATTGCAGATGCCCTAGGCCTGAGAGTTCAACTTAATCAACTTCAACCCTTGGGAGGAATCCGATGCATGGACATAAACTTTTGCTTTAACCGTGGCATTATAGGGAACTTAGGACCCGGAAGATTTGACCTCCTTATCAATCGCCAAGTCAAGCCCCACTTTACCTTGTCTAGCCCTAAAACCAGTGTCCATGACAGAAGGAATTGGCTCTATGATTTGGAACCTCAGTATACACCCTTGACACCTCCTTCTTCACCCCAAGCCTATGAAAACCCTGACACAGATCTCTCTGATGCTGATCCAAGTGAGTCTCCTGATTCTGATCCTGCTCTCTCTACTCCTACTCCTGCTGCTGATGCCCCAGTTGGGCCGCCGACCGTGTCCGTTGCTATGTTCGAAGCATTGCAAGCGAAAACTAATGCAATGGAAGCCGAGCTGACTAAGTTGCGCGCGGAATTTTATGCTTTCTTGGATACCGCCGCTGCGCAAGTGGAAAATATTTGGGATGAGTTAGGCTGTGTTGTGAATGAAGTCGAACACCGTCGTAGTGGCTAGGACCGTCTCGGCGTATTTTACCGCATTCCTAGGATTTTCATTTACTTTTCTTTGCTTTAGAATAATAAATCCTAGGAAATTTTCTTTACTAGTACTTTAATTTGAATTTCAGAAATTAGCAATAACTATATTTACTTCCATTTAGTTCGTTAATAAAAACTCCTGATGAGAGACCGTTTGTTTTATGCTCTTGTGTGCTCATGTGAATTTTTCTTGTGAATAATTGCTCTATGTTAGAAATGTTCATTGGTGAAAATTTTTGTCCTGTTAGAACTTAATTCAACTGTATGCAAGTTGTACAATTCCCTTTAGAAAGGTATAGGTACAAATGAGCAACAACACGCTACAGGACGTAAAAGGCCAAAATACAAATTTTGGCCTGGTGGCGCTCGCCATAAGCACAGTGGCGCTCGCCACAGAATGAGAACCCATGATTTTGGCAAAATTTTGTACAGGAAGCGTGTTACAGTAAGCTTGTATAATGGTTTTGTTTTTAGAGTTTTGGAAAGGAATTGATTCTCTGTGAAATGTAGACACCATCATTATGTTTCATTAATTTTTCAACTACACATCACTACATTCATCTCCATTTTTCCATTATAAATACACACACCATAACACATTCACTTCACAACACAATTCTCTTTCACAAAGGCTTCTTTCTTCCTTTCCTTCATCTTCTTCTAGTATTGCAAGCTAAGGTAAGTTCATGGCACAACAAGGGGAGTATGCAATCAACTTCCGAGATGGCGACCAAGCTAAGCTCTACCGACTCCTCCGCCGAAAGGAATACAAACCAACAAGGTATGCCGATGACTTTTGTCTCGAGACTCTAGGATTATCGGATAGTGTGCGCCATTTGGTTCGTTCATTTAAGCTTGATTTCTTACTTTCTTTTAAAGACCCCGTTCATGTCCAACTTACCGCAGAATTTCTTAGCTCTCTAGAACTAAACCCCACCCCCGACCGTGTGAGATTCCGTTTGTTTAATGTTGATTACAATTTTAGCTACGATGAGTTAGCCGAGTTGTTACACTTACCACACGGCAAGGGAGTGAAAGATGAGTTGCCTACTCAAGTGGGGTGGCCAAATGCCGCAAAGAAACTTTGGTGGGGATTAACTGGCAAGGATATGAGTAGTTTTGAGGGTAACAGAGCGTCATTAATCCAAAACCCCGCTATTCGCTACTTTTGCCATCTTTTGGCTTGCACTGTGTTTGGCCGCCTTGGTTCTAACAAGGTCAATGAAAAAGAGCTCTTTTTGTTGTTCACTCACAGCGTCTCAAAAGAAAAGGTCCATACTGCTCGCTTTATGATGTATCACATGTTTTCAATGGTTAAGTCCAAAGGGGCAATTGTTTTTGGTGGTCTGATCACAACCTTAGCACGCTTGCTAAACCACGGGGCGCAACTTTCTACCCTTACCCCACTTGACTCTCGTACCATTGATTTAGACGTGGCACGAAACATGAGGCTAGTAAAGCAGCGAGCTGATGGAAAATACATTCTCATGATAGATAACAAAGCATGCCCCGCTATTCGCTACATTCTCATGTGCGCTCGACAGACAACTTCCGTTGTCTCCCCGACTCTGATGAGGGAGAAAGTGACGGGTCTGAGGAGGAGGAGCGCGAGGCTCCGGAAACTAATGCACACAACACACACACTTCTTCTGGTTATTTTGCAGGTACTACTTCTGGAGCTGCCCATGAGAGTGGCACTGCCACACTTGATACTGTTCTAGCTAAAATGAGACAGCACTACACCTTGGATGCCTAGAGGGACCAGCGTATCCAGGACATCCAGACTCGTCAGACAGATATGATGAGCATGATGCAGCAGTTTCAGAGTGACCAGCGTGGTTTAATTGATGGCATGGCAGATATGTCTTTACGCATGGATGATTTTGATAGCTATTTCCAACAGCTCGGCGCAGGACCTCCACCACATGAGAGGCGTACAAGGGGGCGCGGCCCGGACCGCCAGTAGTTACTTTCTCTCAGGTTGTACCCTTCCAAACTCACCTTTAGTCGTTGCATTGGGGACAATGCTCGATTTAAGTGTGGGGGAGGAAGCTTTATCGCTTTCCTTTACTTTCAGTCATTTAGTTTTGCATGCATAATAAAACCTTAGGATAGTTCACTTAGATTGAGTTTATTTTGCGTAATGGTCTTGTTATTGTTTGATTTTCCCATTTCTTAAGCCATAACCAAAAATTTTCTTGTGAAAAGCAAGTGTTGAATTCTGATGCTTGATGTTGATTGTCTGAAAGTATATAGGTTGTTTGCACTATCTAGGCTATTTTGTGGAATTTGGGTAACGGTTAGATAAAATCAATACCGTTTTAACACCTTAGATTCCCGGAAGTGTGTAAAACTGATTTGAGTACTAGTCTTGACAAAGCTTTGAACTTGAGTTTTAATGAACCCTTAGTAGTTTATCTAGCAGTCGGCACCATCTCAAGGCACAAACTAAGTGGGAAACCGAAGAATATGAGTGAATGATTTTGATTATAAATGTTATAAATGCTATTGGTTGATTCCTTGAAATAATTGATGAAAATTCAGCGAATGTTGAAACATGAGAAGGAAAAAAATACCATAGTATAGAAACCCATTAGTAGTTGGTTCAGAGGTGCCTGATTCTGAACTTGGTAGGGCGGGTTACGATCCGATCCCCCGCAACTGCGAAGTGGGTAAAGCAAATAGGGGTTACCAAACTTATGTTATCAGCACCCCCTCGCTATATGATGATCATAATCACTAACAGGTTTCCTACCATGGGCGTGTACAAGATAACGGGCTTAATGTGATTGCGCTAGAATGAAAAGGGTGAATGAAACTTAGGTGAGAGGTAGAATCAAGAGGAAATGCTTCAGGTCTGTTTTCACATAACCGGGAGTCTCTTGTGTCATTACGGTGTTTTTGTTATTTGCACTGTTATTTGATTTTCATAGTTTAGCCAGCAACCACGTACGAATAAGATGATCGTGTCATGTGTTTTTATTTATGCTTTGTGATTCACTATTCTTTTATGCTTGAGGACAAGCAATGGTTCAAGTGTGGGGGAATTTGATGACACGAAATCGTATCGTATTTTTAGCTTAGTTTAGGTGAATTTTAGTTGCATTTGCATATGTATTTATTTCATTTATGTCTTTTTATGCTAGTATTTGATATGTTTTTACTTTTGTCGAATAAAATAGGTCGGAGAAGAGAATTGAGCAAAAAGTGTCGAAAACGGAGCAAATAGGGGGTGCAAAAGCCCAAATTCGCGCAGCCCACAAAGGAGCACAGCAAAAATGAGCACATGCCCAAAAACACAAAGTGGCGAGCGCCACAAGGAGGGTGGCGAGCGCCACCCAGCACAAGCCCACAGTGGCGAGCGCCACAGAATGGGTGGCGAGCGCCACCAAATGAGAAGCCCATTGAAACTAATTTTGCGTGACGTGGGGAAGAGGCATTCGTCTGATCTGTTTTCTGTTCCTAATCGGATGGCAATTGGATGAGATCAAAGTGAAGCTTATCTTTCCTACTTTTGTGGATCGTACTAGCAAATCCTCCCCTATAAATAGAAGCTCAAATTTCAGATCTGATTACGCTTTATTTTTTCTTTACTTTTCAGTCAGTTTTTATTTCTTGTTACAGTAACTGTAACGGTATTTCCACACCGGGAATCCGTTTTCAGTTCTGTTTTCACTTTCCTGTCAAGAATATTATTCCAGTTATTTCAGTCAATTTAATTCAGCATTCATTCCAGGTTTTTTATTTAATGTTTTTATTCGTTTATTTAATTATGCTTTATTTAATTTTCTGTTTTTGTTTATTTAATTTCTTTACTATGTGTAGCTAGATTCCTAGATATCGGTATGTGAATTAATTCTCCGAAGGGAATTGAATAATGATTTAGCGCGTACTTATTAAACTATTTTTCTGATTCAAATTCCTAATTTAATTCAAAGCTTTTGAACGAGAGTAAAAGAAAGCAACTAAGGTTAAAATCAATAGAGCGAGAGTTTGAGGTTTTAACTAGATAGTAGGAATTTGATATTAATCTTTGAACGAGCGAGAGCCACGTTAGGATTAATTAGGACTAATTGATTTTCAAAATATACTTTCGAAACTGAGGTGGTAGAAAAGTGACAGTAAAACTCCTGGTCTAGATAGTATGGTTTTTATCAACAAAACGAGAGTGTGAGGTTTAAACCTTCAAATTGAGAAAGTCCTTCTGAAAAATAAACCCTTTTTCGCGCGCTATTAATTTATTAAATTCCCGATGGTTAATTAAGTTACATACCGATATCCCGCTTTTATTAATTAATTTAATTCTTAATTTTAATTTAATTTCTAAACTTTCTAAACAAACCCTAATATTCAATAGCCTTAGATTTACAAAGTTACGGCAGAATTACGGTAGATCAACTATTGGTCCCTGTGGATTCGATATCTTTTAAAACTACACGACGAGACTGTGCACTTGCGGTCATTAAAATATTTTGATACACAAATCGTCGATCAAGCAGGCACGCGTTTCTTATTATCTCCTGTACCCGTTCCGCCTTAAGTATTCCTCGGTAGGCGGCTTTATTTTCCTTTCCCTTGCTTACCCGTCTGTAGGAAGCCCTTCTGTTGGAGCCGATTACTCTGGTCATTGGAACATCTATCGTTATGGTGCCTTCCGGAGCATCTTTAGGTGGTAATCGGAAATTGGCTCCTAATAGAGTGCCCTCCCTCTTGATCAGCTTGGTTCTAAACTCCTGCTCTCCCAGCTCTTATTTCATAAAGTCACTCATCTGCCGCAGTCTTTCTAGAGCAAAGGAATCAGAATTGGCCCTTGTAGCTAGATGAATGATCAAATAGTTTAGTTCAAATAATCATCATTATCAAATAGTAATGAAGTTCATTCTATTCGTAATTGGTTCCATTCGTTCCCAATGCAGAAATGAGCCTCTTTCTACTTTCTACTGAGTGTGATTCCCAATTAAGCCCATGTAGCTAAAGGTTGATCCCAAATCCGGGTGAAAATTCCATGTATTTCCATGAGCTTCTCGGGTCTGGGCAATAACCACCGAAAGTCGATTACTTGATGCTCTTGTCGCTAGGGAAATGCATTACGTTATGTTATTATACAATGTATTATTCGCTGTGAGATGAGAACAAAAATGGAGAATTCGAGCTCTTGTAGCGATTAGATACCAATTGTAGTGATAACGACTCCGCAATTGATCAGTGACTTGATAGCGATGACGCGACAGAGAGATAAGCAATGGGTGGACGGCTCACACGGTAAACTATATAATGCATATATAACGCGTTTAACCGGGCCCGGATAAAGAGCGAACCTCGAATTTAGCTCTTTGGTGCAGTAATTCCGGTGCTATACCTGCTAAATAGATTGATCGATTGAAGGGCATTCCCATATTGATTTATAGATAATAACTCTTTCTATTGAGGGTCCGAAGGAAGGAGATAAAATACATATAAGACAATGATACTCTAAGATGGGAAGTTGGGCCATAAGCCTTACTTCCTTCCTTAGCACAAGCGTTAAGCGATTATATTTCCTTCTCCTAATGGAAACGAGCGGCAGATAATGGGGAAACTCGTGTTTGCATTTCGAGTTTCGAGCCGGTTCCCCATTTCACTCAATCTCAAGCACCGGCAGATAATTCCGTCATGTCGTTGGCGCATTTCGAGCCGTTACACCATGACCTAATGAACAAAGAAAGAGGAACAAGAGGTTTTTCTGTGAAAGAAGAGGTTGAGTTGTTCGCCTTTTGAATCAAACAAAGTAAAGGGATGGGAACTCCTTTGAAAGTAGAGTTCGTTGGTTCGGGTTTCGTCCATCTGCTCTGGCAAATGATCTCGCATTCGGGTGAGTGAATAAGAAGCTTTCTGACACAGAACAATAACCCCATCACGTTGGACTGAACCTTTGGTTTGAACTTGTAGACGATTCTTCCAACTTGGGGACTAGACCATTTGCCATTGGTGGCATGGAAAGGCGCTCCACACGAAAAAGAAAAGAAAGTGGGCAAGACGCCAAGCAAAGACCTTGACGCCCGTGCCTGAGTGAAAAGTTCGGTAGAATTCCTTCTTCTCATCTGGTAGCGTGAACAACAACAATCCCTGTGATCGTACCTTCTATTGAGTTTAGTTCCATAGAATGAATCTTCTAATTAGTTAGCTTGCCAGGTTTAAGAATTCCTCCCGGTCAAGGGTCAGCGGTCGCCCTGTCACAATTCATCCCTTACAGAGAGTGCAAGGCGCGCAGCAGTGTAATTCGAGTTCTCGTGCTCCGTCTCGTTCTTATAGGAATAGCTGTTTAGTGTGATAAGACTGAAGAATGGCAGTTAAGCTCCGTTAACCTAGGAATTAGGGTTCTCCTAATCAAGTTACGTGTGCTAAAAACTCTTCTTTTTGTGCTTGTGTGTTCGTGTTCTGTGTGACAACTGTGCCAATGCCTCATCATTGATCGAGAAATCCCCTCTGGCTGATTCCCATGAACAGATAACGCCAGAGAACAACAGATGGAGAGAAGGAGTGTAGTTCAATGGATATGGGGCTACCCCTTCCCTTGAGATTGGGATGGAAGTTAGCCTCGTCCGGCCCTGCTTCTACTTATGATCAAAAGCCTTGCCACGAGTGAGAAGGACTTGGACAAGACAACCTCTGGTCCGCTCATTAGTTCATACGGTTCGCATCTTCCCTTTGCCGCGGAGTAGAGCAATTGGTTAGCTCGTAAGGCTCATAACCTTAAGGTTACAGGTTAAAATCATGTCTCCGCAACATTAATCTATTCATATTGTGTCACATTCATCAACCCTTGTATCATCAGCTGTCTCGTATGATCATTAGTGAGCCACATTCCAGAGGGAAATTAAATGAAGCGGTGCCTATCCACGATCTAACGCGTGGGAATAGATGCCGAAGGGTTTTGATCCATACTTGCTCGCAACAAACTGAACAAAGGAAAGGGACGTAGTCGGAGATGTCTACAGGAGTAATCATAGGTTAGGTGCGTACCAGCTGCGTCCGGGGACCAGCAAAGATGTTCTTCCTGCGGTCGATCTACGGCCCGGCGCGCCATACACTGATTCGTTGTTGAACGGTTCGCATCCCCGACCCCCGGTCTGTTCACTTCGGCGTGCCAATACTGCGCCCCGGTCTCTAACTCGATAGTTACAGAATTCCGATCAAATCAATCCCTGAACCTACGAGCTTAACGCATGTATTACAAGGAGCACAATACATCTACAGTCCTTCTACCCGAAATGGACACTATGTGAATGATAAGAGAGATAGCCGAGAGGAAGGGCTGTGCACTAAGGGATGGAATGGATTAATTCTATAGTTACATATAGTTAACCGAATCAAACCATCAAGTCTTCTTTAGAGGAAGCTACTCATGCCTTCTCCGCTCGCTCCGAATGACCAAATATGGAGAAAGACTAGACTTCCGGCTGCTGAAGCATGAACAATAGGATGATTTCATAGGGACGGGGTTCCATTGAGCCCAAAGAAAGAGGACACCAACCCATCGACTGAACCTTCGGTGTCAAGGAAACTTTTCACCCCAAAGCTCCTCAATAAGCCATACGGACCAAACCGAGCCGAGGTTGAAAGAACACAGGAATGAACCATATCATAAGGCCATAAGGAAAGGAATAGAGCTAGCTCGACCATCAATCTCTCAATGTAACACCATCCAGTAGTTGTGCTCCCTATGCTGTGTGTGGCCCCTTTTTGAAAGCGGTTCAAAATGGTCATACTAAAGGAACGGTGAAAGACCTATTTGAGTGATCTTTCTTCGAATCTGCTTCTTCTGAGCCCAGCCACCTTTTGGCTCGCTCCGTATACTCTACTCGTTCCCTTGGTTTCGTCCTCCCATTATGCATGAAGTAGATCCACGAAAAGGACATATTCTGACTAGATTAATAATAGTTTTGACCTTCCATCCCCGGGACACAAAAGCCACGATTCCGCGGTTAGGAATTGAGCGTGTTAGCGGTCTTTTCTGGGGCTTGAGAACCTTGTTTTTGATCCATCGATTGAAGAGAATAGTTGGAATTTACCCTATGTAACCTGATGTTATTGTCTCACTTTCAAAGGGCTTGGTGCCGGCTTAATCGGACGAAGCGGGCAAGCCAGCCTTAGCAGCACCTATGCTAGTCCACTACTGAATGATTATGGTACGCCAACTCGATAGATTGTTCTCCACCTTGACTGGCATTACACACCAGCAGAGATCGAGGAAGACGTTCCACAGCTGCTTCTGAGCTAGACTTGCCTGTCTGATCACCTTATGAGAGAATCAATGAGAGTAGCGGATAGGTAGGCGGCAAGGAAAAGGCATTTCCCAAGCTTTATGGGTGCTCCAACTGATTGTTCTCCCCACCTCTTTCTTTGAAGCAGAAAGGCAAAGAGCTGTTCGCGGTTCCTCCTCCTCCTCCTCCCTCCTCTTGTCAAAACTTATCGGGAAATAGATTCGCAGAAGCTTAAGAGGCCATACAGCGAAAGATTCCTTCAAATAAGCGCATCACGAAATGTAGTCCTTTGATTCTAGATTCTCTGGTCTTCCTTCCCAGATTCCCTTTCCCGGGCCAGCTCAACTTAGAAGGGCAGTACCTGTGTACTCAACCAGAAATCTTAATGCATTTAGCATATCATTTTTCTGTCTAATGTCGAGGAGGCCATCGAGTCCAGTAGTCATTGATCCGCCCACACTAGTGTAATATTTACAATTCGCTTGGCTGGGATAACTACTAGTTACTATAAGAGAGTCGCAAGGGCGGAGCTGCTCCACCCGAAGCAGGGGCAAGGGGCAAAGCAACTGCATATCTTCCATCTCGAAATGGTGATTGAGATCCACGAAGCTATAAGCACTGGAGCGAGCACCAATATCACTTGAATTTGAAGGAGCAGAAAGACCTAGAAATGTTACAAGTTGATATTTTTGCGGACCTTCTGACCCCACCCTGAACCGCCCATAATCGGTATCATACATAGCCGGTGCCCACTAAAACCCACCCATTGCTCTGGATCCGCAGATTCAGGGTCTTCGTAGGCTTCGTCTCTATCTTGAGATTCGGCAAATGGTGACTCTTCTACAGGTACGGATGAGAGGCTTTAGCCTCTGTTGGATGCTGATAATTTTTATTCATATGATTTGGCGGATGAAAGAGCTTATTCGAATGCAAAGGGATCAGGATCTGATGAGGGATCGGGAGAAACCGGAGGCGTTGGTTCGGTAGAAAGAGTATGTTGGCCAATAAGAAACTGGAGTTGTTGTTGGTTAGGGTGAAAAGCCTCGCTTCGCTACAATAACACTGGTAGTTGGCCCTAGAAGAGGATACTTCCTCTGACATTCTCAACTCATACCGGACAAGGAAAGCACTTGTTTCGTTTAGCTCGGGTAATTCCATTGATCCTATCCTAGGGCTTTCAAAGGTGAAGGCCCTTGGTCCGCGTAGGGAAAAAAAGAGAGCATACAAAAAAGTATCCTCGCAGACGGTTTGGTTGGCTTGGTTACTTACGTGTGCTAGGGTGGGGCTAGCTGAACAGAACAACTTTTTGATGTGGCTGTCAATTTTCCTTTTCTTTAAGAGAAGTGGATCACACTGAATTAAAAACAGATGTAATTGTGAATCTAACCGTACCGAACCGTATCAGGCCTGCCAAGTGAACCGTACCACCGTACCGACGAGCCTACCAAGCCGAGATTGACGACTGGAACAACTCCTTCGATTAGGCCTCTCGCCGAAGAGTAAGTATCCGAACCAGTATCAGCCGACGAAAGAGCATCCCCGTCCTTTCCCACAAAGCAACATACCCTGTTTCTCCAAAACTAGAAGGTAACGCCTTTTCATCCGCAGAATCCGAATCATTTGTCGAAGATCAAGATAGAGATGAAGCGAAGCCTCCTTTGAGCCCGAATTCGTCTCATAAGACTTATCCAAATCAGTGGATTCCATTTTTCCTAAACCAAATCAAGCAGCTGCCCATTGAACCGCTAAAAGCAGGAGAAACGGCGAGTCAAGCAGTGAATCACTGGCTATCAGGACTAAGGAATATCGCTGAGTCCAGTCCTGATTTAACGTCATTGTAAGATGGTCAGTCAATAGAAATGGCTCCTACAGTGTTGGGGCCCACATACATGTTAATAAATCTAAGCGCGAGCGAGCCTTCGTATCCTTCTTTTCTCTGTTCTCTGTGAGTAGCAGGCGGTTTTTGCTGTCAAAGTGCAGGTTTGTCAAGGTAAAGCTTTCTGAGCTGTTGATTTTCTACTTCCTTCCCTCGACAACTATCCGAGGTAGTTCTTAGAGGAGCCGGCTCGGAAGCTCGTGCCGTTAAATTCGTGTCTTTAGTTCTTTTTTATGTGGTCTAGTGCTCTTGATCACTCTTCCAAACGAACGAGCAGGCCGAGAAGGCTACTTCCCTTATAACCGCGTCTGCCCCCGTTTCAACCCCCTATTCCATAGGGAGGGAGAAGTCTTCCCATTCATCCGTCGGATTTAGCTTTGGCTAATGCGGGTGGGGTCTTTTTACGGGCTTAGCAAAGCTTAGGGGCGGCTACAAATAGCTTTGAAAGAACCAACTTTCACCTTGAAAGCCACTAGAGCTTCTTCCCCGTGCATGCATGGTAAATTTGATTAACACTTCCTTCCCATTCTTTATCTTCTCTTATGATCGATATTTCTAGTTAGAGTTTTCACTAGTCTTCTATCCATACTTCAGCCAAACTTCGATCCATACTTCAGGCAAGGAGACTAACTGGAGGCAAGGACTAAGTCTTTCGAGGGAGTTACGAAGCCATAAATAAATGGGCTTTAAAGCTAGAGGTCGGGCTATCGTTGGTTTTGAAAAGCAGAGATTGGCATCGTCTTCCGTAACTAATGGAGAATTCCCTTTTCTCTAGGAAGACTACTTGAGTTACATCGATCCTGCGGCCTATAGCCAATGAGCTAAAAGAGCTATCATCGCGACTTAGCAGAGAAGTTGATTGGCAAAGTGGATTGGAAAGCCGACTTGTGGTTGAAATCTCTTAATATAAGAAAGATCGTTTAATGTAATGGATTTTCGAAAGATCTTTTAAGAAGGAACTCGAAATAGTTAGTGGCCTGGATCTGCCCAATCCAAAGAGGTCCGCCCTATAGTTTAGTGATAAAGCAAACCAAGTAGTAAGTGGGACGACTACTTTCTTAGTCCTTATCCGGTCTAAGGAAGATGTTATTATAGATGTCTTGCTAAAGGAACTGGAAGCACAGCTCTCTCCATTCACTTCAAAGAAGTATAGTCTTAGAGGGAGAAAGTCTTCACCGCCCTTTTTCCTCCTATGCGAGAATAGGGCCTTCTAAACTCTTAACAATCTCCTTTGATGTTATCTCCCCAGTACGGAGCCGCATATTCACCTGCCGCATATACACAAGGCAAGAGCCTTCGGGTATTCTTTTCTTCGGATGATAACGGTATGACCAAAAGGGCGAGACGCAGAAGTATTGATGTCTTGGACCGGGTGGAAGGAGCCATCTCCATACTCTCTAGTGGCACGAACTGACCTCCTAATTCTATAGAAGGCATGAAGCTCACGCTCTCGCAATCTGCGGTCAATGCCGGTTGAACTTCGGCAGAGACCTTAACAATAGAACCTCAGAACGGAAACTTTAAACATTGATGGTATGTGGAGGATCCGGCCTCACGCAACCAAGGCTTTCCAAGTAGTAAGTTGAATGAAGTGAGGATATCTATGACATGGAAGGTGGACCAAAAGGTTTGGCGTTTATCAGGCCTATTTGGACATCGGCAATCAGCCTGCCTCTTGCTGGCCTTATCGAATTATCATAAGCGGTGATGTACACGGGAGAAGGAGCTAGTGAGTCCTCATAAATGTCAAGGGCGCGCTGCGTGGATAGGGGGGGGACCCGTATGTTTTTGTGAAAAAAGCTCGGCTCCTATTATTGCTGAAAAAAAAACCTAATACCTCTTATTTAATGTCGATTCATCCATACTTCCATTTTAGAGGGAGGCTGACTGCTTGCCGGCTGGTAGCTGTATGAGCGGTAACGTCCACGTACGGCTCCGTGAGAAGGGCGGTGGACAGAAATGGCCTTGTTGTACCTCACTCTCGTTTTCGATGGGGTCTGCTCTTTTTTTTTGGGAGAGTATGCCAATATGATCTTAATGAGGTGCGGGGCTTTGCATCTGACATTCGTTGGGCTTACCTCTTCGGGAGACTGCGTCCCCGCGTTTTTGTGCTATAAACCCCTCCGGCCGAAGACTAGTGGTAGGTGGTCCCGCGGAGCTTTCGAAGAAGGGTAGCCTAGTGTGTAAGCACAGCAATGAACCGCGGCGAACCCTCAGACGACCTATCTCAGATTAGGGGGGAGATCCTCAGTAAAGGTTACCTTTTCACTCTTCCACGGACTTATACATGTACCGAATGCTCATACGGGAAAGTTGACTTCTGGGTCTGGAACGAAGTCTCCGAAAAATCCTTTCTTTCTCGTCCACTCAGGGGGGTGCGGACACACCTGTGCGGATTACAGGTGACGGTTACAAGAATGGCGGGGAAGTTCACAGTACCCGACGACATTCAGGGATGGATGTAGACCCATCGGGCGGGGATAATCATTCCGGTCCTGGGAGAGGTGGCGACCATTCTCAAGAACTGAGCTGTGGGAAGCCTTATGAGTCACTGAAACGACGGCAGGGGGGCCTTGATCTATCAATAGAGGGAGCAAAAAACGGGCTTTGCTCCCCTTTACAATATGAAGAAAGAAATAAGGGTCGAAGTTTAGACCGCTTACTGTAGTTCTACCTATAGAAAAGATCATGAAAGAGGCGATCATAATGGTACTCGAATCCATTTATGATCCCGAGTTTCCAGACACATCGCACTTCCGCTCGGGTCGAGGCCGCTACTCGGCCCTAAGACGGATCAAAGAAGAGTGGGGAACCTCTCGCTGGTTTTTGGAATTCGACATCAGGAAGTGTTTTCACACCATCGACCGACATCGACTCATCCCAATCTTTAAGGAAGAGATTGACGATTGATGACACGAAATCATATCGTATTTTTAGCTTAATTTAAGTGAACTTTAGGTGCATTTTCATACGTAATTATTTCTTTTATGTGTTTTTATGTCGTTATTTGATTTGTTTTTACTTTTGTTAAATAAAATAGGCCGGAGAAGAGAATTGAGCAAAAAGTGTCAAAAACGGAGCAAAAAGGGGGTGCAAAGCCCAAATTCGCGCAGCCCACGAAGGAGCATAGCAAAAACGGGCATTGGCCCATTTTTGCACAGTGGCGAGCGCCACCAATTGACCCAGTGGCGAGCGCCACAGAATGGGTGGCGAGCGCCACCCAGTGAGAAAGCCCATAGCAACTGAATTTGCGTGACGTGGGGAAGAAGTGCACGTCTAATCCGTTTTCTGTTCCTAATCGGATGGCAATCAGATGAGATCAAAAATGAAGCTTATCCTCCCCCCTTTTGTGGATCGTACTAGCCAATCCCCTCCTATAAATAGCAAGCTCATTTCTTAGATTTTTCTACGCCTTAATTCCTTTTCTTTCAGTCAGTTTATATTTCCCGCTTTGTAAACTGTGTCGGTATTTCCACACCGGGAATCCGATTTCAGATCCGTTTTCAATTTCCTGTCAAGAATTCTGTACCGCTTATTTATATCAAGTTTATTCAGCCTTTTATTCCAGGTTTTTATTTAATGTTTTTATTTAATTATTTATTTATGTTTAATTTAATTTTCTGTTCTTCTTTGTTTAATTTCTTAATCATGTCTAGCTAAATTTCCTAGATATCGGTGTGTAAACTAATTCTCCGAAGGGGATTTAATAATGATTTAGCGCGCGCATTTATTAAACTATTTTTCTGATTCAAATTCCTAATTTAATACAAAGCTTTTGAACGAGAGTAAAAGAAAGCAACTAAGGTTAAAATCAATAGAGTGAGAGTTTGAGGTTTTAACCAGATAGTAGGAATTTGATATTAATCTTTGAACGAGCGAGAGCCACGTTAGGATTAATTAGAACTCATTGATTTTCAAAATATACTTTCGAAGCCAAGGTGGTAGAAAAGTGACAGTAAAACTCCTGGCTTAGAAAGTATGGTTTTTATCAACAAAACGAGAGTGTGAGGTTTAGACCTTTAAATTGAGAAAGTTCTTCTGAAAAATAAACCCTTTTTCGCGCGCTATTGACTTAATAAATCCCCGATGGTTAATTAAGTTACATACCGATATCCGCTTTCATTAATTAATTAATTTCTTTAATTAAATTTCTTTAATTTTAAATTCTAAAATTCTAAACAAACCACTATCTGATAGCCTTAGATTTACACCGTGACAACGGACTACGGTAGTTCAACTATTGGTCCCTGTGGATTCGATATCTTTTAAAACTACACGATGAGACTGTGCACTTGCGGTCAATCAAATCTATTGATACACAAATCGTCGATCAACGATCCCAAGTTCTTTTACTCCGTTCATAAAGTTTTTCCCGCCAGACGACTCGTAAGAGGTGAGAAGCGCCCTTACTCCGTCCCACACAGTGTACTACTATCGGCCCTACCAGGCAACATCTACCTACACAAGCTCGATCACGAGATAGGAAGGATCCGACAAAAGTACGAAATTCCGAGAATAAGATCGGTTCTATTAAGGACAGGTCGTGTTGATCACCAAGAAAACTCAGGAGAAGAAGCAAGCTTAAATGCTCCCCAAGACAACAGAGCCATCATTGTGGGCAGGGTCCAGAGCATTCAACGCAAAGCGGCCTTTCATTCCCTTGTTTCGTCGTGGCGCACCCCCCCCCCACAAGCACCCCCCGGCGAAGGGGGGACCAGAAAACGCCTTTCGTTTTCCCCCCTTCGTCGGCCCTTGTCGCCTGTAATACCCTAATTTTGCGCTTTTTAAAAAATAAATATTTTATTAAAAAATTATTTCTTATTTTTATGAGAAATATCAAAAAAATAGTTTTTTCGATAATTTTGTTTAACAATTTATTCATTTTTCTTTATTTCTTTTAATTTGTCGCGATTTATCTTTTTAGGCGAAAAATAGTAAAAAATATTCAAAAATAGTTTTTATTTTCGCATTTGAATTTATTATTTATTTCTATATTTTATTTGTATTTTTCTTGCACCTTTTTTATTTTATTTACATTTTTCTTCTTTTTATGACAATTTCTTTCTCTTGTGGCCAATCACATTGCGACACCTCATCATTTCCACCTCATAATCATTTTCACTACTATCTTTCCATTAACTTTCCCTTAACCCCAAAATTATTCATTTTTACACAAATACCACTCACCTAATCCTACCACTATAAATACACACCTCACATCACTCAATCATTACCAATCAATTTCACAATTCGCAATTCCCAAAAAATCAGAAAAAGGTCACAAAACCACTACCAATCAGATTCCGGCGCCGGAATCCACCTCCGGTCGCCGGAAAACCACCACCACCAACCCATTTTTCAAAACTCGTCCAAATCAAAATCCGAAAACACCATTAGCTTCTTAATCATCTTCTCATCACTAATCCATCGTTAATTTCACCAAAAACGCCGCCAAACACGCCGGAAACCGCCGGATCTGAGCCACCCCTCGCCGGAAAATTCAACCACCCTAAAACTTCACAAAATCAACAATCAAACACTCATTTCCAAAGCTTTAGACCTTCCTGAGTCCAAATCCGAAGTCAGTTTCGACAAAAAAATGACAGGAAAGCAACACATCGGAGCATTAAAGTGACGGCCAAAACAAACTTTTCATTTCATTCACCTCGAGCTCAAACGAAGGTAAATATGGATTGATACATGATACTGCAACTCATTAGAACCTATTCCAACCTTTAATTTCATCCAAATCTCACCGGAAAATCGAGTTTGAATTTTTGGATCCGGAGCTTTGAAGCTTCAATTTGCATTACTGGTATGTCATTTGCTAAATCTAATTCTAGAATCATAATCTATGCGAAATTCCGGTCAAAATGGTATAGCCACATGTTACTTTTGGCGACCGGAAACGTTAACGCGGCGGCGCCGGCGATGGCGCCGGGAAGCTTCCCTTTCCGTTCTGTTTTTTTGTTGAGAGGTAGAAGAAGATGGGTAGCCACGTGGCAACATCTGAGTGGTTATCCACTCTTCTCCGCGCGCCCCCTAATTTCCATGCGCGCCCCCCAATTGGGTTTGTGACTGGACCGGTTGGATCCAGGTCCGACCCGCTCTTGACCCGATTCACCAAGGACTTGGACCTGGGCCCTTCTTTTTGGGCCCTGTTTGTTTTTTTATTTCTGTTTTTTTTTATTTGTTATTCGCACCTCCTGTTTTGTCAATACACCCCTGCTGTTTAATTAATCATTTTATAACTTTTATTGAATGAAAGTGCTTAATGAAAAATAAATGATTATCTCAAAAGTGCTTATGCAAATAAGCACCTTTGGAATAAGTGTTTATTGAATCATTTTGTTTTTTTTTCTCAATTAACATTGAAAAACGGATTAAAAATAAATAGTCTTTGACGCATGACTTTGACTATTTTATTTTTAATTTAGAGCTTTTGATTTTGAAACTTAGATTCGAAAAATGGATTAAAAATAAATATTCTTTGACGCATGACTTTGGCTGTTCTATTTTTAATTCGGAGCTTTGAACTTGGAACTCGGCTACAAAAACGGATTAAAAGTAATTAGTCTCTGACGCATGACTTTGACTATTTTATTTTTAATTCGGAGCTTTTGATTTTGAAACTTCGAAATAAAAAAGGATTAAAAGTAAATAGTCTCTGACGCATGACTTTGACTCATTTATTTTTAATTCGGAACTTTTTAAACTTAAAATAAAACCTTCTAAAAACAACGAGGCAGAGCCTGACGCATGACTTGTCTCTGTCTCAACTTTTGACTTTGACTTTTAAGTTGACTTTTAGGTTGACTTCTAATTTGACTTCTTGGTTTGACTTTTACTATTGACTTCTTATAGTTGACTTTCCTCTTTTTGACTGAGTTATGCTGATTGCTTGTAATTGCTAGATGACTTATTCTTCTTTGTCTGATACATGATTACTTGTTTATATGCTCATATCTGATGTATTTTTTAATTGTTCGGTACATTGATTATATGTCATTTGCATTCATGCATTTGCATTCCTCTCACCTCCTACCTTTCTTTTTCTTTTTGTTTTCTGAAACTTGGAAGCTTGTAAAACACTAACAAAATATTAAATGAAAAGAGAGATGTCTGACGCATGACTTTCATCTCTTGAATAGTCCAAGTACCTGCCGCATGGCTTGCGACTGAGGACTATTCTCATTCACTGAATAATTCCTCAGAAAATCTAAAAGACACTCAACCCACTCAAATGTTTTCCTGCCCTTGCGCAGTTAACTCTTTTTCAACAGCCCTTGTGCAGTCAAATCTTTTTCAACTTCTTTTTCCTAAATGAATGGCGCTTTATCCATTCCCCTGCTACAGACAAACGCTTAAGCCTCCGAAGCGAGCATACAAGCATACTGTTGTATCAGTGGAATGTGACCTAAGCATCGTTCACTAAAAACAACCAACACACAAATCTTTCTTTTCAGGAAGAACTACGTGAGCTTTGACTTCCTCGTTGTACTTGGTGGATACGTAGGAGCGAGAGCCTCTCTCGTCAAGCCAAATAATAAAAAAGACTCTTTTTTTCCCTTTTCTATTCAATATGCGGTAATCTTTTAGCTTATATGCGGTTAGTTTCTGTTTATGCAAACCAAATTCCTCAAATGGTTCCCGTTGAGTACAACGGATATGAGGGGGTGTTAACGTCTTCCCCTCATGTAACCAACTCCCGAACCCGATCTTTTCAAGGTTTTATCATTATTTTCCTTTCCCCTCACGGGATAAATAAATATGGTGGCGGCTTCATTGTTTACATTTGTGCATTGCATTTCATCATTGCATATCTGTATATTTTTTGTGCCGGGTACTACAGCTGGCGACTTCACTGGGGACAAGATGATTAGTGAGTTAAGCCTAATTTGGGGCTTTTGGTTTGCTTATTCCAGGTTAGCCGTATCTGTCCTATCTTTTATATTACCGCAAAATATTGAACTGTCTGGATTTGCTGGCTTTGTCTTCTCTTCTACTCTTTTTTTTCTTTTTGCCTTTATGGCTTGGTTCTTGGTTACTGTGTGTTATGGTTCATCACCGGACCGGAGAGAAACTTAGGATTAGTTGAGGGATTTTTGCATTGGGCTCTCTGACATGTGACTTTGAGTTCCGGTGTGAAAATTCCGCTCGGAATAGATTCCCTTGGAAAGGTTGGGCTCACTGCCGCATGGCTTTGGGTTCAGTTTTTTTCCATGTGGGGTCCAGGACTCCGGGGGCCTTTTTATCCAATCTACGTATCCGAATCTTTTGTCTAGGGACCACCGTTTAGAACCTGTGTCGAGGTTATAATCTCAACCAGATGAGGTTGCTTTTGGGAAAAGTAATCGAGGATTTTGGGAATCCGTGTCAGCTTAGAACAACATGTGAGAGGGATGGGTTACAGGTAACTTTGAACTTTTTACCTCAGAGATTCCATTTTGAAAAGAACCCTGTTGTTATGAATATGGAAGATTTGTGACTTTAAGATCAAGTTCGCCAGATGATACAATCTTACCGTGATCATATCCATGCATTTTGCATTCATGAAAATAATCATGCATATTCATCTCGCATACATTTCAAAAAAAATATATGAGAAAAGTTTTTGCATAAAAAATATGTATTTTCATTCATAAAAAAAATATCACGCATTTTTATCGATTAAAAATCTCATTTTTATCCATTCATTCCAACAGCTACCTTCCCAGCACCGTTATTTTACAAGAAAAGTTGCTCATCACATTATGGACAATTGGCAAGAGAAGCACGATGCGCTCCAGGCTGAGGTTACCCAGATGGGTGGACAGGTGACCCAATTGGGTGGAAAGCTAGATCAGGTCTTGGAGATGTTGGCTAATATGAATATGCAACCAAGGATGGTTGAGGTCCCTGCACCTGCAGTTATGGTTACTCAAGGAAATGCCTCTGCTGGTTATGATTGGCCTACTTTTGGTCTACCTAAGGGTTATGTTCCACAAGGATATGTGGCGGCGACTTCTGCTCCACTTGTGGAAACTCCTGCTAGGGTTGCTGCCGCGCCACAGGTGATTGATTTGAATCAAGAGGCATTCGATGATCCCAGAGATGCTTACCAAGGTCCCAGACCTTATGGACCTAGGTTCACTCATCATGGACCTGTGCACCCAGTCGAAGAACCAAAGGATTATTCTGCTCCTCAGTTGGAACAGAAATATCAGGCTCTAGAGGAGAGGTTAAATCTGGTAGAAACAGGTAATGATCCGTTGGATTTCTCGAAGATGTACTTGGTTTATGATTTTGTGCTTCCACCAAAGTTCAAAATGCCTGATTTCGAGAAGTATAAGGGTTTCAGTTGCCCGAAGAATCATCTGGTTATGTATGTCAGAAAAATGACCTCTTATTCTCATGATGACAAACTGATGATACACTGTTTCCAAGACAGTCTAGTTGGTGTGCCTCTCAATTGGTACATGCAACTTGAAAAAGGTAACATCCAGTCGTGGAGGGATTTGGCCAATGCTTGCCTCAAGCAATACCAATATAATATGGATATGGCTCCAAGCCGCACTCAGCTCCAAAATACCACTATGAAGGAGGGTAAATCTTTCAAGGTCTATGCTCAAAGATGGAGATCCTTAGCTTCTCAAGTACGTCCTCCGCTCTTGGAGACGGAACTTGTGGACATGTTTACCAATACTCTGCAAGGGACTTACTTTAAAAGGTTGGTTAGTACTACTTCTTCTGATTTCGCCGAGTTGGTCCGAGTTGGTGAAAGAGTCGAAATGGGGATCAAGAATGGGAAGATTTCAGCTGCTTCTAGTTCACAAAGCAATAACACAAGGAAGCCTGGTGGTGGCTTTAACAGAAAGAAGGATGGTGAGACTAATGCTATATCCTCAAGGGGCAGTCTGGCGCAGCCGGTGGCACCTGTTCAGTTTCCCTATTTTCCCTTTCCATACTTGGCTGCAGCTCAGCACCAACAGTTTCAAAATTATCAGTATCAAAATCAAGTGCCTCAACAGCATCAATAGACACCACCAAAACGGAATCCTCCACAAGCTCGTAGGGTTTTTGATCTGATCCCTATGTCGTACAGTCAATTGCTCCCTTACTTGATTCATAGTGGTAAAGTGACGCCTAAAAAGTTAAGACCTTTGCTTCCACCATTCCCTGATTGGTATGACGCTAACGCTAAATGCGATTACCATGCTGGTATTGTGGGTCACGCTACTGATAATTGCAAAGCTTTTAAGCACAAAGTACAAAACCTCGTTGATGAGAACGATTTGACTTTCAAAGAAAGCGGACCCAATGTGACCAGTGATCCATTGCCTAAGCATCCGACAGGTAATGTAAATTGTGTTGAAACTGGCGGAAATTTTATATGGGATGTTTCTCTGATCAAAATACCTTTGTCATCTGTCCGAGAGATGTTGCTGAGTTATGAAGAGTTTGAGAAATTACACTCTGATTGTGATGATTGTCAAAAGGATCCAAACCACTGTTCAAAGCTGAAGGAATGTTTGCAACAACTACTGGATCAAGGTTTAGTGCGAGTGGGATATGCCAAAAAGGAAACTTTGGTTGCCACTGTTGATCAGAATGAACATGCAAAGCTCGAAAGTGACGGCCGGAAAGAAAAGGGATCCGTTACATCTTTGAAAAACTTGAAAGTAGCCATAGAGGAAGGACTGTCTACCGGTCTGGGACAGATGTTAGTTGTGCCTGAGAAAAAGGATCGCTTTGGTTTGGGTTACCAGTCATCCAAAGGGATAGCAACTCCAAAGAAGGTTCAAGACAAGATTCCAAAGATTGAGGATGTTTTTAGCAGTGCTTGTTACCGTGTTGATGGTCACATTGCTATGATTAATGACAAGGATGTTGTTGGAATCCCTGAAGTCGTTTTTATTTCAAAGTAATTTGTTTCCTTTTCAAAACACCTTTGTTCAGACCTGAATAAATGGTTGTGCTTGTAGGGCCACTTTGTTTTAATGTTCAATTTGCAATTAATGAAAAAGTATTTCTTGTGCAATTTCCTTCTTATTTATTCTTCTTTTACAATTTTAAAAAGATAATGAAAAATGGCAATAACTTCTTGCATTCATAAAACACTTTTGCATTTAATCAAATTAAAAAAAAAAAAAGAGAATCATCATTTAGAAGTGAATCTATTGAATCATAATTGTGTCGTAATTCTTCATGGTTTCGGGTTGCAAGCTTCGTTGAAGAGTTAATATGATTGTTGGATCAAAAGCATAAAATGATTGAACTTCATCGGTGATCGATCCGGGAACTGACGAAGAAAGAGGTCATAATGGGCGCCTCCCCATAATAGGATATGAAAGAGCAAGTTGATCAGGCATTTTATCTCTTGTCAAGTATTTGTTTGCATTTCAGATTATGTAATGCACATGCATGTTTTGTAATCAATCCATCTGTATTCACTTCTTTTTATTATTACCTGCAAATTTGGAGCGAGGATGATGAAAACGAATAACTGATTTTTGCTGATGTATGCTTTCAATTGTGAAAAAACCTAGCTGATGATGAAAGGCATTGTTTCATAAAAAAATTGTGATTGAATCGAGTCATTCTTGCATATGTTTTGTTGTTATCTGATTCTCCCAATTTCTTGAAATATATCTTTTTAAGAAAATAAGCAATTTTGGTATGACACTTGACCTGACACTTTAAGAGTATATAGGTTGTTTTGCACTTTAGGCTATTATGAAGGTTCAGAAATGATTCAATAAAATCGGTACTGTCTTAACATCTTAGACTCTTTGAAGTATGTAAGAGCAATTTGAGTACTGATTTTGACGAAGACCTGAACATAAGTTTTTAAGTAACTCTTAGTAGTTTATCTTAGCAGTCGGCACCATCTTGTACACAAACTAAGTAGGAAATCAATGAACATAAGTGAATGATCCAGAAATGAAAATTTGCATACTTTGGTTAATTTCAAAAGTGGGAATGCACTTATTGAGTTAGATGACCCTCACTCGGTTGTTTAACCCAGAAGTTGTTGAAAAACCATAGTGAATATACCCATTTAGTAGTTGGTTCAGAGGAGTCTGGTTCTGAACTTGGTAGGGCGGGTTGCTGTCCGATCCCCCACAACTGCTTTTGGAAGAGAAATAGGGGTTTACCAAACTGATTTTACCAGCTCCCCTCGATTTATGATCATAATCACTAACAGATTTTTCTACCATGAATGTGTACAAGATAACGGGCTTAATGTGATTGCGCCTGAATGAAAAGGGTGAATAAAATTTAAGCAAAAGTTAGAGTCACAATAAAATGCTTCAGATTTGTCTTCATATGATGAGAGTCTCTGACTGCATTATGTTGTTTTGTGTTATTACAGTACCCTTGGTATTGATATTTATTACTTGATTTTCTTCTCTAGCCGGCAACCACGTATGATTAGAGTTGTTGTGTCATGTTTCAAACCTGTGCTAAAAAGTGCTTAAGGACAAGCAAAGGTTCAAGTATGGGGAATCTGATAATACAAATTTATATTATTTTCTGGCTTGATTTACATGAATCCTAATTGCATGTTATAACTCTCAAAAGAACTAATTGAAGCTAGGTTCCCTTTGAAAGCATTCGGCAAATATATTGTTAAGATGACTCCTCCAGTTTGTTGAGTAATTAATAATTATCTCTATTTTCTACACATCATATGTGTTTCAAAAAAAAAAAAAAAACTTGCATGTGCATTATGTTCAAAACACTTTTCAAAAGAAATGATTTTACCTGCAAATGAATACTTGACATCAAAGAGATCTGAGTTGTGGTCTGATCAGGGACAAAGCTGATTTCAAACGCTCCTAGCTAGGGGCAAGTCATCTATGGATTCTGCCAATCAGGGGCAAACAAGTTGAGTATCTTGCTTATCAAAGGTCGAATTGGTTCAAGAATTGGATACACTACAGATATCAATTGGTCAGGGACATACCCTTCAAAGATTCAAATGCTTGGGGCAAATTATGTCAAGATTTCATCTTCCTAAAAGGTTACATGTGATGAGATATGGTAGAACCGTAGTTGTCAATACCATGGATGGTGAAGAGTTTCCACTCTCAGTGCACGCTGTTGCAGTCAAAGAAAGTTGATGTTCTTCTTTGGAAGCCTGTTTGAACACCTGTCCTGCAACAGAAGCTTGCAAGGGTCCTCATCTCAACAACGCCAAAGTTACTCAGATTCTCGGTGCTGGGAAATTCAAACTCTCATAAAAAACAAACTCAGAAATTCACGCATATTGGCTCATGCATAAAAAGAATCACACAAAATCTTGCATGTAATCAGATATTTCATCTGCATTAATTCTGCATTTAGGCATTGAAGGTGCACAATCATGCATTCATAAAGTACATGTTCAAAATGTTGTCTTAACAGGTTGTGGACTTGGATCTCTTGTTCAGTAACAAAGGTCTGCGGACCTTATTCTCCAATAAGACGGTTATTGAATCATAATTTCTCAACAAGAAGGGTTGATGAATCTTTTCCCCAATGAATTGGTCAACAAAGTGTCATCCCCAAGCAAATCAGTTAATGCATCATATTCTAAATGAGAAAAGTTGAGGGGTCGTTTCTTTCCCCGGTGAGGCAGTTGATAATTGTTCATCCTAGTAAGTCTATTGGAACATCGCGTTTTCAGAAAGATGATTGATGAATCGTATTTTCTTGACAAGAAAGATTGGTGAATCTTGAATCTTCCCAGTGAACTTATTTGGTTCTAATCACTGATATTCAGCAAGTTGGTTAACAGAGTTTCATCCTTGTCAGACGGATTCTCACTCTACACCTACCAGAAAGGGTTTGTTGAGTCTTTGGTATTGGCTGCATTTTTGGTTGATAAACCATTGTGACAGGATGTTGGACAAAGTGCTTTGACACTTGCAACATACTGGTCTGCGCGCGAGTTTTTCTATTTATGGAATATCCATTTCTCTCTCATGTATCTGCATGGCGGTTTAATGCTTCAGATTATGGACAAATATATTTTTATCAAGAATCTCCTTGAAGCATATTTCTGTAGAGAATCTCTCACATTTATTATGAAGAAATTAGGGTTGGATCAACATGTGAAGCCCAAGTTGCTTACTGCTCAAGAACGTTTACTTGATACTTAAAGGAAGTTGTAAACCTAATTCTTCTGAGAGAGTTGTTCACGCCGTTTTAGTCTCTAGAGTCCAAGCATTCTAGGTTTTTGCGTGTGTTTATTTGTGAGCCTTTCTTGTATCTCATTGGTGCAAGTTTAGGACGTGTAATCTCGTGTTGTATTGATTGTGTTCCTCTCCTAAGCTGTGAAGTACGGAGTAGGTATTGTTAGTTGTAACACTCAAAGCCTGTAGGTACGAGTGTGATGTTTTCATAGGAGTGTGTCTCCAAAACGTGTTTGTTTATGTGTGAATTAAATCCTTGCTGTCTGTAAGGTTGTGCCAGTGAGAAGATCAGTGAACCAGAGGTTGTTTGCATGGAAGTCTTCGAACTGAGAGGGAGTGAGATGGGATCTCAGATCTAGGAAGTTCCTAGGTTGAAGAGTCATTGGTCGCGCCTAGGTGATCAGTTGTAAACGGGGCGTTTGCTGGTAACTTAGAACTAGGACCTCTATAGTGATATTCCTTCCTGGATTGGTATCCCCCAGACTAGGGCTATTGTGCGCCGAACTGGGTCAACAAATACTCTGTGTTCTTTATTTGTTTTGTGCTATTTGCGTATTACTTCTGTCAAAGTGTTTAGCACATCGTGTTCGACACTTTGCATAGCGTGCCAGGAATTTCAATTGGTATCAGAGCAGGCACCCTGCCTGTTTCTAGGGTGAGATTCAGGACCTGAAGTCTCTGGCATCATGGATAAGGAAGGAGGATACATGAATAGACCACCTCTGCTCAACGGAGCTAGCAACTATGATACTTGGAAATAAAAAATGACCGCATTTTTGAAGTCTATTGATAGCAAGGTGTGGAAGGTTGTGTTGACTGGTTGGAGTCAACCTACCCTTACCAACAAGGAAGGTACTTCAACGGGGGAGTTAAAACCTGAACTTGAATGGACTACTGAAGAGGAAACTGCAGCTCAATACAATAACAAGGCCATCTATGCCCTATTCAATGGAGTAGACGCTAATGTTTTCAAACTTATCAAAAATTGTGTGTCAGCCAAGGAAGCATGGGAAATTTTGAAAACTTGCTATGAAGGGTCTAATAAAGTGAAGCTGTCAAAGATTCAACATCTTACATCCAAATTTGAGTCCCTGAAAATGAAAGAAGAAGAAAGCATTCAAGACTTCCACCTAAGTCTTTTAGATATTGCAAACTCGTTTGAAGCTCTAGGTGAGAAGATTACTGATGAGAATCTATCAAGAAAACTTCTTAGATCTCTTCCCAAGAGGTTTGATATGAAGGTTACAGCTATTGAGGAAGCACAAGACATTTCTACCATGAAAATGGATGAATTAGTTGGATCTCTTCAAACCTTTGAAAATGTTCTAAATGAACGAGGTGACAAAAGAAACAAGGGGATTGCGTTTTTCTCAAATACTGATGATGGGAATGATCACAGTGAGGATGAAGGTGAAGAGAGCATAGCAAACTCCATTGCCATGCTTGGAAAACAGTTCAAGAAGGTAATGAGAAGGTTTGATGGTAAGAACAGGCAAAGTGGGCAGAACATCAGATTCGACACCAACAAACAATCAACCACCTTGAGAAAAACCAAACCTGAGGAAAAGAGCAGTCAAAGCAAGGGTGTACAGTGCCATGAGTGTGAAGGATATGGACACATTAGGCCTGAATGTGGTACTTTTTTGAGAAAGCAAAAGAAAGGATTAACAGTTTCTTGGTCAGATGAAGAGTCAGAGGAAGAAAATGAATCAGCAAGACATGCAACTGCCTTCACAGGAATCTGTAAAACTGAATGTGAATCAGAAGAAGAAGAAGAAGATATGTCTTATGATGAACTTGTGGACATTTATAAGGAATTACTCACCAGGTACAATGAAGCTTGTAGAGTTCTTGAGAAGCATAAGAAGACTATCAACAAACTCCAAGCTGAAGCTAATGAACAGGCTGATAAGCTCTCAAAAGCTCACGATGAAGTTACTCATGTTAATAACCAAATGAATGAGTTGAGAAAACGTGTGGGACAACTGAATCCAGGAACAGAAATTCTTGAAGAAATCTTAGAGAATGTACCTAGTGGAAAGGCAAAGGGTATTGGATATGACTACTCAAATCTGAATCAGCGTCAACAGAATTCCAAAACCAAGTTTGTCTCAGCTGAAGAAGAGTTTGATCCTTATACTGGAAAGACAGTGTTGAAACATCTTGTCCAACACTCTAAAGTCTATCCTGTTCCAAAGAATGTTTCAGAATCTCTGTCACAAACACATCAGAGGCCTAAGAATCAGAGGAAACATCGTAAGTGGGTGTGTCATCACTGTGGCATAAGGGGACACATTAAACCTTTTTGCTACAGATTGCATGGATATCCTGATCAACAATCAAAGGCAAGTATGATACATGACATTGGAACTACAAAGAAGGAGTGGAGGCCTAAAACAGAAACTATTGGAATGATTGCTCACACATCCTTTAGAGCTTCTTCCAGTAAAGATTGGTACTTTGATAGTGGGTGCTCTAGACACATGACTGGGGTAGAGAAGTATCTTACAAATGTGAAACCTCATAAGACTGGGTTTGTGACTTTTGGAGATGGTGCTAAAGGTCAAATAATAGGAGTTGGTGATTTGATCAATCATGGAGTACCTGATCTGGAGAATGTGCTTTTGGTTAAAGGACTCACAACAAATTTAATCAGTATAAGCCAACTATGTGATCAAGGTCTGAAAGTTAACTTCACCAAGTATGAGTGTCTTGTCTATAATGAGGAAGGACAACAGTTAATGAAGGGAACTAGATCTATAGACAACTGTTATCTATGGATGTCTCAAGAAGAAGGTCATACAACAACTTGTCTTATTACCATAGAAGATGAAGTACAATTGTGGCACCAGAAGTTGGGACATCTGAATCTTAAAGGGATGAAGAGAGCAATGTCAGCTGAAGCTATTAGAGGTTTGCCTAACTTGAAGATCATTGAAGGCAATGTATGTGGTGAGTGCTAGATTGGCAAGCAAGTCAGAGTGTCGCATCTAGTGTTGGAACACCAAACAACTTCCAAAGTCAGATATGCTTTTGTGGTATGCTTTTGTGGTTGTTGATGACTATTCTAGATACACATGGGTACACTTTATCAGAGAAAAGTCAGATACCTTTGAAGTTTTCAAGGAATTATGTATCCAAATTCAAAGGGAAAAGGGAAGTAATGTTGTGAGAATCAGAAGTGACCATGGGAGAGAGTTTGAGAACTCCAAGTTTGATGACTTTGGTTCCAGTAAAGGAATCAAGCATGAATACTCATCTCCTATTACTCCACAACAGAATGGTCTGGTGGAAAGGTAGAACAGAACTATCCAAGAGTCAGCTAGAGTCATGGTTCATGCTAAAAATGTTCCTTTCTACTTCTGGGCTGAAGCTATGAACACTGCATGGTACATACATAACAGAGTAACCCTTAGAAAAGGTACCTCCTCAACTTTGTATGAATTGTGGAAAGATAGAAAGCCAACTGTCAAACATTTCCATGTGTTTGGAAGCAAGTGTTACATTTTAGCTGATAGAGATCCAAGAAGAAAACTTGACCCTAAAAGTGATGAGGGAATTTTTCTTGGGTACTCCACAAACAGTAGAGCTTACAGAGTCTTCAATTCAAAAACTCAAGTGGTGATGGAATCCATAAATGTAGTTGTAAAAGACTCTCCTTTGAAGAAGAATGATGAACTAGATCAAGGTACTGCTGTTAGTGAAGATGTGGTACAAGATGTTGTAGCACCTGAACATTCCAATAATGAAAAATCTAATGAAGAGACTCTTGAAGAAGAAGCTGAACCTCAAATTCAAGACAAAGGTCCTTCAGTACGTGTTCAGAAGAACCATCCTAAGGATCTTATTTTTGGAAGTCTTGACCAAGGGATAACTACCAGAAGGAAGAACGATATGATCGCTAATTCATGTTTTGTATCCTTATTTGAGCCAAAGAATGTCAAAGAAGCTCTAACTGATGGAGCATGGATAGAGGCTATGCAGGAAGAGCTGAATCAGTTTGAGAGAAGTGAAGTACGGGATTTAGTTCCAAGACCAGAAAATATGAATGTCATTGGAACAAAATGGGTATACAAAAACAAGTCAGATGAAACTGGTACTGTTACTAGAAATAAAGCAAGACTTGTAGCACAAGGATATACTCAGATTGAAGGACTTGACTTTGAAGAAACTTTTGCTCCAGTTGCGAGATTAGAATCTATCAGATTACTGTTGGGAGTAGCATGCATTCTCAGGTTCAAGTTATATCAAATGGATGTAAAAAGTGCATTCCTGAATGGATACCTACAGGAAGAAGTATATGTTGAGCAACCCAAAGGGTTTGTTGATCCTGAACGCCCAAATCATGTCTACAAATTGAAGAAAGCTCTATATGGTTTGAAGCAAGCACCTAGGGCTTGGTATGAGAGATTGACTCAATTCTTAGAAGAGCAAGGATACAGAAAGGGAGGATCAGACAAAAAACTGTTTGTGAAACAAGACAAAGGAAAGTTCATAATAGCTCAAATCTATGTCGATGACATAGTGTTTGGTGGGATGTCGGACAAGATGGTTCAACACTTTGTCAAGCAAATGCAGTCAGAATTTGAGATGAGTCTTATTGGGGAGTTGACTTACTTTCTTGGACTTCAAATTAAACAAATGGAGAACACCATCTTCATATCTCAAAGCAAGTATACAAGAAACATAGTCAAGAAGTTTGGTATGGAAAATGCTGCACACAAAAGAACACCAGCACCTACTCATCTAAAACTCACCAAGGATGAAAAGGGAGTAAGTGTTGATCAAAGTCTTTACAGAAGCATGATTGGAAGCCTATTGTACTTAACTGCCAGTAGACCTGACATCACTTATGCTGTTGGAGTTTGTGCAAGATATCAGGCAGACCCTAAGGTAAGTCATTTGAACCAAGTGAAGAGAACTCTAAAATATGTGAATAGGACTAGTGACTATGGGATGATGTATTCTCATTGTGAAGATTCTGCCTTATATGGTTATTGCGATGCTGATTGGGCTGGGAGTGCAGATGATAGGAAGAGTACTTCAGGAGGATGTTTCTTTCTTGGTAAAAATTTAATCTCTTGGTTTAGCAAAAAGCAGAATTGTGTGGCACTATCTACAGCTGAAGCAGAGTATATAGCTGCAGGGAGTAGTTGCTCTCAACTTGTCTGGATGAAGCAGATGCTGAAAGAATATGATGTTGAACAAGATGTTCTAACACATTACTGTGATAATATGAGTGCTATAAATATTTCAAAGAATCCTGTTCAGCATAGTAAGACCAAACATATTGACATTCGTCATCACTTTATCAGAGATCTTGTTGAAAACAAAATTGTAACTCTTGAGCATGTGGGTACAAAGGAGCAAATTGCAGATATTTTTACTAAGGCTCTTGATGCAGTGCAGTTTGAAAATTTAAGAGGCAAGTTGGGAATTTGTCTCTATGAGGAATTGTAGCAATTATAGTTAAGAGGCGTGTGGTGTGCAGCAGTTACTTTATTTGTCTGTCATCAATTGCTGTGCGTTGATCAAGGCAATCATGACTATCACAACTACACAAACACGCCACTATCTTTGGGTGGTTACTTTTATTTCAAATCTTTTCAGATCATTACTTTCCAAATTAAAACCGCCTACAACTATAACTCCTCCCCTTCCTCAACACTTTACTCACTCAAACCTAAATCTCCCTCGCTCTTTCAAACGAAACCTTACAAAATTTACTCTGCAACAATGGCTCAATCCTCCAACTCCAACTCACCATCAAACTCGCCGTCGCCTACCACTACTCCGATCCCACAACCATCAGACATCATTACTACTGTTGTTCCAATCTCAAGGATTCACCCATCCTTTGCTTCTGCGCTCGAACCCAACACATCTACATCCTCTTCCAAAACCAAATCAAAGAAGAAGACAAAGCCATCCACCACTCATAAGCCAAAATCGAAGAAACCAAGGTCTCGTTACTCTGCTAACTTCACCATGCAGGAGTTGTATCCAGAGAAGTTCGAATCTGGGAGTGCTAGTGCTCCTACTAATGTCGCAACACCTCTAGTTGCTGAATTAATTGAACCATCTGATGTTAATCCTACCAAAACCCTAACTGCTGAACAAAGGGAAACTGGATTGGAATCTGAAAAGGTAGATGCGACTGTGACTGTTTCTTCAGTTGAAGAAACGATTAATGAAGATGTGAATGAAGAAGAGGATAATGAAAATATGAATGCAGAAGAGGTGATGACCAAGACTAGTGAAGATGCTCTAACCTCTTTGGCCAATATGGGTCAAAACCAAAATGTTGTGCCGGATGTTGAAACATCCTTGGCACAGACTCAACCTGATCAGGTTGTTGAAGAAGATGCTCAACTCAATGTTGACCAGACACTTGCTGATTCACATGAAGAGCAAGTAAAGACTGGTTCTGAAAATGATGATGTGCACATCACTGATGATGTGTCTGATGCTGATGATGTAACAATGCTTAAAACTGTTGATGCTCCCAAACCAAGCAAGACTGGTATTGGTAGGAGGCTCAGAGAAAGGAAAGACAAGCAGGCTGAGGTGGCAATTGTTGCACCAAAGTCTACTCAGAAGAAGAAGGTTGCAGCTTCAGCAACCAAGTCCTCAAAGAAGACTGCTGTTGGTCCTAGCAGGAGTTATAGCAAGGTTGAAATACCTGCTGTGAAACAATCCTTGAAGAGGAAGAAAATCACCACTGGTGATTCTGATTATGAAGCTGAAGAAGATGTTCCAAACACTTCATCTCTCTCCAAAAAGAAGACTACAAAGAGAAAGAAAACTGCTGCTGCAGATTCTGATGAAGATGTTGAACAGGATGCTCCAAGCACCTTTTCTGTCAGGAAGAGAGCTAGTGGGAAATCAATCCCACTCAATGTGCTTGATGTGCCTATTGACAATGTGTGATTTCACTTTGTTGATAGTTCCTCCAAATGGAAGTATGTATTTGGCAGAAGAAATGGTCTTGAAAGGGAGCTGTCTGATGAAACTTTAGCTTCGGGATCGAGGTATCATTAGCCGAAGAAGACCCTGGAAAATCCACGTGGCCTGCTTGACGAACCTCAGCGACGGAGACATCGTAAATTGGTCTGCGGGCATCGCGATAAGTCCTTTGTCCTACTAGAGGTGCTGCGACAACTTTTACCAAGTCCGAACGATTGTCGACCACCAGGTCCGCTGGTCTGCAATATTCAACCTAGCCCACAAGCACAAATCCTGGGCGCGGAATATAATCCCCAAGTACTCCAAAGACTCAAATATAGTAAATAAAGAAGGTGGTAAGACCCTAGCAGAGTTCCCCAACAACATAGAGCTTGGGAAGCTCGGACCCGGGCAAGATCCGAACAACAAGGAGCACTCCACTACTAGTCTAGTCGTTTTTTTTCTCTATTAGTTGCGATGCGAACAGGCGTTTACTTATGAGATTCGTTGAGTAGGCTTGCGTGAGTTGTCTGCTATAAGATAGCTAGTTTTGGGGCTTTCGACGTAAATAAAAAAAGCCTATCCGGCTTGGCTTCGCTATCGCTCATGACTTGTATAGTAGTCGGCCCGGAATGCCTTTGTAGTCTTTTTAATGCTAATGCCTTCTTCCTTCATTCATTTTTTTTTAGTTGCGGCAGCTTCCGCGCGAGCAAGATACGGACGGCGAAGCCAAAGCAATACTAAACAAGTGAGAAAAGCCCTATATATTCTATTAGTCAAACCTAAACTTATTGAAAACTAAAGCGCTAACGAGCAAGAAAACGGGAAGGTTGGTTCGAGGACCCGTTGGTCAAAGGAAATGGGGGGTCCTTCTTCCGGGACGGAGCCGTATGACGCGAGAGTCTCACGTACGGTTCCTTTGAGAAGGGTGTGAGACCACCACCTATCAGGCCCGACGAGCGGTCCACGGAGCTGCATCCCTACTCACCTGGTCCATGCACATTGCTCTCTCCAGGAGGTTGGCCGCCTATCCTAGATCTTCCCATTTTCAATAGGATCCCGAGCTCGATCTGGTTTAGTATCAAGGTGATGTTGTTTCTGTTTCTATATATATGGGTCCGCGCAGCATTTCCACAATATCGTTATGATCAATTAATGGGACTTAGCCGGAAAGTCTTCTTGCCTCTATCATTAGCTTGAGTAGTCGCCGTTTCTTGTGTTTCAGTCACCTTTCCATGGCTCCCTTAATTATGTGCTCGGAATTTCCCTCTTGCTTGAGTAATGGGAAGCGGGCTAGTCCCCGAAAATGCCCGTTCGCTTGTCGTTGGGGATCAAAATCTTACTTGCTGAAACAGTACTTGTAGGATTGCATTTTCAAAACCTTTAGAGAAAGAGAGGAACCAGAAACTATAGATTCGCCAATCACTACCCTTGTTGCTCCTAGCTTTCTTGCTCTATCTATTAGACAACCACCACAGATTCTTCTACATTCATAGAGTGATTTGCATAAAAATCAGTGGTGGATACTCTTCTTATACCATGCTTACTCAATTAAGGAATTAACCATGTGTACTTCATGCCAAACCTGAATACCATTCTTTCAAGCATTAAGTCATTAACCATAGAACCATAGCTATAGCTTGCTTGCCACTTGCAAAGAAAGAGCTTTTTAGAGTAAAGTCGGGCAGTAAAGCACAAACATGGCATGCGGAGAATCCGCTCGCTAGTAAGACAAGAGTGATCATAAAACTGCGTAGAAGTGGTCATCAATGTGTCCACCACACTTTCGCTCGTAAACCGATAAGTAGTAAGGTTTTTATGTGTAGTTGAGAGCGGCGTCTACGCCCTGAAAATAGTCATCTTAGTCGGAAAAGGGGAATTTCCAATAGGGGGGGGGGGGGATTTCTCTGCTTCCTTGCTTTCCTCCTCTCTATCTCTTATTGTGTTCTCGTTCTCAATTCGTTTGTAGCGAGTTCATGCTTTTTCCTTTACTAGAAGACTGATCCTAACAGCTGAAATTCCTTTTTTACTTTTTTGCTTCGCCGAGCTGAACTTTCAATAAGGAAGGGAATACTACTTTAGGACAGTCTTCTTCCACCTCGGTTTGTTCTTGATGTCTCGGATTCTCTGCTTTAAAGAATTCTCCTACTGCTACAAAAAAAGAAACTTGGCTTCCTTCTAGGGGCGGAATAACTTCAATCGTCACCCTTCCCTAGCCGCTCTCCCTCTAGCTTGAACAAAAATACCTGGATCCGATCTACGAAGCTAGGAATACTCAAATTACCAGGGGAGGGATATATATATGCTTTAGATGTCTTCAACTCTCCCTTACCCTACTCCTTGACTTGAAATGCTTTCTTTTCCTAAGAGATCTATCCGAGCTCTAGAAGATCTTACCCCAGGTGCTCACAATTCTTCCCCGGCTGATGCCTTAATATCAGAACTAGAAGAAAAAAACAGCCTTTTCACTCCTATCTTCATAGGAATCAACGGGATAATCTCAAATAGCTCAAGTGGGCTGGAAGCACTCTCAATACCGGTTTCGGGAGTAGAGGTGGAACTTTCACTAACTAGATGGAGACGCGGATTTCGAGCCTTATCTTGTCTTGCTCTTCTTTAAAGAAATTGCTTGAGTGGCTAGAAAATCTAACCGCAACGGCTGGTGTCTTTCTTAGTGCAATACGTACAACCTACTAGTGACTAATTCCCCCTCGTCTTATCAGGGTAGCGATTCTATGCCTTACTCCATAACTCGTATTAGAATGAGAAGTGCTCATAAAAAAGCCAAGACTTGGGATTACGCTCTTTCCTTGTTTTCTCACTCAATGGACCCTGGCCGGGCTTCCTTTAGTACTGCGACAGTCAGACCACTTTCCTTTCTTTTGCAGAATTATCTGTGGCAGTTTCGTTTCCCACTTAGACTATACCAGCTTCTTTCCCTACTAGCTGTTGGGTTTTTGTATGTTGGCTACATTTTGCAAAAACAACTACTAGCCAAATGCCGAGACAAATGCTGTAGCATGTGGAACAGTATTGTGTGACCTGATTGTTGCGCGCCAACACGCGTTATATTTATGTGCAAGATCTTCTGGAGATTCTATGAAGTTTTATATTTAACCTAGCGTGCAGATCAAGACGCGCAGGTTGAATGAGTTGTACAGGCTGTCATGCCTTGGTGTATTTCCATAATTAACTTTGATATATTTTATGAAACAATATTCTTGCACTTGAAGATTTGTTAGCTGGACCTGACAACGTCCAAGCTATGTTTTGAAGCCCAAACCAATGACTGCTCAGTACTATATATATGTGAAGACACAATCCCTAGTTTTGTGTGAGAAAAACCGTGTGTGTACTAAAGCGTGTGTCTTAAGGTTTTAGGTTTTCTTGTTAGTTGTGAGTCTTGATTGTATCCTCTGATTCAAGTCAAGTACTCTGTGTTTTGTGTTGTAATGGTGTACTGCTCCTAAGCTTTGAAGTACAGAGTTAGTTGTGTCCTTAGAGTGTGACTCTTAAACAATCAAAAGAACAAGTGTGTTGAATAACAGTGTTGTCTGTACTGTTAGTGGGGAATTGAGACGGGGTCTCATATCTAGGAGTTCCTAGGTAGGGCATTCATTGGTAGGGTCTAGGTGCAAAGACAAGTAGTGAGGCTACGTTGTGCTTTTCACTAGAACTATAATAGTGGAGTTCATTCCTGGATTGGTATCCCCTAGACTAGGGCAATTGCGCCGAACTGGGTTACCAAACTCACTGTGTTCTTTATTATTCTGTCACGCTTATTTTACTTTGCTTCGCTGCGTTTTATTATTATTGTGTGACATGTGCTCGGACACGTGCTCTAACATTGTGCACAACATTTGTCTGTCTGGTTACCAGAATTTCAATTGGCATCAGAGCAGGTACCCTGCCTGATTGGGTGAGCTCCAGGGAAGATATTTCTGGCTAAGATGGACAAAGAAGGAGGACTAATGAATAGACCACCACTTTTGATTGGTGATGCTAACTATGATGACTGGAAGTCTTAAATGACTACGTTTTTGAAATCCATGGATCACAAAACATGGAGAGTTGTGGTTGTAGGATAGGAACCTCCTGTGGTTACTACTGGTAAGGAAGGAGAGACTGTCACTAAGCTGAAACCTGAGGACGAATGGAGCAAGGATGAAGAAGCATGGGCCAATGCAAATTCAAGGGCTCTAAATGCCTTAACCAATGGAGTTGATGCGCACATTTTCAAACTGATAAAAAAATGTACTATTGCTAAGGAAGCATGGAAGAAACTCCAAACTGTTCATGAGGGTAACTCAAAAGTAAGGAGCTCAAGGCTGCAAATCTTGACCAGTAAGTTTGAGAACTTGAAGATGAAGGATGATGAAAGCATTCAAGATTTCCACAAGAGAATACTCGAGTTTGATAATCAATTTGATGCCTTTGGAGAAAATATTTCTGAAGAAAACCTGGTAAAGAAAACGCTTAGGTCACTACCTAAGAAATTTGACATGAAGGTTACTGCTATAGAAGAAGCCAAGGACATCTCAGAATTGAGAATGGGTGAACTAGTGGGGTCTTTACAAACATTTGAAATGGCTGCAAATGAAAGATCTGAAAAGAAGACAAAGAGTATTGCTTTTGCCTCTAAATATGAGGATAGTGATATGGAGGCTGATGATAGTTTATGTGAAACCATTGTGATGTTGGGTAAGAAATTTAATAAAGCTTTCAAAAGGTTTGATAGACAAGCCAAGACACATGCTCCAGACAACAGTCACAGCAGTAATAGGAATGTCAACAATCAAAGGAAACCAAAAACAGATGAGAAGCCAAGTCAAGGCAAAGGTGTTCAATGCCATGAGTGTGAAGGTTATGGTCATATCAGAACTGAGTGTGGTACTTACCTTAAAAAGCAAAAGAAAGGGATGAATTTCTCATGGTCAGATGAAGATGACTCTGAAGAAGAATCTGAATCTGCCAATCATGTAACTGCTTTAACTAGAGTATGTACATCTGATGCAGAATCACACGATGGTGAAATGACTTATGATGAACTGGTCGATTGCTACAAGGGTTTATGGCTCAAAAGTGTAGAAGTTCGCAACACTGTGTTAAAGCAGAAGACGACCATTGCTACATTACAGGCTGAGAAAAACACACTTCTGGAAGAAAAATCAAGACTTGATGGTGAGGTTATTCTATACAAATCCAAGATTGATAGCATGAACAAGCAATTGAGGATGCTGAACACAGGTACTGATACTTTAGATCAAATCTTAGAGAAGGGACAAAGTTCTAAATATACTAATGGTATTGGATTCAACTACAATTCATCACATGGACAGAAACAAACATCAGAAATAAAATTTGTGCCAGCTGTTAGTACTTATGATCCAAGTATACCAAGACAGATGCCTCAGCATCAGGTGAGACAACAGACATTCAGGTACAGGACCAAAGCACAGAATAGGTATTTTGGATGGGTATGTCACCATTGTGCATTAAAGGGACACATTGTTGAGGCAAAATCCCAATTTATTGTTTTAAAGATAACAAACCTCTTAATTATATTTTAATGTATAATTTTGGTCATTGTGTTATCTAACAAGTGCTTTTGAGTGATATTAAAAAGATAGGAATTATTATGCAAAGCAAAAATATTTGATATCAGCTCTGAGAATGATACAAGAAAGACAGACATCATTCTCTCATCATTCTCTGGTTCCAGCGTGATTGTTCTTTCAAAGTTAAAACACTTATTTATTTTAAGTGATAAATGAACAAGACAAAGGAGGACTTTTCATGAGAATTTAAGCACAAGATCTCTACAGCAACAATTCCTTTATGGCAAGAATCTTGATCAAACATCTTATGGGACTTACTATTCTAAGCCATCACATGGAGCATGTGCCAAGGAATGTTCTTTGACCTCAAGACATAATAAATTATCATTTGAATTTATTATGATGGAAATGAACATAGACCAATGAGGAGAAGACAACAACTCTTTCACTATGAGTTGTTATGTACTTGCAAAGGATTATTTAATGTTCATTCTCCAAGAAGTAGAAGTCAATCACCAACAAAGGCTACACTCCACTATTCATCAAGGTTGTACTTGCAAAAGTACTTTTCTACATAGCCTTGATCAGATTACAGCTGGTTACTTGAAGATAAAGCTGTCCCCACACCATTCTCCCACTATTCTATGAAGACATCACAAGAGAATGTACACAGTTCTGTGAGAATGTTCTTTCATCATTCTCCCTGAAGCATTGTTCTCATATGACAGCAGAATTCAAAGGCAACGGTCACACTTGCTCATCAAGCAATGATAGTACAATGCCAGCTCATCAAGACGCTCCTCTTGGAGAACATTCTCAGAACATTCTCCAGCTCACTTTTCATATGTGAGTAACGGCTAGTTTATTGTTCTCTGATTTTCTCACACATTCTCCAAGATTCCAAAGGCTCTTCAACAACTATAAATAGCATGGAATACAGCAGGAGCAAAGCAAGAGTTTTGAAGCAATATCAATCATCAATTACTTGTCTTTCACGCACAAGAATCACAAACTCTTCTTTTGATCTCTTTCACTCCAAAGCTTCATAATTGCATACTTGGATCAGCAATTCTATTGAGTGATTTTAGAGAGATTTTTACAGTTACTAAGAAAGCTTTATAAACCTTGTGTGGTTTGTTGTTAAGCTTTAGATCCAAACAACTCTTTGTAATAAGAAAGAACTTGCTCAAGAATACGTAACTATTGGTTGAGCAACTACCTTAGAAGGAAAGGTAGAGATCACCTTGGGTATAAGGTGGAAGATAAGCTTGTATAGCTTGACATAATTTTTGGTCTTGGGCTTAAGATCAAAAGAAAATTGTAATCTTGGATTAAGATTATAGTGGAAAACTCACAGGCGTGGGGACTGGACTAGCCCAGAATTCGGGTGAACCAGTATAAATTTTGTGTGTGCATTTCTCTTACCTTTAACTATTTATTTTATATAAACACACAACACACAAAGCATATTGTTTACATCTAATTTGGATTTCCATATAGTTGAGAGAACATTGAGAGAACGTTCTCTGAACAATCTCTACTTGTTCTCTTAGAACAAGTTGTTCTATAGTAGAGAACATTCTCTTATCAATCTCTTTTATTGTTTACTAACATTTATCCAAGTATACACTTGAGATCCATTTAGTTGATTGCAGGATTGAATTTTAAAAAGGGTCACAATTCAAACCCCCCCCTTTCTTGTGACTAATTCAGGAAGGAAGTGATGTCAAAACCTGCAAATCAAAGTAGATGTCGTAAATGCACAAAGTTGGGACATGTTAAAAATAAATGTCCTATGAACAAGAAAGTGAAAAGGAATATAGCTTCCAAAGAGAAATCTATGACGGTATCCAAAGATGAATTTGATGACTCAAAATTTGAAGAGGAACAAGAAGAAAATGCGTACCTCGTGAAAGACTCAAACATTGAAGAGGTAATACTTGAACCTTGTTCATCATGTCAAAAAACTGAACAACTTTTTGATAATCTTTTATATGACTCTTTAATTACAACTCAAAAATATGATCAACTTAGAAATGAGATTACTAAGATAACTTTAGAAAAAGATAAATATAAAATTGAGATAAGTGAACTAAAAGAAATCATCATTAGTATGCAAGAAAACCATAGAAAAGAAATTGATGAAATTAAGGGTAAAATAGTGTCTCAAGAATGTTCTAACATTCAAGAAGAAAATATCATTTTGAAACAAACAAATTTTGAATTAGAAAATGATATAAGATGTGTTGTAAACTCTACAAAAACTTTTGAAAATATTATGGGACCAGAAGTTGGAGCTTTAGACAAACATGGAGTAGGATTTAGAACTCATCAAAACCAAAAATTATATGAAAAGATTTTTGTTCCACAAAAGGATCAGAAAGTGCTAAAATACAAATGTACTTTCTGTCATAGAGATGGACACCTTGAAATATTCTGTTTTAGAAAGAATAGAAAACTAAAATATGAAAGAACTCTCTCGAGAGAACATTCTCAGAACGTTCTTGGAAGGCATCAACAAAGTAGGAGAACATTCTCTAGACATTCTCAACAGAATCATTCTCAGAATAATCAAAGACAAGTTTTAAACAATAAAACTTCTTTTAAGAGACATTCATATCAAAATGAAAGAAGACCTTTCAAAGAAAGGTATACTAACTCTTAAGGACCCAAATCACTATGGGTACCAAAATCATTACTAACTTGTGTTGTAGGAATGTCTTCAAGCAATCAAGAAAAAGCCTTGAGGCTTGGCAAATTGATTCTCAAAGAATATGACTTGAGAAAGATAATATTTCCTCACATTTAAAAAGGAGGAATGTGGAAACTACAACCTTTGAAGTCATTGACAAAATATCAAACTAAAGGTACATGTATCTTTAAAATGGTTTTGCATAACTTAAGGATGATTTATAAGTCTAACACATAACTTCATTTTTTTTTTTGTGAAAATTGAAATTGAAGTTATTTCACTCTCATCCTCATGATTATGGTTTTTTAGTAAACTTTAAATCAATTCATGTTTTCATGTATGTTGAAAAAGAAAAGTTTTTTTTTGCATAAAAAAAAAAGGTTTGCCAAGTAAGTATGAAAACTATGACATTTTTTATCTAGAAAGATATTTTTCAAAAACTGGTTTTGAAATGGATAAAGTTTGTAAAACTTATATTTATTATGTTAAGATTAATCTTCTTTTCAAAAAATACAATTTCAACCAAAATTTTTTTTATTACTTAATTTTGTTTTACTCTTGTCAAAACTACAAGTCTTAGGACTTCGTTTATGATTTACTCAAAGATCCTTTTTGAAGCATAATAATGATTTTCTTTTAAGCTTTTAAGTTCGTTGAAAATGGTTCTTATTTTTAAAAGCTCAAAATCATTTTATGTAAAATAGTAGTCATGGGAACACTTTGAAAAAACTTTTTCAAAACATTATTTGATCAAAATTATATTACATATATTTTTTGTGGAACTCTCCAAACAAAATAAGAGTTGTTTAAAAAGGATAAAATAATGGTTAAATTTTTTTAATCATGTGTTCAAAAAGACCATAATTATTATATGCTATGTTTTTGAATCTTGCAAAATGATTTTTCATATTCAAGGGATTTTTATATGTAGAAGTTTTAACTTATACATGCTATGTTTTTGAAATCAAGTATTTACTATAAGAAAAATGATTTTTCATATTCAAGTTTTTTTTTATGTGGAAGTTATAACTTATAACATCAATAAAATTTGTTTAAAGTTATCTATCAAAATTTACATGTTTAAATGAAACAAACATCTTCATGACTTATGAGTTTTAAACCAAATCTTGTTTTTATATCTTTTGAAAAGGATAAATGATTTAAGGATAAAAAACTTTGTGAAATATGAAGACATTTGCAAATTTATCCAATCATGGTCTAGAAAGTTTTTTTTATGTAAAATTTGTTTTGAAAAGGATAAAGCTTATTTGTGAAATGTGCCAAGAGTAGTTTTCTTTTTATAAAAATATATTTTTAACCATAAATCTCTTGAACTACTTTATATTGATTTATTTGTTTTCATATAACAAGGTTTATGACTTTCTAAATGCTTGAGATTTATTCAAAAATCATTTATGGATTTGATTCTTAAAAACATAAGAATGTTTTGTTTTAAGGCTTTTAAAAAGGGGTTCTAATTTTAAAAAGCTATGAAATATTTTTTTTAAAAGAATGATTAAGTGGTGCTTTTCTTCAAAACATTTTTTTATGGTATTTCACTTGATTTTTCTTATTTTAGAAGTCTCAAACAAAATAGAGTTGTTCTAAAGAAAAAGTCATGTGATGAAATATTTTCAATTGTTAAAAAAAAATAAAATTAAAGGAAACCGTAGACATTGCATGTTATTTTTTTCATCATGTTTCTTTTAGAAAAATATTGAGTAAACTTCCATGTTTTTTTTTCAAAAATTAAAACTCAATCATATATCATGCTTTTATTTTTTTGTCACTACAATTCTTGGCATAGAAAAGAAGAAATTGAGAAAATTGCTTCAATATTTCAAATGTTTTTTTTAAGGGATATTTTATCTACATTCTATAATATGCAATCTCAAAATCTTCAAGTTGAAAATATATGCATACTACTTTTGATGAGCTTTACAAGAAATGGTAATTGTGTTGTTGATAATATGAACAAAAATGATTTAAGCATTGAGATGGTCAATGTAATTCGTGATTCTCCCTCGTCAACTTTAAAGAAAGAAACATAAGGTTGAAATGACATAGAACATAACTGGTGTTAAGAGAAAAAGAGAAGCAACAACAGAAGAGAATGTTGCTGGAGAACAACAAGAGAATGTTCTTCCAGAAGTGAATGAGGCTGCAGGAGAACAACCAGAGAACGTTCTCCCTGCTAAAGAAAATGCTTCTACCTTTCTTGGAGTGGCAAGTGATACTCTCCCTTCATATTGGGATACACCACTTCATTTTGGAACTAGGAAAGTTGTCTTACCTTATGGAATGATGTTGATATTTGAAATGTTTAATGTTGATCTCTCAAGCTTTAAGAGTGAAAATACTTGTCTGTCCTTTAATGGAAAAAACATCAGTCACATGAAGTAAAGAAAATGTTTGTTAGAGAATGACATGTTTGGCATGTATCACCTTGCTAAATGAATGAAGTTCAATCTCCAATATGTCATCTTGATCTAAGAACATTGCAGTGGATATTAAAACAAGGAAAGTCCTTTTTTTTCTTTTTCTGGATGATTCTCACCAAGAGCTCTCACATCTACAAGGTTAACTTCAAAAAGGAGAATATGGTCAAACTTTGACTTCTAAATATGTTCATCATATGAATAAGGAGATGATTGATCTTGAGAACATTGCTACTTTGATTTGGGACAAAAGGAAAAGAAAGGACTTTAAAAAAGGAGCAATGTGGATGAGTTATTTGATGTGGTATTGTCTTCAGTGGATCAATCTAAGAATGTTCTCCTTGTCAAGACAACAAGTGCAACGACAAAGATGTTCTATTTGAGGATAATTAATCTCAATCCAAAATTTTGAAACTTGACACTTCATTGACTATTGATTCAAGCATTGACAGTGGCCTTGAACCAACATCTTCTCAAATTACTTCTAATATACTTGAAGATGATGATTTCTCTCAACATTGGAGAATGCATCAAATGATAAATCATTTCTCCTTAATTAAGTGTCCTGATCAATTTACAAAGAGGAGCATATGGTGAAATTCTAATACAATTGAAGATGCTCTCATCGTTGAACCTCAAGTAAAGAAATTCATTATATGAGGTACACAAATTCTAATCTTAAATCTTATAACATTTGCATTATGATATGCTTGAAAATTCTTATGCATTGCATTATGTGATTGATTGGATAATCTTGGAATGCTTTCTGAATTTTCTATATGCAAGTATATGATTTTAAAATCTTAAATGGGAACATATATTTTGTCATAACTTGTTTATGCATATGCAAAAATGTTAAAAGTTTCTAGAGAACAATCAGAGAACGATATGAGAAAGTTATGGCAGATTTGCTCTTTTATAACAACTTCATCTGAGCTGTCTTTTTATAAGAACTTTGTGTGCTCTAATTGCTTAGAAAAATTGGTTAAAGATTGTTTTGTTAAGATCAATCTTCTATATAAGTTTGAGTCAATTTTTTTCACAATGTTCATTTTTTCTTTTACATGCCGAAGGACAAATGAATTAATATTTCTCTTAATTCATATTTTAAAGGACCTTTTGCAAATGTTTTCAAAAACAGGGTGTATTGATTACACTGTTGATCAATATTTTTGTGCAAGACATGTTTTGTGTGCTTAATGAAAAAATGTCTGTGATGATCAATAATGAATAACTTTTGTGGAGTTAGTCTCTAAATTATTCTTCATGATAAACCAAAACTTTTAGAACAACAAATATGACAAAAACTCATGATTTTGAAAATCAATTATATGTCATATTTTGGTCTTACATAAGCATGACTTATAGCACAATTTTCATGAAAAATATATTTACTTATAAGTCTTTTAAAATTTGCAACTTTCTCAATATAAAAATTTGGTTGAATCCAATTTTGTTGCACATCTTGATTAGCCTATAGTTTACTTAAATGATTAAGTATAACTTTTTAATACGGCTTTTCAAAAACTAAGATTTTTATGGCTTATGTAAAAGATTCTTCTTCAAATTTAAATGAATATCCATTTTTTGTTGGATTTATTCTTTAAAGGTTTTTACAAGAGATTATATTATTGATCTTCATGAGAATAATTTATGTGTCTACTCTCCAAAATATTTGATATTGATCTGATAAGAATATACTTGTTGCACATTATTTTCTTAAACTCTTATTTGACTTTTTCTTAACATAAAATTGTTGTTTCTACAACTTGTGTGTTATGTTGTCAAATTATAAATGTGATCAAATTTTTTTTTGCAAAGGATGATGCTTCATTTAAAAAAAAATCATATTTCATCATGAAAACTTTTAGAAAAGAGAGAAATTTGTTTTTGACTTGATGTCAATCTTACTCTGATTTCACAGCTTCCTCATGTGCGCCATTTTCTCTCCAACTTTAAAGTTCTTGGATTCTTTTCAAATGATCATTATGACCACAACATAGTCTTGTCCATCATTTTGAGAATGATCTTTTTTTAAAGGAATTTCTATCTCATAAGACTTAGGAGGAGATTTCAATATTTGAAAATATTTGTTTCATCTCAAATTGCTTTGTTCATGAGGTCAAAATCTTTTTTTAAAAATTCAGAATGGTTAGCATTGATTTTTATCAAATGCTTGCATATGTGTGTATGTGATTAAATGATTATTCATGTTGTGATATCCATATTGATTAAGAATGATTATCACATTCTATGTGCTTTCATGTTAAAATGCAAACTTGATAGTTTGATATATGAGTAATCCTCTCATTTACATGTTTTTTATGTGCAATGTTTTCCTACTCTTATTTTTGAAAATTGCACTTAATATTTTATATTACCCCCATACTTTTTGATAGATGACAAAAGGGGGAGAGATATATGATAAGAGATAAATTTAAGATGGAATTAATTAATGAAGAATGTTATGAATTAACCTCTTGCATGTATTTAGGGGGAGTTTAATTAGAATCATAAGAATTAAACTCTTGCATGAATTGAGGGGGAGCTTAATTGTATATCTATAAACATTCTTGCATTTGTTATTATATCCATCCATAAAACATAAGATTTATTCAAAAGGTTTGTCATCATCAAAAAGGGGGAGATTGTTGAGACAAAATCTCTTTTGGACATGTTTTAATGACAACAAACCTTATGGAATAAATGTTAAGTTTTATGAATGATGATCTACTAATGTTTGCACTTGAGTTTTTGTTGAAAGCTAGATAATGATAAAAGTGGACAAGCTAAAGGTCACTCACATCAAGAAGTGCATCAGATCATCATAACAATAACATCACAAGCTTCATGAATATATTCAAAGGATTTTTTCCAACTTCTTCAATGAATTCCACCTTGTTCTCTCCAGTTATGAACTCTTCTCAAGGGAGTTTAGAAAACATGTTTCATGCTGAGTTTGTGCAAAACTTGTTGAGTCCTGACAATCACTTTCAAGGAGGTACCAACTCATCTCAATCTTTACCTTCAATCCCTTCCTCTTTTGGAACTCTGAGTACCTTCCTTTCACCTGGAAGTACTGCTTCAGCTGAAGCTTGGGATAGGTTTTTAGGATATTCTCCTAAGTTAGTTGGTGGTCCTTCATACACTAGGACAACTAAGCAGCAAAAGCTTGAGAAGGAAAATGCTAAGCTGAGAAAAGGCCAGGCCAAGATAATGCTTGCTTTAGAGATTCAGAACAACATGATGCAGCATATGATGAACCAGCAAATGATCATGAAAAAATGGGCTGAAACTGAAGTTTGTCCAAAATTTGGAATCTCACCACCCTTTGCTGATCCAATGCTAGTGTTTGATAATTTCCCATCCCCTAGTACCTCATCTTCATCATCTGCTTGTACTGAGTTCTAATCCTTTTTACCCTAGCCCCCTCCTTTTTGATTTCTGACAAAGGGGGAGAATAGTTGGGGAAAACAAGGGGGAGTAGAAAAGAAGTCTTTTTATCAATCATCTTTCAGTTTTAATCAATCAAGTTTCAAGCTTTTCAAGTCTGCAAGAACATTCCCTGATCATTCTCTGAAATTGATCTTTTTGAAATAGATATTATAGGAAGTTCTTTTGAACAGTACTTGTTGTGAACTTCTAGTAGTATGTATTCTTGTTTTTATGCCATGAAATCCTTTTGTATTAATCCATGTACTCTGATCTATGTTTATTTCTCACTTTGTGAGATTTTGGATTAATTAATATATATAATTCATGGTTATGTCTCATTTTGCATCATATCAAGTTGTTTAAATTTTATTTGATTTATGAATGCTTGAATTGAGGGGGAGCTTGAAAAATTAAGGCACTAATATTTTCATATTACTTGAGATTTGATTAAACCAAAATTAATCATTTAAAACATAATTCAAGAAGTTTGTCATCATCAAAAAGGGGGAGATTGTTGAGGCAAAATCCCAATTTATTGTTTTAAAGATAACAAACCTCTTAATTATATTTTAATGTATAATTTTGGTCATTGTGTTATCTAACAAGTGCTTTTGAGTGATATTAAAAAGATAGGAATTATTATGCAAAGCAAAAATATTTGATATCAGCTCTGAGAATGATACAAGAAAGACAGACATCATTCTCTCATCATTCTCTGGTTCCAGCGTGATTGTTCTTTCAAAGTTAAAACACTTATTTATTTTAAGTGATAAATGAACAAGACAAAGGAGGACTTTTCATGAGAATTTAAGCACAAGATCTCTACAGCAACAATTCCTTTATAGCAAGAATCTTGATCAAACATCTTATGGGACTTACTATTCTAAGCCATCACATGGAGCATGTGCCAAGGAATGTTCTTTGACCTCAAGACATAATAAATTATCATTTGAATTTATTATGATGGAAATGAACATAGACCAATGAGGAGAAGACAACAACTCTTTCACTATGAGTTGTTATGTACTTGCAAAGGATTATTTAATGTTCATTCTCCAAGAAGTAGAAGTCAATCACCAACAAAGGCTACACTCCACTATTCATCAAGGTTGTACTTGCAAAAGTACTTTTCTACATAGCCTTGATCAGATTACAGCTGGTTACTTGAAGATAAAGCTGTCCCCACACCATTCTCCCACTATTCTATGAAGACATCACAAGAGAATGTACACAGTTCTGTGAGAATGTTCTTTCATCATTCTCCCTGAAGCATTGTTCTCATATGACAGCAGAATTCAAAGGCAACGGTCACACTTGCTCATCAAGCAATGATAGTACAATGCCAGCTCATCAAGACGCTCCTCTTGGAGAACATTCTCAGAACATTCTCCAGCTCACTTTTCATATGTGAGTAACGGCTAGTTTATTGTTCTCTGATTTTCTCACACATTCTCCAAGATTCCAAAGGCTCTTCAACAACTATAAATAGCATGGAATACAGCAGGAGCAAAGCAAGAGTTTTGAAGCAATATCAATCATCAATTACTTGTCTTTCACGCACAAGAATCACAAACTCTTCTTTTGATCTCTTTCACTCCAAAGCTTCATAATTGCATACTTGGATCAGCAATTCTATTGAGTGATTTTAGAGAGATTTTTACAGTTACTAAGAAAGCTTTATAAACCTTGTGTGGTTTGTTGTTAAGCTTTAGATCCAAACAACTCTTTGTAATAAGAAAGAACTTGCTCAAGAATACGTAACTATTGGTTGAGCAACTACCTTAGAAGGAAAGGTAGAGATCACCTTGGGTATAAGGTGGAAGATAAGCTTGTATAGCTTGACATAATTTTTGGTCTTGGGCTTAAGATCAAAAGAAAATTGTAATCTTGGATTAAGATTATAGTGGAAAACTCACAGGCGTGGGGACTGGACTAGCCCAGAATTCGGGTGAACCAGTATAAATTTTGTGTGTGCATTTCTCTTACCTTTAACTATTTATTTTATATAAACACACAACACACAAAGCATATTGTTTACATCTAATTTGGATTTCCATATAGTTGAGAGAACATTGAGAGAACGTTCTCTGAACAATCTCTACTTGTTCTCTTAGAACAAGTTGTTCTATAGTAGAGAACATTCTCTTATCAATCTCTTTTATTGTTTACTAACATTTATCCAAGTATACACTTGAGATCCATTTAGTTGATTGCAGGATTGAATTTTAAAAAGGGTCACAATTCAAACCCCCCCTTTCTTGTGACTAATTCTTCCACTTCACACATTAGGCCTTATTGTTTTAAATTATATGGTTATCCTGACAATACTTACCCATTGAGAACTGAGCCTATGGTGAAGCAAGAATGTAAGCAAAAGAGTAATAATGTGGATTGGTATTTTGATAGTGGATGCTCAAGACACATGACTGGAAATAGAGATTATTTGACAGATGTCTTGCCTTATGCTACAAGTTTTGTAACTTTCGGTGATGGAGCCAAAGGAGAGATTAAAGGTATAGGGTCACTAATCAATGAAGGGCTACCTAAACTTGACAAGGTTCTTCATGTGAAAGGGCTAACTGCTAATCTTATAAGCATAAGTCAACTATGTGACAGGGTCTGAAGGTCAACTTTATAAATGATGAATGTCTAGTTACTGATAGTAACGGTGATCTCCTGATGAAAGGAGAAAGGTCAAAGGATAATTGTTATCTATGGGTCTCTCAAGACAAAGCTGAGTTATCTACGTGTTTAATAACTAAGGAAGATGATGTGAAATTATGGCACCAAAAGCTGTGACATCTAAACCTCAAAAGCATGAAGAAAGCTATTGCTGAAGGAGCCATTAGAGGTTTACCAAGGCTTCAGATTCAAGAAGGAAGCATATGTGGAGAATGTCAGATAGGAAAACTTCAAAGAGAGAAAGATTGTGGTATAACTAGAATCAGAAATGATCATGGCAAGGAATTTGAAAATAGTAAGTTCTCTGAATTTTGCACTGCTGAAGGAATATTTCATGAGTTTTCTGCACCTATTACTCCTCAACAGAATGGAATAGTTGAAAGGAAGAATAGGACATTACAAGAATCAGCTAGAGTTATGTTACATGCTAAGAAGCTACCATTCTATTTCTGGGCTGAGGCTATGAACACAGCCTGCTATATTCATAACAGAGTAACACTAAGAAAAGGAACATCTACAACTCTGTATGAGCTGTGGAAGGATAGAAAACCAACTATGAAACACTTTCATGTGTTTGGAAGTAAATGTTATATCTTAGCTGACAGAGAACCAAGGAGGAAGATGGATGCTAAAAGTGATGAGGGGATATTCTTAGGTTATTCAACTAATAGCAGAGCCTATAGAGTATTCAACTCCAAAACAAATACCATGATGGAGTCCATAAATGTTGTGATTGATGATAAAGGTAATGATGCCGCACCAGATGATAGTACATTTGGCACAGCATGTGGTCATCAAGAAGAGACTGAAGATGAGGTTGTCAATGAAGAAGACTCTAGAGTGATTAGTTATGAAAATATAATTAATAACAAAGGGGCATCTATCAGAGTTCAGAAGAATCATCCCATAGATCAAGTCATTGGTAATCCTAATCAAGGAATCACAACCAAAAGGAGAATTAATGAAGTATCAAATTCCTGTTTTATCTCAAACTTTGAACCCAAGAATGTTAAAGAGGCTTTGACTGATGAGTTCTGGATAAATGCTATGCAAGAGGAATTGACTCAGTTCAAGAGAAGTGATGTGTGGGATCTAGTCCCTAGGCCAGATAATGTAAATATTATAGGCACAAAATGGGTTTACAAGAATAAATCAGATGAAAATGGTACTATCACTAGAAATAAAGCTAGATTGGTTGCTCAAGGTTATGCTCAGATTGAAGGAGTAGATTTTGGTGAGACTTTTGCCCCTGTAGCTAGACTATAAGCTATTAGACTACTACTTGGAATTGCATGTATTCTCAAATTCAAGTTGTATCAAATGGATGTCAAGAGTGCATTTCTGAATAGGTATTTGAATGAAGTAGTCTATGTGGAACAGCCCAAGGGCTTTATTGATCCAGCCTTTCCAAATCATGTCTACAAGTTGAAGAAAGCGTTGTATGGATTGAAACAAGCTCCTAGAGCTTGGTATGAGAGGCTTACTGAGTTCCTGGTGAGCAATGGTTACAGGAAGGGAGGTAATGACAAGACACTTTTTGTGAAAGATGAGAGAGGAAAGTGTTGGAACAAAGGATGTTCAGAATCTGACTCTTAGTGTTTTGATGATAACAAAGTATTAATGAACAATAGGGTATTTTAATGTTTAATTTTTAAGTGTGCAGATTAATTTATTATGTTGATTGAACTAAGCTCTGAAACAAAGCATTAGCATGGATATCAGAAGCATGGATATCAGAAGTATGGACATCAGAAGCTAAGATATCAGAAGCTAAGATATCAGAAGAAAAGCTAATCAGAAGCAAGTCATCTCAGAAGCTATGTTGAATCAGAAGCAACGCTTTGAGAAGACCAACAGTTTCAGAAGCTGAAGACTCAGAAGCATATGTCAAATACATAGGCTCTGAATGACAAGCCAGGAATGTCAGTGTTAACTGATAGCGATTCAATGATTGGAAATCATTTGAATTAAAGGCTGTGATTGATTGATACATCATAGTACTACAACCTTATCATCAAGGATTGTGACGTTAGTACTATTTTACTCCATAAGGACGAATATTCTCAAGAAAAAGGAATAACAGGATAAGCATTACCAGAATTGGCAAATGTTCCATGTTACCTTGTCCTTTTTCACAGCTGGCTTGAAAATGACCTCTGCAACGGTCATTATCTTCAAACGTCTCTATTTCTTCTTCACATATAAATAGAGAAAATCTCTTTGAAGATTGAGGTTACAACATATAACAACAACGTACGCACTGATACAACTTTACTCCTTTACATAAGACTGAAAGCACTGCTTCTGAAACTATTTTATGTTGTGCTTCTGACACTCTGTTTTTCTAATTCATTAGGAATTCTGTGTTAGAGTCTTAAGAGTCTTGAGTTGTAATCTTAAGAAAACTCTTGATTTTATAATCAAGTGTTTATCACTTTCTATCTTATTTCTTTTATATTAGGAAGCCTCTTGCAAGTGTGCTTGAGCAAGTAGGAAGTCTCTTACTAGTGTGTTTGAGCATTGTAATAGTCTAGGTGATTATAGTAAAATCCCTTGGAAGTGCAAGGGGACTGGACTACTCTCGTTTTGTGAGAGGAACCAGTATAAAATTGCTTGTCTCGTCTCTCTCTCTATCCTTACTCTTTTGTGTGAGTGTGTTAATTGTGTTTATTTATCCGCTGGTGCTTCTGATAAGCTTCAGAACTTAGCAGAAGTTTTCAAAATACCAAAACACAATTCAACCCCCCCTTCTTGTGTTTTTCACACCTTCAATTGGTATCTAGAGCTCCGGTTTGTTACGCATCACTTAACAGTGAGACAAAAAGATCCTGAAAAACACAATGTCTGAAGATTCAAGTTCAAAGAATGTTGCTATTCCATATGATTACAATTCTGAAAAGTCTGAGAAAACTGGTGGAACTTATAGCAAAGCACCCAAGTTCAATGGTGATCAATCAACCTTCAACTGGTGGAAATACAAAATCTATCCTCATATCATTGCTGAAGATGAAGGTTTGTGGGATATCATTGAAGAAGGTGTTAGTTTTCAAGATAAGCTTGATGAAGATGGTAAGACAACAGCAGCTGTAAAGAAGACCTTCACAGCTGAACAGAAGAAAGAATGGAAGAGACACAACAGAGCTATTTCTATCCTTGCTAGCTGTATCACTCATGATGAGTTTTTGAAACTTGGAAATAGATCTAGTGCTAAGGGTATTTATGACTCTTTGTGTGCTACTTATGAAGGAAACCAACAAGTGAAAGAAGCAAAGGCTAATCTTCTGGTTCATCAGTATGAAATGTTTAAGATGAAAGACACAGAAAGCATTGAAGAAATGTATGCAAGGTTTAAAATCTTGGTTTCTGGTCTTGGAGTCTTAAAGAAAAGTTATACCACTGCTGATCATGTTAAGAAGATTCTGAGGTGTTTACCACCCAAGTGGAGACCTAAGGTCACTGCTATACAAGAAGCAAAAGATCTCAATACCTTAAGCCTAGAAGAGTTAACTAGTTCTCTCATAAGTCACGAGATGGAACTAGCTTCTGATGAGCCTAAGAAGAAATCAAAGTCATTGGCTTTGCCAGCAACTTTGAAATCTCCTAAAGCTTTAAAGGCTAAAGTTATTGAATCTGATGCTGATGAATCTTCTGTAGATGAACAGGAGGATGGATCAGATGAGGAACTCTTTGCTCTGCTTTCAAAGTTCAGGAAATGGAATAAGTACAAAAACAACAAAGCTTCTGGAAGAAGTTCTGGTTCTAAGAGTTATGGGAACAAAAACTCAAATTCTAAAGACAAGAAAGATGGTTCCAAAAATAGCTGTTTCAACTGCAAAAAGACTGGTCATTTTATTGCTGATTGTCCTGATTTGAACTCAAATGATAAAGGGAAAAAGGGCAACTTCAAGAACAGAATGAAGAAAAGTCTTATGGCTACTTTTGAAGATCTTGAGAAGTTATCAGATACTGAAGAAGATGATGAGGAAGCAAATCTAGCACTTATGGCTACTACATCTTCTGATAATGAATCTGATATGGAGAATGAATCTGACACTGATGATATTGATGAGGTAATTTCTAAACTTCCTCATGATAAGCTTCTTATTGCTCTTAGAGACACTATGAAGCAATACATAAACAAGTCAAATGATTTCAAAAGTTTAAAAACTAAAATTGACTTGCTTACAGAAAGATCTGACCAACTTCAATCTCAATATAATGAATCTCTTTTGAAAATTAAAGAGCTTGAAGAAGGTTGTGTTGCTTGTAACAAATCACATGATAAGCACGAAGTTGCTCTTCATGAGTTTGTTAAACAAAATGTTAACAAGAGCAAAGTTGCTTCTATGATTTACAGTGTGAGCAAGAACAAAGGATATGGACTTGGTTATTCTGCATCTTCTGATAAAGAAAAATCAAGTCAGTCTGTTTGTTTAAGCAAAACACCTCCTCCTCTCTATTCTACTTTCATATCAGAAACTGGTAATTCTGAGAAAGCTTCACAAACTTCTGTTTTGAATAAGGGAAAATCAAAAGTCTCAGAAGATAACAAATCAGTGATTTTTGATAACTCAAATTCAAAAATGAGATACTCAGAAGTAAAGATTCTGAAGAGACCAGTTCCTAAACCTACTAAGGTTCTGAGAACTTCAGAAGCTAGTACTTCTGATACAAAGTCTGTGAAACCTATTAGAAGTTTTGGCAAGAAGAAGTATGCTCCTCAAACTGGTTTTCAAAAATCATACTTCCACAAGGCCTACACTAACCCATCAGGACCCAACAAGTTGTGGGTACCAAAATCTGAAATAGTTTATGTTGCAGGTTTGCACTCAAAAAGAGAAAAACTCAAGTACATGGTACCTGGACAGTGGCTGCTCTCGACACATGACAGGAGAAAAGCATTTATTCCTCACCCTGAATCTGAAAAAGGGAGGATCTGTAGGATTTGGTGGGAACCAAAAAGGCACAATAATTGGTACTGGTACAGTAGGTAATTCCTTCTCTACTATTTCTGATGTTCTTCTTGTTGATGGACTTTATCATAACCTTCTTAGCATAAGCCAATTATGTGACAATGGTTATGAAGTGGTGTTTAATAAGAACACATGCACTGTAAACAGATACTCTGATAAGTCTGTAGTTTTCAAAGGAAAAAGGAAAGGCAATGTTTACAAAATCAATCTTTTTGAATTAGTAGAACAACAAGTTGTTTGTCTTCTGACTCTGAGTGAAGAAAAGTGGGTCTGGCATAAAAGATTAGGACATGCTAACTGGAGATTAATCTCTAAGCTAAGTAGTCAAGATCTTGTGAGAGGCCTACCTGTTTTGAAATATCAGTCAGACACAATTTGTGGTCCGTGTCAAAAAGGAAAGCTTTTCAAAAGCTCTTTTAAAGATAAAAACATTGTCTCTACCACAAGACCTTTGGAACTGCTTCATATTGATTTATTTGGACCAGTCAGTACTGCTTCAATAAATGGTAAGAAGTATGGACTTGTCATTGTAGATGATTTCAGTAGATGGACATGGGTTAGATTCCTGAGATCCAAGGAGGATACATATTATGTGTTTAAAACCTTCTGCACTCAAATACAAGTTGAAAAAGACTTGAAAATTGTCAAGGTTAGAAGTGATCATGGTGGTGAGTTTGAAAATGAACCTTTTGAAATCTATTGTGAAAACAATGGAATTCTTCATGAGTTCTCATCTCCTAGAACACCACAGCAAAATGGGGTTGTAGAGAGAAAGAACAGATCTTTACAAGAAATGGCCAGAACCATGATGCATGAAACTAACCTAGCAAAACATTTTTGGGCAGAAGCTATAAACACTGCTTGTTATATTCAAAATAGGATCTATATCAGACCTTTATTGAATAAAACAGCATATGAATTGTTCAAAGGAAGAAAACCTGATATTTCTTATTTTCATCAATTTGGTTGTACATGTTACATTCTGAATTCTAAAGTTCATTTAAAGAAATTTGACTCTAAAGCTTCTAAGGGTATCTTTATTGGATATTCTGAACGCTCTAAGTCATACAGAGTGTATAATTCTGAAACTAACACTGTTGAAGAATCTATGCATGTAAGATTTGATGACAAAGAGCCTGATGATGATAAGTCAGAGCTAGTTGAAGTTATTGCAGATAATCCAGATTCAGAAGTTGAAACTGTAGAGGTTAACAAGAGTTCAGAACCTGAGACAACTTCTGATGATCAAGAAATTGCTCCTTCTGAAGATGTTCCAACTCCTCAAATTGATAGTGATTTTGATGCTGAGATTGAAGAAGTTATTAAGAAAAATTCATTCAAATATAAGTCATCTCATCCAGAAGAGTTGATCATTGGAAATAAAGAAAGTCCTAGAAAAACAAGGTCAAGCTCACAAAATGAAGATGCGATGGTCAGTTTGGTTTCTCTCAATGAACCAAAGACTATTGATGAAGCTCTCAAAGAAAAAGCTTGGATCTTAGCTATGAAAGATGAACTACATCAGTTTGACAGAAATGAAGTTTGGAATCTAGTTCCTAGACCAAAAGACAAGAACATTATTGGAACAAAATGGGTATTCAGAAATAAGCTCAATGAAAAAGGAGAAGTAACAAGAAACAAAGCAAGATTAGTTGCACAAGGTTACAGTCAACAGGAAGGAATTGATTACACAGAAACTTTTGCTCCAGTTGCAAGATTGGATGCAATCAGGTTATTTCTTTCCTATGCAGTTAACCTTGGTATTACTTTATATCAAATGGATGTGAAGAGTGCATTTCTTAAAGGTTTTATTACTGAAGAAGTATATGTCAAACAACCTCCTGGTTTTGAAAATATTCAAAATCCTGATCATGTTTATAAACTTCAAAAGTCACTTTATGGTCTTAAACAAGCTCCTAGAGCTTGGTATGATAGACTAAGTAACTTTTTGGTTGATAATGGTTTTGAAAAAGGACAAGTTGACTGTACATTATTTAGAAAAACCTTGAAGAAAGACATTCTGATCGTTCAGATTTATGTTGATGATATTGTTTTTGGTTCAACTAATGCTACTCTATGCAAGAATTTCTCTAAGTTAATGGAAAAAGAATTTGAAATGAGCATGATGGGAGAAATGAAGTTCTTTCTTGGAATTCAAATCAATCAAACAAAGGAAGGAACTTACATTCATCAAACCAAATATACAAAGGATCTCTTGAAAAAGTTCAATCTTGAAGATTGTAAGCCAATGAATACTCCAATGCATCCAACAACAAGCATGAGTCTAGATGAATCTGAAGGCAAAGTTGATCAGAAGTTATATAGAGGTATGATTGGTTCTCTACTCTATCTAACTGCATCTAGACCTGATATTATGTTCTCTGTATGCTTGTGTGCAAGATTTCAATCAGATCCTAGAGAATCTCATCTCACTGCTGTGAAGAGAATCTTTAGATATCTGAAAGCTACTTGTAATTTTGGATTACTTTATAAGAAATCCAAGAAATATGAGTTAAATGGATTCTGTGATGCTGATTATGCTGGAGATAAACTTGAAAGAAAATCAACAAGTGGCAGTTGCCAATTTATGGGTGAAAATCTTATCTCCTGGTGTAGCAAGAGGCAGACCACCATTGCTATGTCCACAGCAGAAGCAGAATACATTTCAGCTGCAAAATGTTGCACACAACTTCTTTGGATGAAATATCAATTAGAAGATTATCATATAAGCAGTCACTATATACCTTTATATTGTGATAACACTGCAGCCATTCAGCTTTCTAAAAATCCTATTTTACACTCTAGAGCAAAACATATTGAGATCAAACATCATTTTATAAGAGATTATGTTGAGAAAGGTGTTATAGATATCAAGTTTGTTGATACTGAAAAACAATGGGCTGATATTTGTACAAAACCTTTAGCTGTTGAAAGATTTGATTTCATAAAGAAAAATCTCAACATGGTGTTTGTTCCTGATTGTTAAGTTCTTTTGAGTAAAACTGTTTTTAAAATCTGATAAGGATCAGAAGATGTTGAACCTCAGAACCTCAAGGTCAGAAGTTCTGATGAGTAACTACTTCTGATAAATATCAGAATCAAAAGAATGGTTCTGATGTGATAGTGGAACAGTTTAAAAATTTTTTTTAACTGCTGTCCACTAACGCACCAGTTATTTAAATAATTTTTTAATACACGTGTCATTTTGCAATTAGATGAGTATTGGTTTATGATGAGTTTAGCGCTTAAAATGAATATGACTACTCTGTCCTTCTGTGTGTTGTACTGTTTGTTTGTTTTCTAAAAATATACACTTATATCACTGGCACACAAACACGTTCACAACCCACACTTTTTCATATTCTTTCTAAACCTCCAACTCTTCAGTTCTCTTTCTTCCCTCTCTAGCAAAACCAAAACCCTAACCCTCAACAATGGCATCATCATCTGCTCTCACTCCTTCTGTTAAACCTATAGTTGATTTGGAAAATCAAAGGAAGTACAAGATCAGAAAGGATACTATGGTTTTCAAGTTTGAAAGTTTAAAGAGCGTTGTAGAGAAACGGGTCGATTTTGAAAGTCTAAAAGCTAATGGATTCGATTTGCAAGAAATGTTCTACTATCAAGGATTAGAACGTTACTTCAATATTCTGAATGGTCCTATCTATGAAGACATGGTTAAAGAGTTTTGGATGAAAGCATACGTTTTTGACAAACAATCTGCGTATGTTGAAGTTCAAAATCTGGTGAAGAAAAATCCTTCTCTGAAAGGGAAATCTAGAAAGGAATTGGGTCTTCCTGAGATAACCCAAATGGAAATAAGGTCAAACATTGCTGGAATGGATATCAAGATTACTGCTGATCACATTGCAAAAGTGTTGAATATTCCAAATCATGGTATTCAACTGTCTGGTTTCAAGACTAAACCACAAGATCCAACAGTTCAAGCAACCTTGTTTGAAAATGTTAACTCAAATGTACAGAGAGATTTGAAACCTTTCTTCAAATCTGTTTACAAGGTGATGTTCGAATCAATTGCTACAAAGGTTGGTGGCACTGACTGTATTTCTTCTGAACAGAAATACTTCATGCATTTTCTTCATGGTATGATCAGAATGAATATGGCAAAATATATTTTTGATCATCTGTGTGAAGTTATCAAAAATAGCATTGAAAAAGGTCATGCCAACTGTCATCATGTTAGATTGCTGTCACACATCTTTTATCTAAGCAACTTTCATGAAATTCTGAAAAAGAATTACCCAACTTTTGTCAAGTCTTCTTATATGGAATCAAGGATTGTTGATGGTAAGTCCTTGAAGAAGATGTTCTTAATCAAAGGGAAAGTTGTTGTTCCTAACAATCCTTTGCTTATGAACAAGCAAGAAGAAGAGTTTGAATCAACCTTTCCTGCTGTAGATATTGAACAAGGAAAGAAGATTGCTGATGGTCTGTTTAATCATTGGGATAAGGAGTATGGTCTGGAAACTCCTGGAAACGAAGTTGATATAACCAAGCTGGGATTTGATCAGAAACAAGATTTTGTGATGAAGACTGCTGTCACCAGAGATAGAGTCAAAATCAAACAACCTTCTGTTGGTGGTGTTAAAATCTTGACAGAACAAGAGCTTGAAGATAAGGAAAAGGAAGTAAGGTCTAAGAAGCTTGAGGACAAGAACAAAAACAAGAGGAGAATGGTTGATGTGTCTGTTGAAGAATCTGATGATGATGAAGAACCTTTGATTACAAAAAGGGAGAGAATTGCCAGAGACAGACCTGCTCACAAACGTCAGAAGCATCAAGGTACATCTTCTAACACTATTAGTAATGAGTCTGCAGAATCTCAATTTAGAAATGAACCTGCTTCTGAGCCTGTTTTTAAAATTCCTTCTCCAATCAAACCATCATCTGAACCTATATCAGAACCAAATGTTTTAGATATGCTATCTGAACATTTGTCACCTCAAACCATTCATACAGAAACTAAGAGCTTACCTGAAACTCCATCCAAACCTTCTGTTGTTATACCTTCTCCTTCTGAGAAATCAGGTCTTGAGAAGTTTAAAGAAAAATATGGTGATCCTCTTAGTGATGTTAGCTCTGATTCTGATACTGAAACTGATCACACAAATCCTATCCCCACTCAAATTCATGTTGACACTCCTCCCCATGTTACTCAACCTTCCATCCCAACCATAGAGATTGTTAATCCTTTAACAAAATCATCTTCACAAACTCAACCTGCCTTCACAGTCAGCTTACCTGAATCACCTCAATCCCCAGTCTCACCTCCATCTAATCTTGAACAAAATATCAATCAAACTGTTTCTGAGCCTGAAATAACTTATCAATCCATTCTTGAAAGCATTCAAACCCAACATTCTAACCAAACTGTTTCTAGCATTGAGATTCTAGCTAGGCTTGTTAATAATGATGTTAGAAGAATGCACAGCTTAAAGTCTGAACGAGGCATTATGCCAAGTCAGATTGTTGAAAAGTTTGATGAGATTGACAATGCTCAGAGGTTGATCATAGCTGCTTTGAAGAAAAAGTATGTTGATGAGCTAGTTTATGAACATCTGCAATTCACTGACTCTTTTGAAAATGCATTTGGAAGTGCTCTTCAAAAGAAAAGATTGATGTTAACTAACTTATCACATGATGAGATGGAAGCTCTGAAGGCTGAAGAAAGGAAACAAAGGTTACTAGAACAGGAGTTAATGATGAAAGAAGATGTAAATGTTCTAAGTACTAGTGACTTTGATACTGTTATGGTTGAAAGTTCTGATGCTGCTGATACAAGGATTCTAAAGGTTGAACAGATTCAAAGAGAACAAAGAGATAAACTCTTAGTGCTGGAAGCTGGTCTGGAAGAGGTCAAGACTAATCAGATGGATCTGAAAGAAACTATCAATAAGAATGCTGAGAAGTCTGACAAAGCTCTTGAGAAGATAATGATGTTGCTTATCTCAAGACTTCCTTCTAACCCCTCCTCATCTCAACCCTAGGATTCTATGTTTGCGCACATTTTTTTTTTTAAGTGGTTGTAATATTTGAACAAGTTTTATTTCTGTTAATTGCATGAATATCTTTTGTTTACTTAATTTGCTTTGATTGCTGTTAACTGCTTGTTTTGTTTTGTTTAAATATATGCTTTTGAAAAGTATGTCAAACACAAAGAAATTATAGAAAAAGATTTCAAAACAGAACCATAAATCTTTATTGATTAAATAGAATATCATTACATAAGGTCCTAAATCTATTTAGAATCTAAATCTGACTTCTGAGAGTCACCAGAGCCTGAGGTTTCTGTTGGAGAATGATAATTCTCCAAGTACCTCAGATAATCAAAATCTGGCTTATCAGAACCAGAAGAGGATCCTTCTGAAGAACATTCACATTGTTCTGGATCATATGTTTTGAGAAATTCTCTGTAATCAGAATCAGTATCATCAGAATCTGATGAGAGATTGATGTATACTGGTGGTTGTGGCTTTGTTTTTGATCTGGTTCTATAACTTCTTCTTAATGGAACTGAAGAAGATGCTTCACCCTTGACCTTCTTTGCTTTTGGTTTTGTTTTCTTTGGTGATTCTTCTTTCTTCACTTCTTGGGGAGCCTTACCCTTATTTGCTCTTCTATCCTTATCCATTATTTCTAATAATAATGTGTGGAAGTGTTGAGTGAATTGAAATGGTGTTGCTCTCTTCTTTTATAGACTTTTATAGAGTCATAGTCTCTCAGTTCTTGGAATCAGACAAGTTCTTTAATGAAGTTGTTGTAACTGTTTTCCTGACTTGACTCCTTGAAAGTTGTGTTTTTGACTGATCTTTTTACGCGCTTTTTTTTTTTAAATGTCTTTACTTCTTTTTATACAAACTGTTTTTGTTGATGACAAAAGGGGGAGTAAGAGTCATTAATTAATGAGTTTTAGAAGCGCTAAATAACTGAAACCAATTAAAAGAATCTGTTTAATTTTACGTTTTCGTTGATTATTTTATCTGTTTATTTATCCTGGAGAATAATATTTTATGTTGAACCAAGTTCTTCATATGATGATAAATGGAAAGAGTGCAATTTTTCCATTAATTATCAGACTCAGGGGGAGAGCTTACAACACTAGTCTCTAAGAGTCAAATTATGAAGAATTTGAGTCACAATAAAATTATATTCTTAAACTATTTTAATTACTAAATGTTACAACTTAGGGGGAGCGTGCAAAGCTTATGAACCTCTGTTGAACATAGTAAATTAAAATAACAACCATTGTTAATTAATACTAGATTTGTCATCAATCAAAAAGGGGGAGATTGTTGGAACAAAGGATGTTCAGAATCTGACTCTTAGTGTTTTGATGATAACAAAGTATTAATGAACAATAGGGTATTTTAATGTTTAATTTTTAAGTGTGCAGATTAATTTATTATGTTGATTGAACTAAGCTCTGAAACAAAGCATTAGCATGGATATCAGAAGCATGGATATCAGAAGTATGGACATCAGAAGCTAAGATATCAGAAGCTAAGATATCAGAAGAAAAGCTAATCAGAAGCAAGTCATCTCAGAAGCTATGTTGAATCAGAAGCAACGCTTTGAGAAGACCAACAGTTTCAGAAGCTGAAGACTCAGAAGCATATGTCAAATACATAGGCTCTGAATGACAAGCCAGGAATGTCAGTGTTAACTGATAGTGATTCAATGATTGGAAATCATTTGAATTAAAGGCTGTGATTGATTGATACATCATAGTACTACAACCTTATCATCAAGGATTGTGACGTTAGTACTATTTTACTCCATAAGGACGAATATTCTCAAGAAAAAGGAATAACAGGATAAGCATTACCAGAATTGGCAAATGTTCCATGTTACCTTGTCCTTTTTCACAGCTGGCTTGAAAATGACCTCTGCAACGGTCATTATCTTCAAACGTCTCTATTTCTTCTTCACATATAAATAGAGAAAATCTCTTTGAAGATTGAGGTTACAACATATAACAACAACGTACGCACTGATACAACTTTACTCCTTTACATAAGACTGAAAGCACTGCTTCTGAAACTATTTTCTGTTGTGCTTCTGACACTCTGTTTTTCTAATTCATTAGGAATTCTGTGTTAGAGTCTTAAGAGTCTTGAGTTGTAATCTTAAGAAAACTCTTGATTTTATAATCAAGTGTTTATCACTTTCTATCTTATTTCTTTTATATTAGGAAGCCTCTTGCAAGTGTGCTTGAGCAAGTAGGAAGTCTCTTACTAGTGTGTTTGAGCATTGTAATAGTCTAGGTGATTATAGTAAAATCCCTTGGAAGTGCAAGGGGACTGGACTACTCTCGTTTTGTGAGAGGAACCAGTATAAAATTGCTTGTCTCGTCTCTCTCTCTATCCTTACTCTTTTGTGTGAGTGTGTTAATTGTGTTTATTTATCCGCTGGTGCTTCTGATAAGCTTCAGAACTTAGCAGAAGTTTTCAAAATACCAAAACACAATTCAACCCCCCCTTCTTGTGTTTTTCACACCTTCAGAAAGCTTATGATTGCACAGATATATGTTGATGATATACTCTTTGGAGGAATGTCTGACCAGATGGTAGAGCATTTTGTTCAGCAAATGCAATCTGAGTTTGAGATGAGTCTTGTAGGTGAGCTGAATTTCTTTCTAGGTCTTCAAGTAAAACAAATGGAAGACACTATATTTATTTCTCAGAGTAAGTATGCTAAGAATATGGTCAAGAAATTTGGTATGGAGAATGCTGCCACCAAAAGAACTCCTGCTCCTACAAATGTCAAGCTATCTAAAGATGTCAAGGGAGAAGATGTAGATCAAAGTTTATACAGAAGTATGATAGGAAGTCTCCTTTATCTAACTGCAAGTAGACCTAATATCACATTTGCTGTTGGAGTGTGTGCTAAGTACCAAGCTGAACCAAAGGTGACTCACCTGACTCAAGTGAAAAGAATTTTAAAATATGTGAATGGTACTAGTGATTATGGATTATTGTATTCTCATGGAGAAAGTAATAAGTTGATAGGATACTGTGATGCTGACTGGGCTGGAACTGCAGATGATAGAAAGAGCACTTCTGGTGGATGTTTCTTTCTAGGTAATAATCTCATATCTTGGTTTACTAATAAACAAAATTGTGTTTCCTTATCAACTGCTGAGGCTGAGTACATAGCAGCAGGCAGTAGTTGTACACAATTGGTGTGGATGAGACAGATGCTGAGTTAGTACAATGTCAAGACAGATGCTATGACATTATATTGTGACAACTTGAGTGCAATCAATATTTCCAAAAATCCTATACAACATAGTAGGACCAAGCACATTGATATCAGACACCATTTCATCAGGGATTTGGTTGAAGAAAAGGCTATTGTTATTGAGCATGTTGCAACTGAGGAGCAATTAGCAGATATATTCACAAAAGCTCTTGATATTGCCCAATTTGAAAAACTTAGAAGGCGGTTAGGCATTTGACTAATTGAGGAATTGTAGCAGTTAATGTGTGTAAGGCGTGCAACAGTTACTCTCTCTCCAATCAACCGCTACTTGCACGTCTATCAAGGAAGTAAATCAAAACTTCCCTTATACGAAACAATAACTCGCAATCATCATTATTCCTTACAACACTCTTCTGAATTTCTCAACCGCTCACTTGTCGCTCCCATTGTTATTCAAAAATTCTCAAATCTCCAAATCCTCCAAAGTTTCACTACAATCATGTCTGATTCTACTCACTCTCTAGTCACAAACGATCAAACTTCCCCCATTGTTTCTGAAACCACTTCACAGGTGGTTATGAACGTTCAACCGCCAGCAACCATGATCGATTCACTAGCAATCAAACAGCGCCCTAAAACGCTTGTGTCACGAAAGAAGAAAACCAGAAAAGGATCTGCTTCATCTGCTGCGAAAAAGACTTCAAAACCAAAGAGTAAGAAATATTATTCTGTTCAACGTGTAGGTCTTAGCATGCATGATCTGTACTGTAAGGAAAATCCTTTCAAATCGATTGTTGTAGAACCAGATGTTGACACTTCTGTCACTGGATCTGATGAAAAACCCTCTAAGGGAGATGAACCGATTACTGAAACCCTAGGCTCTGCTAATCATAAGGTGGATGAAAAATTGGATGTTGATAACTTGAATTTGCATGTTGATGACCATGCTGATGTTAATGAAAAGACGGTTATTGATGATGATACTATTGCTGAGAAAGTTGCTTTGACAGAGGAAAATGTTGAACCCTCTACTGATAAGCCAGATGTTGTGCCAGATGCTCAAGCATCTTTGGCACAAGCCAATGTGGAGTTTTTGGATGTTCCAAACACTCTAGAAAATTTGGTGGCTGATGAGAATGACTCTCCCAAGCCTCAAGATCAGAATGCTGACACCCCTGAAGATGCTGGTCAGGCTGAGAATGTGGACATTGACCAAACTGATGTGGTCAATGTTGATGAATTGGAGTCTGAAGAAAGACACCTGGAAGAGACTCCTACTGTTAGTATTGCTCGCAGGATGATCGACGATTTGTGTATCAATAGATTTGATTGACCGCAAGTGCACAGTCTCGTCGTGTAGTTTTAAAAGATATCGAATCCACAGGGACCAATAATCGAACTACCGTATTTCTACCGTTACGGTGTAAATCTAAGGCTAATGAATTTTAGGGTTTGTTTAGAATTTTAGAAATTAAAGAAATTAAATTTAAGAGTTTAAATTAATTAGATAAAAGCGGGATATCGGTATGTAACTTAATTAACCATCGGGAATTAAATGAATTAATAGCGCGCGTGGAAAGGGTTTATTTTTCAGAAGAACTTTCTTAATTTAAAGGTCTAAACCTCACACTCTCGTTTTGTTGATAAAAACCATACAATCTAGACTAGGGGTTTTGCTGTCACTTTTATACCACCTCAGTTTCGAAAGTATATTTTGAAAATCAATTAGTTCTAATTAATCCTAACGTGGCTCTCGCTCGTTCAAAGATTAATATCAAATTCCTACTATCTAGGTAAAACCTCAAACTCTCGCTCTATTGATTTTAACCTTAGTTGCTTTGTTTTTCTCACTCAAAGCATAGGAGTTTTAAAATTAGGAATTCGAATAAGAAAAATAGTTTAAGTGCGCGCGCTAAATCATCATTAAACTCCCTTCGGAGAATTAGTTTACATACCGATATCTAGGAAATTTAGCTAGACATAATTAAGAAATTAAATAAACAAAAACAGTAAATTAAATTAAACATAAATAAATAATTAAATAAAAACATTAAATAAAAACCTGGAGAGAATTGCTGAATAAACTTGCTTGAATACCTCGTGGGTTCGTACTCCTTTTGGAGGAGGAGTCGGTAGAGCCTAGCTTGCCCTCCATTTTGGAAGTTGATTGCATACTCCTCTTGTTGTGCCATGACCTTTACTTACCTTAGCTTGAAAGACTCTTAGTAAAAATGAAAGGAAGAAACTCTCTGTGAAATGAGAACTATGGTGTGAAGTGAGTGTATCATGAAATGTGAATTTATAGTGGAAAAAAGTGGAAATAGTGTAGTGATGTGTAGTTGGAAAATTGAATGAAAACTTAATGATGTTGTCTACATTACAGAGAGAATCAATTCCTTTCCAAACCTTCAAGGACAAAAATCATTCAATACAAATACAGGCTTACTATAACACGCTTCTTTCTGCACAAAATTTGCCAAAATCATGTATTTTCATTCTGTGGCGCGCGCCACCAGTTTCATGGCGGCCGCCACAAGGCCAATTTTTGTGAATCTTGGCCATTTTCGTCCTGTAGCGTGTTGTTGTTCAATTGAATCAATACCTATACCTGTCTAAAAGAAATAGCACAGCTTTGCACACAGTTGAATTTAGTTCTAACAGGCTAAAATTTGCACAATATTAAATTTCTATCACAGAGCAATTATTCACAAGAAAATGCATATGAGCACACAAGAGTATAAAAACAAACGGTCTCTCACAGGAGTTTTTATTCATAAACTAAATCAATTTAAATATAGTCATTGCAAATTTTCTGAAAATCAAATCATACTACTAATAAAGAAAATTTCCTAGGATTTATTTATTCTAAAGCAAGGAAAATTAAATAAAAATCCTAGGAATGCGGTAAACACGTTGGGACGGTCCTAGCCACTATGATTATGTTCGACTTCATTCACCACAAAGCCTAACTCATCCCAAATATTCTCTACTTGCGCGGCGGCGGTATCCAAGAAAGCATAAAATTCCGCGCGCAACTTAGTCAGCTCGGCCTCCATTGCATTAGCTTTAGCTTGCAATGCTTCGAACATAGCCAAAGATAATACCGCTTTACTTCTTTAAAACATAATAGAACAGAAAAATAAGCAACAACTAGTGACACAAGCAAAATTATTATTATTTAAGCGAAACTAAAACCTATATGTGGGTTGCCTCCCACCGAGCGCTTTGTTTAGTGTCGGTGAGCTCGACAGTTTAGAGTTTTACCTCTCTTGCGGTGGCCTAATCAGGAACGATTTCCATGGCCACTTATCAAGTATTCTCACATACCCCTCACTCTTTCTCTTTTTTCTCCTATAGGGCAGTTCAGCTTCCCTGCCCTCTTATATTATCTTACGTTTTGAGAGAAAAAAGGATTTACTGATTTTAGGTGGGGGTTTTGGTTCAATCTCAGGTGTCCTTCTCTCTTTTGTTTTAGGGCTTTTATTTGCCTTCCCAAATGTTACCCTCATCCTCTTTGCACTAACGTTATCCTCAAATTTTCTTTCCCCTAATTTACTCTTTCTATTTGCGCCCTTATCCTTATGTGCATTGATTTTTACATTCTTTTTCTTTTCACATGTTTTGGGAATTGGGTCTACTTTAGCCTTTACTATCTCTTGAGGAACAAGGATTGGTGGATTGTAGGGAGCAGGGGAAACATGTGGTGTTTCCTTCTCTACCTCTTCGACTACCTCACTAGGGAGGATTATCGGTGATGCTTCTTCGATCTCCACTCTTTCCTCGCTGAAACTCTCAACATCATTACCGTCCTCACTAGGCCTCTCAATCTCGCTTTCATTAACGTTTGCTACGACGTCTACTTGTCTCTCGTAAGAGGGTTCTATGGTTGTTTTGGTGAACTGGGTGATCAGTGTCTCCAGCGACTCTTGGGAAGTCGCTGTTGAGGCAACCATGGCGTCGAGCAGCCTTTGGGTTTCGAGACTGTTTTGTCTAATCTGTTCATTTATAAGCTCGTGTTCCCTCATTATTTCTCTAAGTCGACGCTCTTGACTAGCCTTAGCGGACTTTTCCATAAATTCATTATATGCTGCTAATAGGCTAGGACTGACAAATTCTTGAGGGTTTGAATATGGAGGATAGTAACTGTACTGAGAGTTAAGGTATTGTCCCTCGGAGTATAGGGACGGCTGAGGCTGGTAGTTATATGGGCAATTTTGATTAGGGTAGTTGAAATTTTGAGGATAGTCATTATAAAAAGGGTTTGAGTTGTACATTTAAGCTCAAAGGACTATCCTAGAATTGTTTATTATATTTTTTTATTTTATTTTTTTTTTTCGATTTTTAAATTTAAAATGCCTTAGTCTCTACGGTGTAACGACGGAGTTACGATATCGACTAAATTGGTCCCCGGCAACGGCGCCAAAAACTTGATCGACGATTTGTGTATCAATAGATTTGATTGACCGCAAGTGCACAGTCTCGTCGTGTAGTTTTAAAAGATATCGAATCCACAGGGACCAATAATCGAACTACCGTATTTCTACCGTTACGGTGTAAATCTAAGGCTAATGAATTTTAGGGTTTGTTTAGAATTTTAGAAATTAAAGAAATTAAATTTAAGAGTTTAAATTAATTAGATAAAAGCGGGATATCGGTATGTAACTTAATTAACCATCGGGAATTAAATGAATTAATAGCGCGCGTGGAAAGGGTTTATTTTTCAGAAGAACTTTCTTAATTTAAAGGTCTAAACCTCACACTCTCGTTTTGTTGATAAAAACCATACAATCTAGACTAGGGGTTTTGCTGTCACTTTTATACCACCTCAGTTTCGAAAGTATATTTTGAAAATCAATTAGTTCTAATTAATCCTAACGTGGCTCTCGCTCGTTCAAAGATTACTATCAAATTCCTACTATCTAGGTAAAACCTCAAACTCTCGCTCTATTGATTTTAACCTTAGTTGCTTTGTTTTTCTCACTCAAAGCATAGGAGTTTTAAAATTAGGAATTCGAATAAGAAAAATAGTTTAAGTGCGCGCGCTAAATCATCATTAAACTCCCTTCGGAGAATTAGTTTACATACCGATATCTAGGAAATTTAGCTAGACATAATTAAGAAATTAAATAAACAAAAACAGTAAATTAAATTAAACATAAATAAATAATTAAATAAAAACATTAAATAAAAACCTGGAGAGAATTGCTGAATAAACTTGCTTGAATTAAAGAAGGTAAAATTCTTGACAGGGAATTGAAAACGGAATTAAAATCGGACTTCCGATGTGGAAGAACCGAGACAGTTTACAATGCGGGGAATTTAAACTGACTGAAATAAAAGAAAAATAAAGCGTAGTCTGTTCTGAGAATCAAGCTTCTATTTATAGAGGATTTTTAACTTCTACGATCCATGAAAATAGGAAAGATAGGCTTCACTTTTGATTTTATCCAATAGCCGTACGATTGGGGAAAACAGTTGATCAGACGCGTGCTTGCTCCCCACGTTGCGCAAAAAGCTGTTCCAATTGGATTTGGACTCTGTGGCGGGCGCCACAGAGTTGGTGGCGGGCGCCACCAGCCTGATGGGGGCAAATGCCCCTTTGTGCTGGGCTCCTTTGGTGGGCTGCGCGGATTTGGGCTTTGCACCCCCTTTTTGCTGCGTTTTTGGCCCTTTTTGCTCAATTCTCTTCTCCGACCTATTTTATTAGACAAAACTAAAAACAAAACAAATACCCGCATAAAAAGACATAAATGGATTAAAAACATATGCAAATGCAACTAAAGTTCACCTAAACTAAGCTAAAAATACGATATGATTTCGTGTCATCACAGGACAAGGAGCAAATCTGCTGTTGTTGCATCTACTTCTGGTAAAGATGCTAAGAAAGACAAAAACAAAGCTGCTGACACTGGGAAGAAGCCCATTGGTCTTCTCAAGTCTTGGAGTAAAGTAACTCCCAAGCCTGATCAGAAGAATAAGAAGAGCCTCAAAAGAAAGGATCACCCTTCAAGTGATTCTGAATTTGAGATTGCTGAGACAGATGCTGCCCCATCTGGTGGAGCATCTAGAAAGACTGTCAAGGGCATGAAAGTCCCTCTGGTTATCCCTCCAGCCCCTCTCGATGATGTCTCCTTTCACCTGGAAAGTGGAGCTACTCGCTGGAAGTTTGTGTATCATAGGAGGCTTGGATTGGAAAGGAATTTGATGGCAGATGCATTCAAATGCAAGGAACTTATGGATGTGCTGAATTTTGCTGGGCTGATGAAGACAGTGAAGAACCTGGGTTATTGTTATGACAAGCTGGTTAGGGAATTTGTGGTCAACATCTCTGAAGACTGTGATGACTCTAGGAATCCAGAGTACAGGCAGGTGTTTGCTCGTGGTAGGTGTGTCAATTTCTCTCCTCAAATCATCAATGCTTATCTAGGAAGGTCCACTGCAGACATTCCTGAGTTGGAAGTGACTGATGACACCATCTGCAAGGAAATAACAGGTAACAAGCTTAGACACTGGCCTAGACATTTGTCTGCTGCAAAACTGTCCCCATTGTATACACTGTTGAACAAAATTGCTGCTCATAATTGGTCCCCAACCACTCATTCCAATTCTGTTGCAACGGGTCTGGCTAAGCTCATCTATGCAGTAGGTACTAAATCTGCATTTGATTTTGGTTCTTATATTTACTATCAATTTTTAGAGCAAGCTAAGTCCTTTGCTGTTAAGTTCCCAATTGCATTCCCCACTTTGCTATGTGATATCATTCTGCAACAACACCCTGATATTTTGGCTAGTGCTGATGAGCCTGTTAGGAGGCCTAGTCCTCTTGCCCTGGATTGCAAATCATTATCCCAGCCACAGGCTGATGAGTTGCCTGACACTTCTGTCCAAACAACTGGTATTATGGATAGAGAGGCTATGATTGATGAACTTACTGAGGTCAGTTTAGATTTGGGTGCAAAGAAGCTTAAGGTTGACAGGGTTATAGTTGCTTTGAAAGCTGAGGATGAAGTTGAGGGTGAGCTGAATGGCCAAGGTCTTGACAAGGAAGAAGAAGGAGGAAATGGTAATGCTTCTGCTGCTGGTGACACTGAGGAAATGTCTGATGCCTCTGATGAGACTGCCTCTTTCTAATGCTTGTGTAATTTTTTTCTCTTTTATTCATTTACTCTGCACCTGTGTGTGCTCTATGGTCTGTAATAACACTATTTGGGGCCTCTCTGTGCCTCTATGACTCTGTGACCTCTGTGACTGTTGTGCTACTCTATGCCATTCCTTATGCATTATTGATGTTTGTCAGAATTTATGGCTAAAAAGGGGGAGTAGTAGTATATGTTAGAAATTAATTTTTCTTATGAAGATGATCTGTTGCATGCTCTTGAAGTTGTATGATATGTTTATGCATGAAGACGTATTGTTAGAATTCTTTTTCTTATGATCTGAAGATGCTCAGACACATGCTATGTTTGGACAGATGCTCTGACATTTGTCTTATGAAGTAAGTATGTTATTTTATGTGCATGCATGTTTTGAGGGGGAGCGCGTATGTTATGTGAATGCATGTGTTGAGGGGGAGCACCTATCTCTGTTCTCTATCTGTTGTGTGGAAGATTATTCTATTCAAGAGTATGTTTTCATCTCTTTATATGAACCCACTATATATATGTTCCTTTTATCTGGCTATTTCTGTGAGGATAGACGTATTATGATGAATGCCTCTGATATTGTTACAAGCTATCTCTGTTCAAGGAATTCTCTTGGAGGTAGTTTCGTTATATGCCATGATTGTTTTGGCTGTGAATGCCTATGCATGATGTGAGCTTGAAGAAGTTCTGTGTATCTCTCCAAAGAACTGGCTATAGATTGTTTTAGCCAAAATTTTGCCAAAGGGGGAGATTGTTGGGTTTTTGTATGTTGGCTACATTTTGCAAAAACAACTACTAGCCAAATGCTGAGACAAATGTTGTAGCATGTGGAACAGCATTGTGTGACCTGATTGTTGCTCGCCAACACGCGTTATATTTATGTGCAAGATCTTCTAGAGATTCTATGAAGTTTTATATTTAACCTAGCGTGCAGATCAAGACGCGCAGGTTGAATGAGTTGTATAGGCTGTCATGCCTTGGTGTATTTCCATAATTAACTTTGATATATTTTTGGAAACAATATTCTTGCACTTGAAGATTTGTTAGCTGGACTTGACAACGTCCAAGCTATGTTTTGAAGCCCAAACCAATGACTGCTCAGTACTATATATATGTGAAGACACAAACCCTAGATTTGTGTGAGAAAAACCGTGTGTGTGCTAAAGCGTGTGTCTTAAGGTTTTAGGTTTTCTTGTTAGTTGTGAGTCTTAATTGTATCCTCTGATTCAAGTCAAGTACTCTGTGTTTTGTGTTGTAATGGTGTACTGCTCCTAAGCTTTGAAGTACGGAGTTAGTTGTGTCCTTAGAGTGTGACTCTTAAACAATCAAAAGAACAAGTGTGTTGAATAACAATGTTGTCTGTACTGTTAATGGGGAATTGATACGGGGTCTCATATCTAGGAGTTCCTAGGTAGGGCATTCATTGGTAGGGTCTAGGTGCAAAGACAAGTAGTGAGGTTACGTTGTGTTTTTCACTAGAACTATAATAGTGGAGTTCATTCCTGGATTGGTATCCCCCAGACTAGGGCAATTGCGCCGAACTGGGTTAACAAACTCACTGTGTTCTTTATTATTCTGTCACGCTTATTTTACTTTGCTTCGCTGCGTTTTATTATTATTGTGTGACAAGTGCTCGGGCACGTGCTCTAACATTGTGCACAACATTTGTCTGTCTGGTTACCAGAATTTCACTGGCTAAACTAAAGCTTTGGCCCTTGGGTTCCACCTACCGCATGGAATCTGCTCACTTTACAAGAAGGGCGAACTCCGCTACTGCGCTCACCTGACAGAAAGCCAGGTTCCAACTCTTCTTTTCCGTAAGAGAAAGGGCTTCCATAACCAACCTGATGAACAAGGTTTTTCTTACTTGCTTGGTCTTTAATTCCTCTCTTCTTTCCTGTAAACCTGTAAATTAAGATTATGCTTTTGGTAAGGGGAAGAGTGAATATGTCGTCTGATGACACGAAATCATATCGTATTTTTAGCCTAATTTAGATGAACTTTAGGTGCATTTTCATACGTAGTTATTTCTTTTATGTGTTTTTATGTCGTTATTTGATATGTTTTTACTTTTGTCGAATAAAATAGGTCGGAGAAGAGAATTGAGCAAAAAGTGTCAAAAACGGAGCAAAAAGGGGTGCAAAAGCCCAAATTCGCGAAGCCCACAAAGGAGCACAGCAAAAATGAGCACATGCCCAAAAACACAAAGTGGCGAGCGCCACCCAGCACAAGCCCACAGTGGCGAGCGCCACAGAATGGGTGGCGAGCGCCACCAAATGAGAAGCCCAGTACAACTGAATTTTGCGTGACGTGGGGGAGAAGCACACCGTCTGATCCGTTTCAGTTCCTAATCGTATGGCTACTGGATGATATCAAAATGAAGCCTATCCTTTCCTAAAATCATGGATCGTAGAAGCCAAATCTCTCCTATAAATAGAAGCTCAAATCTCAGAACCGGACACGCTTTATTTTCTTTACTTTTCAGTACTGTTTTATTTTCTTGTACAGTAACTGTAACGGTATTTCCACATCGGGAATCCGTTTTCAGTTCTGTTTTCATTTTCCTGTCAAGAATTTTATTCCGATTAATTCAAGCAGCTTTATTTCAAGTTTCCAGCAATTTCTATTTCCAGGTTTTTTGTCGTTATTTAATTATTTATTTATTATGCTTTATTTAATTTTCTGTTTTTATTTATTTATTTCCTTTGTCATGTCTAGCTAAAATTCTAGATATCGGTATGTGAATTAATTCTCCGAAGGGAATTTAATAATGATTTAGCGCGTACTTATTAAACTATTTTTCTGATTCAAATTCCTAATTTAATTCAAAGCTTTTGAACGAGAGTAAAAGAAAGCAACTAAGGTTAAAATCAATAGAGCGAGAGTTTGAGGTTTTAACTAGATAGTAGGAATTTGATATTAATCTTTGAACGAGCGAGAGCCACGTTAGGATTAATTAGAACTAATTGATTTTCAAAATATACTTTCGAAGCTAAGGTGGTAGAAAAGTGACAGTAAAACTCCTAGCTTAGAAGGTATGGTTTTTATCAACAAAACGAGAGTGTGAGGTTTAGACCTTTAAATTGAGAAAGTTCTTCTGAAAAAATAAACCCTTTTCCGCGCGCTATTAATTTATTAAATTCCCGATGGTTAATTAAGTTACATACCGATATCCCGCTTTTATTAATTAATTTAATTCTTAATTTTAATTTAACTTCTAAACTTTCTAAACAAACCCTAATATTCAATAGCCTTAGATTTACAAAGTTACGACAGAAATACGGTAGTTCGACTGTTGGTCTCTGTGGTTCGATATCTTTTAAAACTCAACGACGAAACTGTGCACTTGCAGTTATAAATATTTATTGATACACAAATCGTCGATCAAGTTTTTGGCGCCGTTGCCGGGGACCAATTTAGTCGATATCGTAACTCCGTCGTTACACCGTAGAGACTAAGGCACTTTAATTTTAAAAATCGAAAAAAGAAAAAAAAGAAAAAAAAAATATAACAAATTTAGGATAAGTCCTTTGAGCTTAAATGTATAACTCAAATCCCTTTTATAATGACTATCCTCAAAATTTCAACTACCCTAACCATAACTTCCCATATAACTACCAGCCTCAACCGTCCCCATACTCTGAGGGACAATACCTTAATTCTCAGTACAATTACTATCCTCCCTATCTAAATCCAAAAGAATCTGTCAGCCCTAGCCTATTAGTGGTATATAATGAATTTATGGAAAATTCCGCTAAGGCTAGTCGAGAGCAACGATTTAGAGAGATGATGAGGGAACAAGACCTCATAAATGAACGGATTAGACAAACCAATCTCGAAACCCAAAGGATGCTCGACGCCATGGTTGCCTCAACAGCGACTCCCCAAGAGTCGATGGAGACACTAATCTCCCAGTTCACCCAATCAACCATAGAACCCTCTTACGAGAGACAAGTAGACGTCGTAGCAAACGTTAATGAAAGCGAGATTGAGAGGGCTAGTGAAAACGGTAATGTTGTTGAGAGTTGCAGCGAGGAAAGAGTGGAGATCGAAGAAGCATCACCGATAATCCTCCCTAGTGAGGTAGTCGAAGAGGTAGAGAAGGGAACACTGCAAGTTTTCCCTGCTCCCTATATCCCACCAATCCTTGCTCCCCAAGGAATAGTAGAGGCTAGAGTAAACCCAACTCCCCAACCATGTGAAAAGAAAAAGAATGTAAAAATTAACACACATGGGGATGAGGGCGCAAATAGAAAGAGGAAAATAGGGGAAAGAGAAATTGAGAATGATGTTAATACAAAGAGGATGAGAGTAACATTTGGAAAGGCAAGTAAAAGTCCTAAGTCCAAAGAACGAAGGACACTTGAAATTGAACCAGAACCCCCGCCTAAAATCAATAAATCTCCTTTTCTCCCAAATCACAAAATAATAGACGAGGGCAAGGAAGCTGAACCGCCCTATAGGAGAAAAAAGAGAAAGAGCGAAGGGTATGTGAGAGTGCGTGATAAGTGGCCATGGAAATCACTCCCAATCCGGCCATCACAAGCAAGATAAAAAACACAAAAACCGTCGAGCTCACCGACTTTAAACAAAGCGCTTGGTGGGAGGCAACCCACATGTAGGTTTAATTTTGTTAATTTTTATGTCATTAGTTGTTGCTTGTTTTTTCTGAATTATTATGTTTTTAAAATTAAGCGGTATTATTATATATCTTATTTCTCACTCATATATTTTTTGGTATGTATTTTCAAATCTATTTCTTTTAGATACCTTTCTTTCTTTCACGATGAATCGAGATGAGAATCGTGATATCAAGTTCAGAGGAGTGGGACAGATCAAAGGCTATGAGATTCTAGCTCAGAGAGATATGCACCTATCCATCTACCCTGACAGCGCTGCTATGGACAAGCTAGGGATCCGCGAAAGCGTGATGTTCTTGCTTAATGAAGTCGGATGGTCCGGCTTTGCTGTGGGGAGAAGATTTAGCTCTTACCGAAGCCTAACCCTCGAGTTCCTGAGCTCATTCTCCTATCACCCTGAGATCGGAAAAGGATTCAGAAAAGGCCTGATAAACTTTAGGATGTTTGGCATTGACTACACTCTCAACAACCTAGAAATGGCCAACCTCCTAGGTTTCCCGAGTGATCCACAGACTTTCACATCAGTTGAGGAGAGCACTTTCCCTTTCCGTGAGCTAGACTATTTCTGGGGTAAAATCTCAGGAGAAGGACATGCTGAGTTTGGAAACATGTATTCTGAAAACATACACAACCCAGCCTTCCGCTACTTTCACAAAATCCTAGCCCACACCCTTTTTGGAAAGGAAGAGAACAACACCTCTGTGTCCCGTGAGGAGCTTTTTATCATGTTATGTGCTTCACAGTCCCGCCCTGTCAATGGGGCCACCTTTATGATGACCAACATGTACAACATAGCCCTCGACTGCTTGGGACCCATACTAGTTGGTGGGTTGGTAACAATGATTGCAGATGCCCTAGGCCTGAGAGTTCAACTTAATCGACTTCAACCCTTGGCAGGAATCCAATGCATGGACATAAACTTTTGCTTTAACCGTGGCATTATAGGGAACTTAGGAACCGACAGATTTGACCTCCTTATCAATCGCCAAGTCGTGCCCCACTTTACCTTGCCTAGCCCTAAAACCAGTGTCCATGACATAAGGAATTGGCTCTATGATTTGGAACCTCAGTATACACCCTTGACACCTCCTTCTTCACCCCAAGGCTATGAAAACCCTGACACAGATCTCTCTGATGCTGATCCAAGTGAGTCTCCTGATTCTGATCGTGCTTTCTCTACTCCTACTCCTGCTGCTGATGCCCCAGTTGGGCCGCCGACCGTGACCGTTGCTATGTTCGAAGCATTGCAAGCGAAAACTAATGCAATGGAAGCCGAGCTGACTAAGTTGCGCACGGAGTTTTATGCTTTCTTGGATACCGCCGCTGCGCAAGTGGAGAATATTTGGGATGAGTTGGGCTTTGTTGTGAACGAAGTCGAACATCGTCGTAGTGGCTAGGACCGTCTCGGCGTATTTTACCGCATTCCTAGGATTTTCATTTACTTTTCTTTGCTTTAGAATAATAAATCCTAGGAAATTTTCTTTACTAGTACTTTAATTTGAATTTCAGAAATTAGCAATAACTATATTTACTTTCATTTAGTTCGTTAATAAAAACTCCTGATGAGAGACCGTTTGTTTTATGATCTTGTGTGCTCATGTGAATTTTTCTTATGAATATTTGCTCTGTGTTAGAAATGTAAATTGGTGAAATTTTTGTCCTGTTAGAACTTAATTCAACTGTGTGCAAGCTGTACAATTCCCTTTAGACAGGTATAGGTACAAATGAACAACAACACGCTACAGGACGAAAAAGGCCAAAATGCAAATTTTGGCCTGGTGGCGCTCGCCATGAGCATAGTGGCGCTCGCCACAGAATGAAACTACAAGATTTTGGCAAAATTTTGTACAGGAAGCGTGTTACAGTAAGCTTGTATTCAATGGTTTTGTTTTTAGAGTTTTGGAAAGGAATTGATTCTCTGTGAAATGTAGACACCATCATTATGTTTCATTAAATTTTCAACTACACATCACTACATTCATCTTCATTTTTTCCATTATAAATACACACACCATAACACATTCACTTCACAACACAATTCTCTTTCACAGAGACTTCTTTTTTCCTTTCCTTCATTTTCTTCTAGTATTGCAAGCTAAGGTAAGTTCATGGCACAACAAGGGGAGTATGCAATCAACTTCCGAGATGGCGACCAAGCTAAGCTCTACCGACTCCTCCGCCGAAAGGAATACGAACCAACGAGGTATGCCGATGACTTTTGTCTCGAGACTCTAGGATTATCGGATAGTGTGCGCCATTTGGTTCGTTCATTTAAGCTTGATTTCTTACTTTCTTTTAAAGACCCCGTTCATGTTCAACTTACCGCCGAATTTCTTAGCTCCCTAGAACTAAACCCCACCCCCGACCGTGTGAGATTCCGTTTGTTTAATGTTGATTACAATTTTAGCTACGATGAGTTAGCCGAGTTGTTGCACTTACCACACGGCGAGGGAGTGAAAGATGAGTTGCCTACTAAAGTGGGGTGGGCGAATGCCGCAAAGAAACTTTGGTGGGGATTAACTGGCAAGGATATGAGTAGTTTTGAGGGTAACAGAGCGTCATTAATCCAAAACCCCGCTATTCGCTACTTTCGCCATCTTTTGGCTTGCACTGTGTTTGGCCGTCTAGGTTCTAACAAGGTCAATGAAAAAGAGCTATTTTTGTTGTTCACTTACAGCGTTTCAAAAGAAAAAGTCCATACTGCCCGATTTATGATGTATCACATGTTTTCGATGGTTAAGTCCAAAGGGGCAATTGTTTTTGGTGGTCTGATCACAACCCTAGCACGCTTGCTAAACCATGGGGCGCAACTTTCTACCCTTACCCCACTTGACCCTCGTACCATTGATTTAGACGTGGCACGAAACATGAGGCTAGTAAAGCAGCGGGCTGATGGAAAATACACTCTCATGATAGATAACAAAGCCTGCCCTGATATCACCCTCCCTGACCCTGCGCGCTTCAATGTGCGCTCGACAGACAACTTCCGTTGTCTCCCCGACTCTGATGAGGGAGAAAGTGACGGATCTGAGGAGGAGGAGCACGAGGCTCCGGAAACTAATGCACACATCACACACACTTCTTCTGGTTATTTTGCAGGTACTACTTCTGGAGCTGCCCATGAGAGTGGCACAGCCACGCTTGATACCGTTTTAGCTGAGATGAGGCAGCACTACACTTTAGATGCCCAGCGGGACCAGCATATCCAGGATATCCAGACTCGTCAGACAGAGATGATGAGCATGATGCAGCAGTTTCAGAGCGACCAGCGTGGCTTGATTGATGGCATGGCAGATATGTCCTTACGCATGGATGATTTTGATGGCTATTTTCATTAGCTAGGTGCAGGACCTCCACCACATGAGAGAAGCACGAGGAGGCGCGGCCCGGACCGCCAGTAGTTACTTTCTCTCAGGTTGTACCCTTCCAAACTCACTTTTAGTCGTTGCATTGGGGACAATGCTCGATTTAAGTGTGGGGGAGGAAGCTTTATCGCTTTCCTTTACTTTCAGTCATTTAGTTTTGCATGCATAATAAAACCTTAGGATAGTTCACTTAGATTGAGTTGATTTTGCGTGATGGTCTTGTTATTGTCTGATTTTCCCATTTCTTGAGCCATACCAAAAATTCTCTTGTGAAAAGCAAAAGTATTGAGTTCTGATGCTTGGTGTTGGATGCTTGAAAGTATATAGGTCGTTTGCACTATCTAGGCTATTTTGTGGAATTTGGGTAATGGTTAGATAAAATCAATACCGTCTTACCACCTTAGATTCCCGGAAGTGTGTAAAACTGATTTGAGTACAAATTTTGACAAAGCTTTGAACTTGAGTTTTAATGAACCCTTAGTAGTTTATCTAGCAGTCGGCACCATCTCAAGGCACAAACTAAGTGGGAAACCGAAGAATATAAGTGAATGATTTTGATTATAAATGTTATAAATGCTATTGGTTGATTCCTTGAAAAAATTGATGAAAATTCAGCAAATGTTGAAACATGAGAAGGAAAAAAATACCATAGTATAGAAACCCATTAGTAGTTGGTTCAGAGGTGTCTGATTCTGAACTTGGTAGGGCGGGTTACGATCCGATCCCCCGCAACTGCGAAATGGGTAAAGCAAATAGGGGTTACCAAACTTATGTTATCAGCACCCCTAGCTATATGATGATCATAATCACTAACAGGTTTCCTACCATGGGCGTGTACAAGATAACGGGCTTAATGTGATTGCGCTAGAATGAAAAGGGGGAACGAAACTTAGGTGAGAGGTAGAGTCAAGAGGAAATGCTTCAGGTCTGTTTTCACATAACCGGGAGTCTCTTGTGTCATCGCGGTGTTTTTGTTATTTGCACTGTTATTTGATTTTCATAGTTTAGCCGACAACCACGTACGAGTAAGATGATCGTGTCATGTGTTTTTACTTATGCTTTGCGATTCGCTATTCTTTTATGCTTGAGGACAAGCAATGGTTCAAGTGTGGGGGAATTTGATGACACGAAATCATATCGTATTTTTAGCCTAATTTAGATGAACTTTAGGTGCATTTTCATACGTAGTTATTTCTTTTATGTGTTTTTATGTCGTTATTTGATATGTTTTTACTTTGGTCGAATAAAATAGGTCGGAGAAGAGAATTGAGCAAAAAGTGTCAAAAACGGAGCAAAAAGGGGTGCAAAAGCCCAAATTCGCGCAGCCCACAAAGGAGCACAGCAAAAATGAGCACATGCCCAAAAACACAAAGTGGCGAGCGCCACAAGGAGGGTGGCGAGTGCCACCCAGCACAAGCCCACAGTGGCGAGCGCCACAGAATGGGTGGCGAGCGCCACAGAATCAAGGCCTAGTACAACTGAATTTCGCGTGACGTGGGGAAGAAGAACACCGTCTGATCCGTTTCAGTTCCTAATCGCATGGCTACTGGATGATATCAAATGAAGCCTATCCTTTCCTTAAATCATGGATCGTAGAAGCCAAATCTCTCCTATAAATAGAAGACTCAAATTTCATTCTCCGCACGCATTATTTTTCTTTACTTTTCAGTGCTGTTTTATTTTCTTGTTACAGTAACTGTAACGGTATTTCCACACCGAGAATCCGTTTTCAGTTCTGTTTTCACTTTCCTGTCAAGAATTTTATTCCGATTAATTCCAGCAGCTTTATTTCAAGTTTCCAGCAATTTCTATTTTCAGGTTTTTATGTCGTTATTTAATTATTTATTTATTATGCTTTATTTAATTTTCTGTTTTTATTTACTTATTTCCTTTGTCATGTCTAGCTAAAATTCTAGATATCGGTATGTGAATTAATTCTCCGAAGGGAATTTAATAATGATTTAGCGCGTACTTATTAAACTATTTTTCTGATTTAAATTCCTAATTTAATTCAAAGCTTTTGAACGAGAGTAAAAGAAAGCAACTAAGGTTAAAATCAATAGAGCGAGAGTTTGAGGTTTTAACTAGATAGTAGGAATTTGATATTAATCTTTGAACGAGCGAGAGCCACGTTAGGATTAATTAGAACTAATTGATTTTCAAAATATACTTTCGAAGCTAAGGTGGTAGAAAAGTGACAGTAAAACTCCTAGCTTAGAAGGTATGGTTTTTATCAACAAAACGAGAGTGTGAGGTTTAGACCTTTAAATTGAGATAGTTCTTCTGAAAAATAAACCCTTTTCCGCGCGCTATTAATTTATTAAATTCCCGAAGGTCGATTAAGTTACATACTGATATCCCGCTTTTAATTTATTTTAAATCTTAATTTTAATTTTCTTTTAAAAATTCCAATCAACCCTAAACATCTATTAGCCTTAGATTTACACCGCAACGACAGAAATACGGTAGTTCGACTGTTGGTCTCTGTGGTTCGATATCTTTTAAAACTCAACGACGAAACTGTGCACTTGCAGTTATAAAATATTTATTGATACACAAATCGTCGATCACTCCGGCGACGGCGTTAACAACACAGCGATTCCGCCAACCCAAAATCAACGAAATTTATATCAATCCACTCGGAATCATGCATAGATCACAGATTTAAGTTCATTTCCAACAATCAAACCATGGATATCGCTAAAAATGGCTCGGAACCGAGCGAACCCCAAAACCAAAAACAACGATTCCAGCAAGTTTCAAAGAAAAAAGAATGATTAGGAACATTCAGAGAAGTCTCAATAGTATGGATTGAGAGCTCGATACCTTTGATTGCGTTTGAGATGACCGGATCGAAGCTTTAAACTTCGTCACTGTTTCGGTCGCAGTTTTAACAATGCTCTGAGCCTTTTTTCGCAAAAATAACAATGGATTCGGAATCAGCACGGTCAAATTAGTAAGGAATGAGTGTTTGATTTTGATTTTTAGGTGATTAATGAGGTGGTGGCCGGTGGCGGCGCCGGTGAGGGTTGTGGTGACTGATTTTTTAGGGTTTCTTTGGATGTGTGCCTCTCTTTGGTATGATTATTTAATTGTATTTATAGGGGATGAATTAGGTCAAGTGACAAATGATGTAATTTTGATGTGATTTGAGGTTAAGGGAAGATTAATGGTAAAATGATAATGAAAAAAGATTATGAAGTGTAAGAGATGAGGTGGCACGTGATTATTGGTTGATTGAGAAGATATTTTTTTTAAAATGATAAAAGAATGTAAAAATCAATAAGAAAAAGGGTTAATTAGCTTTTACCCACCTGTAATATACACCAAAATTGCTTTACCCCCCTGTAAAATTTTTTTGTTGCTTTACCCCCCTGTAATATCAGATTTTGTGCTTTACCCCCCTGGACTCAGTCAACCATAATATAATTTGCGGCGGTTTTGTTTTGTGTCGGTTCAAAACCGCCGCTAAAATTTTTATTTTGCGGCGGTTTTTTTTGCGACAGTTTTTTGCGTCACTAATTCATATTTTGCGGTGGTTTTTTTGTGGCGGTTTTTTTGCGGCGGTTAAAAACCCTCGCTAAATTATATTTTGCAGCTGTTTTATTTGCGTCCGTTTTTTTAGCGGCGGTTATAGTATGGTTGACTTGAGTCCAGGGGGGTAAAACACAAAATCTAATATTACAGGGGGGTAAAGCAACAAATTTTTTTTATAGGGGGGTAAAACAATTTTGGTGTATATTACAGGGGGGTAAAAGCTAATTAACCCTAAGAAAAATGAATAAAAATGTAAAAAAAATAAAAAATGAAATATAATCTTAAACAAAGAGATAAAAACTATTTTTGATTATTTTTGCTATTTTTTGTATAAAAAGATAAATTGCGACAATATAAAGAAAAAATGAATAAATTGTAAAACAAAATTTTCGAAAAAAACTATTTTTTTGGTATTTCTCATAAAATAAGAAATAATTTTTAAATAAAATATTCATTTTAAAAAAGCGCAAAATTAGGGTATTACAGCTGCCCCTATTTAATTGTCTTATACTCGAATGCGTAAATGACTTGCATCTTTACGTGTTCGAAGTAAAAGATAATTAAATACAAATGCCCTAATTTTGTGATGTGTATGTGATGTAATGGTAATGAATGCATATGGAAGATGAAGGTGGAAACATACCTGGAATAACTAGTAACTGAATACCTGAGAATGAAATGATCATTACCCGCACTATGGGTGTGTTGATCTTTGACTGTCATTGAAGATTGAACCTTTCTTGATTCGCAGCGAAGACTGGATGTTTCTTTTTTACTTTCAGTGAGGACTGAACTTCTGAGACCAATAGTGAAGACTAAACGTCCATTGACTTTCAGTGAAGACTGAACTAAGATTACAGTGAAGACTGTAACTTTCATGACCATCAGTGAAGACTGAACTAAGATAATAGTGAAGACTGTAACTTCCATAACCATCAGTGAAGACTGAACGAAGATAATAGTGAAGACTGTACTCTGCCTAACATTCAGTGAAGACCGAATTGAGATAACCGTGAAGATTGTAACTTTCATGATGATCAGTGAAGACTGAATTAAGGTAACAGTGAAGACTGTAACGTCTTTGATTGTCAGTGAAGACTGAATTTCTGAGACGAATAGTGAAGACTGGATTTCGTTAACTGCCAGCGAAGACTGAATTTCATTAACTGCCAGTGAAGACTGGATTTTCTTGGGGTTTTTGTGAAGACCGAACTGAGATAACAGTAAAGACCGTACCCTCCATGACTTTTAGTGGAGACTGAACTAAGATGACAGCGAAGACTGTGACCTCCGTAACCATCAGTGAAGATTGAATTTCTTTAACTGCCAGCGAAGACTGAATTCTCTTCTGTTTTTCAGCGAAGATTGATTTGAAACAACAGTGAAGACTGAGCTCTTTTCTGATATTCAGTGAGGACTGAAATTTTTGGATTCTTAGCGAAGACCGAACTTAGATAACAGTGAAGACTGTACATTGGTTTTCAACAAAGGTTGTACTTTCTTTGATTTTCAGCGAAGACTGAATTCTTTTATGCTTTTCAGCGAAAACTGATTTGAGATAACAGTGAAGACTGTACTTTTTCTGGTGTTCAATGAAGATCAAACTTTCTGATTATCAATAATGATTGAACTATCTTGATTTTCAGTGAAGACTGAACTTTACTCTGGTGTTTGCCGAATATTGAACTGATATGACAGCAAAGATTGAGCTTTTTCCTGATATTCAGTGATGACTGAACTTTTTCTGATATTCAGTGAAGACTGAACTTTTTCTGATATTCAGTGAAGATTGAACTTTTTCTGATATTCAGTGAAGACTGAACCTTGGTTTTCAGCGATGACTGAACTGTCTTGATTTTCAGTGAAGACTGATCTTTGTATCTGAGTATTTTGCTTGAGTTTGAGGTATCTTTGAAGAAAGAAACTCACTGAGAGAAAGAGTCGAATATTCCGCCATTACTATGGCAAAACTTCGTATGACAACTACTTGACAACTGTGTTGCAGAGAAACATGGTTCATTAATCAACTTTTTGGAGATGTTGTATGCTGACTTCATTGGGGATATGGTTCTGAAATCAACCTGCCCAAGTAAGGTGTACCAACATTATTGAGGATACAATATGCTGACGGGCTTACTGGGGTAATGACTTATTGATCCATTCACTGGGGATGTTATACATAAGCCAACTTTACCGGGTAAAATGGTTTAACAACCAACTTGCTGAAGATGCGGTGTTCCAACCGACTTACTGGAGATGAACAATTATCAATTGTCTCACTGAGGAAAGAAAAGATTCATCAACCTTTCTCATTGAGAATATGATGCACTGACGGATCTGCTTGGAGATGACACCCTGTTGACCAGTTCACTGGGAAAAGATTCATCAATCCTTCTTGTTGAGAAGTTGTGATTCAATAACCGTCTTGTTGGAGAATTAGGTACACGAACCTTTTTCACTGAATGGGAGATCCAAGTTCGTAACCTGTTATAACAAATATTTTGAACTTGTGTTTCATGAATGCATGATTATTTCTATCTAATGCTTAAATGCAGAACTAATGCAGATAAAATATCTGATTATATGCAGGAGTTTGTGTGCATGTATGCGTGAATGTATGTATGCATGACTGAATGAATTTCTGATTTTCTGTTGAAGAGAGTTTGAATTTCCCGGCACCGAGAATCTGAGTAACTCTGACATTGTTGAGTATGAGGACCCTTGCAAGCTTCTGTTGCAGAATAGGTGTTCAAACAGGTTTCCAAAGAGGAACATCAGCTTTCTCTGACTACAACAGCGTGCGCTGAGAGTGGAAACTCATTACCATCCATATTATTGACAACCACGGTTCTTCCATATTTCACCACATGCAACTTTCAGGAAGATATAATCTTGATAGAGTATGCCCCAAGCATTTGAATCCATGAAGGGTGTGCCCCTGACCAGCTCATATTTGAAGTGTAACCAGTTCTGAACCAATTCACCTTGATGAGACTTGTTTGCCCCTGATTGGAAGAATCCATAGATAACTTGCCCCTAGCTAGGAGCGTCTCAAATCACCTTTGCCCTTGATCAGACCATTGTTCAAATTTCTTTGATGTCAAGTATTAATTTGCAAGCAAAATCATTTCTTTTGAAAAATGTTTTGGATATAATGCACATGCAAGTTTTTGGTATTGAATATTTTGAAAGTAACACATGGTGTGTACAAAAGATAATTACTGATTAATCAAACAGGAAGAGTCAGCGTAACAATAAATTTGCCAAATGCTTTCAAGATGAACCTAGTTTCAATTAGGTCTTTTGAGGGTTATAACATGCAATTAGAATTCATGTAAATCAAGCCAGAAAGTGATATAAATTTGTGTTATCAGATTCCGCATACTTGAACCTTAGCTTGTCCTTGAGCACAGAAATAGTAACTCTTTTTTAGCACAGGTTTGAAACAAGATACGACAACTCTAATCATATGTGGTTGCCGGCTAGAAAAGAAAATCAAATAATAGATATCAATACCAAGGGTACTGTAGTAACACAAAACCACACATTGCAGTCAAAGACTCTCATCATATGAAGACAAATCTGAAGTATTTTATTGCGACTCTAACTTTTGCTTAAATTTTATTCACCCTTTTCATTCAAGTGCAATCACATTAAGCCCGTTATCTTGTACACACTCATGGTAGAAAAATTTGTTAGTGATTATGATCATAAATCGAGGGGAGCTGGTAAAATCAGTTTGGTAAACCCCTATCTCTCTCCCAAATGCAGTTATGGGGGATCGGACAGCAACCCGCCCTACCAAGTTCAGAACCAGACTCCTCTGAACCAACTACTAAATGGGTATATTTACTACGGTTTTTCAACAACTGCTGAGTTAAACAACCGAGTGAGGGTCATCTAACTCAATAAGTGCATTAACCAAAAGTATGCAAATTTTCATTTATGGATCATTCACTTATATTCATCGATTTCCTACTTAGTTTGCGCCCAAGATGGTGCCGACTGCTAAGATAATTACTGAGGGTTACTTAAAAACTTATGTTCAGGTCTTCGTCAAAATCAGTACTCAAATTAATCTTGCATACTTCTGAGAGTCTCAGGTGTTAAGACAATACCGATTTTATTGAATCATTACTGAACTTTCATAATAGCCTAAAGTGCAAACAACCTATATACTCTTAAAGTGTCATGTCAGGTATCCAACCAAAATTGCTTATTTTTCCTTTCTTAAAAAGATATATCTCAAGAAGCTAGGAGAATCAGATAACAACAAAGAATATGCAAGAATGGCTCAATTCAATAATTTTTTTTTTTGAAATAATGAAAGAAAGTAAAACGATGCCTTACATCCTCACCTAGGTTTTTTCACCATTGAAAGCATATATCAACAAAGATCAGTTATTTGTTTTCATCATCCTCGCTCCAAATTTGCAAGTAACAAAATAAAAAGAGGTGAACACAAATGAATTGATTCCAAAAACATGCATGTTTATTATATTAAAAATACTTGACGAAGTACATAATCTTAAAAGCAAACAAATGCTTGACAAGAAAGAAATAAAAAGCTAGTTTGCAAAGACTATGTTTGAAGAACACAGGTGCAGCCTATCTTGACTATTTCCATTATTCTCTTTATCCTTTAGCATAGCAATTTAATTCTCACAGGAAACCAATATCGGAGAAACCTGCTGAATGCCCCACTTACTGTTCATTTTTCATAACCCGCTCGCCTTCCTCAAAGGACAACAATTTCTCATCAAGAAGTTCTTGCACCCTGTATTTAAAGGCTTTGCAATCGTCAGTGGAATGACCTTCAGTTCCTGCATGATATTCACATTTAGCATTGACATCATACCAAGCTGGAAATGGTGCAGTTTTGGGTTTCATAGTCCCAGCAGTTTCCATTCCACTGCGTACCAGATAAGGAAGAAGTTGACTGTATGACATAGGAATTGGATCAAAGACCTTTTTGGGTTGTTGTTGAGCCGGTCGTTCCTTTTGAGTTTGTTGCGGCACATGATTCATTTGCATTTGATACGGATATCCAGGGAATTCTTGATGTTGGGCAGCAGCCAAGTACGGATATGGGAAGTAAGCAAACTGCATAGGCATCAGTGGTGGAGCTTTGTCATTCTCAAAAGTGACAACACTAGTCTCTTCCTCTTCTTTTCCTTTGAAACTATTAGCCGACTTCCTTGTACTATTCTGAGCAACAAATGGAATTCTACCGCTCTTGATCCCTATCTCAATTCTTTCAACAGCTCGGACCAAATCAGAGAAGTTTGAGGAAACACTACCAATCATATTTTTATAGTATGCCTCCTGCAGAGTATTGATGAACATGTCCACAAGTTCTGTCTCCAAGAGCGGAGGACGTACTTGGGAAGCCAATGCTCTCCACCTTTGTGCATAGACCTTGAAGGATTCACCATCCTTCTGAGTGGTGTTCTGAAGCTGAGCGCGGCTCGGAGCCATATCCATATTATACTGGTACTGTTTGACAAAAGCATTAGCCAAATCCCTCCACGAATGGATGTTACCTTTTTCAAGTTGCATGTACCAGTTAAGAGGCACATCAGCCAGGCTGTCTTGGAAACAATGTATCATCAGCTTGTCATCATGAGAGTAAGAAGCCATTTTCCTGATATACATGACCAAGTGGTTCTTTGGGCAACTCAAACCCTTGTACTTTTCGAAGTCAGGCCTTTTGAACTTTGGTGGGAGTACCACATAAGAAACCAAGGACATCTTTGTGAAATCTAATGGATCACTGCCTGTTTCCACCAGATTCAATCTTTCCTCTACAGCTTGGTATTTCTGTTCTAACAGAGGAGCAGAATCAACCTTTGGTTCATTAACCGGGGGCACAAGTCCTTGATATGCAAAACTGGGCCCATGAGGCTCGGGACCCTCGTAAGCATCTCTAGGATCATCAAACGCTTCTTGATTTAGGTCAACCACTTGTTGAACAACATTAACCCTAGCAGGAACTTCCATAAATGGAGCAGAGGTCGCAGGCACATATCCTTGTGGAATATAACCTTCGGGTAAACCATAAGCAGGCCAATTATAATTAGTAGATGCATTCCCTTGAGTGACCACAGCAGCAGGTGCAGGAGTTTCAACCATCCTTGGTTGCATATTCACATTAGCCAACATCTCAAGAATCTGATCTAGCTTCCCGCCCAACAGGGTCATTCTTCCACCCAACTGGGTTACCTGTCCACCCATCTGGGTTACCTCAGTCTGTAACGCATCGTGTTTCTCTTGCCAGTTATCCATAATATGATGAGCAATTCTTCTTGTCCAATAACGGTGCCGGGAAGGTAGTTGTTGGAATGAATGAATAAAAATGAATTTCTTTTGTGATTTGAAAATGCATGATTTTTTATGATTGAAAATGCATGGTTTTGATTTCTTTTCAAAGACCTTTTCCCACATTTATTTTTGTAAATGTATGAAATATGAATATGCATGGATATGATCACAGTAACATAATTGTATCATCTAACGAACTTGATCGACGATTCGTGTATCAATAAATATTTTATAACTGCAAGTGCACAGTTTCGTCGTTGAGTTTTAAAAGATATCGAACCACAGAGACCAACAGTCGAACTACCGTATTTCTGTCGTTGCGGTGTAAATCTAAGGCTAATAGATGTTTAGGGTTGATTGGAATTTTAAAAGAAAATTAAAATTAAGATTTAAAATTAATTAAAGCGGGATATCGGTATGTAACTTAATCAACCTTCGGGAATTTAATAAATTAATAGCGCGCGAAAAAGGGTTTATTTTTCAGAAGAACTTTCTTAATTCAAAGGTTTAAACCTCACACTCACGTTTTGTTGATAAAAACCATACTTTCTAAGCTAGGAGTTTTACTGTCACTTTTCTACCACCTTAACTTCGAAAGTATATTTTTAAAATCAATTAGTTCTAATTAATCCTAACGTGGCTCTCGCTCGTTCAAACTCTCGCTCTATTGATTTTAACCTTAATCGCTTTATATTACTCTCGTTCAAAAGCTTAGGAGTTTTAAAATTAGGAATTCGAATCAGAAAAATAGTTTAGGAATTGCGCGCTAAATCATTATTAAATTCCCTTCGGATAATTAATTCACATACCGATATCTAGGAATTTAGCTAGACATAGTAAAGAAGTTAAATAAACAAAAACAGAAAATTAAATAAAGCATAATTAAATAAACGAATAAAAACATTAAATAAAAAACCTGGAATAAATGCTGAATTAAATTGACTGAAATAACTTGAATAATATTCTTGACAGGAAAGTGAAAACAGAACTGAAAACAGATTCCCGGTGTGGAAATACCGTTACAGTTACTGTAACAAGAAACTAAAACTGACTGAAAGAAATAAAATTAAGGCGTGTTCGGTTCTGAGATTTGAGCTTCTATTTATAGGAGAGATTTGGCTTCTACGATCCATGATTTAAGGAAAGGATAGGCTTCATTTGATATCATCTAGTAGCCATGCGATTAGGAACTGAAACGGATCAGACGGTGTGCTTCTTCCCCACGTCACGCAAAATTCAGTTGTATTGTGGCGCTCGCCACTTTGGGCTTGCGCTGGGTGGCGCTCGCCACCCCCTGTGGCGCTCGCCACTATGCAAATTTGGGCAAATGCCCATTTTTGCTAGGCTCCTTTGTGGGCTGCGCTAATTTGGGCTTTGCACCCCCTTTTTGCTCCGTTTTTGATACTTTTTGCTCAATTTCCTTCTCCGACCTATTTTATTCGACAAAAGTAAAAACATATCAAATACTAACATATAAAGACATAAATGAAATAAATACATATGCAAATGCAACTAAAATTCACCTAAATCAAGCTAAAAATACGATATGATTACGTGTCATCAGAACTTGATCTCAAAATCACAAATCTTTCATATTCATAACAACTGGGTTCTTTTCAAAATGGAATCTCTGAGGCCAGAAGTTCAAAGTTACCTGTAACCCACCCTCTCACATGTTGTTCTAGATTGACACGGTTACCCAAAATTCTTGATTACTTTTCCCAAAAACAACCTCATCTGGGCGAGATTATAACGCCAGCTGGATGAGTCGACATTATAACCTCGACACGGGTTCTAAACGGTGGTCCCTAGACAAAAGGTTTGGACACCTAGACTGGATAAAAGGTCCCCAGAGTCCTGGACCCAACACGAAGCAACTAGCGCTCAAAGACGTACGTCTGAGAACCCAACCACCTCGAGAGAGTCTACTCTGGTCAGAATTTTTATGTCGGCGCTCAAAGCTGTACGGCAGAGAACCCAACATAAAAATCCCTCAACTAGCCCTAAGCTTTTCTCAAGCTCTGGTACGGAGCTTCACACAGTAGCCAAGAACCAAGCCATAAAGGCAAAAGGAAAAAAAAGAGTAGAAGAGAAAACAAAGCCAGCAAATCCAGACAGTTCAATATTTTGCGGTAAAGTAAAAGATAGGACAGATACGGCTAACCTGGAATAAGCAAACCAAAAGCCTCAAACTAGGCTTAACTCTCTAAATCATTATCCCAGTGAAGTTGCCAGGTGTAGTACCCTGCGCAAAAAAATATACAGATATGCAATAACAGAATGCAATGCACAAATGTAAACAATGAAACCGCCACCATATTTTATTTATCCCGTGAAGGGAAAGGAAAATAATGATAAAACCTTGAAAAGATCGGGTTCGGGAGTTGGTTACATGAGGGGAAGACGTTAACACCCCATCATATCCGTTGTACTCAACGGGAACCATTTGAGGAATTTTGGTTTGCATAAACAGAGATAACCGTATAAAAAGAAACTAATTACCACATATTGAACAGAAAAGGGAAAAAAAGAGTTTTTTATTATTTGGCTTGACGAGAGAGGTTCTCGCTCCTACGTATCCCCCAAGTACAATGAGGAAGTCAAAGCTCACGTAGTTCTTCCTGAAAAAGGTTTTGTTTGTTGGTTGTTTTTAGTGAACGATGCTTAGGTCGCATTCCACTGAGACAACAGTTTGCTTGTATACTCAACTGAGGTTTAACCGTTTGTCTGAATCAGGGGAATGGATAAAGCAGTGTCCGTTTAAGAAAACAGTTAAAAAGATTTTTGACTGCACAAGGGTAGTTTGAAAAGAGTTGATTGCACGGAAGGCAGGAAAATGAATTTGAAGTGAGTTGAGTCATTTTAGTTTTTTAAAAGTGTTCAGTGAATGGGGATTGCACGCCACCACCAGATGTACATCAGGGGTCGGGCTCATCCGGGCCGAGAAAGATGTACGTCAGACTCCCCTTTTTACCACTCAAGTTAAATTAAGAACCTTAATTAAGATGAGAATAGTGCACCGTCACGAAACGTACGTAAAGGACTGTACTATTCAGGCCGAGAAAGACGTACGTCATACTCCCCCTTTTCACCTTAATTAATTAAATTTTTTTTAAATAAATATCCATTGATTAGGATGAGAATAGTACACCGTCACGAGATGTACGTCAGAGACTGTACTATTCAGGCCGAGAAAGACGTACGTCAGACTCCCCCTTTTCACCTTAATTAATGAATCTTTATTTATTTTTAGTTATTTTGAGAAAAGCCAATTTCAAGTTTCAGAAAAGAAAAAGAAAAAGAAAGGTAGAAGAAGAGAGAAATGCAAATGCATGAATGCAAATGGCATATAATCGATGATACTGAACCATTAAAAATGCATCAGATATGAGCATGTAAACAAGTAATCATGTATCAGACAAAGAGAAATAAATCATCAAGCAATTAAACATTTTGCATAACTCAATCAAAGAGAAAAGCTAACTATAAAAAGTCAATAGAAAAAGTCAACCTAAAAGTCAAGTCAAAAGTCAACTTAAAAGTCAAACTAAAGGTCAAGGCAAAAGTCAACTTAAAAGTCAAAGTCAAAGGTTGGGACAGAGACAAGTCATGCGGCAAAGGCTACTTATTTTTATCCAATTTTTTTATTTCAAAGTTAATTGAGAAAAAATACAAAATTATTAAATTAACACTTATTCCAAAAGTGCTTATTTGCATAAGCACTTTTAAAATAATCATTTATTTTTCATTAAGCATTTTTTACTCAATAAGCCATAAAAAGAAAAAACAAGTTTACAGTGGGGTATTAGCAAAACAGGGGTCTGTAAACAGAAGATAAAAAAACAAACAAACAAAAAAAGAAACTGGGCTCATAACAAGGTCTGGCCCAATTCTAATTAATCAAAACCGGATCGGGTCAGGTGACACATGGGTCAAACCCGCCCGGTCACAAACCCAACAGGTAAAAAAAAAAAAACGGAGGGGGGGCGCGCGTGAGAAATGGCTTCAGCCACTCACGCGCTGCCACGTGTCTCCCTTGTCTTCTTCAACCTTTCAAAACAGAAACCAATCGCGAGCGGTGGCTCCGGCGACGGCGTTAACAACACAGCGATTCCGCCAACCTAAAATCAACGAAATTTATATCAATCCACTCGGAATCATGCATAGATCACAGATTTAAGTTCATTTCCAACAATCAAAGCATGGATATCGCTAAAAATGGCTCGGAACCGAGCGAACCCCAAAACCAAAAACAACGATTCCGGCAAGTTTCAAAGAAAAAAGAATGATTAGGAACGTTCAGAGAAGTCTCAATAGTATGGATTGAGAGCTCGATACCTTTGATTGCGTTTGAAATGACCGGATCGAAGCTTTGAACTTCGTCACTGTTTCGGTCGCAGTTTTAACAATGCTCTGAGCCTTTTTTCGCAAAAATAACAATGGATTCGGAATCAGGACGGTCAAATTAGTAAGGAATGAGTGTTTGATTTTGATTTTTAGGTGATTTTTGAGGTGGTGGCCGGAGGTGGTTTGTGGTGGCCGGCGGCGGCGCCGGTGAGGGTTGTGGTGACTGATTTTTTAGGGTTTCTTCGGATGCGTGCCTCTCTTTGGTCTGATTATTTAATTGTATTTATAGGGGATGAATTAGGTCAAGTGGCAAATGATGTAATTTTGATGTGATTTGAGGTTAAGGGAAGATTAATGGTAAAATGATAATGAAAAAAGATTATGAAGTGTAAGAGATGAGGTGGCACGTGATTATTGGTTGATTGAGAAGATATTTTTTTTAAAATGATAAAAGAATGTAAAAATCAATAAGAAAAATGAATAAAAATGTAAAAAAATAAATTAAAAATGAAATATAATCTTAAACAAAGAGATAAAAACTATTTTTGATTATTTTTGCTATTTTTTGTATAAAAAGATAAATTGCGACAATATAAAGAAAAAATGAATAAATTGTAAAACAAAATTATCGAAAAAAACTATTTTTTGGTATTTCTCATAAAATAAAAATTATTTTTAAATAAAATATTCATTTTAAAAAAGCGCAAAATTAGGGTATTACACCAGGGTCGAAGGTCAGAATTATTTTACTGAACACTCCTCAACGTCGCTGTGAATAAGCACTAAATCACCGTCACTAAGCATAAGCACTAATCAACTTCACTGTGCATAAGCACTAATCAACGTCACTGTGCATAAGCACTAATTAACTTCACTGTGCATAAGCACTAATCAACGTCACTGTGCATAAGTGTCATACCCCAAATTTTACCCACCCTTATTTAATTATTATGTCAACTATATTTTGAAAATGAAGTGTAGTTGAATTGGTAATTATTTGAGGCTAAATATTTAGCAGCTTGAGGTCATGGGTTCAAGCCCCATTGGTGACCTTTTAGCATTTATTTTTTTTGCTATCTTGGGTTAGTTTATTATTATGTTCTTTTTTTTTTCTTTTTTTTAGTCACGTTTTTATTATTTTTTATATATACATGTATGTGTTGTTTTTTTGTTATTATTTTACCAAAACAAAAACAAAAAAAAAACAAACAAAAAAAATCAAATAAAAAATAAAAGAAAGGGGTAACCGAAAAAAGAAGAAGAACAATAGAAAAACAAAACAAAATAACACTGGAGAAACAAAATCAGACTCAGATTCATCCGACAATATCCGATTACAACAAACTCAACAAATTCAGTAGAGGATCGACAACAAATTTTATCCGGATTCACCCCAAAAAATAGGAAAATCCAAGTCCAAACTTTACTATAAATACATGAGTAAATTCACAACTAAAACACACAACAAATTCTGAAAAAACCCACTGAGCAACACCGAGCAGCAACAACCGATCCCAAACCGAGTTAATTTTCTACACACAGTAGAAAATTAACGCACTGAAAAAACGCCTCTGTTCCAGTTAAGAATTCAAGGCAAAAACCTCGTACAAGAAGGAAAAGAAAGTTAGAATAGAAACAAAGGTACGAAAAACAGAAATCGTAAACCGGAAAAATCACTTACGCACCGCAAGGTTAGTATTTTTCACACTTGGAACTCCGAATTAATGCGATTCACGATTCTGTTGCTGTTTGTTGTGCATCTCTGTTCGATTTTAATGTTTGTATGCATCTCTGTGTTCGATTTTTATAAGAATTTGTGAGTTGAGTAAAAAATATAAACCGATTTTGATTTTTGGGGTTTTCGGATCCTAATTTAATTTCGAAAATTTGGTGCTTTTGGTGTTTCAATCTGTGTTTAGAAAAGAAGGACAAGCGTTTTAGAACCAATTTCAGTAGATTTCGGGTAGTTTAGGACTTTTCTGGAAAAAATCCGGAATTTTGAGTATGAAGGTATGAATGTTCTTGATGAACACTATGAACATTCATATATTGTTCTTGAGTGTTCTTGAGTTTTTTGAGAGAAAAAATAGAGAGAATTCGTAGAGAGAGAAAGAAGAGAGAGAAGCTGAATGAGAAAAAATGAAGGAAAATTCTAGTTTTTAGTGTATATAGTTCTGCCTAATCCTGCGCGCGCGCGCGCCCACTGTTACTACCATGTTCCTCACCCTTGATCAACCATCAGACTGCCCTGGGGCGCCCCTGGGCTCCCTTTGGTTGAATTGTGCCTGATCTTCCCTCTGTTTACACCCTTTTGCCTACTGTTTACACCCCTCACTGATATAACTTGTAAAATACCAAAAAAAAAATAATTTAAATGAATAAGAGACGGTTTGGCGTATGCTTCTCCTTCTCCGATATTTAAATTTCTCGGTGTATACCGAGCGATTTAAATAATCGTCATCACTCTAAAAACTCTAAAAAATATAATAATTTCTTCGGTTATTAAATTTCTCGGTGTATACCGAGCACTTTAAATAATCGTCATCACTCTAAAAAACTCTAAAAAATCATAATAATTTCTCCGGTTATTAAATTCCTCGGTGTATACCGAGCAATTTAAATAATCATCTTTCTTAAAACAATTCTAAAATATACAATAATAATGCAAATAAAAGCAAGATGGCTTGGCGTATGCTTAGTTGTCTATGATTAATCAATTTCTAGGTGTATACCTAGCGATTAGATAATCATCGTTTCTTTTTCAAAATAAGAAACTATAATTTTCTCAAACAAACAAAAACATTAAAAAACACGCAACAAATCAAACTTTATTTTTCATAATCAAATCATAATTAAAGGCAAAAACTTTTTTCATAAAAGAACCTTGTTTTTATCCATTCTAACGCAATACAAACAAACGCTTAAGCCTCCAACAAGCGAGCATACAAGCTATACGTTTAACTGCTAGAATGCGATCTAAAACAATGTTCTCTAAAAAACACCAACACACAAAACAAACACCATGAACTACGAAGCTCTGATTTCTCATTGCACCTGAGAATACGTAGGAGCAGGATTCAACATCCTGTCGAGCCCAATAATAAAAAACTAAAATCTCCCCCCACATGTAAATAATCATAATAAATAAAAAATAAGCAAGCAAACTTTAAAAACACTCTTTATACCCTAAAATTAACTAGAAGGTTCCCGTTGGGTACAACGGATGTGAGGGGTGCTAATACCTTCCCCTCGCATAATCGACTCCCGAACTTGGAAACGGTTGCGACGATCGTCTTTCCATTTAATCAAAGGGTTTTATCGATATTTTCCCTTAACAAATAAAATTCGGTGGCGACTCTGTAGTCATTCCGGGCGCGTACACGCCCGTGCGTTTTTCGAGGCGCGACAGCTGGCGACTCTGCTGGGGATATAGGGTACTCATTTAGCAATTTTATGCATAGAGTTGATCCCTGAAGGAACTTTGATTTTGACTCTTGGTTATGAGTATGATGATTTTATATGAATGCATGCTATTTTGTCATGCATAGTTAATGCATGAGATGAAATGTTGGGGAAGACTGAGCTTCACATTGGACATACCAATGACGATTGGACTTTATATGTTTTTGCAATGATGTGTGCATGATTGATGCATGTAAAGAAACGTCGGCGGAACTCTTAATAACCGACGGAGGCCCAATCTTTCTTCATGGGTTATGAATCTATGCGTCATTTGGGATGTATGATGGCCTAGCACTGCCGAGTGAATGGTCATGACCTTGGTGCCTCTGGGTGGCTTGGGGTCCATCTGCTGCTCCTTTGCTCCTAGCTGGGGAAGAACCCATGCTAGGCAGGTCGTGACGACTGATGAGAGGCCTTGTGTGCAACTCAGAAGCTGCAACATTGGAGTCCTTCGAGATTCTTTTGACATCTTAATAGTCTAAGTAAAAATTTGTTTTGAATGCTTTTCAAATTATTTTTCAGTGTTTTCAGCGCATTATTCGTCAACAATAAATCAGCATTTTATTAATGAATAGGAAATGAAACAATGGAAGAAGAGAGAATTTTATTCAATGAAATTGGACCCTTGAATGGGTGAATGATACAAGTAGATGCAATCCCTATAAGAGGAAATTACTGAAAAAAGGTAAAATGGCAACTAGAATTTGTCCCCACCGGAGTACAACACATGCTACTTTCCCTTACAACCTTAAAATCTTGATACTTTGCTTCAAAGATGCTGATTGGACTGTTCTCTTCCATCTGAGTTCTGTTGAGAGTTCATGCGCCGCAGTCATTTCCCCTTTTTTTTTTTTTTGATTTAGTTTTTTTGTTTTTTGAAATTCCCTAATTTTTGTCTGGACCGCTCTTTCGAGTTTTCAGCCCACTGGGAGTATTTTCCTTTTTTTGGTGCACCTACTTTTTGCCTGGACCGCCCTTTCAGGTTTTCAGCCCACCGAGGCGCTCTCTATTACTTAAGTCGCCCTTTAAGGTTTTCAACTTAGCGAGCTTTTATTTTTTTATATCTTTTTTTTTTTGGCAAAATATTTCTTGACTGCATCGGAGTTCACTGAGAGTGGTAACTCCTCACCATCCATGGTGGTTATGATCAAAGCTCCACCAGAAAAGCCTTTTTCACAACATATGGCCCTTCGTAGTTGGGGGTCCATTTCCCGCGTGGATCCTTGTGGATGGGTAGTATCTTTTTTAGCACTTGGTCCCCTTCTCTGAACACTCGAGGGCGGACCTTTTTATCGAACGCCTTCTTGAGCCTTTTTTGATACAATTGCCCGTGACACAATGTTGTTAGACGCTTTTCTTCGATGAGATTCAGTTTGTCATATCTTGCTCGTGCCCATTCTGCTTCCTCTAGTTTGGTCTCCATCAAGACTCTCAATGAAGGGATTTCGACTTCGATAGGCAGTACCGCCTCCATGCCATATACCAAAGAAAATGGGGTTGCCCCTGTGGAAGTGCGGACTGTCGTCCTATAGCCGTGTAGTGCAAATGGTAGCATCACGTGCCAATCCTTGTAAGTCTTTACCATCTTCTGCAGGATCTTCTTAATGTTTTTATTGGCAGCTTCTACAGCACCGTTCATCTTGGGCCGGTAAGGGGATGAATTGTGATGCTCGATCTTGAAATCGTCGCATAACTCCTTCATCATTTTGTTGTTCAGGTTGGTCCCGTTATCAGTGATGATCTTGCTCGGAATACCATAGCGGCAGATTATGTCTTTCTTGATGAATCGGGCAACCACTTGTTTCGTCACATTCGCATAAGAAGCAGCTTCGACCCACTTTGTGAAATAATCAATAGCAACCAGTATGAAGCGGTGTCCATTTGACGCCTTTGGTTCGATCATTCCGATCACATCTATTCCCCACATGGAGAATGGCCATGGCGCGGTCAAGACATTCAACGGAGTTGGCGGCACATGCACTCTGTCGGCGTATATTTGGTATTTATGGCAAGTTTTAACATAACGGAAACAGTCAGCTTCCATAGTCAGCCAGTAATAGCCTGCCCTCAAGATCTTTCTTGACATTGCGTGACCATTAGCATGAGTTCCAAAGGATCCTTCGTGAATCTCTTTGATGAGCATGTCTGCTTCAGGTTTATCGACACATCTGAGTAAGACCATGTCATGATTTCTTTTGTATAGCACATCCCCATCTAAGAAGAATTGGGCAGCCAATCTTCTTAGTGTTTTCTTGTCTGTAGCTGAAGCATTCTCCGGATATTCTTGCCTTTCAAGGTATTTGAAATTCTGGCATACCACTATTTATTAAATATTCAAACAGAATGATGTGCAGTAAAATGTGCGCACATTAACCAAACTTGTAACACACGTAATAAAAGAACAAATAATAAAAGCAGTAAAAACGCAAGGAATTGTTAACCCAGTTTGGTGCAACGTCACCTAATTTGGGGGCTACCAAGCCAGGAAGGAAATCCACTAGTGTAATGATATTTCTAAGCTATCCGGCTTACACCTCGGTTTACAACTTAGAAACTCGCTAAATACCCGTGCTATATTTCTACCTAGGTACCCCATAGGTAAGAGAAACCCATCTCACTTCCACTCTCAACACAGACCAGTGTTATCTATGACAAATACAATCAATAGATTTAGAGAACACTCCCCAAACAATAAATCACTACTCGTACTTCAAAGCTTAGAGTAATGAACAATATTCCTTGCTTAAAAGCTTCGGATTACAACTCAATAAACCCAGTCCTTATGCAAGCATCTAGGTGACACAAGCAAAGGCTCACAAATAACAACGAACACAAATAACGCAAAGACTTAAACCCTAAAACTCTAATTCTTCAAGACGGCTCAAGTAAGTATTAGGTTTAATCTTCACACATATATATGTTGGAACAAAGGATGTTCAGATCTAACTCTTGATGTTTTGATGATAACAAAGTATTAATGAACAATAGGGTATTTTAATATTTATCTGAAGTGTGCAGATTAAATATAATGTTATATTAAAAGAAGCTCTGAAACAAAGTATTAGCAAGGATATCAGAAGCAAGGATATTAGAAGCAAGGATATCAGAAGCAACGCTAATCAGAAGCAAGTCATCTCAGAAGTTATGTTGTATCAGAAGCAACGTATGGAGAAGACCAACAGTTTCAGAAGCTGAAGACTCAGAAGCATATGTCTGATACATAGGCTCTGAATAACAAGCCTGAAATGTCAGTGTTAACTGATAGTGATTCAATGATTGGAAATCATTTGAATGAAAAGCTGTGATTGATTAATACATCATAGTACTACATCCTTATCATCAAGGATAGTGACGTTAGTACTATTTTACTGCATAAGGGCGAATATTCTCAAACAAAAGGAATAACAGGATAAGCATTACCAGAATTGGCAAATATCCCATGTTACCTTTGTCCTTTCACAGCTGGCTTGAAAATGACCTCTGCAACGGTCATTATCTTCAAACGTCTCTATTCTCTCTTCACATATAAATAGAGAACCTCTTTTTGAAGATTAAAAGTTACAATTACAACAACTTACGCACATATACAACTTTACTCCTTTGCATAAGATTGAAAGCACTGCTTCTGAAACTATTTCTGTTGTGCTTCTGACACTCTATTTTTCTAATTCATTAGGAATTCTGTGTTAGAGTCTTAAGAGTCTTGAGTTGTAATCTTGAGAAAACTATTGATTTTATAATCAAGTGTTTATCACTTTCTATTATATAGGAACTTAGCAGAAGTTTTTAAAATACCAAAACACAATTCAACCCCCCCCCCTTCTTGTGTTTTTCACACCTTCAATATATAGTCTTCTGATTAGCACATGTCTTCAGACGTGTCTTGGGCTTCAAGAATGTCTTGTAAGAAAATAACCCAAGAAATATAAATTTGGACCATATAATATGTTTCCACATTTGGAAAATATTTTTAACAATTAAAATTAGGTTAACAAGTAACCCTGATGGTTCACAGTACGCGTGCGACTTTCCCAACAAGTAAGCGAGGCAAAAACAAAACGAATCTTCAGGAAAGATATGGCGCGTAAATAAGTCACAAAAGTTTCGGTGTGGAATGATGTGCACACATCGTTCCCCATATTGTGTTATGCCAAAAATGAGGCCAACACAAAAACACTAACAATCTCCCCCTTTGGCAAATTTTTGGCTAAAACAATCTTGGACCGGATATCAATGCCAGAGAGATAAAAGTAACACACTCCTTCATATTCATCAGAGAATAGTAGCTTGAAGGAGAACAATCAACAATCAACACTTCACATAGTGGATTCCTTATAGAAATGCTTACCATATAAGCTTTCAACAATTAATCATCAGAGGCACACAGCACCGGACAATAAACAGCCTCACACAAGAGAAACAGATAATAGAGATATCCTCACATAGGGCTTGACATGCTAAGAGTAGCACATACGCATGCAAGCACACAATCAACAAGTAACAAGTAACACCTAATGAGAAAATTAGAACTCCCCCTCATTAGTAGCTTCATGTGAGTAACACTCCCCCTCAATATCAGCTTCACATAAAATTAACATAGAGAAAGAAAATTCTCCCCCTTAAATCATGCACACTTCTTCAGATCATGCAGACAATTAATAACTCACAAATAACATAGTGACACCGACCATGTGTCCACATTGTCATGCACATCATGCAAACAACTAACAAATAACATCGATTAATCACATTGTGCCCACATCTTCAATCACATCATACTTCAGGCATATCAGATTAACATACACTCCCAATTAACAATTAACAATTCATATGCATACTACTCGGCATACTTCAAAATCAACTTACTCTTCATGGCATGGCATAGGAAGTAGAGATAGTTAATATAACATATAAGAGCAACAGCAGAGCAACAACTAACAACTAACAACTACTCCCCCTTTTTAGACATAAAATTTTGCCAAGCATATCAGAGCATGTAAACATTCTTCAGAACAAGATAAGCTAGCAGATTCGCATAGCATCACATCATGGGAGATAATAAAGAGTGCATACCATAAGATCCATAGGGCACATATAGTGCATAACAGAAAATCAAAATGAGCACAGATAGTGCAGAGAAGTGCAAATATTCAGGGATTACAAACCATAGGCACACAGAGGTGCTGAATAATATCCAGGGCAAGTGCCCAAAAGAAAAAAATTAACAATCCAACAGAAACAGAAAATTACATAGCCATAGCAAGAATCAGACAGATGGACTTCCATCAGTGGACTCATCCTCAGCTTCCTTGTCTTCATCTTCCTCTTCCTCATAACCAGCACTAGAATCATGCTCACTAACTTCATCATCAACCTTATTATCCAGCTCATCCTTGTCAGCCACATCCTTACCAGCCTCTTTCTTTTCCAGAGCAGAAATAACTAGTTCAAGCCTCTTCTTCCTTTCTGCTAACTCTTTGCAGGTAGCTTTCAGCTCTGCAATCATTGCAGGTCTAGAGAGAACAGCAGAGGCAGATGTGCCCACATCATCCTGCACATTAGCTTTACCAGAACTAGGAAGGATAATATTCAACTTGCGACCCCTCTTCATTGCAAAATCACCTTCCCTTTTCAAGGTAGGGTGTTGCTCAAGCATGATTCCACATAATAAAGTGGGAAAGGCAATAGGCATTTTGACAGCAGTAGATCTTTTGGCATGTTTAATGGTTTGTTCAAAAATGTAATTGCCATAAAAAGGAAAAGCCTTACCAACAGCATAAATGATTCTGCCAAGGGCAGTAGCCACATTGAAGTTGTGGTGAGTAGGGACCCAGTTTGCTGCAGCTATTTTGTTTAGCACATTGTTCTTGTTTGTAAGCTTTGTAGCAGATAACTTGTCCTTCTTTGGCCACACTTTCACTTTGTTTCCTGTAAGTTCCTTGCATACCTCATTATAAGTGACCTCCAACTCAGCTTCAGAGCCTTCATTTCTTCCCAAAAACTTGTTGATAATAATAGGTGAGAACTCAATACATTTTCCTCTAACAAACACTTTGTGATGCTCCTTGCTCAGAGGATTATCACATTCAGCAGGGATGTTTACCAAGAATTCTTTCACCAGCTGCTCATAGAATTCTTTGGACCTAAAATCCATTTTTTCTTTTTTCATCATAAAAATATCAAAAATATCCATCATATAAAAATATTCTCGCATACATTCTATCTCTGTCTATTTACTTTCTTTTTAGTCATTATCATTATTATTATTTAATTATCTTATTACCATTTCAATTAAAAAAAATCCTTTTAACCATCATCCTATTACATTATTACTCATTCTATCATCATTTATTTTTTTATTTTTTATCATCATTATTATCATCATCATCATTATTATTATTATTATTATTATTATTCTTATTATTATTATTATTATTATTATTATTATTATCAAAAATCCTTCTTCCTTTTACCCTTTTGTTTTGGTCTAAATATTATTATTATTATCTCTTGTTACTATCATTATTATTATTATCTATTAGTATTATTATTATTAGTCAAAGAACCAAAAACAAAAAAAAAAACAGTTTTTCATTTACCATCATTTTATTCCTTTACTTTTTCGGCCATTTTCTTTCTTTTTTACCTATCATTATTGTTATTATTATTACTAATTATTATTATTATTAAAAAAAAGTATCATTTTATCTTTTTTGTTTTGTTCTATTTTCCTTTTTCTTTTCCTTTTTGTTTTTGTTCGATCAACACAAAATGAAACAGGAAGAGAAAGAAAGCAGGAACAGAAGAGGGAACACAGGATCAATATCAAAATTTGCAGAAAAATCCAAACACTTCACAATAGACTAGCATTTTTCACAGAATTAAGGGAGCCTTTTGAACAGATTGAAACGGCAGAGAAACAAAAATCACAAGACACAGAGTATCAACCTAATCAAAAAGCTTCACATAACAAAAAAAACTAAAACAAAATCGAAACAGAACAAACACCAAAAACACAAAACTTAGAATCCATTTTTTAGCCACTTTCATCTTACAACTCAACACAACCGAAAAAAACTCAAAGGCAACCTAACCCTAGCTCAACCCTTTCACACACTGTGAAGGGTTAAAAAACATTATTTAGCCACCTTTAGCATCACAAACACCTTGCAGAACAGAGAACAAAGAAAAGGTCAAAGGAAGCCAGAGAGAGGGACGAGGCAGACGAAAACAAAAAGAAAAAAGGGAGGAGAAATACTTACGCGAAGTTTCATTGCAGGGAAGGTGAGTAAACTCTCTTCATCTCTTTTCATGCACTGCCATTCATCTTTTTTTCGCAAAAAAAAAACTACATGTAGATCTAATTTTGGATCTGTGATTTTCGCTTGTTAAACATTTTTTTTGTTGTTGTTGCTTCTGTTTGTTGATGAATCGAACCTTAATTGCGCGTTCATGCTTGATTTGGGGGCTAGGGTTTCGATTTGAGGATTAGGGTTAGAGATTGGGGGTTTTCGGTTTTCATCCGATCCGCGCGATTGGTTGATTGTTTGATGTTTTTGATTGTGGATATGTGATAACTTGAAAAAAACTTACCTATTTTGAAAAATGCATAACTTGAAAAATCTGTGATAAAACTTGAAATTGCTTGTTTTTCAATATCATAAAAAAAATAATTAAGATATGACATTAATGTTACTTATTATTTTAGCTTTGCTTGTTAGTTGCTTGATCATATGTTTAGCTTCTTTGAAAAGTGTTAGTTTCTTTTTTATATGCTATGAATGAGGGTATTAAGTTAATGTATGCTCAATATGTTTGCTTTGTCCTTGCTTTGTGCTAATCTCATGAATCTATAACTTTCTTTATTATTTATTTAGCTTTGCTAGTTTGATCATGTAAATATATTTGTTAAGTTTTTATACCATGTTTGGGATGACTAGGTAAAATTTTTATGCTTAATATGCTTTCTTCTTCTTTCTATTTAGATATGATATGTCTTCATGTTTTTTTTCTTTCTTTGCATATGTTAGAGATAGAACCATTTGCATCATGTGCATGCTCATGCATTTTTAATATGATACATTTTACACCACAATTCACATGCTACACTACAATTTCACGTTACAATCTCACTTCACATTTTCCTACATGCATTGCATTTAGATTAGGACAATGCATCATTTTAAAAATGCATGTAAGAGACAATATTTTACCTTATAAAATTATTGAGCTCTAACATTAGCATTAATAGTTAACGGCCTTTTGGCCTAAATTCATACTCTTCATAAAAACATAAAAAAAATTCTTTTGCTAAATAAAATTACCTTTTTGCTTGTGTTTTAGTTAGAATTGTTTGTTACTACGAATGACTCTCAAAATTTCCATTATCATGTCTTTGCCTCCCACACCTTTTTTTCACACACTTCACTTTTAAATTAGAATCTAATATCTTGCTATGTTTTCTTATTTTTGATTGTTTAGATGCATATTCATCGCCATATTTATTTCTTCGCATTTGCATTTTACTTTTATGCATTGCTATTTATTTATTTATTTATTTAGTTACTGCTTATCATTATTATTTATTCATTCAATTCGATATGGTTGTAAATTAATTATTCAATTGGGTTGTAATAGCGTAGGGCTTTATTTATCGTTTTATGGCTTTTCTAGTTTACACATCACACACACAACGCCAAAAATTCATTTCCAAGGGAGAGGACTCGTAATTGATTTTAAATTGATTACGAGACTTTTTTTGAAACGGAAAACCCTTTTTTAAAAAACAAACGTACGATCTTTTTATAAGACAAGTGCAAGTTCACCTTAATCTCAACGTCACTACAATCATTTTAACATGCTTTTATCACAACTTTTTTTTTTACAACATCTTTTCTTACATTTTTTTTTTGACAACAAGAACTTCTTTTCTTTACAACACACTCTTTCAACACCAAAAAACGAATACACTTTCGTTTTCAAACAACAACTTTTTTTTCTTTACAACCTCTTTCTCTCAACAACTACAATTCTCTTAAAAATCTTTCTTTTACAAACAAAAATAAAACATTCAACTCCTTTTCTTTTTACATAACAAAATTTACAATTTCTTACTATTTCTTTTCTTTTAAACATTTCCTCTACAATACAATAAAAACATTACTCTCAAAAATCATAAAAAACACACATTTTCTCTTATCCCATTTCTTTCACACATCTTTCTTATTTATTTCTTTCATACATCTTCTTTCTCTTTTCTTCTATACAACTTCTCCCTCCATTCTTAAAGCATGTTTGAAAAACAAAAAGCATATAAGAGGTTACCATGGAGTACCATGGGCGCTTGAGGTGCTAATACCTTCCTCAAGTGAAACTAACCCCCGTACCTTAGAATCTCCCTCTTAAAAAGGTTTTCAATTTTTCCCCTCCTTTTGGAAATGAAAAACAAAATTGTAGTGGGGTATGTCACAAAAATCCCGCAACAGAAAAATGGCGACTCTGCTGGGGATTCTCTCCTTAAGAAGGTTGAACCTAACTTATATGTTTTTATGTGCCTTACTTGTTTACATGCTTAATATATACCTGGTGGGGATTCTTGAGTGGTGAGACAAGCACAATACACCTGCTTGAGTGAACACATATGATAGAAATGTGGTGTAATCATAGTGTTGTGTTTGGAGTAGTTCTGCATATACACATGTGATATGGCCACGCTCAAGTGGAGGGTTTGTAAAAGTGGGGTTAGTCGGCACTAGTAGTGGTGTTGGAGACACCATTTTTATAGATCCCGAGAAGCTTGGGGACCTTTTAGTTACCTTTAACTCATCTTGACTTTTAGGATTTAGCGCGATGGTTAAAGTCATAAGTAGTTGTGATTTTAGGTTTTCCGCGATGCTACGCTCAAACGAGACTTTTTGTTTGAATATTTTATTGGGCCATGAGTAGTTATGCGCACATGGTATTCTATAGAAAAGTTGATGACATTGAGAACTTTGTAGAACCCGTGTTACAAATGCAAGAAAACCATTAGTTCATACTTGTGGGTCGTTTTTACCTTCAACTCCAACATTGTGACATTTCAACCAACCATGTTTGCTTATGTTAGTGCTTGTTGCATCATCACATCTCATTCATCCATGCATTCATGAAAACCTTTTTCCATTAGTTTTCAAAGGACTTAGTCAGAGTCAGAGTCACTTGTGGGAGCCTTTCAAAGGACTTAGTTTTCAAAGGACTTGAGAAGACTGTAGTACCCCAATTTTTTACCTACAAATCCAATTTTGCAATTCTTGCATAAAAATATACAAAAAAAATATTTTATTTCTTTTTCATGCATTTTTCTTTCTTTTTTTCATATTTTTATCATTTTTCTTAAATTTCTTTTTATTTCTAAATATTTTGTTTTATTTCACTTTATTTTAAATAGTTCGAATTTTAGCGTAAAAGTCCAAAAATATCAAAAAAATAGTCTTTTTCTTATTTTACGCGCATTTTAGATTTTATTATCATATATTTAAAAATATCAAAAAGATTTATATTTTTATTACATTTTATCACATTTTATTTAAACTTATTTCATTTTCACATTTTATCTCAAAGTTTACCAAAAATAGTCAAAATCATACCATTCCACCTCACCATTTTTATTTCATTTTTCATTTACCATTTATTTTTATTTTACCCTTTTTCCACAATATTACAAAAATACCATTTAACCTAATTTTCTCTTATAAATACAAACCTCACATCACTCAATCATTAACAATCATTTCTACACAATTCCCAAGAAAAAATTCAAAGAGAATAATCACAACTTGGTCAGAAAAAGTTTTTCGGCGCCGGAAAACCACCTCCGGTCGCCGGAAAACCACAACCATCACACCCATTTTTCAAAACTTCTCAAAATCAAAAACCAATTACACCATCAACTTCCTCACCATCCGTTTCGTCAAAAACGCCTCCAAACTCGCCGGAAAACACCTAGTCCGTCACCACCCTTCGTCGGAAAATCAACCACCCAAAAATCATCCAAAATCAACAATCAAATACTCATTTCTTATAGTTCAGACCCCCCTGAATCCAAATCCACCGTCTAAATCGTCAAAAAGCCACTGGAACGGCGTTAAATCTAAACCCGAAAACGACCGGAAATTCAACCTCCGTCTCCTTTGATTTCGAATTCCAAACGAAGTTGTTTGATAGTGATTTTTGCTTCTGGAACACCGGTAATCCTTTTCCTTTAGCCAATTTCTTCAGATTTCGCGTTAAAACGTGTTATCACGTTTTCTCCCTCTATCGGTTTCGCCTTCGTATAGTTGTGTCTAGACCTCCATCGTGAATTTTGAGCCTAGATTTAGACTCAGGAGATAATTTCGAGTGGGATTGGTGTTTTGATCGTGAGCTTTGGAGCTGTGTGGCGTCTCCGTTCAAACGCACCACCGCGCCGGCGATATTTTGATTAACGGGCGGTGACTGGTTTTGAGTTGAGGAAGAAGAAGACCGGGTCGCCACGTGGCGATTCCTGGTTGGCTGAAGTGATTTCTCGCGCGCCCCCAATTTTGCTATGCGCGCCCCCCACTGGTTTGTTCATACGGTTCGGGTTTGTTATGGGTCTGGGTCGGGTTACCAATTGGGTCCGGTTCGTCTCTATTTGGACTGGGCTTGCTACTGAATTGTTGTTTGCACGCGCGGATTTCTATTTGCACCCCCTGCCAGCTGGTTATAAATTGGGCCTTGGGCCTCTTGTTTGCTGATCTGTTTTATTGTCTACACTCCTAATTTCAGGTTTGCACCCCCTTTACCCATTTAATTCATTTGCATGCATTTTTTATCATCTTTAATTTTTTTTTAGCTTATTTTAATAAGTGATTATTTTGGGACAATAGTTTATTTAAGATTATTGAGTCCAAATTTTGCACTAATATTTTAGGATTTATTTAGAGATTATATTTTAATGTCTTTTCTTTTAGTTGCTTATTTTGCTTATGTGTTAGTACTAGCCTATTCAATAAGTGTTTGTTTGAGACAATAGCTTATTTTAAGCTTATTGGGCTTAAACTCTTACACTAATATTTTAGCTTATTACTAAGTTCTTATTGTTTTGTTCTTGCATATGTTTGATTATCTTTTATTTGCTCTTTCATGATATATGTCTCATATTCACATTTTTGCATCATACTCTGCATAACATTTTCATGTCACTTTACACTACATTTTTACATCATATCATATGTTACATTTTTACATTACACTACATTACATTTTTACATGACATTTCACATTACAATTTCATTCTACATCTTTTTTCTACATGACATTTCACTAAAAAAATGCATGTTAGAGACAATATTTTGCTTTATAAAATCATTGAGCTCTAACATTAGCATTAACATTTAAGGACCATTTTTTTGGCCTAAATTCATTTTTGTCATGCTTGTTAATTGTTTCTTTTTTCCTCGTAGTTAATAAATGTGCGATGATGTTTTATATAACTTTGTTCTCTTTGCATTTTTTCACTCTTTGTCACATTCACATTATACTTCACATTGCATTTTCACATTTCATACTTCATATCAATATTTGACATTTTGTTTTCCTTTCTTCGTAATTGCATTTCATACTCATGTTTATTTCTCCGCTTGCATTTTTATTGCCTTTTATTATTTTTCATTTGATTCGATATGGTTGCAATAATTATTCGATTTGGTTGTAATAGCGTAGGACTTTATCGCTTTTGACACGTCACACACAACGCTAAAAAACCAAGAAAAAAATGAACTTTCATTTCCAAAGAGGCGCGTTAGTAATTTTCTTTAGAAAATAATAGAAAACAAATAAACAACTTCTTCTCTCTCAAATAAAAATTCTTTAGTCCAAAACCAAATTAGTCGCACGATTAGTTTAAGTTTAACTTTAAATTTATTTTTATGTCACAACTTTCTCTTCTCAATCCAATCTCCACATGCACACACTTTTCTATTCTATACATCTTTCTCCCTCCAATTCTTACCACTTTCTCTCTCATTTTCTTAAGCACATAAAAGTAAAAAATAAAAATAAACTAGAGGTTATCATAGAATACTATGAACGTTTAGGGTGCTAAAACCTTCCCTAGGCGTAACTAACCCCCGTACCTTAGAATCTCTTTTATAGGTTTTCGACACTTTCCCCTCTTTGGAAATGAAAGGTCAATGTTAGTGGTGGAAATCCCAAAATCCCCGCAACAAAGATGTGTTCACATCTTTGTCCACATCATACTCTGAGTCAGAGTCACTTGTGGGAGCCTTTCTTTTCATACCTCTTTTACTCTTCCCAGAAGTGGGAATTTCAACTTTTCTTCGTTCTCTAGGAGGGCCTGATACAGTTGTCTTTTTCTTAGCTTTGGAAATAGATGGAGTGGGTTTTGGAGCAGCTTTCTTGACAGAAACAGATTTGTCAGCAGGAGTGGATTTTGTAGGAGCTGCTTGTGAAGCATTTTTTTGTCTTAGTCTCCCTTTGATGCTGGGAGCAGATACAGGTTTCCTTTCAACCACCTTATACTGTTCAATGTCAATAATGTATTGATCCTCATCAGATTCTTCACTCTCTTGTGCAGTTGAACTTTTAGTACTAGAGCTGTTTGAGGAATCTGCATTGTTTCCTTCAGCAGAGTTGACAGGTGTGGTAACTTTTTCAGATTTTTCTGATTTTTCACCATCAGAGTCCTCATTTTCAGCAGAGTGTTCCTCCTGTGCATCTTCAGATTCTTTCTTACTACCATCAACATCTTCAAATTTCTCTTCTTCATTTGCAGATTCATAGCTTGATCTACTTTTCTCATCCCCTTTTTTAGTGTTAACAGCAGAACCAGGATGTGCCAATGATGTGTCAACATCAGGCACCACATCAGTCTCAGGAACAGAGTCTTTTAAGCCAGAAAGAACATCAGTCACAAGTTGGCTTTTTGGTGATGCACCATCAACAACAGGTTGATTAGACATATCTTGGGTAACATTTACTTCAATTGTAGGAGCAGGCACAGTCTTACCATAGTCAACAGTCTCTTGAACCGTTTCAGCTTCCTTAGCATTTTTGGATTTGCTGGGAGTAGGATCTGAAGAACCAGCTTTACTTTAATGCTCGTTCTTCTCTTGATTTTCAGTAGAGGAGAGGTAGAGGCAAGTCATGGAATGAACTTGTCGTTTTGCAGCAGGTTTGTCATTTTTCTTCTTTGATCTTCCTGACGAAGAAGTTGCCTTCTTGGATGTTGGAGCGTAGACAGTTGAAATCGGTTTTGCTTTAGAGTTAATAGCATTGTTTTCTTCCATCGTTTTGGATCGTGTAGATTTGGAAGAAGATGCGATCACAGGTGATGATTTTTGTGGTGTTGAAGTTGATTTCTTTGTCATGGTAGAGAGAGTGAATGAATTAGGGTTGAGTGAGTGTGAGCAGTTTACAGAGAAGGTTTGAACAGAGAGAGAGATTGTAAGCACAGCGTGATGTAGGGCAATGATGGAGAAAGTGGAACGGTTAAGGCAAGTTGTGATCCGTTCTCCACAAATGGCGTGCAAATATTGAATTTTCAAAGTAACCGTTGCATGCGCCCTTTTCTTTAATTGCTACAACTGCTCTTTTAGGCAAATGTCCAAATTGCCCTTCAACTTTTCAGTCTTGACAAGACCTAAGGCTTCTCCAATAAGTCTTTCAAATTCCTCTTCAGTTTCCACATTGTTAATAAAGGTGTTTTTTCTTTCAGCAAAATTATGCATACACGTGTATTCAGCACCTTCATTTGTGATATTGTTGGAGAGAATAAAATTCTTGAGAGTATTTATGGTACCTAAATTGTCAAGGCAAATTGTGAACACATCTGACTTCACATTGTTTCCCTTTTGCATTTGCCTCAACCAAATCCTTTTCGACCCATTGTCTTTAGTTCCACTATGGTCAGTGTTAGTCATAAAACTATTATATTGCTTTTTGTCAGACCAGGATTTAGAACTCATTCTCAAAGACAGGCAGTCATTCAGAGTGCCTAACACATTATAAATCTTACAGCGAGCAATCATTCTCAATTCTCTATTTTGACCATATCCCTTTTCAGAGATGCTGCTAACATATTTTGAGATTTTGAATCTACCAGGATCCTCTTGCTCAACATTAATCCAAAGTTCTTGAATGAGAGCTTCCACCACACTCTTCAGCTTTATCTCATAAACAGGATCAGAAGTGGTTTGTTTATCCTTTGATCTTCTATTGACAGCTACTTTATCTTGGTTATTCATAACAAGATCAGAGGAGTAATCATTTTCTTTTCTGACAGACAAGACTTCTTCAACTTGTTCAATGTTCTGCTCATCAGGATTAGTTGTTTCAAACCTCACATTCTGCTCTGAAGATGTGTCCACATTCATTTGCACATCATCTTTCTCAATGTCAAGCTTTGTTTTACTTCTGACAACTTTCTTTGCTATCCTCATTCTTTCCAAATTAAGATGTTCCAATCTTTTGAGGTACAACTTCATTTCTTCAAGTTTACTTATGATATCCTCATAAGAACTACCTTCTTCCTGTGGTGACCAGGTGTAGCAGTCGTCTCTAGATCTTACCCGTCTTAGTATGGTGCTCCCAGAATCATTAGAAATTATACATTCAGTTTTTGAAAAAGTGGCCTTGAGACCTTCATCACAGAGTTGACTGATACTAATAAGATTTGAATTCAAGCCTTTGACTAATAAAATACCTTTTATTTTTGGCAGACCTTTTATAGCTAGATCTCCAACTCCTTTTACTCCACCTCTTGCTCCACCTCCAAAGACTACATATCCTTCAGGGTGAGGTTGTAAGTTTGTTATGAATTCTTCCACCCCTGTCATGTGTCTTGAGCATCCACTGTCAAGGTACCAGCTTTGTGTTGGTGTAGTTTTAAGAGTTGCAACTAGTCCAGCACATTTGATTTTGGGTTTCCATTCTTTCTTTACTTCAGATTTCTTATGATTTTGTTGACGTTCAGGATATCCATACAATTTGAAGCAGAAAGGTCTTAGATGTCCCTTCCTTCCACAGTGATGACAGATCAAAATTTTAGAGACAACTTGAGATGTGGTACTGGGATGTGACCACATGTTGGTCCACGTTGTTGACTTGTAAGCTAACAAATTTTGTACCACTGTTTTTGTAGTGTCTTCTATTTAAAGACTGATAGTCAAAACCAATTCCTTTAGGCTTTCCAGTTTGTTAAACATCCAGAATTTCTTCCAGCATGTCTGTACCATTGTTCATCATTCTGACTTGCTTTTTCATCTCTTCAAGTTTTGAGGTAAGTTCAACAACTTCTTCATTCAGCTTTGAGATTTGAGAAATATGATTGGTTCTTTCATCTGTCATTTGCTTGATGGTTTGATTGCTCTTGTGCAATTTTTTGTAAGTACTCTCAGCCTCATAGCATAGTTCCTTGAAGCTTGCAGCCAGCTCTTCATAAGGAACTACCTCCTTTGTTGAATCAGTTTTAGAGCTATCACATAACCCAATTAAGGCAGTGACTAGGTTAGCAGCTTCTCCTCCATTATTCTCATCTTCTGAATCATCATCAGATCAAGCAGCAGACAGTCCTTTCTTTTGATTTCTTAGGAAGGTGGGACATTCTGGTCTAACATGTCCATGTCCATCACATTCAAAGCATCTCACTCCTTTTCCTTTGGCTTCACTTGTTTTTCTGGGGGAATTTGATCTTTTAGCCTCAACTTGTGTATTTTGTCTTGGTTTCCCTCCAAATTTCTTTAGAATTTTGTTGAATTGCCTACCAAGGAAAACTATTTCATTTGTAGCATCATTGTTGATCTCTGGTTCTTCTAATTTTTCAAGTCCTACATTTGATACAAAGGCAATACCTTTGGTTTTCTTATCTGTTTTGTCATTACATGCACCTTCAAAGGTTTGAAGAGATCCTATAAGCTCATCCTATAAGCTTCCTCTATGGCAGTAACTTTTATATCAAACTTCTTAGGAAGAGATCTAATGATTTTTCTACACAACTTCTCTTCAGCTATTGGTTCTCCCAGAGAGTCAAACATGTTTGCATAGTCCAACACTTCCATTTGAAAATCATATATGTTGCCATCTTCCTTCATTTTCAAGTTTTCAAATTGTGTTGTTAAAAGTTGTAGCTTTGCCATTTTTACTTTTGTTGTACCTTCTTGATTTGTCTTCAGCATATCCCATGCCGCCTTAGCTACTGTTTGCTTCTTAATAAGTCTGAACATGTTTTTATCAACAACATTGAATAGAGCGTTCAATGTCTTGTTATTTCCATATGCAAGGTCATCTTCCTCTTTGGTCCAGTCTTCTGGGGGTTTTAAAACATCAGTAGCCTTACCATCTTTAATAATGATCATGGGTGGTTCCCACTTCTTCAGAATAGACTTCCATGATTTGTTGTCTAGTGACTGTAGGAATGCTAGCATCTTAGGTTTCCAACCATCATAGTTTGTACCATCTAATAGAGGTGGCCTGGTAACAAATCCACCTTCCTTGTCTGTATTTCCATAAGTCATCTTCCCTGGAGCTCACCCAAAAACAGGCAGGGTGCTTACTCTGATACCAATTGAAATTCTGGCGTACCACTATTTATTAAATATTCAAACAGAATGATGTGCGGTAAGATGTGCGCACATTAACCAAACTTGTAACACACGTAATAAAAGAACAAATAATAAAAGCAGTAAAAACACAAGGAATTGTTAACCAAGTTCGGTGCAACGTCACCTAATCTGGGGGCTACCAAGCCAGAAAGGAAATCCACTAGTGTAATGCTATTTCTAAGTTATCCGGCTTACACCTCGGTTTACAACTTATAAACTCGCCAAATACCCGTGCTATATTTCTACCTAGGTACCCCATAGGTAAGAGAAACCCATCTCACTTCCACTCTCAACACAGACCACTGTTATCTATGACAAATACAATCAATATATTTAGAGAACACTCCCCAAACAATAAATCACTACTCGTACTTCAAAGCTTAGAGTAATGAACAATATTCCTTGCTTAAAAGCTTCGAATTACAACTCAATAAACCCAATCCTTATGCAAGCATCTAGGTGACACAAGCAAAGGCTCACAAATAACAACGAACACAAATAACACAAAGATTTAAACCCTAAAACTCTAATTCTTTAAGACGGCTCAAGTAAGTATTAGGTTTAATCTTCACACATATATATAGTCTTCTGATTAGCACAGGTCTTCAGACGTGTCTTGGGCTTCAAGAATGTCTTGTAAGAAAATAACCCAAGAAATATAAATTTGGACCATATAATATGTTTCCACATTTGGAAAATATTTTTTACAATTAAAATTAGGTTAACAAGTTGATATTATGGAACCAAGGCTTGCCATCGCGTTCCTCCTCTACCAGCACGCATACAGTAGGCTCATCTAGTCGACGCACTATTATTGATGGTGCTTCATTGTGGAAGTTCACTTTGTACATAGATGATAGCGTAGCTAGTGCATCAGCTACCTGATTCTCCTCTCTTGGAATGTGGTGAAAGGTGAATTCATCGAAGTACTTGATCAGTTCTATGACATGAGCTCGATATAAGATCAGCTTTGGATGTCGTGTCTCCCATTCTCCTTTTATTTGGTGGATGACCAGAGCTGAGTCTCCGTATACCTCCAATATCTTGATTCGTAAGTCAATTGCAGCCTCGAGACCTAGGATACATGCTTCATATTCTGCCATGTTGTTTGTGCAGTCAAAACACAATCTTGCTGTGAAAGGATTGTATCCGTCATTTGGCGATATCAAGACGGCCCCAATCCCGTGTCCCATGGCATTTGAGGCACCATCGAATGCGAGCTTCCATCGAGCACCTGGTTCTGGCCCTTCATCGTCGCCTATGAACTTTTCGCTGTCTATGACCTCAATATCTTCATCCGGGAAGTCAAACTGTATGGGTTGATATTCTTCAAGAGGATGATTAGCAAGGTGTTCAGATAACACACACCCTTTTATTGCTTTCTGAGTAACATATTGGATGTCGTACTCAAATAACAACATTTGCCAACGTGCGATCTTCCCGGTGAGTGCGGGCTTCTCGAAGATGTATTTGATGGGATCCATTTTGGAGATCAGCCAAGTGGTATGAGTCAACATATACTGCCTTAGGCGTTTGGCGGCCCATGATAGTGCGCAACAAGTTTTCTCTAGCGGTGTATATCTTGATTCACAATCAGTAAACTTCTTGCTTAGGAAGTATATGGCATGTTCCTTCCTTCCTGTTTCGTCTTGTTGACCCAACACACAACCCATTGATCCCTCAAGCACTGTTAGATACATAATGAGGGGTCTTTCAGGAACAGGAGGTACCAAGATGGGCGGTGTTGCGGGGATTTTGGGATTTCCACCACTACATTGACCTTTCATTTCCAAAGAGGGGAAAGTGTCAAAAACCGTTTAAAAAGAGAGATTCTAAGCTCGGGGGTTAGTTACGCCTAGGGAAGGTATTAGCATCCTAAACGTCCATGGTACTCCATGGTAACCTCTAATTTATTACTTTTTATTGCTTTTAATGTGCTTAAGAAAATGAGGGAGAAGTTGTAAGAAATGGAGGGAGAAGATGTACAGAGAGAATTGTGTGTGTAAGTGGAGATTGGGTTGAGAAAAGAAAGTTACGACATAAAAAGAAAATTTAGTTTAAACCTAAACTAATCGTGCGACTAATTTGGGTTTGGACTAAAGAATTTTTATTTAGAGAGAGAAGAAGTTTTTTGTTTATTTTCTTGTTTTTCTAAAGAAAATTACTAACGTGCCTCTTCGGAAATGAAAGTTCGTTTTTTCTTGGTTTTTTAGCGTTGTGTGTGATGTGTCCAAAAGCAATAAAGTCCTACGCTATTACAACCAAATCGAATAATTATTACAACCATATCAAATCAAATAAAAAATAATAAAAGGCAATAAAAATGCAAGCGGAGAAATAAACATGAGTATGAAATGCACTTACGATGAAAAGGAAAAAAAAATGTCAAATATTGATGTGAAGTGAGAAGTGTGAAAATGCAATGTGAAATATAATGTGAATGTGTCAAAGAGTGAAAAAATGCAAAGAGAACAAAGTTATATAAAACACCATCGCACATTTATTAACTACGAGGAAAAAAGAAACAATTAACAAGCATGACAAAAATGAATTTAGGCCAAAAAATTGGTCCTTAACTATTAATGCTAATGCTAGAGCTCAATGATTTTATAAAGCAAAATATCGTCTCTAACATGCATTTTTTAATTGATGCATTGTCCTAATCTAAATGCAAATGCATGTATGCATGTCAAAAAGATGTAGAATAAAATTGTAGTGTGAAATTGTAATGTCAAATGTCATGTAAAAATGTAATGTAGTGTAATGTAAAAATATAACATATGATATGATGTAAAAATGTAGTGTAAAGTGACATGAAAGTGTTATGCAAAGTATGATGCAAAAATGTGAATATGAGACATATATCATGAAAGAGCAAATAAAAGATAATCAAACATATGCATGAACAAAACAATGAGAACTTAGTAATAAGCTAAAATATTAGTGTAAGAGTTTAAGTTCAATAAGCTTAAAATAAGCTATTGTCTCAAACAAACACTTATTGAATAAGCTAGTACTAACACATAAACAAAATAAGCAACTACGGAGAAAAGAAATTAAAATATAATCTCAAAAATATGCCCCTAAAATATTAGTGTAAAATTTGGACTCAATAAGCTTAAATAAGCTATTGTCCCAAATAATCACTTATTCAAATAAGCTAAAAAAAATAAAGAGGATAAAAAAATGCATGTAAATGAGTGAAGAGGATAGAGGAGTTGCAAACCTAAAATGGGTGCAGCAAACAGCAAAAAGATCCAATCAAAAATTAGGCCCAAAGCCCATTTAGAAATCCAGCCAGGAGGGGTGCAGAAAGCATCAGGCGCGCGTGCAGATAGATAGTGTGACCCAATCCAGATTAAGCCCAATCCAAACACAAACCCAAAACCATTCCAAAAACGGGGCGGGTCGGTATAACCCGCGGGTTAATCATAACCCAGAAAACCTGTGGGGGGTGCGTGAAGAAATTTTGGGGGCGCGTGGAGTAATCTATCAGCCAACCAGCATATGACACGTGTCAGGTGACGTCTTCTTCTTCGTGCGGAATAACCAGTGACCGGAAATTGGAGCTTCTCACCGGCGGCCATGGACAAATGCGAAAAGCTTCGATTCAACCCCAAAGCTTGCGATTCAAAAGTCCATTCCACACGAAATCGTCCACTGAATCTGAATCCAAGCTCCAATTTCGCAATAGAAGCTTTCCTGGACATAAATGAGCGCGCGACCGAACCAAGGGGGAAACGCGAAAACGCAATTTAAGATGAAATCGAACGAAAACAACGACTGGAAAGGGATAATCGATGTTCCAGGAACGAAAAACGTAAAAAAACAACGCGATTTGGTGCTCGAATTAGGCTAAAATGAAACTTCAATTTCAGACCAAAAAAGAAACTCCGATCTGCTTGTTTCCGGTGGGTTTTTGATGACACTGACGGTGGATTAGTGTTCAGGAGGTTGTTTAGAAGCTTATTTATGTATGATTTTTGAGATTTGGTGAAGATTTGATGTTTTGAGTTTTCCGGCGAAAGGCGGCTCGGATTCGGTGTTTTCCGGCGTGTTTGGCAGCGTTTTTGACGAAACGGATGATGGATCTGTAACTAGGAAGTGATGAGGAAGCTATTGGTGTAATCGGATTTTGATTTGGAGGAGTTTTGAAAAATGTGTTGTGGTAGTTGAATTTTCCGGCGACCGGAAGTAGATTCCGGCGCCGGAATCTGATTGGCTCTTGGAAATTGTGACTTTTCTGATATTTGTGGTGTTGGGAATTGTGAGAATTGATTGTTAATGATTGAGTGATGTGAGGTTTGTATTTATAGGAGAAAATTAGGTTAAATGGTATTTTTGTAATATGTGTGAAAGGGTAAAATGAAAATGAAATAGAGATGGTGAGGTGGAATGATATGATTTTTACTATTTTTGGTAAACTGAGATAAAAATGTGAAAATGAAATAAGTTGAAATAAAATGTGATAAAATGTAATAAAATATAAATCTTTTTGATATTTTTAAATATATGATAATAAAATCTAAAATGCGCGTAAAATAAGAAAAAGACTATTTTTGATATTTTTGGACTTTTACGCTAAAATACGACCTATTTAAAATAAAGTGAAATAAAACGAAATATTTAGAAATAAAAGAAAATTTAAGAAAAATGACAAAAATATGAAAAAAGAAAGAAAAATGCATGAAAAAGAAATAAAAATATTTTTTTCTATTTTTATGCAAGAAATGCAAAATTGGATTTTTAGGTCCAAAATTGGGGTACTACAGGCGGCTCTTGTAAGTATCTCTTGATTTGATCAAAGGCCTCTTGACAATCCTCATTCCACTTGACAGCTTGATTTTTCCTTAGCAGTTTGAAAATAGGTTCACATGTGGCCGTTAGATGTGAAATGAATGTAGCAATGTAGTTCGACCTTCCTAGGAATCCACGAACCTCCTTCTCAGTCTTTGGCGCGGGCATGCTTTGTATAGCTTTCACCTTATCGGGATCGACCTCAATTCCCTTTCAGCTGACTATGAATCCTAATAATTTGCTTGATCTGACACCGAATGTGCATTTATTGGGATTCAACCGCAGTTTGAACTTCCTCAAGCGTCCGGATAAATTTTTCAAATGGATCAGGTGCTCTTCCGGTGTCTGGGACTTGGCAATCATGTCATCCACATAAACCTCTATTTCTTTATGGATCATGTCATGGAAAAGGGTCACCATTGCTCGTTGATATGTTGCCCCAGCATTCTTCAACCCGAAGGGCATTACTTGATAACAGAAGGTACCCCAAGGGATGATGAATGTGGTTTTCTCCATGTCTTCCGGAGCCATTTTGATTTGGTTATAACCGGAAAAACCATCCATGAAGGAGAAGACCGAGAATTGAGCTGTGTTGTCTACCAATATATCAATGTGAGGTAGAGGGAAGTCGTCTTTCAGACTCGCCTTATTAAGATCCCGGTAGTCCACACACATTCGGACTTTGCCGTCTTTCTTTGGAACAGGAACGATGTTGGCAATCCATTCTGGGTACTTGGCAACTGCTAAGAATCCTGCGTCAAACTGCTTCTTCACTTCTTCTATGATTTTGAGGGTCATCTCTGGTTTAGTCCTCCTCATCTTCTTTTTTACTAGCAGGCATTCTGGTTTGAGCGGTAACCTGTGCACAACTATGTTGGTGTCTAGTCCTGGCATGTCTTGATATGACCAAGCAAACACGTCGACATATTCCCGTAGTAACTTGACCAACTCTGCTTTTACATTTTCGTTCAAGGTGGTGCCAACCTTGACCTCCTTTTTGTCTTCTTCCGTCCCCAAGTTGATAATTTCTATCTGTTGTTGTTAAAGCCCTAGAGGCCAATACTTTTAAGTACTTGTATTTGAATTATTATTAATAATATAATATTTTATTTATTAATTATATAAAAGGCACTTCTTTATTATGTTTGTAAGAATCCAAAAATGATAAAGTCCCAAGAATGAATAGTTCGTTTAATATTAAGTATGACTTAATCATGAGATTACATTAAACATAAGGACGTCATTCTTAAAGTATCCGTAGTCGAGCTTTAAGGTGAAGAGGGATAACCTTAAAGCATAAAGACTATTATGAAGATAGACTGATGATCGCATCTCATGGATCATAGGATAAGGAGTTATCAAGTCTTGACATAGATATAAATATTAGAAGTAATATTTATATTGGATTGACCCGCTATGAGAGAACTACATGGAATGTTATGTAATGTGTCATAAGTTACTCTCATGATGATAATGGTGTAAACCACCCTTCGACCTGAAACCACTATGTACCCTAGATGTAGAGTCAAGTGTTTTATCACTGATCTAACATTGTCCGTAAAAGGATAATCATAAAGGCAGTCGATGGGTACTTGTACAAAGCATGCTGAGGGACAGTAGTGACCTAGATGGAATTTGCCAATCCTACATAACAGGATAAATGTCTATGGGTCCAATATTGAACTGGACAAGGATGACACAGTCTATGCCTTGTGTTCAATATAGACATAAGGGCAAATGGGTAATTGTACACAAGATATTATCACTAGATGTTTTTGTTAAGATCACATAAACATTCAGTAACATGGGTAACATTGATGTATTTCTAGAAACCTCTCAATGTTTATGGAAACCTACAGGGTCACACACATAAGGACAGTGTAGTGAGAGATAGAGAACACCATAAGGTACGGTACACTTGAGATAAATTAATGAAAGGCGGTACACCGTATGCTATGGTGGGCGCGCGCGCACATAAGTATAATGACTTATGGGGCGCGCGCCCCAATAAAAGATATGGTGGGTTTTTATTTTATTTTGTTTGTTTGTTACAAACAAATCTTGTTATTTATTTTGTTTTTTTTTGTTACAAACAAATAAATATTTGACAAGAAAATATTTATCTTGGAGAACAAGATAATAAACTATATATAAATAGAGACCTAGTGAAAAGAGTTTCACAAGTGAAAAAATTCACAAGATACTTTCATAAGAATATTAGGGTTTCGTGAATCCTAATATCCTCTCAAGTATTCTATCACTCTCATACTATTCTCCGTTCACAAGCTAGCACTTGGATTGGGGAAAAGCTGTTCGTGTGGGCTAGTTAGAGACGTTGCGGTTCAACCATCAACGTTCGTGATCGTCTTGTTCGTGATTCAAAGGGTTCTATTCTTCAAGAGGTAAAACCCTAAACACATAATCATGTTCATTCGTAAGGATCATTAAAGGAAAATTTTGAATTCCGCTGCTATTACTAAACCTATTTTGCTTAAGTGGTATCAGAGCCACTTACGAAACCATGATTATGTAGTCTTTTATGTTTTATATTAAATTAGAATTTTAACAAGACGTAATCAAGGAATTAAATTGATCAAGCTTATATGAGATATAAGGGAACATGATGCAAATAGAGTATATTTGATATACTAACTTTCATCCAATGAATCCATGAACCGATAATCGTTATTGGTAATTCTTGATGGCATGAAATTGTTGCATTAGGGTTCATGACAACACAAGGGTTGTGGTGTCACGAAAACTGCTTCGGAATTCGCCAAAATCGTGATACGATTTACGAAATCGTGACTCGAACCGCGCGAATCCTGACGCGGTCGCCCAGCCATGGTCTGGCGAGCGAACCAGAAGCTGCTCGCCGGCTGGCGAGCTGTGGCGAGCCCTGGCGACCAAAACAGTAGCTGCTCGCCGGCTGGCGAGGGTTGGCGACCGCGGACGACCGAAACTTGATAAAAATGCGTTTTATGAAATCGCGATGCAGTTTAAGAATGATCTATTACATTGTAACAGGTGAGATCAATTAAAATACCCTCAAAAGATCAATCGCGATGCGTTTTATGCTTTCTGAATTTTAGAACTCATCAAGACTGGTATCGAATAATGTGGGTTCGCCTACCGCGAAGTACATTGTCAATATAGGTATGATGCGATGGGATAATGGTAATATCCAACTTCTAAAATAGGGTTGAACTTAACTAAACACATATAATGAGATTATATGAGTTTAGAAGCAAGCATTGGGAAATTCGTATGATGAATAGAATAAAGGGTTGTTCACCCAATGGTAATATTCGAGAATTGCATAAGATGTAATTGGAAGGAGTTCCTACCTAAATAGCTAAGTCTTGTGTAATTCGCCCACCGCGAACTTAAGACAAAGTGAAATATGGATCTCGACCCACTAGAAAATTTTTTAAAGAAATTTTCCGAATCAAATGATGAGGGTCATTTGAGTTTGAATAAAATAGTGGGAGCATATTTAATTAAAGACCTAATTGAATATGATATTTATATTTTCACTTCTTTGTGTAGATAACCATGTCTTCAAACACTTCAAACAACATTTTGCGATCTATCCTTGACAAAGAAAAGTTGAATGGTTCAAACTTTCTTGATTGGCACCGTAATCTGAGGATTGTCCTCAAGCATGATAATAAGTTGTATGCTATAGAGGAACCTGTTCCTGAGGAGCCTGCTGTTGATGCTCCTAGGGCTGAAAGGAATGCTTATAAGAAGCATGTTGATGATGCTAATGAGGCGGCCTGTCTCATGTTGGCTACCATGAATTCTGAGTTACAAAACAACATGAAAACATGAATGTTGTTGAAATGATCGAACACTTGAAAACTCTTTATGCGGAGCAAGCCCGGCATGAGAGGTTCGAAGTTTCAAAGTCCCTTTTCCAAACCAAGCTGGCCGAGGGATCCCCGGTAGGTCCACATGTACTCAAAATGATTGGGTATGTGGGGAACCTAGAAAGGTTGGGATTCCCACTTGATAAGGAGCTTGCGACTGATGTTATCTTGCAATCGTTGCCGGATAGCTTTAGTCAGTTCATTCTGAATTTCAATATGAATGATATGGAAAAGACTCTTCCTGAATTGCTTGGCATGTTGAGAACTGCCGAGCAAAACTTGAAGAGTAAAGGGAAAGACATACTAATGGTCAGTAATGGAAAGAAGCATCACAAAAAGCCTGCTGGTAAGTGGAAGGGCAAGGGAGTTGCCAAACCAAAACCAACAGCCCATGCTTTAAAGCCTCATGGAGGCATAGCGAAGGAAGGCAATTGCTTCTATTGCGGTAAGACCGGACATTGGAAGAGAAATTGCTCAAAATACCTGGAAGATCAAAAGAACGGAGTAGTTGCTACTACTTCAGGTATTTTTGTTATAGAAATTAATATTTCTACCTCTACATCATGGGTATTAGATACTGGATGTGGTTCTCACATTTGTACCAATGTGCAGGAACTCAAGGAGAGTAGAAAGCTGGCGAAGGGTGAAGTTGACCTACGAGTTGGCAATGGAGTAAAAGTTGCTGCTTTGGCTGTAGGAACTTATAGTTTAACTTTACCTAGTGGTTTAATAATTCAATTAGAGAATTGCTATTATGTACCTGCCATTATCAGGAATATTATTTCCGTTTCTTGTCTGGACAAGTTTGGTTTTTCATTTATAATAAAGAACAATTGTTGCTCTATTTATTTAAATGATTTATTCTATGCTAGTGCTCAATTGTATAATGGACTATATGTCCTTGATCTTGAAACGCCAATCTATAACATTAATACTAAAAGGATGAAACCTAATGAGTTGAATCCAAGTTACCTTTGGCATTGTCGTTTAGGCCATATAAATGAGAGACGCATCTCCAAACTCCATAAAGATGGACTTTTGGACTCTTTTGATTTTGAATCATATGATACATGTAGATCTTGTTTAATTGGAAAAATGACAAAAACGCCATTCACCGGAAAAGGTGAGAGGGCTAATGATCTTTTGGTACTCATACATACTGATGTGTGTGGACCATTAAACATACCAGCTAGAGGTGGGTTTTCATACTTCATAACATTTACTGATGACTTTAGTAGATATGGATATGTGTACCTTATGAAACACAAATCCGAATCCTTTGAAAAGTTCAAGGAATTTAAGAATGAAGTGCAAAACCAACTAGGCAAGAATATTAAGACACTTCGATCAGATCGAGGTGGTGAATATTTAAGCCAAGAGTTTAATGACCATCTAAAAGAGTGTGGTATTGTATCACAACTAACTCCTCCTAGAACACCACAATGGAATGGTGTATCTGAGAGAAGAAATCGAACCTTGTTAGACATGGTGCGATCAATGATGAGTCATGCGGATCTTCGAAATTCCTTTTGGGGACATGCCCTATTGACAGCAGCTTATACCCTTAACCACGTTCCTTGCAAAAAGGTTGATAAAACACCATATGAGATATGGAGTTGCAAGAAACCACGTTTGTCCTACATGAAGGTTTGGGGTTGTGAAGTTTATGTGAAACGACAAATCACAACTAAGCTTGAACCTAAATCTGACAAATGCCTATTTGTGGGATATCCTAAAGAAACAAGAGGATACTATTTCTATAATCCTTCTGAGGGCAAAGTGTTTGTCGCTCGAACTGGAGTCTTTTTGGAGAAAGAGTTTATTTCCAAAGAAAACAGTGGGAGGGATGTAGAACTTGAAGAAATTCAAGAACCACAAAATAATGAGGAACCTATGGAGGAACATGAGCAAGAACCACAAGAAGTTGTGGAAGAACAACTTGCTCAAGTAGCACAAATCCAGCGTAGGTCAACTAGGATACAGCACAAATCCGGTGATGTATTACTCATGGATCAAAATGAGCCAGTGACCTACCAGGAGGCCATAACTGGCCCTGAATCTGAGAAGTGGCTAGAAGCCATGAAATCTGAAATGGATTCCATGTACACGAACCAAGTTTGGAACTTGGTAGAGCCTCCCGTAGGAATTCGTCCTATAGGGTGCAAGTGGGTCTTCAAAAAGAAGACTGACATGGATGGTAATGTAAATACCTATAAAGCAAGACTGGTTGCTAAAGGATATAAACAAATTCATGGTGTTGACTATGATGAAACCTTTTCACCAGTTGCAATGCTTAAATCTATTCGGATTTTACTTGCTATTGCTGCATATCATGATTATGAAATATGGCAAATGGATGTCAAAACTGCTTTCCTGAATGGAAATCTCCTTGAGGATGTGTATATGACACAACCTGAAGGGTTTGATGTTCCAAATGAAGCTCATAAGATATGTAAGTTACAACGGTCAATCTATGGATTGAAGCAAGCTTCCAGAAGCTGGAATCTTCGTTTTGATGAAACTGTAACAAAGTATGGATTCGTTAAGAATGAAGATGAACCTTGTGTCTACAAGAAGGTTAGTGGGAGCATGATCGTTTTCTTAGTATTGTATGTAAATGACATATTACTAATTGGAAATGATGTTCCCACCTTCCAACAAGTAAAGACTTGGCTAGGGAAATGCTTTTCTATGAAAGATCTTGGTGAAGCGGCCTATATATTAGGAATAAGAATCTATAGAGATAGATCACAGAAACTGCTTGGCCTAAGTCAGAGTACATATATAGATAAAGTGTTGAAACGCTTTAATATGCATAATTCCAAGAAATGATTCATACCTATGCAACATGGTCTATGTCTTTCGAAGACACAATGCCCTTCATCTAAAGTAGAAAGGGAGCGCATGAATAAGGTTCCATATGCATCTGCAATTGGATCCATCATGTATGCCATGCTATGTACTCGACCAGATGTCTCGTATGCTTTAAGTACAACGAGTAGGTACCAATCTGACCCCGGTGAAGCCCATTGGGCAGCCGTCAAGAATATCCTTAAGTACTTGAGAAGGACTAAGGATTCATTCTTGGTATATGGAGGTTTGGAAGAGCTTGCGGTTATTGGATATATTGATGCTAGCTTCCAAACTGATAAGGATGATTTTAGATCACAATCTGGTTATGTGTTTAGCCTAAATGGTGGCGCTGTAAGCTGGAAAAGTTCAAAGCAAGAGACAGTAGCTGATTCTACAACTGAGGCCGAGTATATTGCCGCATCTAATGCAGCAAAGGAAGCAGTTTGGATAAAGAAGTTCATAACTGAACTTGGCATAATCCCTAGCATTGTGGATCCCATTCAATTATACTGTGATAATAATGGGGCGATCGCACAAGCTAAGGAGCCTAGATCTCACCAAAGATCCAAACACATACTCAGGCGTTATCATCTCATTCGAGAAATAATAGATAGAGGAGAAGTGAAAATATGCAAAGTACCTACACTTGACAACATAGCAGATCCATTAACAAAGCCACTTGCGCAGTTGAAGCATGATGGGCACACTAGGGCTATGGGTATTAGAGGAATGCCTAATTGGCCTTAGTGCTAGTGGGAGTGTTGTTGTTAAAGCCCTAGAGGCCAATACTTTTAAGTACTTGTATTTGAATTGTTATTAATAATATAATGTTTTATTTATTAATTATATAAAAGGCACTTCTTTATTATGTTTGTAAGAGTCCAAAAATGATAAAGTCCCAAGAATGAATAGTCCGTTTAATATTAAGTATGACTTAATCATGAGATTACATTAAACATAAGGACGTCATTCTTAAAGTATCCGTAGTCGAGCTTTAAGGTGAAGAGGGATAACCTTAAAGCATAAAGACTATTATGAAGATAGACTGATGATCGCATCTCATGGATCATAGGATAAGGAGTTATCAAGTCTTGACATAGATATAAATATTAGGAGTAATATTTATATTGGATTGACCCGCTATGAGAGAACTACATGGAATGTTATGTAATGTGTCATAAGTTACTCTCATGATGATAATGGTGTAAACCACCCTTCGACCTGAAACCACTATGTACCCTAGATGTAGAGTCAAGTGTTTTATCACTGATCTAACATTGTCCGTAAAAGGATAATCATAAAGGCAGTCGATGGGTACTTGTACAAAGCATGCTGAGGGACCGTAGTGACCTAGATGGAATTTGCCAATCCTACATAACAGGATAAATGTCTATGGGCCCAATATTGAACTGGACAAGGATGACACCGTCTATGCCTTGTGTTCAATATAGACATAAGGGCAAAGGGGTAATTGTACACAAGATATTATCACTAGATGTTTTTGTTAAGATCACATAAACATTCCGTAACATGGGTAGCATTGATGTATTGCTAGAAACCTCTCAATGTTTATAGTATTAAATACTTGATTTAATATTATTGCCAGCGTTATGGAAACCTACAGGGTCACACACATAAGGACAGTGTAGTGAGAGATAGAGAACAGCGTAAGGTACGGTACACTTGAGATAAATTAATGAAAGGCGGTACATCGTATGCTATGGTGGGCGCGCGCGCACATAAGTATAATGACTTATGGGGCGCGCGCCCCAATAAAAGATATGGTGGGTTTTTATTTTATTTTGTTTGTTTGTTACAAACAAATCTTGTTATTTATTTTGTTTATTTTTGTTACAAACAAATAAATATTTGACAAGAAAATATTTATCTTGGAGAACAAGATAATAAACTATATATAAATAGAGACCTAGTGAAAAGAGTTTCACAAGTGAAAAAATTCACAAGATACTTTCATAAGAATATTAGGGTTTCGTGAATCCTAATATCCTCTCAAGTATTCTATCACTCTCATACTATTCTCCGTTCACAAGCTAGCACTTGGATTGGGGAAAAGTTGTTCGTGTGGACTAGTTAGAGACGTTGCGGTTCAACCATCAACGTTCGTGATCGTCTTGTTCGTGATTCAAAGGGTTCTATTCTTCAAGAGGTAAAACCCTAAACACATAATCATGTTCATTCGTAAGGATCATTAAAGGAAAATTTTGAATTCCGCTGCTATTACTAAACCTATTTTCCTTCACTATCGGCTTTTGGTACGACTTAATTGCCTTCTCTTCTTGTTCTAAGAGGCGTGTTAACCCTTCAGGAAGTTCACAGTCTTCCTCATCATCTTCTTCGGCTTGGTTGATCGGGAGTTCAAAGTTATAAGGAATCGTACCAGTGTTATTTTCAACTCCATGAACTACGAAGCTCTGATTTCTCATTGCACCTGAGAATACGTAGGAGCAGGATTCAACATCCTGTCGAGCCCAATAATAAAAAACTAAAATCTCCCCCCACATGTAAATAATCATAATAAATAAAAAATAAGCAAGCAAACTTTAAAAACACTCTTTATACCCTAAAATTAACTAGAAGATTCCCGTTGAGTACAACGGATGTGAGGGGTGCTAATACCTTCCCCTCGTATAATCGACTCCTGAACCTGGAAACGGTTGCGACGACCGTCTTTCCAGCCGAGCTTTGTAGTTCCTTGGATGAGTCATTCAAGGAGTATGCCCAGAGATGGAGAGAATTAGCTGCTCGCGTGCAACCCCCACTCTTAGAAAAGGAGTAGGTGAAGGAAAATAGGTTTAGTAAAAGCAGCGGAATTCAAAAATTTTCCTTAAGAGATCCTTACGAAGGGGCATGATCATGTGTTTAGGGTTTTACCTCTTGAAGCGCAGAATCGTTAATTCACGGGCAAGACGATCACGAACGTTGAAGGTTGAACCGCAACGTCTCTCTTGTAGTGCAGAACCTTTAAAATAGAAACAGTTTCTGATCACGAGCAAAGCAAAGCAAAGCAGCGATGCCTCTAATTAGTCCACACGAACAGCTTTTCTCCAATCCAAGTGCTAGCTTGTGAGTGAAGAATAGTATGAGAGTGATAGAATACTTGAGAGGATATTAGGATTCACGTAACCCTAATATTCTTATGAAAGTATCTTATGATTTTCACTTGTGAAACTCTTTTCACTAGGTCTTTATTTATATAATTTAAAATCTTGTTCTCCAAGATAAATATTTTTCTTGTCAAATAAAATTTGTTTGTAACAAAAACAAATTAAATAAATAACAAGATTTGTTTGTAACAAACAAACAAAATAAAATAAAAACCCACCATATCTTTTATTGGGGCGCGCGCCCCATGAGTCATCATACTCATGTGCGCGCGCGCCCACCATAGCATACGGTGTATTGCCTTTCATTAATTTATCTCAAGTGTACCGTACCTTACGGTGTTCTCTATATCTCACTACACTGTCCTTATGTGTGTGACCCTGTAGGTTTCCATAACGCTGGCAATAATATTAAATCAACTATTTAATACTATAAACATTGAGAGGTTTCTAGCAATACATCAATGCTACCCATGTTACGGAATGTTTATGTGATCAAAACATAACCTATGTGATAATATGCGTGTATAATTAGCCCTTTGCCCCTATGTCTATATTGAACACAAGGCATAGACCGTGTCATCCTTGTCCAGTTCAATATTGGGCCCATAGACATTTATCCTGTTATGTAGGATTGGCAAATTCCATCTAGGAATCTACTGCCCCTCAGCATGCTTTATAAAGTACCCATCTACTGCCTTTATGATTATCCAGTTACAGATAACGTTAGATCAGTGATAAGGCACTTGACTCCACATCTAGGGTACATAGTGGTTTCAGGTCTAAGGGTGGCTTACACCATTATCACCATGAGAGTAACTTATGACACATTACATAACATTCCATGTAGTAATCTCATAGCGGGTCAATCCAATATAAATATTACTCCTAATAATTATATCTATGTCAAGACTTGATAACTCCTTATCCTATGATCCATGAGATACGATCATCAGTCTATCTTCATAATAGTCTCTATGCTTTAAGGTTATCCCACCTCACCTTAAAGCTCGACTACGGATACTTTAAGAATAACATCCTTATGTTTAATTTAATCTCATGATTAAGTCACACTTAATATTAAACGGACTTTTTATTCTAGGGACTTTATTATTTTGGACTCTTACAAACATAATAAAGAAGTGCCTTGTATTATTAATAAATAAAACATTATATTATTAATAAATAATTCAAATATAAGTACTTAAAAGTATTGGCCTCTAAGGCTCTAACAACAACAGTTGGTAGACACTTTCATGAGCACCTTGCAAGGGCCCTACTACGAGAAGATGGTTGGAAGTATATCATCGGGCTTCGCTGATGTGGTAACTATTGGTGAACAGATAGAGGAAGGGCTAAAGAGCGGAAAAATTCAGGCTGCCCCTAACACTCAGATTGGGGCAAAGAAATTCTTTGGCAATAATTAAAGGAAAAAGGAGGGTGAGACTAACGCCATAGGGTCATTACAAGCACCCTCGGCTCAGCTCTCATATTACCCTCATTCGCAGCAACCACCGGCCACACCTCAACAGAACTATCAACGGCAACAGAGAGGATACTCACAAGGAAATCAGTCCGGGTCTTCGAGCAATCCGGAGAGGAGGCGTGTCCAATTCGATCACGTACCTGTGCAGAGTCGCCACCGAATTTTATTGTTAAAGGGAAAGAGCCTCTGGCCTAGCACCCCTAATGTTTTCAGAATTTACTTATTATCAATAAAGATGCATTTTGTTTTCACCATAAAAGCTCTACTTTTGTTTCTTCCTCTTCCAAAAATGGCCCTTCATTATGTATCTAACAGTGCTTGAGGGATCAATGGGTTGTGTGTTGGGTCAACAAGACGAAACAGGAAGGAAGGAACATGCCATATACTTCCTAAGCAAGAAGTTTACTGATTGTGAATCAAGATATACACCGCTAGAGAAAACTCGTTGCGCACTAACTAGGGCCGCCAAACGCCTAAGGCAGTATATGTTGACTCATACCACTTGGCTGATCTCCAAAATGGATCCCATCAAATACATCTTCGAGAAGCCCGCACTCACCGGGAAGATCGCACGTTGGCAAATGTTGTTATCTGAGTACGACATCCAATATGTTACTCAGAAAGCAATAAAAGGGAGTGTGTTATCTGAACACCTTGCTAATCATCCTCTTGAAGAATATCAACCCATACAGTTTGACTTCCCGGATGAAGATATTGTGGTCATAGACAGCGAAAAGTTCATGGGCGACGATGAAGGGCCAGAACCAGGCGCTCGATGGAAGCTCGCGTTCAATGGTGCCTTAAGTGCCATGGGACACGGGATTGGGGCCGTCTTGATATCGCCAAATGACGGATACAAACCTTTCACAGCAAGATTGTGTTTTGACTGCACAAACAACATGGCAGAATACTAAGCATGTATCCTACGTCTCGAGGCTGCAATTGACTTACGAATCAAGATTTTGGAGGTATACGGAGACTCAGCTCTAGTCATCTACCAAATAAAAGGAGAATGGGAGACACGACATCCAAAGTTGATCTTATATCGAGCTCATGTCATAGAACTGATCAAGTACTTCGATGAAATCACCTTTCACCACATTCCAAGAGAGGAGAATCAGGTAGCTGATGCACTAGCTACGCTATCATCTATGTACAAAGTGAACTTCCACAATGAAGCACCATCAATAATAGTGCGTCGACTAGATGAGCCTACTGTATGCGTGCTGGAGGAACGCGATGGCAAGCCTTGGTTCCATAATATCAAACAATACCTTGAAAGGCAAGAATATCCGGAGAATGCTTCAGCTACAGACAAGAAAACACTAAGAAGATTGGCTACCCAATTATTCTTAGATAGGGATGTGTTATACAAAAGAAATCATAACATGGTCTTACTCAGATGTGTCGATAAACCTGAAGCAGACATGCTCATCAAAAAGATTCACGAACGATCCTTTGGAACTCATGCTAATGGTCACGCAATGTCAAGAAAGATCTTGAGGGCAGGCTATTACTGGCTGACTATGGAAGCTGACTGTTTCCGTTATGTTAAAACTTGCCATAAATTTCAAATATACGCCGACAGAGTGCATGTGCCGCCAACTCCGTTGAATGTCTTGACCGCGCCATGGCCATTCTCCATGTGGGGAATAGATGTGATCAGATTGATCGAACCAAAGGCGTCAAATGGACACCGCTTCATACTGGTTGCTATTGATTATTTCACAAAGTGGGTCGAAGCTGCTTCTTATGCGAATGTGACGAAACAAGTGGTTGCCCGATTCATCAAGAAAGACATAATCTGCCGCTACGGTATTCCGAGCAAGATCATCACTGATAACGGGACCAACATGAACAACAAAATGATGAAGGAGTTATGCGACGATTTCAAGATCGAGCATCATAATTCATCCCCTTACCGCCCAAGATGAACCGTGCTGTAGAAGCTGCCAATAAAAACATTAAGAAGATCCTGCAAAAGATGGTAAAGACTTACAAGGATTGGCACGAGATGCTACCATTTGCACTACACGGCTATAGGACGACAGTCCGCACTTCCACAGGGGCAACCCCATTTTCTTTGGTATATGGCATGGAGGCGGTACTACCTATCGAAGTCGAAATCCCTTCATTGAGAGTCTTGATGGAGACCAAACTAGAGGAAGGAGAATGGGCACGAGCAAGATATGACCAACTGAATCTCATTGAAGAAAAGCGTCTAACAGCATTGTGTCACGGGCAATTGTATCAGAAAAGGCTCAAGAAGGCGTTCGATAAAAAGGTCCGCCCTCGAGTGTTCAGAGAAGGGGACCTAGTGCTAAAATAGATACTACCCATCCACAAGGATCCACGCGGGAAATGGACCCCCAACTACGAAGGGCCATATGTTGTGAAAAAGGCTTTTTCTGGTGGAGCTTTGATCATAACCACCATGGATGGTGAGGAGTAACCACTCTCAGTGAACTCCGATGCAGTCAAGAAATATTTTTCCTAAAAAAAAAAGATATAAAAAAATAAAAGCTCCCTAAGTTGAAAACCCGAAAGGGCGACTTAAGTAATAGAGAGCGCCTCGGTGGGCTGAAAACCTGAAAGCGCGGTCCAGGCAAAAAGTAGGGGCACCAAAAAAAGGAAAATACTCCCGGTGGGCTGAAAACTCGAAAGAGCGGTCCAGGCAAAAATTAGGGAATTTCAAGAAACAAAAAAAATAAATAAAAAAAAAATAAAAAAAAAAGGCAAAATGACTACGGCGCATGAACTCTCAACAGAACTAAGATGGAAGAGAACAGTCCAATCAGCATCTTTGAAGCAAAGTATCAAGATTTTAAGGTGAAGGTACGAAAAACACAAGAAGGGGGGGGGGGTTGAATTGTGTTTTGGATAGTTTAAAAAACTTCTTCTAAGTTCTTTCGAACTTATAGAATTTAGCAGCGGATAACACAAAAAGGAGAGTAGAGAGAGAGAAAAGACACAAGCAATTTATACTGGTTCCTCTCACAAGTTGAGAGTAGTCCAGTCCCCTTGCACTTCCAAGGGAGTTCACTAAAAACACTTTTGTTACACTTGCTCAAACACACTAGTAAGAGACTTCCACAATGCTCAAGTATTCTAACAAGAGACTTCCTAAACTAAATGATAAATATAATGTTTTGAGAACCTTTGAGTACTTGATAAGAATCAAATACTCAAGGCAAATTACAACACTAAACACAAGAACTACACTTAAGATTCTAACGAAAGCTAAGTGATAAAGCAAGACTGTTTGTTATCAGAAGCTCAGTTTGCTCTCTTGTGAATATGATCAGTTTGCAAGTTGTAATCCACACTTGACTTCAAGTACGAGGTCTCTATATATATGACAAGATAGAGACGTTGCAGATTTGACCGTTGTCAAGCTGTTTTGTTTGCTGGAGCAGTTCCTAGGTGGTCACATGTGATTAAGCTCAACAAGGAAACTTGTTGACTTCACTTTGCAGGTTAAGGCTTTGTGTGTGTCCAAATGAGGTAATGAGAAAGTGACTAATGCACATATTATCTTCCCAAGATAATATTACAACGTGCTTTGATTTTCCTTCACACATATTTGAATTTGACCGTTGTTAATCCCTAAGCCAACATGTGATTCCCTTTCATGAAACTTCCAGCACAAGACTGATCTCAGAAGTCTGTATTCCCAATACAGCTTCTGGTGTTGTGTTCTTCTGATGACATGTGCTTCTGATGATCATCCTTCTGATAGATCATCAGACTTCGCATTGGTGCTTCTGATCAGAGCTTGTGTTACAGCTTCTGATCACCATCAGAACTTCTAAGTTGAAGTGCGTGAAGACTTTTCACTAATGTTCCTGCACACTTAGATTAAATATTAAAATACCCTATTGTTCATTAATACTTTGTTATCATCAAAACTTAAGCAGACAATTGTCAGAACCACTTTTGTTCCAACAATCTCCCCCTTTTTGATGATGACAAACTAAGTATTAATTTACAATGGTTGTTGAATTAATTTATCAAGTTTCAAAACAGGTTTATGAGTTTTGCACACTCCCCCTGAGTTAAACATTGATTAATTAAATTCAGTCTAAGATTATATTTTAAAATTGAACTAATTTTCACATATTTGACTCTTGGGAAGAGAGTTTTGCAAGCTCTCCCCCTAAGTCTGATACTTCTAGAAAAATTGCACTTTTTCTTGAGATATCATATGTTCAATTCTTTCAATTTTAACATATATTCTCCAAAAACAAAATATGGTTTGCGTAAACATAAACTTAAATGTAATGACAGTTTCAGTGAAGTGGATTTAAGTTCTTCAGTCAAATTAATTCCTCATTCTCCCCCTTTTGTCATCAACAAAAAAACATTTACGTGAAAAGAAGAGAGAAGGAAGAACAGTCAACGCAAACTATTGGGCATTGAAAGCGGTGTGTATTGAAAAACAGCACATATTGTTCTATAAAAACAAATGACCATGAAGAAACCATATTCATTGCAAGAAAACATATGCAGAGTAGCAATGAATAATGAAACTAGAATCTTTTTGGATACAGCATCTGAGAGTGCAAGAAAGAAGAATCCAGTTGATAGAAAATCAATAGAAGCCAATCGTGAAGATGGCAAGACTACATCAGTGGAATCAACTGCACGCTCAAAAGCTAAGGAGAAGAAGCCAAAGGATGATAAAGGGCTTAGTCTCGTCTTGGAGGGAGATAGGCTTATAATTAAGGAGGAGAGTGTAGGATCAAATTTCTCTTCGGAATAGAATTCAGAACTTTACTTTTGTAATAAACATTTGTTGGACTAAAAGTTGATCCGTACTCAACCTTTATTATTTACCTATGTACCCGCTTTTCTTTTCGTTAAAAAACTTGGTATAAAGTGAAATAAATGCAGTCAAAGAAAGAGTTTCAAAAAGATAAAGTCAAGAATTGGTTACAACTATGTCATAAATGACATTGTTGACCACGATTGACTCAAGTAAAACCAAAACTCTATAAAAGCGCTTCCCATATCATGTATCTCAACACTTCCATATTTTCATTAAGGTAGGAAAATGGATAAGGATAGAAGAGATATCAATGGAAAGAAGTTGGCAGAGAAGAAGAAAGCTAAGAAACCACCAAGTCCAAGACCAGTAAATGGTAAAGGAAAGGATGGAGCATCTTCATCTAGGCCACTCAGAAGAAGTTGTAGAGTTCGTTCAAAGATACAACCGTCAGAACCAATCACTATCTGTTCCTCAACAGATTCAGATGAGATTGATTCTGATTATGCAGAATTTTTGAGGACATATGATCCTATAGCTGCTGAAGGCTCATCATCCGCTTCAGACTCAACAAGCATAGATCCTGATTATGCAAGGTTTCTGGAGACTTATGTTCCTCCAGAAGAACCCTCTTCATCTGAAGGATCGGCCGTGTCTGAATTAGATTCTAAGTAGTAGCTTTTAGAATTTTTATGTACTCTAAATTCTACTGTTTGCAATAAAAAGTTATCTTTGATTCGTACTTTAGATACTTCTGGCTTTATAATGCATATAAAAAAAATAACTAAACAGACCAAGCATTTAACACACATGTATCTAAAATAAACAGCATTCAGTTTTAACACAACCAATAAGTTTCAACAAAAACACGCAAAAAAAATCCAAATACGTAATTAAGTGCATAGAAATCCTAGGTTTGGTAGGAGATGAGAGAAGGATTAGGTATGTTTGTTCTGCAAGATGTCTAGAATGGCCTTCAAGGATTGATTCATGTTAGAGATTTCAGCACCTTGGGCATCCTGTTTTGCCTCCAATGCAGCGAATCTTTGCTCCTGTCTAGCTTCCATAGCTGCAATTTTTTCATCAACAGAAGTGTCTTGACCACCTTCTGACTGAATCACTTCTGCTGATCTGGCAGCTTCTGCTAACCTCTCTTCTGCTAATTTCGCTTCTGCCAGTCTGGCCTCTTCTGCTATCCTAGCTTCTTCTGCCAGTCTAGCTTCTTCTGCTAATCTAGCCTCTTCAGCCAGCTTAGCTTCTAACTCAGCAGCACGCCTTTCAGCCTCTTCAAGTCTTTCTTTTTCAATCTCTTCATGAGATTTGTCTGTTAGCAACAGCACTTGACTTGTTGAAGCAACACTTTCTTTCTCCAATTCCTCCAGCTTTCTTTTCTTGGCTAGCACAAGCTTTCTGATAGTCCTTCTTGAAATAGCTTGTAGAACCTTGGTCACACATTCAGACAGCTCCTCCATCTTCCAAGCAACTTGATCAGGAACAATTTTCATCTTGGAAGCAAAGAATTCTACCTTGTAACCATCATTGTGAATAAGTTCTGTTAACTGATCATAAAATGAAACTGATGGTTCAACTGAGAAGTCATTGATTCTGTCAATCAATGCCTCATAAGGTAGGGCTTGGTGAAAGATGAGGTCATGAATGTTTGGTTCAGTGGGAGGTTGAGGAATTTCTAAAGCAAGTGGTTCAGCATGAGTTTTGGCAAACTTAGAGATCATTGGAAGAGTTGATGAAGACGATGAAGATTCTGAGGATTCTGACTCAGATGATGATGAGTCAGAAGACACATTGTGAATGACTGGAGATTGAAGTGTTTGTGGGATGGTTTCAGTTGGTTGTGAAATTGTTTCATCAGCAACATCTTCTTGAACATTGTCCACAACATGTTCACTCACTGGTTCATCAACAACTTTTTCTAGTTGGTTAGTTTCTTCAGGTTCAGTGATAAGTGGATGAGTTATTAATGGCTCAGGGTCAGGACATGTATCTTTTGGAGACACAGGTGTTTCATCAGTAAAGTTGAATGGTTTTGCTACCAGAGTATCAGAATTTTCAGGTTGTGTGGACGGTGGTGATTGATTTTGTGGAGGTGAGTGAGATGTTTGATAATCTGATTCAGGGGTAACTGTGATGACAGGAGACTGATCAACAGCTTGTTCAGGGATGTTAGAAGCATCTGCTACATTCAATGGTTGGACAACAATAGGTGAGTTGTTTATCAGTGTTCTAATTGGTAAAGTGTCATCTGGGGATGAGTCAGGAATAGCTTCATCAGGTTGTGGGTTAGCCTCACCATAGTTAGACTCAACAGGTATATCAATTAAGGTTTCTACCCTAGGATTCAAGTTATCAGTCTCATTTTGATCAGTAACAGTCTTATCAGAAATGAGATTAGTAGATATACCTGATGTGTTCCCTTCAGTTCTTCTCCTCTGAGTTAAAGGTCTTTCATCCTCAGTTGATTCATCACTACTGGGTTGCAGAATTAGCTTAGGAATCCTCTTTCCTTCTTTCTTTGAAAGCATCTCTTCAGCCTTTCTCTTATTCTCAGCAGCTTCTCTAGCCTTTGCCTCATTCTCTTGCTCAGAAGCAAGACGAATTGTTCTACCAGACCTTAAAGTCCTATCTTCCACAATAGGTTCTTCAATAATAGGCTTCTTTCCTCTTCTTTGTTGAGGTTTGGCAACAGGCTTGTCTATCTTTACCACTCTCTTTCTTTTCTTCTTCTTACCAATACCAGCTTTTTCACACGCTTCTTCAAAAACTTCTTTTGAAGGAATTTCATTTCTAGCAATGTAAACCCCACTAGCAGCAGCATCTAGAATCATAGCTTGGATCACATGCTCAGCATCAGCCTCAGAGATCATAGGGAAGTCGTCATTATAGATGAAAGAATTCTTGCTTTGAATCAGGGGCTGAGCTGGATGAATTAATGCAGTGCTCTCTACCAGTTTCTTGTGACTCAAGGTTAACTCATTGATTACTTTCTTTTCAACTGTGTAAGGTGCACTCAGAATTTGAGCATACTCAGAATCAATTTGTTTAATCATTTCTAAGAACTTGCTCTGGTGAAAGAGTTCAGACAGCAGTCTTGGATGATGTACTGCTCTTCTGTTCTTTGTTTTGCTCTTCTTGATTGCATCACACAAATGCTCAAACAAACATCCAGCAAGGTCTACCTTCTGACCAGTTACAATAGCATATAGAAATGAGACACTGTCAAGAGACATGTACTCTACACCACCTTCTCTCGTCCAGATTGAGCAAATAAGAACATGATACACAATGTTGTACAACGAAAGAAGTTGAGCAGAAGTAGGCTTTGTGCCTTTCCCTTTCTTCTCGTACCAATCATTCAGTTTAACAGGATCAAAAAGCAGTTCCATCATCTCTTTTGGAAACTGAGTACCTTTCTCAGCAACTTTTGGAGTGAAAATTTTCCCTTCCATACCAGTGTTGAGTATCTTAGCTATGTGTTCAGGTCGTATAGCCATATACGTCCCAAGTATCACTGACCTTATTTCTTTTCCAACATAAGGTCTTAGACCCATTTCTTCTCTAGTTTTTCCCTTTAGGTCAGGATTGTCTCTTACCACAGCATCAACCTCTTCCTGAGCTATTACATCATCGTACACCTGCGCCTTCATCCAAAAGAGAGTACATAGATCCTTGTAGATGATTCCGTTGAGAATTTCAAAGTATCTGTCCCATCCTTGCGCAGAGAAGAACGATTTCACATCAAACCCATTTATCTCCAGACTTTCGAAATCAACCAACTTTTCAGTAGTTAGGGTTAGATCTTTTTCTGGAAAACTTAACACATTCCCAGTATCTTCCAGAAAACGATCACTCTCCTCTGTATTGCTTCTGGTCAACTTTTCCATCAGAGTCATCCAAGCTTAGACTTGATGTGGGATGCATTGGAGTGTTCATTGGTTTGCATTCTTCCAAATTGAATTTCTTCAGAAGTTCCTTAGTATACTTGGATTGATGGATATAGGTGCCATTCTCCTTTTGATTTACTTGAATACCAAGAAAGAACTTTAGTTCTCCCATCATGCTCATTTCAAATCCATCCTGCATAAGCTTAGAAAAACTCTTGCACAGGGTAGCATTAGTTGAACCAAAAATTATATCATCAACATAAATTTGGATGATTAAAATATCTTTCTTTAATGTTTTCCTAAACAAGGTATTGTCAACTTTTCCTTTTTCAAAACCATTCTCAACTAAGAAAGTACTTAGTCTATCATACCAAGCTCTGGGAGCTTGTTTGAGACCATATAGTGATTTCTTTAGTCTAAAGACATGTTCAGGAAATTGTATATTTTCAAAACCAGGAGGTTGTTTGACATATACTTCTTCAGTTATGAAACCGTTAAGAAAGGCACTTTTAACATCCATTTGATATAATTTTATATTATGATTAACTGCATAGGATAGAAGTAACCTTATTGCTTCCAGTCTTGCAACTGGAGCAAAAGTTTCTGTATAGTCAATTCCTTCTTGCTGACTGTACCCTTGTGCAACAAGTCTAGCCTTGTTCCTAGTTACTTCTCCTTGTTCATTTAATTTGTTTCTGAAGACCCACTTTGTTCCAATGATGTTTTTCCCTTTAGGCTTCGGAACCAGATTCCAGACATCATTCCTTTCAAACTGATTCAGTTCTTCTTGCATGGCTAGAATCCATGAATCATCTTTTAGAGCTTCATCAATAGTTTTTGGTTCTATGAATGATATTAGACCAAACAATGATTCTTCACTTCTGAAGCTTGATCTTGTTTTCCTTGGACTATCTTTGTTTCCAAGGATTAGTTCTTCTGGATGAGATGATTTATATTTGAAGGATCTCTTGGGAACTTCTTCAGAATCAGACTCAGCTTCATCTGTCTGCACTTCTGGGTGAATATCAGAAGCATTGTTCTCAGAAGCAGTTGTTACATCAGAAGCAATTGTAGATTCTGACATAGAAACAGGTTCTTGTTCTATTCTTCTAACCACTTCTGGGAATTCATCATCTGATTCTTCACTATCTGCATGTTCTTTAACAGGCTCTGACTTTTTGTTGTCAGGCTCTTTGTCATCAAATCTAACATGCATAGATTCTTCAACTGTTTTAGTTTCTGAATTATACACTCTGTATGACTTGGAGCGTTCAGAGTATCCAATAAAGATACCCTTAAATGCTTTAGAGTCAAATTTCTTTAGATGGAGCTTATTATTCAGAATGTAACAGGTACAACCAAATTGATGAAAATAAGAGAGATTTGGTTTTCTTCCTTTAAACAATTCATATGCTGTTTTATTCAACTTAGGTCTGATGTAAATCCTATTTTGAATATAACATGCAGTGTTAACAGCTTCTGCCCAGAAATATTTAGCCAAGTTAGTTTCATGCATCATGGTTCTGGCCCTTTCTTGTAGTGATCTGTTCTTTCTCTCTACAACTCCATTTTGCTGTGGAGTTCTAGGAGATGAGAACTCATGGAGAATTCCATGCTCATTACAAAAAAGTTCAAAAGGTTCGTTTTCAAATTCACCACCATGATCACTTCTAACTTTGATAATTTTTAAAAACTTTTCATTTTGTATTTGAAGGCAGAAGGTGCTAAACACTTCATATGTCTCATCCTTTGTTCTTAGGAACTTTACCCAAGTCCATCTACTGTAATCATCAACAATGACTAATCCATATTTCTTTCCATTTATTGAGGCTGTGCTAACAGGCCCAAATAAATCTATATGAAGTAATTCTAGTGATTTTGAGGTAGAGACAAAGTTTTTAGTTTTGAAGGAGCTTTTGAAAATCTTGCCCTTCTGACATGCTCCACAAAGAGATTCTGAGTGATATTTAATTTCAGGCAGGCCTCTTACAAGGTTGTCCTTGCTAAGTTTAGAAATTAATCTCCAATTAGCATGGCCAAGTTTCTTGTGCCAGATCCATTTTTCATCACTCACTGTCAGAAGGCATAAAACATTTTGCTCCATTAATTCAAAGATATTTATTTTATACATATTGCCTTGTCTCTTTCCTCTAAACACAGTGGATTTATCAGATGCTTTGCTTACAGTACATGCATTCTTATTGAACATTACTTCATATCCACTGTCACATAATTGGCTTATGCTCAGAAGATTATGAAATAGTCCATCTACAAAAAGTACATCAGAGATAGAGGCAGAGGAGTTACCAACTGTACCAATACCAACTATCTTTCCTTTTTGGTTCCCACCAAACCCTACACTCCCTCCCTCTTTGGGAGTTAGGGTGAGGAACATATCCTTCTCGCCCGTCATATGATGCGAACACCCACTGTCCAAGTACCAGGTACTTGGCTTCTTGTTTCTTAGTGTGCAAACCTGAAAGACAAACAAACTCAGATTTTGGTACCCACAACTTGTTGGGTCCGTTTGGGTTAGCGTAGGCTTTCTTGAAGTATGACTTTTTGAAAGTCCTTTTTGGTTCATACTTCTTCTTGCCTGAGTTTGTAGTTGGCTGAGCAAACCTAGCTTTAGAGGTGCTAGCTTCTGATGATCTCAGAACCTTAGTTGCCTTAGGGTCTGGTCTCTTTAGAATTCTGACCTCAGCATGCTTCTGCTTTGAATAAGTGCTGGTCTTAGCTTCTGAAGTTCTCACTTCTGAAACTTTAGACTTGCCTTTATTCAAGGCTTGGGTTTGATCAACCTTCTCAACTCTACCGGTAGCTGGTGTAAAAGTGGAATACAAATGAGGTGGAGTTCTGCTAATGCAAACTGATGAACTTGGTTGTCCTTTATCATCAGAAGCAGAATAACCAAGTCCTTCACCTTTGTTCTTTGTAGTGCTATAGATCATGGAAGCCACCTTACTCTTATTGACATTTTGATTAACAAATTCATGCAATGCAACTTCATGCACGTCATGAGATTTGCTGCAAGAGGCACAACCACTTTCAAGCTCTTGTATTTTTAAAACAGATTTATCATATTGAGCTTGAAGTTGATCAAATCTCTTAACAATCAAGCTAACATCATTTTTCAAACTTTTGACACTTTTAACTTTGCTTATGTATTGTCTCATTGTGTCTCTAAGAGCAGGTAAAAGTTTTTCATGAGGAATATTAGAAGTTACCTCATCAATATCATCTGTTTCTGATTCATCTCCAGAATCATTATCATTGTCAGAAGCAGTTGTAGCCATCAATGCCAGATTTGCTTCTTCATCATCTGCTTCATCATCTGATAATTTATCCAGATCCTCAAACGTAGCCATTAAGCTCTTCTTCAAATTGTTTTTAACACTGCTCTTTCTTCCCTTGTTTTTGGAGCTTAGATCTGGACAATCCGCAATGAAATGTCCAGGTTTCTTGCAGTTAAAGCATGTGTTCTTAGACTCATCTTTCTTATCCTTGTAGTTTGAGTTTCTGCTTCCAGACCCTTTTGAGTTAAATTTTCTACCACCAGACTTACCAACCGATTTATCCCATTTTCTGAATCTCGTCATTAGAGCAAAGAATTCTTCATCAGAGTTGTCTTCAGGACCTTCTCCCACAGATTCTTCAACATCAGACTCTACTACCTTGGCTTTTAGAGCCTTGGAAGTAGATACAGCTGTTGAAGCTTTTGGTTTCTTCTTTATGTCATCAGTAGCTAATTCCATCTCATGACTGATGAGATTGCTGGTTAGCTCTTCCAGAGTCAATGTGTTCAAATCTTTTGCTTCCTGTATAGCAGTGACCTTGGGTCTCCACTTAGGAGGTAAACTTCTTAAAATTTTCTTCACGTGATCAGCAGGTGTATAACTTTTCTTCAGCACAGAAAGACCAGCAACTAGGATTTGAAATCTTGAGTACATTTCTTCAATACTCTCATTGTCCTTCATTTTAAACAACTCATACTTCTGAACCAACAGGTTAGCTCTTGCTTCTTTAACTTGTTGGTTTCCTTCATATAGAGAACAAAGAGAGTCATAAATGCCTTTAGCACTTTGCCTGTTTCCTAGTTTTAGAAATTCATCATGAGTGATACAGCTGGCCATAATGGTTTTAGCTCTGCTATGCTTCTTCCATTCTTTCTTCTGATCAGCTGTAAATGTTTTGATTACAGCTGTTGATACTTTGCCATCTTCATCAAGCAAATGATGGAAGTTAACGCCTTCCTCAACCATTTCCCATAGACTAGGATCTTCAGCTATGATGTAAGGATAGATTTGCCATTTCCACCAGCTGAAGTTATCAGGATCACCATTGAACTTAGGTGCCTTGCCATTGTTTCCAGACTTCTCATTGTCATAGTCATATGGAATCTGAGCTCTTTGACCAGGACCACCAGTAGATGTGGATTCGGTTTCACCTGACATAGTGACTTAGAGTTTTGTGTTTTTCAAGATCTTTATGTCTCACTGTTAAGTGACTTAAAGACAACCGGGCTCTTGATGCCAATTGAAGGTACGAAAAACACAAGAAGGGGGGGGTTGAATTGTGTTTTGGATAGTTTAAAAAACTTCTTCTAAGTTCTTTCGAACTTATCAGATTTAGCAGCGGATAACACAAAAAGGAGAGTAGAGAGAGAGAAAAGACACAAGCAATTTATACTGGTTCCTCTCACAAGTTGAGAGTAGTCCAGTCCCCTTGCACTTCCAAGGGAGTTCACTAAAAACACTTTTGTTACACTTGCTCAAACACACTAGTAAGAGACTTCCACAATGCTCAAGTATTCTAACAAGAGACTTCCTAAACTAAATGATAAATATAATGTTTTGAGAACCTTTGAGTACTTGATAAGAATCAAATACTCAAGGCAAATTACAACACTAAACACAAGAACTACACTTAAGATTCTAACGAAAGCTAAGTGATAAAGCAAGACTGTTTGTTATCAGAAGCTCAGTTTGCTCTCTTGTGAATATGATCAGTTTGCAAGTTGTAATCCACACTTGACTTCAAGTACGAGGTCTCTATATATATGACAAGATAGAGACGTTGCAGATTTGACCGTTGTCAAGCTGTTTTGTTTGCTGGAGCAGTTCCTAGGTGGTCACATGTGATTAAGCTCAACAAGGAAACTTGTTGACTTCACTTTGCAGGTTAAGGCTTTGTGTGTGTCCAAATGAGGTAATGAGAAAGTGACTAATGCACATATTATCTTCCCAAGATAATATTACAACGTGCTTTGATTTTCCTTCACACATATTTGAATTTGACCGTTGTTAATCCCTAAGCCAACATGTGATTCCCTTTCATGAAACTTCCAGCACAAGACTGATCTCAGAAGTCTGTATTCCCAATACAGCTTCTGGTGTTGTGTTCTTCTGATGACATGTGCTTCTGATGATCATCCTTCTGATAGATCATCAGACTTCGCATTGGTGCTTCTGATCAGAGCTTGTGTTACAGCTTCTGATCACCATCAGAACTTCTAAGTTGAAGTGCGTGAAGACTTTTCACTAATGTTCCTGCACACTTAGATTAAATATTAAAATACCCTATTGTTCATTAATACTTTGTTATCATCAAAACTTAAGCAGACAATTGTCAGAACCACTTTTGTTCCAACAATCTCCCCCTTTTTGATGATGACAAACTAAGTATTAATTTACAATGGTTGTTGAATTAATTTATCAAGTTTCAAAACAGGTTTATGAGTTTTGCACACTCCCCCTGAGTTAAACATTGATTAATTAAATTCAGTCTAAGATTATATTTTAAAATTGAACTAATTTTAAAATCATCAAATTGTTCGATCAACTCTTGTTCTTTTATCATCATTGTAGAGAGATGGATCTTCTTTCGACTCAAGGCGTCCGCTACAACATTTGCTTTGCCCGGATGATATTGCAATTCAAAGTCATAATCTTTTAAGAATTCCATCCAACGCCTCTGTCTCATGTTTAGATCCTTTTGATCAAACAAATATTTTAGACTCTTGTGGTCACTCAACACAGTAAATTTTGACCCATACAAGTAATGCCTCCAAATCTTCAAGGCAAAAACAATTGCTGCCAATTCTAAGTCATGAGTAGGGTAATTCCTCTCATGTACCTTCAATTGCCTCGAAGCGTAAGCTATTACTTTCCCTTCTTGCATCAACACACAACCAAGTCCTTGGTGTGACGCATCACAGTAAACCTCAAACTGTCCTAATGGATCTGGTAAAACAAGTATTGGAGAGGAAGTCAACCTTTCCTTCAACTTCTTAAAACTTTCTTCACACTCATTTGTCCATTCAAATTTCTTACCTTTTCTGGTTAACTGGGTCATAGGTAACGCGATCCTCGAAAATCCTTCAATGAACCTCCGGTAATACCCTGCAAGTCCGAGAAAACTTCTGATCTCTTGAACATTCTTTGGGCTTTCCCACTTTGTTACTGCTTCTACCTTGCTAGGGTCTACTGCAATGCCTTCCTTGCTTATTATATGACCAAGAAATTGTACCTCCTTCATCCAGAACTCACATTTAGAGAGCTTTGCATATAATTGTCTTTCTTTTAGAATCTGTAGCACAAGCCTCAAATGTTCTGCATGCTCTTCTTCATTCTTGGAATAGATTAGAATATCATCAATAAAAACTACTACAAATTGATCCAAGTACGGCCTAAAGATCCTATTCATGTAATCCATAAACACTGCCGGAGCATTAGTCAAACCAAATGGCATAACCAAATACTCATAATGTCCATAACGAGATCTAAAAGCCGTTTTTGGAATATCGTCTTCCTTGACTCTTATCTGATGATATCCATACCTTAAGTCTATTTTGGAGAATACATACGCTCCCTTTAATTGATCCATCAAATCATCAATTCTAGGCAATGGGTATTTATTCTTTATAGTTGCTTTGTTAAGTTGTCTATAGTCCACACATAGCCTAGAAGTGCCATATTTCTTTTTTACAAACAAAATTGGAGCTCCCCAAGGTGATACACTAGGTTTGATAAATTCTTTCTTTAACAGTTCATCGAGCTATTTCTTTAGCTCTGTCATTTCTGATGGAGACATCCTATAAGGAGATATAGATATTGGTCCCGTACCTGGCACCAAGTCTATAGAAAACTCCACTTCTCTTATTGGTGGCAAACCTGGAACATCTTCCGGGAAAACTTCTGGATATTCCAACACTACCGGAATAGTCTAAATCGTTGGAGTTTCCTCTCCTCTCATGGAAAACAACATCATGAACTTTTGTGTAAGCTTCTCTACATCTCTGCTTTCTTCATTCTCTCCTCTAAAGGTCAGGGTTTTCCTTTTGCAACTTAAATCAACATCATTTTTTGACAACCAATCCATCCCTAAAAGGATGACTAGATCTTGTAACGGTAGGATTACAAGATCCACTAAAAATTTCCTATTTTCTAGTGTTATGCAGCAATTGCGACAAATCGAATAAGTCACCATCTTTTCTCCAGATGGAGTTGCAATGGTCAACTTATTCCCTAAGTCAGTTGATTCTAACTTTAAGAAATCAGCACAAGACTTAGATATAAAAGAATGTGTAGCTCCGGTATCAAATAGTACTGCCACCAATTCATCTCTAATTAAACACATACCTTGAATTAACTCCTCAGATTGGGCGGCTTCAGCACCCCTAACTGTGAACACCTTGCCAGTAGTTTGTTTATTAGCTTGAATTTGGGCTCTCTGTCCAACTCCAGAACCACCGTTTGTTCCTCCTCTAACCTCCTTATTCCTTTGATTGTTCCCATGACCTTCTTGTTGTTGCTTCCATTGAGGACATTCCTTGAGAAAATGACCTTTTTGACCACAACGGAAACAAGTTCCTAGTTCTCTTTGAGGACAATCCCTGTTAAGATGTTCTCCCCCACAAGTGAAACATTTCAACACCAACCTTCCTGATGAATTATTCTGATATGGTGTTGGTCTTTGATATGCCCTTCCTCCTTGTCGAGGTTTCCCTCCATGACTCTGATTAAGGTTCCCTTTATTATTGTGGTTTCTTATTGGTCCTCCTGATCCCTACTGGTTGTTGCGATTGTCAATCCCTTCAATTTCTAAGCAACGCTCGGTCAACTCATTGAAACTTCGAATATGTAGAGGTAGGATGGCCCTCTGTATATCATATTTTAATCCATCCTGGTATTTCTCACACATCCATTCCTCATTTGGGTGAAGCCTATAAAACTCCGAATATTTCAACAGTGATTCAAACTTCCGTGTATACTCTCCAACAGATATTAGCCCTTGACGCAGATTGTTAAACTCTCTTTCCTTATCCTTCCTGGACAGTTTTGGAAAATACTTTCCAAGAAAAACTTCCTTAAAGAGATTCCAAGTGATTTCTCTCCCTTCTTCCTCCAATAGTCGGTGTTTTCCTCTCCACCAAGCTTCAGCATCTCCAGTTAGCATAAAAGATGCATACCCAACTCTTCGATTTTCTCTGCAGTGGGTAAATTCAAATATCTTTTCAATCTCCTGAAGCCATTTCTCGGCACCTTCAGGATTATATTCACCCTTGAACTGAGGAGGCTTTCCTTTTAAAAATGAGTTGAGTCTGGCATCCTCATGTGTTGCTTCCCTCTGTTGTTGTTGGAGAACTTGTTGTTCTCTCGTTATCTGTAGTACTTGAGCATTTTGCTGTGTTTGAACTAGCACAGCTGCAGCTAATTCACGAAGATCTCTATGGTCTGCTATTGGGTTTCCTCCGGTTTGGGAGTTATCCCCATGCTCTAAGGGATTTTCTCTATGTATTTCCTCATTGTTGCCTCTCATAGCAGCACTGCGAGTATTACGAACCATAACTCCCTGAAAAGAAAAGCTATTGGGTTCAATCGTTCATAAGACATAGAAATACACCCTTATGTATATACATATCTTATGAATGATTTAATCGATAAAGAGTTCATCCTTTGGGAAAGAAGGCTTCTCCATATTAGCGCATCCAAAGACTCATGAAGCTAAATCGAGACTCCTTCTAGTTATCATCCGAGGTGGAATCCAACTGACTCAGCCAGTATAACCCTAGACACTCACAGATCGATCTGAACCGACCTGCTCTGATACCATAATGTAACGCTCTAAACTTTCTAAAACGAAATTCTAATTAATTATTTCAAGTATATCATAGTAAGAAAATGCTAAAAATTTAAATCAATGATATAAGATAAAATATGCTTCATATATATATATAGATATTTTTCGAACTTTGTTACATAGTCATTTCAAGGTTAACTATGGCACAGCCACGCTGATTAAAACAAAATAAAAATACATAGGCTAACACACCAAAAAGCTGACTTCGGCCGCTACACGCTGTCAAGGACATCCTCCCATTTACCAAGACAGATGCCACAAGACCACTTGCCACCAACGTCCTCCCAATTACCAAGAGCAACGCCACTTGACTTCACATGGAGTCCAAGTGTTATAAGTCGTTCGCCCCTAAAAAAAACAGGCCAAGATCTCATATCTTGCCAGCGCGCAGAAATAATCCTCGTCAGGATTTCAGGCGGCTGATCAACCTCGTACGTCCCATACCGTAGGGCGGTGGACTTACACATTCCTGAATGCAACTCTATATGCACTCTCAATCACTTGATGGCAACTCAAACCCGAAGTACGAATTCAGCTCTCAAAAATTTATCATATATATTATTCCAAATAGATCATATACTACTTATCTTGGTTGAGTGCCATATACCATCAATAATCTCCAAGTATCTCTATCACCCTTTCCTCACATAAACCTTACTTCTAAACAGTAAGTTCAGTTCATATAATAAATAGTGTATGGTTGACTTCCCAGGAAAGAGAGGTGACCGTAAGAGACATAGTCCACCAAGTCTTTCCTAAGCCAGAACCCAACCAAATACATCTATTCAAAATATTCACTTCCTTTCTGTTATTGGGGATCTTACACTCCGTATCTAAATATTCTTATTTCTCATCTCAAAGAGTAGTATATTCTCTTCTTATTCTAACAATCATAATCAATCACATATCAACAAATAAACATTTAGACAAATAATCAAATAAGGCAAGTACAATACAACCTAAAATTACTATAACTTATTCTTATAATAAATAATTAAGGCCGGCGTAACCTCGTCTAGCGATTTGTTAAAATCACTAAAAGAGAGTAAGCTCTCCTTATTTATTTATTGTTTGTAGTGGCTGTGGACACCACTACACATATATATTAAACTATTTTACGCTAACCGTCCCAACGTGTACAAAATCTTGCCCCACCTTAGCTTTTGTTAAAAATCTTGAATAACGGTACCTCCGACGATATTCCTGATAAAAGTATAATTGCCAATAATAATTTTCTAGTAGTTAAAATTAATAAAAATTTAGAATAGCCTCATGAAAATGAAACAACATTGACTATATATATTAAAAGCTTGATTTTTCCAATATTACTATTCATTATGCACGTACGTAGTCTTGATAAAGTGTAATACTTTTTCAATATCAAAACCACTATTATTACTAATATAACTTAAAGAAAATAAGTTCATTTAATGCAATCCTAACATATAAAAATAACAGTTAGAAATAAAGTGGAGATACCTTAGTCAAAATGGAACCAAAGTTGCAAAGACTTCACCAAACTTCCTCTACCAATTGCACTCACGATGAACTCAAGAAAACTTTGTTTTTGTGATGAATGAAATGAAGAATGCACTCTATTTATACTAGAAATTTGCTTGCTAACCAAGTTTATGATATGATGACAAACCTAGTATAGATGTAACAACACACTATTTTTTTTTAACATAGGCTTATGAGTTGGAAAGTTAGAAACTTATAGAATTACCATAGGTGGCATTGGCTTATATATTATTAGTACAAGATGAAAATAATTCTGAATATATGAAGCTTATTATACATACGGTTTTGCATACTATAATGGAAAATATAGTTTTTAGATGTATGACTCGATGATATTTTAAAGGTGGCTACATTTAATTGGACCAACACAAAATAATATAGGTTACTAGACCTATTATTCATACTCTAATATTTCCATATATATTTGATATATGTGTTTGTGATATCTCTACCAATATATAAAGGGGATACACATTTTAGGCTGGCTTTTTTTATTCCTAAAATACCCTTCACTTATTGCAATTATTCAAAAACAGAAAAACTAATGGAATTCGGTTATAATATAATATACAATACAATTCAAAAACAAAAAGTAACTGTTGGAAACTTATGGCTTTCACCTTTGCAAACGGTGGTATTCGTGAAAACTAACAATGGGATGAAATTTGCCAAATGTAAAAGCAGCAACATCATTACATGGGCAATCACCAAGTTTCCATACTTCTATATTATTCTTCATTTAAAAATGCATATTTCTCCCTTTTCTTGATTTTTATACATTAGATCTTTAATTTTACTTCGATAGTATTCTTAATTCTATAGGAAAATAGAGTATGTCATTTATTATAATTTTATCTTTGAGTTGTTTATCTTTAAGTTGTTTAATATAAAAAAATATTCATAAGATTTATCTTTAAGTTGTTTATGTTTTTCCAAAATCAATCTCTTTTGTTGCTAAATGTTCACTCTAACCGCTCCATATAACATTTTAATATAATTTGATCAGGATTTGAGAAACACGATGATTCTATCTATCCATCTCATTATTGAACGTTTAGCAAAATTACATATTTGATACATTAAACTATATATATAGTTGCATCAATGGAACAAGCCCCGCAACATATATGTAGTTACACTAAATTTTTTTGAGTCATTCTTCCATACTTATCTCTATTTTTCCCTCATTCACATGCCACAACTTTTACTTTTGAATTCATATTATTTTACTACTTTTTCGGTGACTTTTTAGTGGACAGAGTTTAGAGGTTTAGTACTAAACCAATTGGATATATAAAGGTGTTTTTTTTTTACAAGAAAGGATATACAAAGTTATTGATGTTTTCCTCTCAATTTGATTTTTTTCATGTATTGGTGCCATTTTTTTTTTGGGAATTGTAAGAGGGCTAAAACCCGTAATGGTGGGATTCTCTTAATTTCATTTTTGTGTATTTTCAATTGCTGGGTATAAGCCGTTAAGAATATGCACGTTCAAATCATGACAAATCAAATTTCTTTCAAATTATGTGTACTTTCAAATATGAGAAATGATCATAAATGACTTTTAACCGCTATTCTATGATCATAATTAATTTATTTTTAATTTTCAATTTTGCAATTGGGATTTATGGAATTGTTTGATGCAAATTAAGAAGGAGAACCCATAAGCAAAGTTTAAGGACATATCAAATATGTTTGGTGCTAAAGGGAGTAAGCCTTGAGGCTTATAATGAGAAGAAATTTTATGGGAAACTTATTTGCAATTATATTGATTCACAAAGGAATTAACAATTCCATAAATCAGAATTTGGTATTAGTTTTTGACTTCTCTCTTTACTACAAAGGAATTAACATCTCTCTTTACTACTATCAACATTTACTACTTATTTGATGTTTTTGACTTCAATTTGCTACTTATTTGATTTGATTGTTGATTTTTAATCTTACTCATTTTCCTATCTATTAAAAAGAAAATTGGGTATATATTACAGTGGTGTCAAAATTTGTGGTGTCAATATTTGGATGATCATATCTATGACTTCAATGAGAGGTTTAAGGATTGATAGATGAATCAACAAATTTATAATATGTATCAAACAAACGGGCACGGCGTGCCCGTTTGGCCCGCTAGTATACATAATGAGGTTATTCTACAATTCCAACATTATATATGTACGGCATTGTATATATATATATATGATTTTAAATGTATCCCGTGAGCTTAGCTCAGTTGGTCGGACATTTATACGTAATATGTTGGGACCGAGTTTCGAACTCTAGTACACCCATTTATTCACCTTTAAAAGGTGAAATTCTAGAGACTAGACTACCTGCAAGCCACTAGACTACCAGACTAAAAATTTATAATTTAATATATGACTATGTATATATGATGACTAACAAAACCATATATAACTAGCGATTCTATATTATTTTAAAAAAAATAATTTTCAATTTACTTGCTATAAATATGATAACTATTAAATTTATGCACCAAACGATAAATCTACGAATAATTTATTTAAAATATTGATTCCTTAAAATAGTTCAAATATATAAATAATTATTCTTTTTCAAATAAGTTAAAAATTTATAAAACGACGAAAATCGGGTTGTTACATAAGCACCTTGTGAGGCGACGACTACCCTTTTAGTCTAAGCACCTTGTGAGGCGACGACTACCCTTTTAGTTTAAGCACCCTGAAGGGCGACGACTATCCCTTAATTGAAACACTCCGCGGAGCAAAAATCACCTTTTAGTCTAAGCACCTTGTGAGGCGACGACTACCCTTTTAGTCTAAGCACCTTGTGAGGCGACGACTACCCTTTTAGTTTAAGCACCCTGAAGGGCGACGACTATCCCTTAATTGAAACACTCTGCGAAGCAACAATTACCTTTTAGTCTAAGCACCCCGTGAGGCGACGACTACAATTTTAGTTTAAGCACCCTGCGCGGCGAAGACTATCCTTCAGAACAAAACAATGTTGAAGCGGTGACGCGCTAATTTAAAACAAAATTTCGGGTATTCTTGTATTTAATTATCTTTCATCGCGCAAAATGCGATTTAAGATATTTAAATAGGGGCAGCTGTCATACCCCAAATTTTACCCACCCTTATTTAATTATTATGTCAACTATATTCTGAAAATGAAGTGTAGTTGAATTGGTAATTATTTGAGACTAAAAATTTAGCAGCTTGAGGTCATGGGTTCAAGCCCCATTGGTGACCTTTTAGCATTTATTTTTTTTGCTATCTTGGTTTTTTCTCTTTTTTAGTCACGTTTTTATTATTTTTTATATATACATGTATGTGTTGTTTTTTTGTTATTATTTTACCAAAACAAAAACAAAAAAAAACAAACAAAAAAAACCAAATAAAAAATAAAAGAAAGGGTTAACCGAAAAAAGAAGAAGAACAGTAGAAAAACAAAACAAAATAACACTGGAGAAACAAAATCAGAGCCAGATTCATCCGACAATATCCGACTACAACAAACTCAACAAATTCAGTAGGGGATCGACAAGAAACTTTATCCGGATTCACCCCAAAAAATAGGAAAATCCAAGTCCAAACTTTACTATAAATACATGAGTAAATTCACAACTAAAACACACAACAAATTTTGAAAAAAACCCACTGAGCAACACCGAGCAGCAACAAACCGATCCCAAACCGAGTTAATTTTCTACACACAGTAGAAAATTAACGCACTGAAAAAACGCCTCTGTTCCAGTCAAGAATTCAAGGCAAAAACCTCGTACAAGAAGGAAAAGAAAGTCAGAACAGAAACAAAGGTACGAAAAATAGAAATCGAAAACCGGAAAAATCACTTACGCACCGCAAGGTTAGTATTTTTCACACTTGGAACTCCGAATTGTTGCGATTCACGATTTTGTTGCTGTTTGTTGTGCATCTTTGTTCGATTTTAATGTTTGTATGCATCTCTGTGTTCGATTTTGATAAGAATTTGTGAGTTGAGTAAAAAATATAAACCGATTTTGATTTTTGGGGTTTTCGGATCCTAATTTAATTTCGAAAATTTGGTGCTTTTGGTGTTTCAATCTGTGTTTAGAAAAGAAGGACAAGCGTTTTAGAACCAATTTCGGTAGATTTCGGGTAGTTTAGGATTTTTCCGGAAAAAATCCGGAATTTTGAGTATGAAGGTATGAATGTTCTTGATGAACACTATGAACATTCATATATTGTTCTTGAGTGTTCTTGAGTTTTTTGAGAGAAAAAATAGAGAGAATTCGTAGAGAGAGAAAGAAGAGAGAGAAGCTGAATGAGAAAAAATGAAGGAAAATTCTAGTTTTTAGTGTATATAGTTCTGCCCAATCCTGCGCGCGCGCGCCCACTGTTACTACCATGTTTCTCACCCTTGATCAACCATCAGACTGCCCTGGGGCGCCCCTGGGCTCCCTTTGGCTGAATTGGGCCTGATCTTCCCTCTGTTTACACCCTTTTGCCTACTGTTTACACCCCTCACTGATATAACTTGTAAAATACCAAAAAAATAATAATTTAAATGAAGAAGAGACGGTTTGGCGTATGCTTCTCCTTCTCCGGTTATTTAAATTTCTCGGTGTATACCGAGCGATTTAAATAATCGTCATCACTCTAAAAACTCTAAAAAATATAATAATTTCTTCGGTTATTAAATTTCTCGGTGTATACCGAGCGATTTAAATAATCGTCATCACTCTAAAAAACTCTAAAAAATCATAATAATTTCTCCGGTTATTAAATTCCTCAGTGTATACCGAGCAATTTAAATAATCATCTTTCTTAAAACAATTCTAAAATATACTATAATAATGCAAATAAAAGCAAGATGGCTTGGCGTATGCTTAGTTGTCTATGATTAATCAATTTCTAGGTGTATACCTAGCGATTAGATAATCATCTTTTCTTTTTCAAAATAAGAAACTATAATTTTCTCAAACAAACAAAAACATTAAAAAACACACAATAAATCAAACTTTATTTTTCATAATCAAATCATAATTAAAGGCAAAAACTTTTTTCATAAAAGAACCTTGTTTTCATCCATTCTAACGCAATACAAACAAACGCTTAAGCCTCCAACAAGCGAGCATACAAGCTATACGTTTAACTGCTAGAATGCGATCTAAAACAAAGTTCTCTAAAAAACACCAACACACAAAACAAACACCATGAACTACGAAGCTCTGATTTCTCATTGCACCTGAGAATACGTAGGAGCAGGATTCAACATCATGTCGAGCCCAATAATAAAAAACTAAAATCTCCCCCCACATGTAAATAATCATAATAAATAAAAAATAAGCAAGCAAACTTTAAAAACACTCTTTGTTGGCGTTTTTATGTTGGCTATAATTTTTGCAAAAACCCATTTTGTCACATGCTCTAGAAAATGTTGTAGCATCTGAGTATGTTGAGTCCTGAAGGTGTTTGGATGCGCGCGTTTTTATTTTTGAAGTATATCTTGAGAAGATTTGTTTTAAAAATATATTTTATCATGCATAGCTGGCATAACAGAACGCGCCTTGGGTCAGAAGTTATCTCCAACGTGAAGATTTAATTCTAAAATATAATTCCCATATTTTAGGATTTGGTTTATTTTTATTGGATATATTTTTGAAGACTCCTTTTCTTAAGGGACAAGTCAAGCTGCGCTGAAGACTCTATATATACTTGTGTAAAACCTAGTTTAGGTTTTGTGGGAATTTTATTGTGTTCACTAAAGCGTGCGTAATCCTTATTTGTACTTAGTGAACTTTGTGAGTCTTTTCTTGTATCACGTTGATACTTGCTAAAGACATAGGTTGTTGTTTATGTTTGAGTGTGTTCTCACTATCATAAGCGTTGTGTTTAATTGTGAACAACACTGTGTTCGTGTTGTTAGTAAGGAGCAAGGCGGGGCGCCTTTTGTTGTACCCCAATTTTGGACCTAAAACCCATTGTCTTCTTTTTTCGTTATAAAATATCAAAAAAATATTCATCGCATAATGATACGTCATCACATTCGATCTTTTTCATCACACCGATTATGTTTTTTTTTTATCGTACGAAGTTTACTATCAATTATTCTTATTCATTATTATTATTATTACTATTATCATCAAGAATCTTTTCCTTATCTCTTTATTCATTTATTTTCTTTTCTACTTTTATTATTATTATTATTATTATTATTATTATTATTATTAATCTTCTTTTTTTCATTTCTTGTTTATTTATTAAATAATATATATATAATTATGAAAAGAAAAAAAACAGTTTTGAGTAAAACCCTTCCTTTCGGTCATATATTTATATATATTATTATTACTATCACTATTATTATATTATTATTACTATTATTATTATTGTCAATTTTATTACTATTATTATTATTATTATAAAAAAAAAAACAGTCTCTTTTCTTTATTATTTTTTCTTTCTTTTCTTCCTTTCTTGTTTTTTTTACTCGGTCACCAAAAAATGAAAAAAGGAAACAGAATTGGAAAAGAGCACAGAAAACAAAAGTGAATGCAGAAACACAACATTACAGGACTTGCAAAAAGACAAATATCCAGCACCAAGACAACGACTGGCTTGGTCCTCTTTTCCCATTTTTCATCATTTTATTTCAAATTCAAAACTGGGTTCACAAAGCACTTCTGCCTTTTCCCTCATTAATCCTCTAAACCCTAAAATTTCACTATAACAAAGGCAATTCACAGAACAGAGAGGGGGAGAAAAAATTGAAAACGGCCGAAAAACAAAAAAACAGAATCAAGAACAAAACTTCACAAAAAAAAACCAAACCTTAGCCTCTTCATTTTTCCAATCATCAAAACAAAAACTCAGAAACAAAAACAAATTACAACCTTACAAAAAACCTACAAAACAGAAAACCTAAACCTAACCCTAACTTGATTTCTTCACAAATGAGTGAACGAAATCAAACTCTCACAACAAGCTTCCATCATCACCATCAAGTACCTCACAAAACCGAAAAAGGAGAAAGGTCAGAGATTGAAGCAGAGCCGAAAACAGAGAAAAAAGGGAGGACGGAATCAAAGGAAAAGGGAAGAAGACTTACTAGAAGTATCACTGCAAGGGAGGTAACTATTCAAACTTTCTTCTTTTCTCATTCATTTGCATAAACATGTAGATCTAGTTTTTTCTCTTCGTTCTTGACATGAATATGCCTTGTTTCGTTGCTGTTCGTTGCGGTTTTGGACCTTAATTGCATGAATATGTTAGATTTGGGGTTAGATTTTTCAGATTTGGGTTTTTTAGGGTTCGGACCCTAACTTCTCGATCCAGAGATTTGATAGTTTGTTTGGGTTTTCTGTTCGTAGAATCACGTTTAGAGAAGGTTTTTATGTAGGGTTGGTGTTTTAAGTTTTCGGATTTGGGGACTGATAGGGGTTGTTAGGGTTCATGATTAGGGTTAGGAAGAGAGAAAAAGCTTAGAACCAGAGAAAGAAGAGAAAGAAAGAGAGAGAAAGAAGAAAGACTGAACGAGAGAGAAGAAAGAAAGAGAGAAAAAATAGAAAAATAACCAAAGTGGGAAAGAAAAATCTGAAATATCTCTCCCCTGCCACGTGTCATAACACGATTGGCCCCTTTTTATTATTATTTTATTTAGGCTTTGTGGGTTTGTGACCAGGTCTGGGTTGATCCATGAGTCAACCCGACCCGGTCCGATCTAAATTGGACCTGGGCCTAAGCTTTTGGCCCAACTCGCCCCCCTTCTTTTTTATCTGTTTTTTTGTTTTCTTTATTTGTTTTTTATCTTCTTTTTGATATATTTGCTTTTTTTGTCATAATTGACTTGCATGAAAAATTGTGGTTGAACATTTTTTTTTTACAAAGTTATTGAGTTCAAATTGTTAGCATTAATATTCAAAGACTTTAAGCCCCAAAAATGTATATGTATGAGTTTTATTGTTTGTTTTTTTTTTCTTATAATTTTTACTAAGTTAAAATGTTAGTGCAAAAAATAATAAATTCTAAGAAGGAAAAACTCTTTAACTTTTTAATGGCAAAAAATAAAAAAATGTTTATTTGTTATGATTTTGCCTTTCTTTATTAGTTATTTTAGAATATAAAAAAAATAATATAAAAAAAAAACAAAAAAATGTTAGTTTGTTGTCATGATCCTTTTTTTTTAAGTTATTAAAATTTATAAAAATAAAAAAAAATTAATTATGCTATGTTTGAATTCTTTTTTTGTGATGATTGATTATGTCTTTGTTAATTTTATTTTATGAAAATATATAACATGCTTTTATTAGAAAAATTCATGCATACATGCATTTAAAATTTTATATTTTTGCATTACATCGCATTAAGCATTTTTAGTCACATAACTCTTTTACAAAAATTCCACATCATATCACATTTTTAATTACATTTACACTACACATTTCCTTTTTACATTTCCACATGACATTGCATCATAATCTACATTTTGCATTTCACATGACATTTTGACACTAATTTTTTGCATCACACTACAATTTCACATTACAACTTCACTTTACAATTTCCTACATGCATACATGCATTGCATTTAGATTAGGACATTGCATCATTTAAAAATGCATGTTAGAGACTATACTTTACTTTATAAAATAATTGAGTTCTAACATTAGCATTAATAGTGAAGGACCTTTTGGCCTAAATTCATTCTCTTCATAAAAATAAAATAAAAATTTCTTTTGCTAAATAAAATTACTTTTTTGCTTGTGTTTTAGTTTGATTTGTTTGTTACTACGGATGACTCTAAAAATTTCCATTATCATGTCTTTGCCTCCCATACCTTTTTTCACACACTTCACCTTTAAGTAGAATATAATATCTTGCTATGATTTCTCGCCTTAATTGTTTGTGTACATATTCATTGCCATATTTATTTTTCGCATTTTGCATTTTATTTTTATGCATTGCTATTTATTTGTTTATTTATTTATTTATTTATTTATTGCCTCTTATTATTATTTATCCATTCAATTCGATATGGTTGTAAACTAATTATTCAATTGGGTTGTAATAGCGTAGGACTTTATTTATCACTCTTTACTGCTTTCCTAGTTTACGCATCACACACAAACGCCAAAAAAATTCATTTCCAAAGGAGAGGACTCGTAATTGATTTTAAATTGATTACGAGACTTTTTTTGAAACAAAACTCTTTTTAAAAAAAAATAACGTGCGATCCTTTTATAAGACAAACGCAAATTCACCTTATAATCATCTTTAACATGCTATTATCAACAATTATTTTCTTTACAATCTTCTTTTCTTTCAAACACACAAAAAAAAACAAATTTTTTTTCAAACAACAATAACTTCTTTTCTTTTTTACATAACAACATTTGCACTTTCTTACTATTTCTTTTCTTTTAAACATTTCCTCTACAATACAATAAAAACATTACTCTCAAAAATCTTTTTTTTACAAAGAAAAACATTTACACTTCTTTTATTTTATTTACATTTATAAAATAAAATTTTCTTAACTTTTACCCACTTTCTTTTCTTTCTTCTATACAACTTCTTTCCCCATTCTTAAAAGCATGTATCAAAAAGCACAAAAAACATATAAGAGGTTACCATGGAGTACCATGGGCGCTTGAGGTGCTAACATCTTCCTCAAGTGCAACTAACCCCCGTACCTTAGAATCTCAATTTAAAAGGTTTTCAATTTTTCCCCTCCTTTGGAAATGAAAAATAAAACTGTAATGGGGTATGTCTCTAAAATCCCGCAACACCTTTGACCTAGGAGTTCCTAGGTTGAGTTGCACAAGGTGGTTGCTAGGTTAGGAACAGTAAGCTGGCTGTTTACTGGTGTCTTGGAACTAGGACTATAGTAGTGGATTCCTCCTGGATTGGTATCCCCCAGATTAGGGCAAGTTGCGCCGAACTGGGTCAACAAACTCTTGTGTTATTTACGTTTCGCTATTTATTGTCTTCATTAGTATCTGTGTTGCGAGTAGACGCTGTAGCAATTGCAAAAGCATCCTACGTCTGAGTGCCAGGAATTTCAATTGGCATCAGAGCAGGCACCCTGCTCGTTTGGGTGAGCTCCAGGGAACTATTTCTGGCATAATGGATAAAGAAGGAGGAATGGTGAACAGGCCACCCCTGTTGAGTGATTCTAACTACGATATTTGGAAGTCTCGCATGACGGCTTTCTTAAAATCACTTGATACCAGGGCTTGGAAGGCTGTACTCAGAGGATGGGACCATCCCAAAGTGAAAGACGCTGATAATGTTGATACTGATGAACTCAAACCTGAAGAAGATTGGACACCGGCTGAAGATGCTGCAGCAGTTGGAAACTCCAAAGCTCTAAATGCCCTATTTAATGGAGTGGATCCAAACATGTTTAGACTGATCAATCAATGTACTGTGGCCAAGGATGCTTGGAATATCTTGAAGACTGCTCATGAAGGTACTCAGAGGGTGAAATAGTCAAAACTCCAAATTCTAACAACTCAGTTTGAGAACCTTAAGATGAAAGAAGAAGAAAGTGTGCGTGACTTTCATATGAATGTGCTAGAGTATGCAAATTCATTTGAATCCTTGGGAGAAAAGATATCTGATGAGAAACTAGTAGGTAAGATTCTAAGGTCTTTACCCAAAAGATTTGATATGAAGGTATGTGCAATAGAAGAAACTCAAGATATTAGTGATATGAAAGTTGATGAGCTAATTGGTTCTCTTCAAACGTTTGAGTTGAAAATCAATGAGAGGGTAGAAAAGAAAAATAAAAGTATAGCTCTTGCCTCAAACATTGATGAAGATGATGTGGGGAGTTCCATAGATACTTGTTGGGTTTTTGTATGTTGGCTATATTCTTGCAAAAACAACTACTAGCCAAATGCTGAGACACATGCTGAAAGCAAGTGGCATAGCATTGTGTGACCTGACTGTTGCGCGCAAATACGCGCTATATTTATGTTGAAGATCTTCTGGAGATTCTATGGAGTTTTATATTTAACCTAGCGTGCTGATCAAGACGCGCAGGTTTGCTGAGCTGTAATAAGGCTACAGGCCTTTGTATTTCCATAATTAATCTTTATGTATTTTTGGAAATAATATTCTTGCTCATGAAGAATTGTTAGCTGGACCTTACAACGTCCAAGCTATGTTTTGAAGCCCAAAACCCGCGTTGCTGAGTACTATATATGTATGAAGACAAACCCTAGGTTTGGTGTGTGTTGAAAACCGTGTGGGTACTAAAGCGTGAGTATTAGGTTTTCTTGTTAGCTGTGAGTCTTGCTTGTATCTGTTGATGCATGTCAAGTTCTCTGTGTGTTATTGAGTTGTAACTGTGTACTACTCCTAAGCTGTGAAGTACGGAGTTAGTTGTGTCTTGAAAGTGTGACTTTTCAACCATTCAAAAGAACAAGTGATAACAGTGCTGGTTGTACTGTTTGGTAGGAATTGAGACGGGGTCTCATATCTAGGAGTTCCTAGGTAGAGCAGCACGGGATAGGGTCTAGGTGCATAACCAAGTAGTGAGGCTACGTTGGTGTATTTCACTAGAACTATTACAGTGGGTTCATTCCTGGATTGGTATCCCCCAGACTAGGGCAAGTTACGCCGAACTGGGTTAACAAACTCATTGTATTCTTTACTTTACAGTCACGCTTATTTTACTTTGCTACGCTAAGTTGTTTTATTATTGTGTGACAAATGCTCGGACACTAGTGCTAACATTGTGCACAGCATTTGTCTGTCTGGTTGCCAGAATTTCAATTGGCATCAGAGCAGGCACCCTGCCTGATTGGGTGAGCTCCAGGGAAGATATTTCTGGCTAAGATGGACAAAGAAGGAGGACTCATGAATAGACCACCACTGTTGATTGGTGATGCTAACTATGATGACTGGAAGTCTAAAATGACTACGTTTTTGAAATCCATGGATCACAAAACATGGAGAGCTGTGGTTGTAGGATGGGAACCCCCTGTTGTTACTACTGGTAAGGAAGGAGAGACTGTCACTAAGCTGAAACCTGAGGACGAATGGAGCAAGGATGAAGAAGCATGGGCCAATCCAAATTCAAGGGCTCTAAATGCCTTAACCAATGGAGTTGATGCGCACATTTTCAAATTGATAAAAAAATGCACTATTGCTAAGGAAGCATGGAAGAAACTCCAAACTGTTCATGAGGGTAACTCAAAAGTAAGAAGCTCAAGGCTGCAACTTTTGACTAGCAAGTTTGAGAACTTGAAGATGAAGGATGATGAAAGCATTCAAGAATTCCACATGAGAATACTCGAGTTTGATAATCAATTTGATTCCTTGGGAGAGAATATCTCTGAAGAGAATCTGGTAAAGAAAATGCTTAGGTCACTACCTAAGAAATTTGACATGAAGGTTACTGCTATATAAGAAGCCAAGGACATCTCAGAATTGAAAATGGGTGAACTAGTGGGGTCTTTACAAACATTTGAAATGGCTGCAAATGAAAGATCAGAGAAGAAGACAAAGAGTATTGCTTTTGCCTCTAAATCTGAGGACAGTGATATGGAGACTGATGAAAGTCTATTTGAGACTATGGTGATGTTAGGTAAGAAATTTAATAAAGCCTTCAAAAGGTTTGACAGACAAGCCAAGACACATGCTCCAGACAACAGTCACAGCATTAATAAGAATGCCAACAGTCAGAGGAAACCAAAAACAGATGAGAGGTTGAGTCAAGGCAAAGGTGTCCTATGTCATGAGTGTGAAGGTTATGGTCACATCAGAACTGAGTGTGGCACTTATCTTAGAAAGCAAAAGAAAGGGATGAACGTTTCATGGTCAGATGAAGATGACTCTGAAGAAGATTCTGAATCTGCCAATCATGTAACTGCTCTAACTGGGGTATGTGCATCTGATGAAGTGGAGCTATACAAATCCAAGATGGATAACATGAACAAACAAGTGAGGATGCTGAATACAGGAACTGAGAAGTTAGAAGAAATCCTAGAAATAGGACAGAGTTCAAAAGATTCCAAGGGTATTGGTTTCAACTATCATTCACTACGTCATCAGAAACCTTCATCTGAAATGAAGTTTGTTCCAGCTACTACTATCTATGATCCAACTATGTCAAGACACATGCCCCAGCATCAGGTGAGACAACAGAGAAGTAGATACAAGACCAAGTCAAAGAAAAGATATTCTGGTTGGGTGTGTTATCACTGTGGAAAGAAGGGACACATTAGGCCCTACTGCTACAACTTATATGGGTATCCTGACAAAGCTGTTCTATCAAAAGCTGAATCTACTATGAAGAAAGAATGGAAGCAGAAAAGCAATATTGTGGATCCTGACCAAGCTGAACCTGAAGGTGTGGAAATTGCTCATACTTCTCTAAGAGCATCATCTAGGAGTGATTGGTACTTTGATAGTGGATGTTCAAGACATATGACTGGAAATATAGACTACTTGACAGATGTCTTGCCATATGCTACCAGCTTTAAGACCTTTGGAGATGGAGCCAAAGGAGAGATTAAAGGTATAGGAACTTTGATAACTGAAGGTTTACCTAAACTTGACAAAGTGCTTCATGTGAAAGGACTGACTGTTAATCTAATTAGCATTAGTCAACTATGTGATAAAGGTATGAAGGTCAACTTTACAAAGGATGAATGCTTAGTTACTAATAGTAAAGGTGATCTACTGATGAAGGGAGAAAGGTCAAGGGATAATTGTTATCTATGGGTCTCCCAAGACAAAGCTGAGTTATCTACATGCCTAACAGCTAAAGAAGATGATGTGAAACTGTGGCACCAAAAGCTTGGACATCTAAATCTCAAGAGCATGAAGAAAGCTATTGCTGAAGGAGCTATTAGAGGTTTACCAAGACTTCAGATTCAAGAAGGAAGCATATGTGGAGAATGTCAGATAGGTAAACAGACAAAGATGCCTCACCAAAAGCTGCAGCATATGACCACATCCAGATTACTTGAGTTAGTGCATATGGACTTAATGGGGCCTATGCAAGTTGAAAGTTTAGGTGGAAAGAAGTATGCTTTTGTCATGGTAGATGATTATTCTAGATATACTTAGATTCACTTATTAAAGAGAAATCTGACACTTTTGAGAAATTCAAGGATCTCTGCCTAAAACTACAAAGAGAGAAAGAGTGTGGTATAACTAGGATCAGAAGTGACCATGGCAAGGAGTTTGAAAATAGTAAGTTCTCTGAATTTTGCACTGCAGAAGGAATATTTCATGAGTTTTCTGCACCTATTACTCCTCAACAGAATGGAATAGTAGAAAGGAAGAATAGGACATTACAAGAATCAGCTAGGGTTATGATACATGCTAAGAAGTTACCTTTCTATTTCTGGGCTGAGGCTATGAACACAGCCTGCTACATTCATAACAGAGTTACACTGAGAAAGGGAACATCTGCAACTCTGTATGAGCTATGGAAAGATAGAAAACCATCTGTGAAACATTTTCATGTCCTTGGAAGTAAATGTTATATCTTAGCTGACAGAGAACCAAGGAGGAAGATGGATGCTAAAAGTGATGAGGGGATATTCTTAGGTTATTCAACTAACAGCAGAACCTATAGAGTATTCAACTCTAGAACTAATGCCATGATGGAATCCATAAATGTTGTGATAGATGATAAAGGTACAGATGCTGCACCAGATGACAGTACATTTGACCAAGCATGTGGTCTACAAGAGGAAACAGAAGATGAGATTGTCAATGAAGAAGACTCAGGAGTGATAAATTCTGAAGATTTAGCCAATAACAAAGGGCCATCTACCAGAGTTCAGAAATATCATCCTATTGACCAAGTCATTGGTAATCCTAATCAAGGCATCACAACAAGAAGAAGAAATAATGAGATATCCAATTTCTGTTTCATTTCCAATTTTGAACCCAAGAATGTCAAGGAGGCTCTGACTGATGAGTTCTGGATAAATGCTATGCAAGAAGAGCTAACTCAGTTCAAGAGAAGTGATGTATGGGATCTAGTTCCTAGGCCAGATAATGCAAACATCATAGGAACTAAATGGGTTTACAAGAATAAGTCAGATGAGAATGGAACTATCACCATGAACAAAGCCAGACTAGTGGCTCAAGGTTATGCTCAAATTGAAGGAGTTGATTTTGGTGAAACATTTGCTCCAGTAGCTAGACTAGAAGCTATTAGCCTACTACTTGGAATTGCATGTATACTCAAGTTTAAGCTGTATCAAATGGACGTCAAGAGTGCATTTCTGAATACTTGAATGAAGTGGTCTATGTTGAACAGCCCAAGGGATTTGTTGATCCAGCCTTTCCAGATCATGTTTACAAGCTAAAGAAAGCATTGTATGGTTTAAAGCAAGCTCCCAGAGCTTGGTATGAGAGGCTAACTGAGTTCTTGGTGAACAATGGTTACAGAAAGGGTGGTAATGACAAGACACTCTTTGTGAAAGATGTGAATGGTAAGCTCATGATTGCGCAAATATATGTGGATGATATTGTCTTTGGAGGAATGTCTGACCAGATGGTAGAGCATTTTGTTCAGCAAATGCAATCTGAGTTTGAGATGAGTCTTGTCGGTGAGCTTAATTTCTTTTTGGGTCTTCAAGTAAAACAAATGGAAGACACTATATTTATCTCTCAGAGTAAGTATGCCAAGAATATGGTCAAGAAATTTGGCATGGAGAATGCTGCCACTAAAAGAACTCCTGCTCCTACACATGTCAAGCTTTCAAAAGATATCAAAGGTGAAGATGTAGATCAAAGTTTGTACAGAAGTATGATAGGTAGTCTACTTTATCTAACTGCAAGTAGACCAGATATCACATTTGTTGTTGGAGTATGTGCTAGGTACCAAGCTGAACCAAAGGTGACTCATTTGACTCAAGTAAAAAGAATCTTGAAGTATGTGAATGGTACTAGTGATTATGGGTTACTATACTCCCATGGTGAAAGTAACAAGTTGGTAGGATATTGTGATGCTGACTGGGCAGGAAGTGCAGATGATAGAAAAAGCACTTCTGGTGGATTTTTTTCCTAGGTGATAACCTCATATCTTGGTTTAGTAAGAAACAAAATTGTGTTTCCTTATCAACTGCTGAGGCTGAGTATATAGCAGCAGGTAGTAGCTATACACAATTGGTGTGGATGAGACAGATGCTGAGTGAGTACAATGTCAAGATAGATGCTATGACATTATATTGTGACAACTTGAGTGCTATCAATATTTCCAAGAATCCTATACAACATAGTAGGACCAAGCACATTGATATCAGACATCATTTCATCAGAGATTTGGTTGAAGAAAAGATTATTGCAATTGAGCATGTTTCAACAGAAGAGCAATTAGCAGATATATTTACAAAAGCTCTTGATATTGTCCAATTTGAAAAGTTAAGAAGGCGGTTAGGCATTTGCCTAATTGAGGAAGTGTAGCAGTTAATGTGTGTAAGGCGTGCAGCAGTTACTCTCTCTCCAATCAACCGCTACTTGCACGTCTATCAAGGAAGTAAATCAAAACTTCCCTTATACAAAACAATCACACGCAATCATCATTATTCCTTACAACACTTTTCTGAAATTCTCAACCGCTCTTTTGCCGCTCCCATTGTTGTTCAAAAATTCTCACATCACCAAAATCCCCAAAGCTTCACAACGATCATGTCTACTTCAACTCAATCTCCAATCGCAAACGATCAAACTTCTCCCACTGTTCCAGAAACAACTTCAACGGTTCTGAATATACAACCTCTCGCAACAATGACCGATTCACCGGCAATCAAACAGCGTCCTAAAGCGCTAGTGTCAAGAAAGAGGAAAACAAGAAAAGGATCTACTTCTTCTGCTGTGAAGAAGACTGCAAAATCAAAAAGTAAGAAATCCTCTTCTGTTCAACGTGTAGGTCTAAGCATGCATGATCTATACTGTAAGGAAAATCCATTCCAATCGACTGTTGTAGAGTCAGATGTTGACACTTCTATCAATGGATCTGATGAAAAACCCTCTGAGGGAGACGAACCGCTTGTTGAAACCCTAGGTTCTGCTAACCCTAAGGTAGATGAAAGGTTAGATGCTGGAAACTCAGATTTGCATGTTGATGGTGATGAACCTGCTAATGACAAAGCTACTGCTGATGATGCAAATGTTGCTGAGAACATTGCTGTGACAGAGGAAACTGCTAAACCCTCTGCTGATAAGCCAGATGCTGTGTCAGATGCTCAAGCATCTTTGGCACAAGCCAATGAGGAGTCTTTGGATGTTCCTAACACTCATGACACTGTGGTAGGTGAAGAGAATGAGTCTCCCAAGCCTCAAGATCAGAATACTGAAGATGATGGTCAGGCTGAAACTGTAAACATTGACCAAACTGATGTGGTCAATGTTGATGAATTGGAGTCTGAAGAGAGACACCTGGAAGAGACTCCAACTGTTAGTATTGCTCGCAGGACAAGGAGTCAATCTACTGTTGTTGCATCCTCTGCTGTTAAGGATGCTAAGAAAGGAAAGAAGAAAGCTGCTGATACTGGGAAGAAGCCCGTTGGTCCCCCTAGGTCTTGGAGGAAAGTCACTCCCAAACCTGACCAGAAGAAGAAGAGTCTCAAAAGAAAGGATCACCCCTCTAGTGATTCTGACTTTGAGATTGCTGAGACAGATGCTGCCCCATCTGGTGGAGCATCTAGAAGAACTGTCAAGGGTATGAAAGTGCCTCTTGTTATTCCTCCAGCCCCTCTAGATAATATCTCCTTTCATCTGGAAAGTGGAGCTACTCGCTGGAAGTTTGTTTATCATAGGAGGCTTGGACTGGAAAGGAATCTGAAGGCAGATGCATTCAAATGCAAATAGCTTATGAATGTGTTGAAGTTTGCTGGGCTGATGAAGACAGTGCAGAATCTAGGGCACTGCTATGACAAGCTGGTAAGGGAATTTGTGGTCAACATGTCTGAAGATTGTGATGATCCTAGGAATCCAGAATACAGGCAGGTGTTTGTTCGTGGTAAGTGTGTCAACTTCTCTCCCCAAATTATCAATGCTTATCTAGGAAGGTCCACTGCAGACATTCCTGAGTTGGAAGTGACTGATGATACCATCTGCAAGGAGATAACAGGTAACAAGCTTAGACACTGGCTTAGACATTTGTCTGCTGCAAAATTGTCTCCCCTGTATACCCTGTTGAACAAAATTGCTGCTCATAACTGGTCCCCAACCACTCACTCCAATTCTGTTGCAACTGGTTTGGCTAAGCTCATCTATGAAGTAGGTACTAAATCTGCATTTGATTTTGGCTCTTATATTTTCTATCAATTTTTAGAGCAAGCTAAATCCTTTGCTGTTAAGTTTCCAATTGCCTTTCCTACCCTGCTGTGTGATATTATTCTGCAACAACATCCTGATATCTTGGTTAGTGCTGAAGAGCCTGTTAGGAGGCCTAGTCCTCTTGCCCTAGATTGCAAATTTTTATCCCAGCCACAGGCTGATGAGTTAGCTGGCACTTCTGTCCAGACAACTGGTATTATGGATAGGCAGGCTATGATTGCTGAACTTACTGAGGTCAGTTTGGATTTGGGTGCTAAGAAGCTGAAGGTTGATAGGGTTATAGCTGCTTTGAGAGCTGAGGCTGAAGCTGAGGGTGAGCTGAATGCCCAAGGGCAAGACAAGGAAGAAGAAGGAGGAAATGGTAATGCTTCTGCTGCTGGTGACACTGAGGAAGTGTCTAATACCTCTGATGAGACTGCCTCTTTTTAATCCTTCTGTAATTTTTTTCTTTTATTCATTCACTATGCACCTGTGTGTGCTCTATGGTCTGTAATAACACTTATTGGGGCCTCTCTGTGCCTCTGTGACTGATGTGGTACTCTATGACTTTTCCTTATGCATGATATTATGTTTGTCAGAATTTATGGCTAAAAAGGGGAAGTAGTAGTATATATGTTAGAAATTAATTTTTCTTATGCCTGAAGATGATCTGTTGCATGCTTTTGAAGTTGCTTGAAGTTGCTATGCTATGTTTATGCATGAAGATGTATGTTAGAATTAAAATTCTTATGATCTGAAGATGCTCTGACACATGCTCTAGAAGTTGCTATGTCATTTATATGCATGAAGATGTTAGGACAGATGCTCTGACATTTGTCTCATTGAAGTAAGTATGTTATTTTATATGCATGCATGTTTTGAGGGGGAGCACGTATCTCTGATCTCTATCTGTTGTGGAAGAATTTTTTTAAGAGTATGTTTTCATCTCTTTATTTGAACCCACTATATGTGAAATTTTTATCTGGCTATGTTCTGTGAGGCTAGGCGCATTATGATTTCTGATGATGATGAACGCCTCTGATATTGTTACGAGCTATCTTTGTTCAAAGATTTCTCTTGAAGGTAGTTTTGTTATATGCCATGATTATTGTGTTGCTTATGCATGATGTGAACGTGAAGAAGTTCTGTGTATTTCTCCAAGAACTGGCTATAGATTGTTTTCGCCATAAATTTGCCAAAGGGGGAGATTGTTGGGTTTTTGTATGTTGGCTATATTCTTGCAAAAACAACTACTAGCCAAATGCTGAGACACATGCTGAAAGCAAGTGGCATAGCATTGTGTGACCTGACTGTTGCGCGCTAATACGCGCTATATTTATGTTGAAGATCTTCTGGAGATTCTATGGAGTTTTATATTTAACCTAGCGTGCTGATCAAGACGCGCAAGTTTGCTGAGCTGTAATAAGGCTACAGGCCTTTGTATTTCCATAATTAATCTTTATGTATTTTTGGAAATAATATTCTTGCTCATGAAGAATTGTTAGCTGGACCTTACAACGTCCAAGCTATGTTTTGAAGCCCAAAACCCGTGTTGCTGAGTACTATATATGTATGAAGACAAACCCTAGGTTTGGTGTGTGTTGAAAACCGTGTGGGTACTAAAGTGTGAGTATTAGGTTTTCTTGTTAGCTATGAGTCTTGCTTGTATCTGTTGATGCATGTCAAGTTCTCTGTGTGTTATTGAGTTGTAACTGTGTACTACTCCTAAGTTGTGAAGTACGGAGTTAGTTGTGTCTTGAAAGTGTGACTTTTCAACCATTCAAAAGAACAAGTGATAACAGTGCTGGTTGTACTGTTTGGTAGGAATTGAGACGGGGTCTCATATCTAGGAGTTCCTAGGTAGAGCAGCACGGGATATGGTCTAGGTGCATAACCAAGTAGTGAGGCTACGTTGGTGTATTTCACTAGAACTATTACAGTGGGTTCATTCCTGGATTGGTATCCCCCAGACTAGGGCAAGTTACGCCGAACTGGGTTAACAAACTCATTGTATTCTTTACTTTACAGTCACGCTTATTTTACTTTGCTACGCTAAGTTGTTTTATTATTGTGTGACAAATGCTCGGACACTAGTGCTAACATTGTGCACAGCATTTGTCTGTCTGGTTGCCAGAATTTAAATACTGATGAAGGTTTATCAAATGTTGTAGTAATGCTTGGAAAACAGTTTAGCAAGGTGCTGAAATCTATGGACAGAAGACCCAGATTGAGATTTGCTGAAGGAAATGCTAGAACATCTGCGCAAGGAAAATCATATGAATTCAACAAAAACTCTGCCTCTTAAAAATGTCCAAGAACTGATGATAAACTTGCTCAAGTCAAAGGTGTTCAGTGCCACGAATGTGAAAGGTATGGTCACATTAGAACTGAATGTGCAACATATCTGAAAAAGCAGAAGAAAGGTATGACTGCAACTTGGTCAGATGAAGACACCTCTGAGGAAGAAGCTGAGACTGAGTCCACAAAGAACATCACTGCACTAACAGGAATATGTTTATCTGATGGAGAATCAGGTGATGGGTTTTTAACCTATGATGCATTAGCAGTTGCTTATAAGAAATTATGTACCAAAAATGCTGAAGAGACCAGAGTTAATGAGCAACAAAAGGAGCCCATATCCCAGCTTCTGAGTGAAAATGAAAAACATTTATCTACTATCTCTGAGCTCCAAGAAGAAGTGACCGTGCTGAACTCAAAAATCCAAGATCATAGGAAGTTTGTCTCTATGATGACTAATGGTACTGAGAAATTAGATGATATTCTGACTCAACAAATCTCAGGTAAGCCTAAAGGAGTTGGATTTGACTATGAGAAGTTTAACAAAAAGAAGAAGTATATTCAGAATACTATGTATCCACCTCTCAATGAAACATTTTCAAGGCCAAGACAGTTGCTGCAGCAACCGGTACAGCATCCGGGAGTAAAAGAAAAACCTCAACCATGGATATGTCACTACTGTGGGAGAAAAGGTCATATTATTGTTTTGTGCTTCATGGACACCCCAGTAAGATACAGCAATCAAAGTCCAGAAAGACTGTCAAGAAAGACTGAAAACCTAGAAAGAAACTTGTTTCACTCATTGCTCACACATCTCTAAAAGCAACATCTAGGGAAGATTGGTATTTTGATAGTGGCTGCTCCAGGCACATGACTGGAATTGAGAATTTTCTGGTTGATGTTAAGTCTTATGCAACAAGCTTTGTCACCTTTGGTGATGGCTCTAAAGGTGAAATCAAGGGGATAGGAAACTTGGAAAGAAAAGGTTTACCTAAACTTACAAAAGTTCTGTTTGTGAAAGGGTTGACGGCCAATCTAATTAGTATCAGTCAGCTATGTGATCAAGGATTGTTGGTTAACTTTACAAAAGCTGAATGTCTAGTAATTAATCAAGAAGGAGAAGTCATAATGAAAGGTGTAAGGTCAAAGGATAATTGCTACTTATGGGAACCACAAGAGGAAGTTGGCTTGTCAACTTGCTTGCTTACTAAGGAAGATGAAGTAACTTTATGGCACCAAAAGCTAGGTCATCTGAACTTAAGGAGTATAAAGAATGCCATAGCTTAGGAAGCAATCAGAGGTCTACCAAAACTCAAAATTGAAGAAGGGAACATATGTGGTGAGTGTCAGATTGGAAAACAAACGAAAAAGCCTCACCATCAGGTACAGCATCTGACAACTTCCAGAATACTTGAGCTGTTACACATGGATTTGATGGGACCTATACAAGTGGAAAGCTTAGGTGGTAAAAGATATGCTTTTGTAATGGTTGATGACTTTTCAAGGTACACCTGGGTCAAATTCATTAGAGAGAAATCTGACACTTTTGATGTCTTCAAGGAGTTATGTGTTCAAATACAAAGAGAAAAAGATAGTACGGTCTTGAAGATAAGAAGTGATCATGGAAAGGAGTTTGAGAATAACAAGTTCTCTGAGTTTTGTACAGCTGAAGGGATATCACATGAATTCTCTTCACCAATCACACCACAACAAAATGGAGTGGTTGAGAGAAAGAATAGAACCTTGCAAGAGTCAGCTAGAGTAATGCTACATGCCAAAAATCTTCCATATCATTTTTGGGCAGAAGCATTGAATACTGCTTGCTATATACACAATAGAGTCACTCTGAGAACTGGAACAAATGTTACTCTATATGAGCTATGGAAGAATAAGAAACCAACTGTCAAGTACTTCCATGTCTTTGGAAGCAAATGTTATATCCTAGCTGATAGGGAACAACGAAGGAAATTGGACTCCAAGAGTGATGAAGGCATATTCTTAGGGTACTCCACCAACAGCAGAGCATATAGAGTGTTCAACTCCAGAACTAAAGTCATGATGGAATCCTTCAATGTAGTTGTAGATGACTCAAGTGAATATAAGAGGTCTGATGCTCCAGCAATATCTATAGCATCCGATCAGCAAGAAGAGGTAGTTGAAACTGAAAAGGAAGATGTTGACTCTGGATTAAGTAGTACTGAACCCAACAAAGGTCCATCTACAAGAGTTCAGAAGAATCATCCAAAAGAGCTTATCATTGGAGATCTTAACCAAGGCATTGCTACAAGAAGAGCAAGAGATGCAATATCTAATTCATGCTTTGTCTCAAAGATTGAACCCAAGAATGTCAAGGAAGCTCTTACTGATGAATTCTAGATTAATGCCATGCAGGAAGAAATTGAACAATTCAAGAGGAATGAGGTATGGGATCTTGTGCCTAGACCTAAAGGTGTAAATGTAATCGGAACAAAATGGGTCTTCAAGAACAAATCTGATGAGAGTGGGAACATTACTAGAAACAAGGCTAGACTGGTAGCTCAAGGCTATGCTCAAATTGAAGGGATAAACTTTGATGAGACATTTGCTCCTGTAGCCCGACTTGAATCCATAAGACTTCTCTTAGGGGTTGCATGTATATTGAAGTTCAAGCTATTTCAAATGGATGTGAAAAGTGCCTTCCTTAATGGGTACTTGAATGAAGAAGTCTATGTTGAACAGCCTAAGGGTTTTGTTGATCCTAATCTTCCAGATCATGTCTACAAACTGAAAAAGGCCTTGTATGGTCTAAAGCAAGCTCCTAGAGCTTGGTATGAGAGATTGACTGAATTTCTGGTTAATCATGGGTACAGAAAGGGTGGAAATGACAAGACTTTGTTTGTAAGAGAAGAGAAAGATAAGGTGATGATAGCACAAGTTTATGTGGATGATATAGTCTTTGGTGGAATGTCTGATAAGATGGTCCAGCAATTCGTGCAGCATATGCAGTCAGAATTTGAGATGAGTCTAGTTGGTGAACTAACTTTCTTTCTTGGCCTCCAAGTCAAACAAATGGAGGATACTATATTTGTATCTCAAAGTAAGTATGCAAGAAATATTGTGAAAAAGTTTGGTATGGAGAGTGCTAGTACCAAAAGAACACCAGCAGCAACACATCTGAAGCTTACCAAAGATGAAAAAGGGATCAGTGTTGATCAAAGTCTCTATAGGAGTATGATTGGAAGCCTATAGTATCTCACAGCAAGCAGACCTGATATTACTTTTGCTGTAGGAGTATGTGCTAGATATCAAGTTGAACCTAAGATGAGTCACCTCACAGAAGTCAAAAGAATCTTAAAATATGTGAATGGGACATGTGACTATGGAATCTTGTATTGTCATAGTGATAACTCTATGTTAGTAGGCTATTGTGATGCTGATTAAGCAGGAAGTGCAGATGATAGGAAAAGCACTTCAGGAGCATGTTTCTTCCTAGGGAATAATCTCATATCATGGTTTAGTAAGAAACAAAATTGTGTGTCTTTATCAACTGCAGAAGCAGAATATATTGCAGCTGGTAGTAGTTGTGCTCAACTAGTATGGATGAAGCAAATGTTGAAGGAGTACAATGTGGTACAAAATGCTATGGCATTATACTGTGACAACATGAGTGCCATTAACATCTCCAAGAATCCTATTCAACAGAGTAGGACTAAACATATTGATATTAGGCACCATTTTATTAGAGATCTAGTTGAAGAAAAGATTGTCACACTGGAACATATAGCTACAAATGATCAATTGGCTGACATCTTTACAAAGGCACTAGATGCAACACAATTTGAGAGGTTGAGGGGCAAATTGGGAATTTGCCTATTTGAAAGCCAATAGCAGTTATTTTTCAAAAAGCGTGCAACTGAATTTTCCCCCTATCCTATCCTATTAGGGCGCAAGCTAATCAAGGAACGGTTTTATTTTGTGTAAACTGCTTTTGCCATAATCATTACTTTGCTTCTCTAAAGTGCAATCGATCTTTCTCTCTGCTTCATCACCCTAAATCGCTCAAACTTCTCCTATCTCTCAGACCTATCATATTTCATCCTCACTACTACTTCAAATCGATCATGTCTTCTCTTGCTACTTCACCGATCAGAGAATTGTAATATCCCAGATTTTTGGGACATTAACTACTAAAAATTTTCATAAAAATTCTCTTTAATTAATAGGAAAACACTACTTTTTTTTTCTTTATAATTCATGTAAAAACAAATCACTATTACTATTTCCTCAAATTACAAGACATTAAACTATTTTAAAACTTTAGTAACACTTATTAAATTGAAAATGCTACAAGCCATGAACTTCAAAATATCTTAGATTTACATTTGAGCAATTATAAAAATTGTGAAGAAAGCTCATTTAAGTTTACAACTATAAACTAGTAAAACCCCTTTTTATTTACCCCCGCGCACGTACAAGCCACACATCAACTTCTTAATTCCTTGGTACCTACAACCATATTTAATGTAAGGGTCAATTTCCTTATCCAAATTGAATCATCCCTGACGGAAGATAAATGTCATAAAAGAATAACAAAATGTTCTACCATAAAGATGAAATCAAACATAATCGATGCAAGCAACTCATAAATAACACCAAGTCCTAATTGTTAAACCACATGACCACTAATGCAACCTATATGATCCGGATTTCCTAAAACACCACCCCGTCGAGTGGATCACCAATACACCACCCCGTCGAGTGGATCACCAAAACACCACCCCGTCGAGTGGATCGACACTCCGAAGAGCAAAAAGTCCCACCTGGACAGTGTCCCACCTGGACACAATACCCACCCGGGTAACCGAACCACAACAAAACCAATGCATGTGAATGCATGAATGCACCTCTTTCAGTCAATTACACCAAACCAAGAAACACCATTAACACCTTTTAAAGTCATCACCATTTTTCTTAAACCAATTGAAAGTTTACAACTTTCTTTCAACTCCATAAATTCACCATTTAATCAAAACCAACAGAGTACATAAATCCAAAATCAACCACACACAACAAACCATAGAATCAAATACACATTGAGTCACACAAAAAATTCAAAAATAGTATAATCACATAAAGTGTTATAAAATAGTCTTTTGTCATTCCTTCTATTATCATTCACTCCATTAGTTAAACAATTTCATTACTAATCTATAACATAAACCTTAAGGACATGAGTGTATGGGAAAAAAACCCTTACCTTAGACGCTTTACTTTCTAACATGACAAGTCTTGGATTCCTATAAATCGTTCACACGAACAAAAGTTCAAAGCTCCACAAATCACACCACAATGTGACGACGAAAATGACCTTAAAACTATATGTGATTGCCTCTAATGAATGGTCTGATGGTGTATATGTGAGAGTGAGGAAAAGTAGCGTATATTAAATTTGACCAGTTTCTCATGGCTTTGAATATACAAGTCTCAATATGAAAGAGAGGATAAAGAAATTTGTCAAATACGGGTGAGCTTTTTGAGTTGGTAGAATATGTATATTTTCTATACTAGAAAAATATATACTTGAGGGAGTGGAAAACATAAGTTACTGGAAGTTTGGAATTGGAAGTCACATTCACGTTGAGTGGTTACTCCTTGTTTCTAGGAAAATATTGGCCAACTAATTCTTTTCATATTTATCCCAATCTCACCGTGGTGTGCTCTCTGTCATACATTTCGGAGTTAAGTTGATCATGGCTTAAATGAACTTGTTATAAGACACTCACTACTAACTATAGTACACATACGTGCCTCATTTATCTCACCTCCTAAACCTTACATCATATTACTCATACATATATTTATTTATTTAATTTAAGCACATCATATCCTACTATAAACCATTTGTTTCACTTATAAAAATATATACCTTTCCTTTAATATTAAAATGGGTATATTTACTAACTTGAAATTAACAATAAGAAGACTAATTTATTATTATTTTTTTTTGTTTAAAATAAGATCACTAACCCTTAAGTTATGATAAATTAATTAAGAGAAAATTGATATGATTTTTCTTAAATTATCTAGATATAAACTAAATAAAAATTACTAAGAATGTCGTACACAAAATATTGAGGTGTTACATTCTTACCCCCTTAAAATAGTTTCGTCCTCGAAACTAACAATTCAAAAACATTATAAAAGAATTCTCTCAATATAATTGTAGATAGTAATAATCACTTTATAAAATATGAAGTAAAATATTCTAATATAAAATAAAATATCTATCTGTTAAATAAAATTACCGGATCTTACATTTTACCCACCAAAAATTTAGTTTCGTCCCTGAAACTAGTCATTAGAAAATTTTGAAGTACAATTTTTCTAAACTCTTCATGTAAAGTACTTTTTTTAATAAATATCAACAATTGAAAAAAAAATTAAGATGAAGTAAAACTTAAATTAAAATATCATATCTCCGCTGCGCACTCGGATAATACAATACATCAGTTAAATTTATAACTCAAGTAATCTTTTCAAAAGGACAAAATTAAAATTAGTAACACATACCACTAAATGATTCAAAGAGATAAAATAATTTATTAACAAACATAGATAAAACAGCCCAATATAAATAAGTCAAAATACATACTTTACTATAAGTTTGATAAAAACTCAATATAAAAATATTCTTTGAGAGACTAACATTCTAGCACTCTTTAATCGCGCTCCTCACCGAACGATGAGACTTGTTACAGTTATGGTGGAGAATTCAGAGATTGTGCTTAAAGAAACAAACAATTTTGATCGCACACATTTAAAACAAGGTTCAAGCGGTGAACGGAACACACACCATCTCTTGAAGATAAATGGAAGTTGAGTCAAAAAAATATTGCTACACTCTAATCTTAACTCTAGGAGATCCTAAAATGACATTTAACTTGCAACTAACAAAGAGTAAAAAAAATGTTCCAAGAAAAACAAAGTAATAACACCAAAATTTAATCACGAAGTCAATAATCAAAACATTCACCATAAAGATAACATAAACTCAAGCACACAAAACAAATATTCGTAACACGTTTAGATTCTCTATTTTCTTCTTTAAAGCACACTTGAACTAATGTCAAACCACACAAAATCTTTTACACCGTACCAAATCATACTCCATCCATTTTCTCCCCAAAATCAATTCATCCAAAATTTAGTTTAATGTAAAGAGATTATTTTAATCGCCTTAATTCCATAAAAGTATTTTCAAAAATTTTATAAATCTTAATTTGGAAAAACAATAGTGAGTAGGAAATTCTAACACATACAATAATACATATATTTTTAACAAGGCCATCAATTTGTAGAAAATAGCTTTAGTGACAGACAGAATACACACAGAAAATAATTAGTGACAGGCTTTAAGAAACAAAATACACACCAGAAAATAATTAGTGACAGACAGCTTAGAACACACATCCAAACATGACTTATAGTGACGCAGAAAACAACACATAAAAATGACATATAGTGACAGACAGCAGAAAAACAACAGAACATTCAAACAGCTTATAGTGACAGACACAAGAAACAATTTATACCAAATAACTTTTAGTGACAGCAGCAAGACAAATTATAATGACGAAGAGAACACTATAAAAATGAAATTAACATACTAAATCTCGAAAATCATTTATAAGAACATACACCATCATCAAAGACTCTCTAAGTCATATAACATATACCACAATTCATAAGAATATTTTTCTAATTAGAATTACACTTGTCACGTACGATCTTTTTCATAAGAATTTTTTTTTTCTTTCTTTCTAACATTACTTGTACTCTATAGAAAACACTCACTTACATAAGCTACAAATAACCACAAAATTCAAGAACCATAAAGAGTAAAGACAATATTCCTATAAAAATTTATGCAAATAATTCGTAGTAACAAATTTCCAAATTCTTTTATCAAACCTATCTCAAACGTCTTTCTAATGGAATCTAAAAATTACAAAACCAGAGAAATAGTATCATGATAGAATAATAAACCAGTCACCTTAACGTACAACACCAAACAACCGCAGTAATTCTTAAAATATATACTCCTTTAAACGTCACAATCATTTTTAAACTGAATGGTATATAAAAAAAATGATCTTTCAAAAAATACTCTAAACACCACTTTCAACCATCTCCTTTTTAAAACTACACTTTTCTTGACACAACCTTTTTAAGAAAATCTTTATAACCATGTTAATACTATTCTTCTAAAAATCATATTACCGTTTAATTATTCTTGCACCATAAAAATTAATCAATGGAAAATCACCAATAAAATGTAGTTTCTAACAATGACGAAATCATTTCTTATATATAATTTTTTTTTAAAATAGGTTATTAATCAAATATAACAAGTACAAAGAGCACTAATACAAAACATGTCTCTAGCAAACAAGTACAAAGAATGAGATAGCTCGGACCAAAACCAGCAAAAACAACGACAATAAAAGACCAATAAAACAAGGCCAAAACCAGGAAAACAAAACAAACCACACTACTAGCAAACAAGCTGGAAACAGAACAGAATCACCAAAGCACTAGCAAGACCAAAATTTAATCCAACCAACCTAGCCACACCATGAACCAAATAAACATACTTGCACTGTCATCGAGCATATTTTAATTAAAGTACCTATCACCATAAATTGACCAAGACCAAACCTCTCCTTAATTACTACACCACACCAAAGATTGAGCAATAGACAAATTTCTGCGTCTAAACACCACTCATATAAAGAATCACTAAGAACCACAATCATGAGAAAGTCAACCACAAAAATCACACATCAATCAAGGCATACGTATTCAAAATCGCTTCCACCCAAAATTATTTGCCCGAGGATCATTGCTCTGATACCAACTGTAACATCCCAGATTTTTGGGACATTAACTACTAAAAATTTTCATAAAAATTCTCTTTAATTAATAGGAAAACACTACTTTTTTTTTCTTTATAATTCATGTAAAAACAAATCACTATTACTATTTCCTCAAATTACAAGACATTAAACTATTTTAAAACTTTAGTAACACTTATTAAATTGAAAATGCTACAAGCCATGAACTTCAAAATATCTTAGATTTACATTTGAGCAATTATAAAAATTGTGAAGAAAGCTCATTTAAATTTACAACTATAAACTAGTAAAACCCCTTTTTATTTACCCCCGCGCACGTACAAGCAACACATCAACTTCTTAATTCCTTGGTACCTACAACCATATTTAATGTAAGGGTCAATTTCCTTATCCAAATTGAATCATGCCTGACGGAAGATAAATGTCATAAAAGAATAATAAAATGTTCTACCATAAAGATGAAATCAAACAAAATTGATGCAAGCAACTCATAATTAACACCAAGTCCTAGTTGTTAAACCACATGACCACTAATGCAACCTATATGATCCGGATTTCCTAAAACACCACCCCGTCGAGTGGATCACCAATACACCACCCCGTCGAGTGGATCACCAAAACACCACCCCGTCGAGTGGATCGACACTCCGAAGAACAAAAAGTCCCACCTGGACACAATACCCCACCCGGGTATTAAGGTTCGGTACCCCACCCGGGTAACCGAACCACAACAAAATCAATGCATATGAATGCATGAATGCACCTCTTTCAGTCAATTACACCAAACCAAGAAACATCATTAACACCTTTTAAAGTCATCACCATTTTTCTTAAACCAATTGAAAGTTTGCAACTTTCTTTCAACTCCATAAATTCACCATTTAATCAAAACCAACAGAGTACATAAATCCAAAATCAACCACACACAACAAACCATAGAATCAAATACACATTGAGTCACACAAAAAATTCAAAAATACTATAATCACATAAAGTGTTAAAAAATAGTCTTTTGTCATTCCTTCTATTATCATTCACTCCATTAGTTAAACAATTTCATTACTAATCCATAACCTAAACCTTAAGGACATGAGTGTATGGGAAAAAAACCCTTACCTTAGACGCTTTACTTTCTAACATGACAAGTCTTGGATTCCTATAAATCGTTCACACGAACAAAAGTTCAAAGCTCCACAAATCACACCACAATGTGACGACGAAAATGACCTTAAAACTATATGTGATTGCCTCTAATGAATGGTCTGATGGTGTATATGTGAGAGTGAGGAAAAGTAGCGTATATTAAATTTGACCAGTTTCTCATGGCTTTGAATATACAAGTCTCAATATGAAAGAGAGGATAAATAAATTTGTCAAATACGGGTGAGCTTTTTGAGTTGGTAGAATATGTATATTTTCTATACTAGAAAAATATATACTTGAGGGAGTGGAAAACATAAGTTACTGGAAGTTTGGAATTGGAAGTCACATTCACGTTGAGTGGTTACTCCTTGTTTCTAGGAAAATATTGGCCAACTAATTCTTTTCATATTTATCCCATTCTCACCGTGGTGTGCTCTCTGTCATACATTTCGGAGTTAAGTTGATCATGGCTTAAATGAACTTGTTATAAGACACTCACTACTAACTATAGTACACATACGTGCCTCATTTATCTCACCTCCTAAACCTTACATCATATTACTCATACATATATTTATTTATTTAATTTAAGCACATCATATCCTACTATAAACCATTTGTTTCACTTATAAAAATATATACCTTTCCTTTAATATTAAAATGGGTATATTTACTAACTTGAAATTAACAATAAGACGACTAATTTATTATTATTTTTTTGTTTAAAATAAGATCACTAACCCTTAAGTTATGATAAATTAATTAAGAGAAAATTGATATGATTTTTCTTAAATTATCTAGATATAAACTAAATAAAAATTACTAAGAATGTTGTACACAAAATATTGAGGTGTTACAAGAATCTTCTCCCAAATCGCCACCACCGGCTGAAACTGCCATGTTGATTGCTGTTGCAGAACCCATATTAGTTGTAGCTTCCGACACTGCCGCAAAATCAAAGAAAGAAATATCCAAGAAAAAGAAGAAGTCGGTGAGTGTTCTTTCCCCTGAATCTGTGAAATCACAAGGGAAAAAGAAGAAGTCTAAATCCAAATCTAGATCCAGAAAGGCATATACCATGCAAGAATTGTATGTTGATAATCTAGGTGAGGAAAATGTTGAATCTTCTAGTAGGGTAGTTCAAGAGGCTCAAACCCTAGGATTAGGTGATTCTGGTAATATTGATGTTGATGGTGGTGCTACTACTAAGACCACAGAGAATGTTGTGTTTGAGACAACACAGGAAGATGAGTCAACTACTGTTGCCTCTGAAAAGGCTGAAGATCATGAAGGTACTAACCTTCCTGATAATGTAGATGTTGCAGCTGATGCTAGAGCATCTGATGTTCGAGACACTGCAAACAAGGCAGATGAGAATGTGTCTGGTGATACTGTTGAAGTCTCTCAGAATGATGAGAGCATGAAGACTGCTGAGCAGGAAATAGAGGATCATACCCTCTCTGACTTACAAACAGGTTCACAAGACAAGGAACCTGATGTTGAGATTTTGTCAAGTCTGGACAAAATGGTGGAGAAGGCTCCTGGACCTAGCATTGCTGGGAGGTTAAGGAGTAGAGCTAGAAGAGATGTGACACCACCACCAAAGTCAACAAAGAAAGCCAAGAATTCTGATGGCTTGAAACCTGTGAAGTATGGTCCTGGTAGGACAAAGAGTAAGTTACTAAACACATCGAACGACCTCGTATTTTAATTTTATAAAATAAGTTACTAAACACTCCCTCAATTATTTACTTATAATAAATAATGAATCTAAACACCTCTGCAACGTAACTCAACCACTATGATACTAAATCATTTGTTTTCAAAGTTAAGTTGACATATTTTTATTTAACTCAACACCAAAATTGTGGTATAAAACACATCGACATTTTTCTCAAACTCCCACCAAAATGCTAGCCAATTCAAATTCTTCTTACGATATAAATTTACTTTAAAAGAGTAGTGCTATTAACACGACAATCTACCCAACAAATGTCAACGAAGTCTCCGTAATGAACTTATTATTTATTAAAGAGAAAGAAAATTAAAATTAAAGCATTGAAGCTTTTTTTTTCATATACAATATCTATCTAGTCTATCTTGCCAAACTCACGCTAGCTCCTCTAAGTCCCACCATTTATTGTCAGTATCTAGTCTATCTTTCTCTTCTACTTCGTATCAAGTTTCTAAGTGATTGAAATAGATTAAATTGGAAAACATGATTTCATATATAATATGAATTACTATCTAAAAATACAACTACAATATACAAGAGATTTGATCCAAAAGAGGAACATTCAGTAATGGTACTAAGTAGCTTCTTCTAGCAACAAATAAAAGCATGATAGCCAATCAACAAAACACTATGTGAGCGGTGATGTTTTAAACCATTTCTAGAACTAGGACTTGATCAACATTAATTACTTCTACCATATAAAGCTATATATTTATATTTTGGATAAGTAGAATTTCACTAAAAAAAAACGCTTACATGTCATGTGCATAATACATATAAATTTGTTTGCTGTACCGATTTAGCCGTTGTTCATAAACACTTGTTTTTGAGTTACAGATCTCTCTTCTATCTTCAAAACTCATCATACCAATTTCCAATCAATTGAATACATGAATTTTAATTATCAAATTAGAGCATTAAAATCAAACAACATCAATCACAATATATACCATAGGCACACGAGAGAATCAAAGGAGAAAACATGATTCAATCATAACCCTACTTCAATAACCATACATAATCTCAAGACTAATCTCTCACCTTAGAGTTTCTGAATTCTTTCTTTGATCCTAAGCTGTAGAATTTCTCTCTTCCATTTCTATGCAGTGACGGTTGTTCTCTCTTTCTCGACTTCCCAATTTTCTGAATTTCTTTCTTTTAGGTGCAAAGTTAAGTTTAGGGAGGTTTCTTTTTCTTATCACTAACTAAGCCAACAAAAATATAATTTTCCCTTTCTCATAGGTCTTACCCACTACCCAAGCCCACTTCTATTTCTTTTTCTTATATTATTTTTCTCTACTCAATTATTTTGCTCTAATCGTTTTCCTAACAATTCTCATACAACCCACTATTCTATTTTATTTTCTATTTTTATGCACTAAATTAAAATATACCTATAATATATTCAAATTTCGTCCATCACGTCACATTTATCAATTATTATTAATACTCCCAAATATTCAATCTCTCATATTCTCCTATTTTCTAAACTCAAATTTCATTTATTTTACTTCTTTATTTAGTAACTCTCAACCCAAAACCCACGTACCCAAAATAACTTAAATAGCACAAACATAGTAAATAATTTATAAAATAAAATAATACTAAATTATTAATAAAAATAGAATATAAAAACCGGGCGTTACAGTAGATACTCAGATCTCTAAATTTTCTCTATAGGTACGATATCCAACAATGTAAGTTGAACACCAAATTTTTTATATACACATTTAAAAATAAGTTAACAAATATGCCTTTAAATTTATTAAAATATGTACATTTAAATTTAATTTTTATTAAAATAATTTTTTAAAAAACTTATAATCATAATCAAACAGTTTAATTTTTATAAGTAAAAACTAACCCGTGCTTTGCACGGGTAACTTATACTATGCTTTGCACGGGTAACTTATACTAGTTATATTACTTATTTTGGTGACAAATACTTTATTTCTTTAATAAATGAAGTATATTTCATTCTTTTATGAATTAAAATGAATATGTTTTTTTCTTACGTTAAAACAAAATGCCTGTTTCAATTTTAAAGAATATAGTATATTTATTTTACACTTTAAATTATAAAAAAAATGCAAATAAAATTTCGGAATTGCCTTTTTTTTTTGGTAGAATTCAAAATTGCCTTTTTAAATATATAAAAATTAAATTTTTTTTTTTAATATTTCGTGTATTTATAATAAAATAATTTTTTTACACTTTAAATTATAAAAAATGTAAATAAAATTTCAAAATTTCCTTTTGAAATATATAAAATTTTTTTTTTTTATTAATATGTCGTGTATTTATAATAAAATAAATGCATATTTAATTTTTACACTATGAATTATATTTATTTAATAAGTTTCTCCTAATTTTTTTTATTATATCAAGTAAATTTTATTTAATAAGTTTAACATTTATATAAAACTATTTTATTTTATTATTTCGAATGAATTTTTGAATAATGTTTTTAAAATATTCAACAATTTTATATAATTCGAATTTGAATGAATCTAATTTGGGAAAAATACACTCACCTCTCTTAAGGTTTATTCAAAGGGAGCTTCTACGGTACACTTGAATAATTCAAGTGTACCGGTACATGACATCTTTAATTAATAAGTTAACGATTATTTTTATGAATTAAAAACACTGTTAGTCGATGATTGTATTTTAGATATAATAACAAAACAAAAAAAAATACAATTTCATTGTTTATAATGATTACACTAATATTTTCACATTTTTTCAATAAAAAAATTGAATAATGACTATTATGAAGAAGAAAAATTCAAAAAATATCAAAATTTATATTTTTGACAATTTTGATAAATGATATTTAATTATTATAATGTTTTTAATGATAAAAAAATATTTTCTCTTAAGAAGAAATCTCTATTATTTATTATATACATTACGATAGTTCCACGGAGCTCTCTCGTGCATTCTCAAGAAAATTTGCTTATGTGTCATTCAATTAGAGCATCTCTAAGATTTTTTTTGGGTAAAATATGTTTTTGGTCCCTATAAATATATCAAATTTTGTATTTAGTCCCTTTAAAATTTTTCTTCGACTTTTAGTCCCTATAAAATTTTCTATTTTCACTTTTGATCCCTTCTTCTAAGTAAACTCATATGTATGATTCATATTTTTAAATAAAATTTTGCAGAAAAGTTTATAAAATTATATTAATCTCTCTCAAAACAAAATTAGAATTTTTTAACAAAATATGAATTTAATATGATTTCTGACATTTTTTGTGGTTAAAAATTCATAATTAATTTATGTTTTGTTAAAAAATTCCAATTCTTTTATAGTGAGATTTTCATAATATTGTACAAATTTTTGCATAATTTTATTAAAAAAATACAAAGTTACACATGAGTTGAATTAAAAATAGGAACTATAAATGGTGTTTGAAAATTTTATAGGGACTAAAAATTGAAGAAAATTTTTTGAGGGACTAAAAACAAAATTTGATATATATGTAGGGACCAAAAACATATTTAACCCTTTTTTTTATTTTTTTTATAGATATTTTTTTGGGTTAAATATATTTTTGGTCCTTATAAATATATCAAATTTAGGATTTAGTCCTTATATTTTTAATTAAGTTGTTCACAAATGTGAAAAGTATTACGATAATCTCTCCCTAAAAAAATTGGAATTTTTTAACAAAATATAAATTAAATATGAATTTTAAACCACAAAAAGTTTAAAAATTCATAATTAATTCCTGTTTTGTTAAAAAATTCTAATTTTTTTTTGGAGAGATCATTATAATTTTATAAACTTTTTATTCAAAAATATGAATTCTACTTATCAGTTTATTTAAAATGAGGGACCAAAAGTGAAGATGAAAAATTTTATAGGAACAAAAAGTCGAAGAAAATTTTTAGAGGGACTAAAACCAAAATTTAGAATATTTATAGGAATCAAAAACATATTTAACCCTAAAAATATAAATTGTGAGAATAATTATAGGACCAAAAATATATCACAATGTGGGAGTTTTGTGATATACATTTTTTTGGTAGATCGGAAAGATAAATTGCTCCCCCTAGGAATTGATCCCTGGATCTCTCCAACTCATACGTTCCTCAACTCATACCACCTGAGTTATGTAACGGGGACAAAGTTTTGTGATATTAAGAATTATATTTTCTTTGTTTTTTTTTTTTAAATTGTACATGTGGATTACTATGAAACAAGTTCAAACAAAGTGGGACAACAATGGAAAAAGATATCTTAATTTACACTGTATTTTAAAAAAATGTAGTTTGATGGGATTTAGATGAATAAATATACAATAAACATAGGAACATCACTTTATGTGAAGGTTTTTTTTTTGACGTAAAAATACCGGAGCTTTTGATATGCAAAGTTGTCTATTTTTTTTGTTTATTTTAAAATTTGAAAATATATCTTAATATACATTGTGTTTAAAAAAATGTAGTTTGATGATATTCAACTGAATGAATCTACAATAAACTTAGGAAGATCAATAAATGTGAGAGTTTTTTTATGAAAAAATGTGTTTGTTTTGTTATATGCAAGACTGTCTATCTCTATTATATTATATACATTACGATAGGTTCACGGAGCTTTCTCGTGCATTCTCAGGAAAATTTGCTTACGTGGCATTCAATTAGAGCTTCTCAAAGATTTTTTTTATATTTTTTTAAATATTTTTTTAGCATAATTTGGTTGCATTATTAGAAAAATTTGCTTAGGTGTTATTCAATTAGAGTTTCACTAATTTTTTTTTTTGTAAAGATTTTTTTAATTAACTTAAACAATTAAAATAAATATTATGGATAACAACAAAAAATAATATTTTAAGGATAACAACAACTTAATTTGTTTCCACTCTAACATAACAAGTTCGAATATAATTTAACTTTATATAGAATATACATTCATCGTAAGAAACACATGACATTCATGGTCAAAGAATTTAAACACCAGTTTAGACTGTTCGTAGCTCATGTTTAATCCAGATTTCCCGAAGCTGCGACGTTAAAATTGATGTATGATTCTATTATTATATCAATTATATTATATCAATTATAAATTACATTTAAGAAATTTTCAGTTATGCATATATGTAATTGTTTATTAATTTTTCCTTTCAATTTTTTTTTAGAACTTATGAAAAGAATGATTCTCTTATACAAGTTTCAGTTCATCTTCAAGGTTTTCCATCATGATCTACTTAAAATCACACCTATGAAAAATATTGAGACACTTCTAGAATGTCAACAAGTAAGACAATTTTCTTTTATAATTTATGGGTATTTTATTATTATTATTATTATTGTTGTTATTATTATTATTATAATTATGGTTGAAATCAAATATATTGATGATGGTGTTTGGTGGTATCAGTCGTGTCAAAAACATAATATATAAGACAATCATGGCACAGAGTACTAATGCAAGTAGAGTCAAAGATATACATCAAAAGTAGTTTCACGGTAAGCACCTAAAATTTTTATTTAAAAAACCAATTTTCATAAATTAACTATTTCATCTTAACTTATTAAATCTATAGATTAACTTTTTCTTCTTGACTTATTACTATGATACTATCAATAATTTTGTGTACTAATAAGTTTCATATATACTCTATATTTTCTAATTTGTTATCATTGCAATTCATACTTTATATTATTCTAATTTTGATCTGTGCAATTCATACTTTATATGTTCTAATATTTATCAGTGCGATTCATAAGATCTTATAATAAAGTTTGATGAAATAGAGTAGAGGAGAAGGTCAAAGATAGAACTGCTTTAGATGTTGTAGACAAGTTGATGGTATATCAGTTAAGAGAGCTTACCCTAATGAAGCTGGTTTATCCACAACCAAATATTTGGAGACCAATATAAAAATTAAGAAAGATTAGACAAATTTATGATCGTCAAACAACAGATTTTCATTGTTAAATTTTAATACATTATTATTATGCACTTTTTTATTGACAATTTTATTCAATTTTGTCATTTAGTTTAATAGACCGATATTTTCACTCATTGATTATTATGCATTATTACTCACATTGATAGAATTAATCAAAAATTTGTTTGGTGACATATATTGTTTTTGGTAAAAAAAAAAAAATTGTCTTTAAAAAAATATTTGTTTCTAATTATTTGTTATTTTGACAATTTAGGTTATATTTTACCTATTATACATTTCTTTCTAATTTTTTGTAACAAAATTTGTTTGTTTTTTTTTTACATAAAGTTTGTTATAAATTTTCATCCAAAAAATAAAAGTTTGTTACGATTTTTTATTTGGTGGTTTTAGTTTTTTTTGAAAGAGAAAGTGTGTATCTTCCGATGTACCAAAAAAAAAAAAGTGTGTGTGCAAAAAAAAAAAAATTTATTGGTGGATTAAAATTAGGATATCAAAGAACGGTTTTTGACACTTAATTCTAACAAAAAAAAAACAGTGGCGAATTAGTTTATTGAAATACAAGTGATACACCAAACTTATCAATGAATAAAAATATGTAGTCTTATGAGATTCAGTTGAATATATCTATAATAAATGTAGGAACATTATTGAATATGAAAGTTTTTTTTTTGACAAAAAAAAGTGTTTTGTACTATTCAAGGTTATCTATTTTATTATTTTATTATTTTGTTTTGGAAATATATATATGTGGATTACTATGAAACAAGTTGAAACAAGGTGAGAGAATGATAGGAAAAGAGATATCTTAAATTTAACAAAAAATGTAGTTTGATTATATTCATATGAATAAATTTATAATAAATGTAGGAAGATAATTAAATGTGAATTTTATTTTTTGACAAAAAAATGTGGGAGTTTTGTGATATACAAAGTTGATAGTTGTCTATTTATTTGTATTTTTTTCTTGAAATGTATATGTAGATTATTACGAAACAAGTTGAAAAAAGAAGGTGAGATAACAATGAAAGAAATATCTTAATTTACATTGTATTTAAAAAATATAGTTTGGTTGGATTAACTTGTATAAATGTACAATAAACGTAGGAAGATCACTGAATGTGTGTTAGCCCATATTTTGGTTAAGTCAAAATATGCCCTAACTTTCTTTGAATATATTTATTAAACCTTTAATTATGGAAATTAATATTTCCATATCATTAAATAATGTAATAAAGGTTAAAGTAAATGTATTTAATATAAATTCTTATTAAAGAATATTCAAGAATTTTAGAAGATGGAAAATTTTCACAAGTCCAGAAGATAAATAAAGAATTGGATCGAATTGAAGACCGTTCGAGTAGCTGCTGAAGATCATTCGAACTCGAATGCTGTTGTAAAACTTAGTACATTTTCAATCTTTCTGAAGATTCAAAATTCAAACCATTGCAACGTTTCATTCAAAGGTGGCAATTCTTGGTATTTTGGAATGAAGATCAGATGGCAGGACATCTGTCAAATGGATGTTAATTAGTCGTTAGTAGATAGCTTTAGAATTTATCTATAAATACTAGTTCATTTGATGTAATTAGGATCACAATCTCTCATACTATAAACCTTACACATTCTGAGTATCCAAGCGTTCGAGTGAAAGGAATAAACAAGGCAACAATGTATGATCTTGTGATCAAACTCTTTTAGATTCAATGCAATTTACATATTCATGCAATTCACATGTTTTCATTTACATTTCCTGCCTTTTAATTCGTTGAATTATTTATTTCTCTTGTCAATACGTACTCATCTTTGAGTATTTTTACTTTTCTTGTCAAACAAGTCATCTTTTTATCATTTACTTTGCTTTAAACAAACAAACTTGTTCATTTGCATTAATGAACATTGCTATTTTCAAACTTGAACAATAAATGCACAAACATGTCCCGAGATTCTCTAGTTGGTCTCTCAAGCATTGCAAACTAGCGCTTGTTTACGTTGTTACCAAAAAACAGTGTAAACAAATTGGCACGCCCAGTGGGACTAGTTTGGTGCGTTTTATTTTCAAAGTTTCCTTAGAAATTTTTCTCGAAAATTTTCTTCTTTTGTTTTGGAAAGTTGTGTATGTTGTTTTCGAAGAGTCTACATTGTTTAGTGCATGCAATTAAGAAGTGGTAGAATAAAACCAGAAATGGTGAGACCCAGAGGCACTAACGCTAGTACTAGTAACAACAACAACAACAATAGTAATGACAATAATAATGTCAATAACCAAAACAATCAAGATCCTGATGATGTTAACCCATTATTTGGGCATGTAGACGCTTCGAGCGCTTTAACAACATCAGCCACAGATGCAGCATCTGTGGGGGCAACACAGGCAATTCTTGTATCTTCCTCTATGCCCTCATTAACATCCAATGCTGCAACCACAATGGCTGAAAACACTTCGAGCATGCCTTTACAAAATATTGGTGGGATTCTTCCCCCATTTTCAGGATCCTCATTTGACTTTCGAAGTCAATCAGGGGGTTTGTATCAATCCCAAAGATCTTATCCATATGGAATGCCTACAGCCATGATGCACAATGTGTATTCACACCCTGCATTACAATCTGATAGGATAACAGTGAGGTCTCCCTTTCCACAAGGGCAAAATTCTAATAATACTAGAGTTCGAATGAACCAACCATCCCTCACTACAGATTCACTTTTGTCTATGAGGCAACAAATGGATGAGAGTAATTATGATATGGTGAATTTACTCACTGAACAAATGGGTACAATAATTAACCCATTAATTCGAGATACAAATCAGACTTACCAAACCTTGGCCACCCAAATGGGTAGGATTGCTGATTTCTTTGGAGGGGCACAAGTGCCCATACATCAGCCACTTCAACCATTACAGGCCCCTAGACCAAGGCCTGGACAAGTTGCTGACAATCGAATCGAGGAGGCTCGAGGTCAGCAGCAAGAACCACAAGTTGTTAACCAACCTGTACAAAGGAATGTTGAACCTGAAGTGGTGCTTGTTCATCGAAACCAAAATGCTGATGAGGTTTTGAGAAATGTTCAACATAATGATTTTGGGCAGAATAACTTAGCCAATTTGGTAGAGACCATCCTTGCCCAAAATGGTCTAAATGTAGGTTTACATAGACCCAACTTTGTGTCACCATTATCTGAATTTGTTTTGCAAACAGAAATACCAAGGGGTTGGAAGACCCCAAAATTTACTAAGTTTGCTGGTGATACAACAGAGTCTACAGTCGAACACATTGCTAGGTATTTGACTGAGGCTGGGGATATAGCAAATAATGAGAATTTGAGGATGAAGTATTTTCCCAATTCTTTAACAAAAAATGCTTTTACTTGGTTCACAACCTTACCCCCACATTCTGTATTTACTTGGACCCAACTCGAAAGGCTCTTTCATGAGCAATTCTACATGGGCCAAACTAAGATAAGCCTCAAAGAACTAGCTAGTGTTAGGCGTAAAACTCCAGAATCTATTGATGATTATCTCAATAGGTTTAGGCTTCTTAAAGCCAGATGCTTCACGCAGGTTCCTGAACATGAATTGGTAGAAATGGCTGCTGGTGGCCTAGACTACTCGATTCGAAAGAAATTAGATACCCAACATCTTAGAGACATGGCTCAACTGGCTGATAGGGTTAGACAGGTTGAAAGACTTAAAAATGAAAAGGCCAGGAATAGCAAGTTTCATAAGAAAGAGAGAGTAGCTTATGTAGGGAACTATGAAAGTGAAAGTGAACATGATCTAGAATTCGAGGAGGTTGACCAAAGTGAGATAGACTTGGCTGAATTAAAGCCAGGGCCTCCTTACACTTGTAAATTGTTAAAGCCCTCAAATGGCAAAAACCCCAATGAACCAAAGAATGATAAATATGTTGCTAAAACCTACACATTTGATGTTACCAAGTGTGATGAGATCTTTGATTTATTGGTCACTGATGGCCAAATAATTGTTCAAAAGGGATTAAAAGTTCCCTCATTAGAACAAAGAAAGAAAAGAGGTTACTGCAAATTTCATAATTTTTTGGGTCATAAAACTTCACATTGTGTTGTTTTCAGGGATTTGGTGCAGAAAGCGTTAGATGAAGGGAGGTTAAAGTTTGACGAAAAAGCTAAGCAACCCATGAAGGTAGACACAGATCCCCTTCAAGTAGCTGAGACATCGTACGTTGAGCCGTTCGAATGTCTGATGATAGACGCAATGGAAGCATCCCCGGTTCGAGCTGTTACTGAAAGGGAGTATGCTGAGAAAATTAAAGTAGTTTATCCTCGAGCTGAAGAGGAACTCATTGATTTTCTCACCAGGTGCAAGCTGAGCAACAAGGAAGTTATGCTGTGTCCTCGTTGCAGCGCTGTATGTGACAAAGAGGCTACTGCAGGCCTTAAAAATGTTATGCCATATGTGGCTAACAAAAACAAATGGTCTACTGAGAGACCAAATAAGGGCAAGGCCATAAACCAAGGCCCTACCATTCATGACAGGATTGGAAGGAGACAAACATATGTTCCTTCTAACAGAGTACCTGTTAACCAATGGTCATCTGGCCAACATCAGGCTTATCAGAAGAGAAGGATGGATGTTGGTGGCTCGAGTCAAGTTGCTTCGAGCAACAATGCTGAAAATAGGAAATTTGCCTATAATAACAACTATAAGGGAAAGAATCCTATGACTCGAACTCAATGGCGTAGGTATCAACGCCTTAAGAAGTTGGAGAAAGAGAACGCCTATGCTGGGGGCAGCTTCAACTCGATTGCCCATGCTGGGGGCAAAAACAAAGTTGTTCATGCTAGGAACAACACCAAGATTGCTCATGCTGGGGGCAATCAAAATGATACAGGGAACAAGCAAGAATATGTTCCTAAGAAGGCTGAAAAAGCCTTAATTATTGATGAAGGCTCTTCCTCGAAGAGGCCTGTTAAGGAAAGGATATCATTCCCTGATGACAATATGGAGGATGACATTCCTGATGAAGACTTATTGGAGTCTGGTTCTGAGCCAGATTTTGATGTCTTAGTAAATGTGGTGTCAATATTACCACGTGAATATGACGTGAGGTCCACTTCTGATCCTGAAGAAGAGTTTGTGGAACCTGAGTTAGAAGATTACACCCCTGTTTGTTACTATGTAATGAATAATGGGTGTATTGAACAGCAGAAGGCTGTATTCGAACAGCCTCACGAAGGGATGAAAAACCATCTCAAGCCTTTATACATCAAGGCTAAAGTGGGTGGTATTGGAGTGAACAAAGTCCTGGTGGATGGGGGTGCTGCAGTAAATCTAATGCCCCATTTCATGCTCAGGAAGTTGGGAATGTATGATACTGACATGCATTCACATAACATATTTCTTTCGAACTATGAAGGAAAAAGTGGCAGGTCCTTAGGAGCCATACAAATGGATGTTGCAGTAGGCAGCACCATAAGGCCAACTCTCTTTATAGTTGTGCCTTCGAGGGCTAGCTTCAATCTACTCCTTGGGAGAGAATGGATTCATGGAGTAGGGGCAGTCCCTTCTACTTGCCATCAAAGGTTGATATTATGGAGGGAGGATAACATAGTAGAAAATATAGAGGCTGATCAGAGTTTCTATATGTCAGAGGTTGACCACATCACTAAGGCAACTTTTGATAAACACTTAGCCTCCATAGCACCTTGTGGAGAAAGAGATAGTGGCTTTCGAGGAGCCAGTAATAATGTCTATCATTCAGTTAGACTCCATCCTACTCATGGATTCTGTTGGGAGAGGGAAGAGATTGACGATACCCCTCCTGAAGATGGAGTTATTCCACCATCTGGGTGGGATATAGAATACCTTGATGATGTCTAAGCCCTCTGCTTGGGCTAAAATAACGGCATACGTTGCCGAAAGGAAACTCGAAACGGCCTTAGAGGCTGTCAAGGAACAAAATATGGTTGAAGAAACCATTAAAGAAGACAATGGCAATATGTTGCCAAATGAGCAAAGGTTAGACTGCATCTATGATGATGAACCTTTGGGATTCGAAAAAGATCCTGTGAACTCGAATCCAAAGATGCAGGCTCAAGATCCTTTGCAAGAGGTAGATATTGGTGATGGCTTAATTAAAAGGCCAACTTACATAAGTGCCAATCTTGACCTCGAATTTAAAGCTAAAATGATTAACCTGCTTAAAGAATTTAAAGATTGTTTTGCATGGGATTACAATGAAATGCCAGGTTTAAGCAGGGAAATGGTGGAACATAGACTACCACTCAAGCCAGGGAAGAAGCCAATAAAGCAACTGCCAAGGAGATTCAACCCAGAGATTTTATCAAAAATCAAAAGTGAGATCGAAAGGCTATTAAAAAGTAAATTCATTCGAACCACAAGGTATGTTGAATGGTTAGCTAATATAGTTCCTGTTATTAAGAAAAATGGTAGCCTGAGGGTATGCATAGACTTTAGAGATTTAAATAACGCAACACCTAAGGATGAATACCCCATGCCAGTAGCAGAAATGTTAATTGATTCAGCAGCAGGGTTCGAATACTTGAGCATGTTAGATGGCTATTCTGGCTATAATCAAATTTTTATTGCTGAAGAGGATGTGGCTAAAACAGCATTTCGATGCCCTGGGGCGTTAGGGACTTATGAATGGGTTGTTATGCCATTTGGCCTAAAAAATGCTGGAGCCACATATCAAAGAGCAATGAATCTTATCTTTCATGATTTTATTGATGCCTTTATGCAAGTATACATTGATGATATTGTTGTAAAATCCTCATCTAGTGATGATCATTTAAATCATCTTAGAAAATCATTCGAAAGAATGAGGAAATGTGGATTAAAAATGAATCCACTAAAATGTGCTTTTGGTGTACATGCAGGGGATTTCCTTGGTTTTGTGGTGCATAAAAAAGGCATTGAAATCAACCAAAATAAGACAAAGGCTATCATGGAGACTCAACCTCCAAAAACAAAGAAACAACTTCAATCTCTATTGGGAAAGATCAACTTTTTGAGAAGATTCATTTCGAATCTAAGTGGAAAAGCTCATCCTTTTTCTCCACTACTTAGAAAACAAAAAGGTGATCAATTTTATTGGGGGCAAGAACAACAGCAAGCGTTTGAAGACATCAAGAATTACTTGTCACATCCACCAACGCTAATGCCTCCCATTCGAAACAAAGCAATGAAGTTGTATATTTCAGCATCTGATTCGACTATTGGTAGCATGCTTGCCCAAGAAGATGAAAATGGTGTTGAGAAAGCTGTATATTATCTAAGTAGAGTATTAAATGATGCTGAAACTAGATATAGTGCTATAGAAAAATTATGTTTGTGTTTATATTTCTCTTGTAACAAACTTAAGCATTATATTAAGCCTATTGAAGTTTATGTCTATTCTCATTTCGATATTATTAAACATATGCTTCAGAAACCTATTTTACATAGTAGAATTGGTAAATGGGCTTTGGCTCTAACTGAATACTCCTTAACCTATAAACCCTTAAGAGATAGAAAGGGTCAAATAGTGGCAGATTTCCTTGTTGATCATTCAATAATTGAAATGCCACTAAGATATGTAGAAACCCAGCCTTGGATTTTATATTTCGATGGTTCCAAACATAAACATGGAACTGGAATTGGGATTTTGATAATTTCTCCAATCCAAATTCCTACTAAGTTTAAATATAAAATCAACGGGTTTTGTTCCAACAATGAGGCTGAATATGAAGCCTTGATTGCAGGTCTTGCCCTTTTGATTGACTTGGGGGCAAGAAATATTATTGTTAGAGGTGATTCAGAATTAGTGATTAAACAGTTGACAAAAGAATACAAATGTATCAAAGAACATTTGGCTAAGTACTTTGTAATTGCCACTAATTTGTTGGATCAGTTCGAATCCGTGCAATTCGAGCATATACCTAGATTACAAAATCAAGAAGCCAATGACTTGGCTCAAATAGCTTCTGGCTATAAAGTAACTCCTGAAAATCTCAACAAATTAATTGAGATTAGGGAAAAATTGGTTTTTAATGAACCTTTGTCTTCAAGCTTGTCAATGGCAAAACTTGTGGGGGCAGATTCACCACATAGTGATGAAAATAACTCGAACAAGGTCTTAGATGAAGAAAATGCTAGCATTTTTACCATTGACAACTTGGTAGATGGAGATTGAAGGAAACCAATTGTGGAATATTTACAAGACCCTAATGGTCAGTATGATAGGAAGACCAAATATAGGGCTTTAAGCTATGTTATAGTTGGAAATGAATTGTTCAAAAAGACAAGTGAAGGTGTGTTATTGAAATGCCTAAGTGAAGCAGAAGCTTTAATAGCTATTTCTGACATACATAATGGAGCATGTGGTTCTCATCAAGCAGGCCACAAAATGAAATGGTTATTATTTAGACAAGGCTTATATTGGCCTTCTATGTTAAAAAATTGCATAGATTTTGCCAAAGGATGCCAAGAATGCCAAAGGCATGCAGGAATACAACATGTACCTGCAAGTGAGTTACATTCTATAATAAAGCCATGGCCATTTAGGGGCTGGGCATTAGATTTGATTGGTGAGATTAAACCTGCTTCTTCTAAGAATCAACGTTACATTTTAGTAGGTATTGATTACTTTACAAAATGGATCGAAGCAGTGCCTCTACCTAATGTAGATCAAGAGGCAGTGATTAATTTCATTCAAAATCATATAATCTATAGATTTGGCATTCCTGAAACAATTACTACAGATCAAGGATCAGTGTTCACAGGAAGAAAAATGCAAGAATTCGCTAGTGAAATTGGTTTTAGATTGCATACTTCAACACCATACTATGCCCAAGCAAATGGTCAAGTTGAAGCTGCTAACAAAGTAATCATTAATTTGATTAAAAAACACATTGCTCAAAAGCCAAGAAATTGGCATAAAACTTTAGATCAAGTTTTATGGGCATGTAGGAATTCCCCTAAAGAATCAACTAACTCTACACCATTTCGATTGACATATGGTCATGATGCTATTTTGCCTGTGGAAATTCATATGCAATCATTTCGAGTACAGAGGCAAATGGAAATACCAAGTGATAAGTATTGGGAAATGATGTTAGATGAATTGGTCGATTTGGATGAAGAAAGGTTACAAGCTCTAGAATATATGACTAGGCAAAAAGAAAGAGTTGCCAAAGCCTATAATAAAAGGGTAAAGTCAAAAGTTTTTAACCTAGGGGATTTAGTTTGGAAAGTTATCCTGCCTATGGATAAAAAAGATAGAGTTTTAGGCAAATGGTCACCTCATTGGGAAGGTCCATTTAAAATAGTTCAAGTTTTTTCAAATGGTGCTTATGAGATTGAAGAGCTGAGTCCTGAAAAACATGTGTTGGGAATAAATGGTAAATATTTGAAAAAATATAAACCAGCTTTGCTCGAATTAAATATAAACGCAGAATAAAAACTTAAAACAATTAAAAGACATGGCAAATAAAAGAAAATAAATTTGCCACAAAAAGGCATAGTCAAATTACAACCACTGCTTCCACATTCGAAGAGCTTTTGTTCTTTTTCTTTTTATGTTTTTTGGATTTGGGGATGGTTGGATCAGCACCTGAGGGTGTATTTCTTTGCTCACTACTTTCAGTGGTAGTAGTTGAGGTGTGCTTTCTCTTTAAAAGATTCTCTGGTTCACTTTCCTGAAAAAGGGTAGAAATTTTAAAAAAAAAAAAAAAAAAAAAAAAAAAAACATGTAAAGAGTTAGTTAAAATATTTGACAAGCGTTCGGATGACTAACATCTTCATCTTCTAATACCACAATGTATGAGAGTGTGGGTTCCCTTGGAGGTTTCACAATAGTGTGTTTTTCTCTTGGAATCTAATAAAATCTCAGAAGAGAAACATATGAAAAAGAAAGTTCAATTAAATGATTCGAGAATATGCAGACTAGTATAGAGATATACCTTGTCATTCTTGGTTTTTGTTCTTTCTTCTTTCTTCCTTCTGTCTTCATTATCTTCTAAGTGGATGCTTCCAGCAGCTCTTGGGTCTATTCGAGCAGTTGGCTCGCTAGATTCATCCACTACATTTTTCCCTAAGTATTGGAAAAAATTATTTTAAAGAATGTTCGAGTAAAAAGGAAATAAAGGAATATTATTTCAATAATTACCTCTGTTTCTAAACGTGGCTTGTAAATCATTGAGTTGTTCGAGGAGGAAGCCACCTTCCAGTCTCGCAATAGTAGTGGTAATATTGTTGGCCAGATTCACAGTATAATGTTGTGTCCACCAATCATAGTACTTCTCCGTGCAGTAGAAGGAAAAGTTGAACTCGATTGGATTCACGTTATATGCAAGGTTGGCAGCAACATTCATATACTTGGCAAATATTTCCTTGGAAACCTCTGAACCATCCACCATATTTTTCTCCCTTTTAAATAGACATTTGGGAAGAGTCTGTGATAGCCCAAATTGCCTAGATACTAGGTTTGGTTGGTAACCTACCAACACACGATGGTTCGATTTGCTACCAATTCTGCAAGAAAGAATGGTAGGGCACAAATAATTTTGCCATAACTCATTAACCTCGTCAGCATTGTCAGGATTTGAAGCTGGGAATTCATCTTGTAGCCAAGCAGGGCCAACTAATCTTGTCACAAATGGAGCGTGACGTGGTTGAAAATGGGAAAATTGTAGAAAAATCTTCATACACCTGATGAAACGTTCTTTTGGGTCAGTCTCACTCCAATTGGAAGTTAGCACAGCTAGTTTGACGCCCTCAATCGAACGTTGATCCACAATATTTTTGAATTGAGGGGGGACTTTTAAACCCATCTCTCGAGTGAAAGTGGCGTTAAGCCAAAGTTGAAGTAGCCAAAAAGGTCCTGATACTGGGAAGGGGGCTCCATTTTGTGTTTTCTTTAAGTTATCACAAAATTCCCCCATGGACTCATAAAGGACTCCTAACAGTAAACGCCCAAGTGAAACAATGGCGCCTTCATGTAATTAAATTGCCAAAGGTATATACATTTGTGCTACCTGTAATGACTTCGAGCAGAAGACGAAGTGTGATAGCCACAAAGTTAAGAACGCCACATGCTCTTCAGCTGAGACTTCACCTTCATCTTGATGCTCCTGAATGAACTTGTAGAAGGTTTTTTCATTAAGGGTGAAGTATGTATTTTTGCTAGACTTCGAGGGGTCGAATGTCTCCCCAGTTGGCCTTAGGCCTGTGATCGAAGCCACATCTAGCAATGTGGGAGTCATCATTCCACAGGGAAATTGGAATGTGTGTGTGCTTCTCTCATAAAACATGAGTGCAGCTGTGAGCATTTCTTGGTTGTAAGTAGGACCATATCTGGAAATTTGAATTATATCAAAAATGCCTAAGCTTTTCCAGAAGGCTCCCCATTCTTGTTCGACTCGATTTAACCACTTAACATAGGTTGGGTTCTCATAATGTGGTGCAGATCTCCACATATTGTTAGGCTTTCGAATAAAAGCGAAGTTGAATGGGTCAGTAAGGAAGAGTCTAGGTTCACAAGTCTTTCTGATGGGAAAAAACTCACTTACTCGGGCTAATTGGGTTGATTCTTCTAGTAAAGGACCTCCAAAGGCGAATACATCATGTCCAACAGAGAAAGGGATGACTAGTTCATCTTCCCAACAAGATTGTGCTTCTGCTGTACCATTTGGTTCAGGAACCACTTCAATTTGATGCGGTTTCATAATGGTTTGATTCCATTTACCAGCAAAGGGAACAGCTATTTGTTCTTGGTTATCCGCCATTTGTTCGTTTGAAGATGAACAGTTCGCAAGGGAATGACGAATTCAAAATGGTTCGTTGTCAGATCTGTTAGATTTAATAGATCTAGAGTTCGTTCAGTTAGATTGAACGCTAGTTCAGCGTTAAGAACAAGCAAACAGATTGAAAAATGGAAGGGATTAATCTGAAGAACGAAGGTGAAAATATGGAGATAAAACGGAGAAGAAGAGAGTGAGTTCACACAAAAGTTTGCAGAAAAGTGAGCAAAGTGTGACCTAATCCTATTTATAGGATTTGTTTCAGTTGATTAAAATAAATAAAAAAGAAATTTAAAATTTCTTTCAACTTCCGCATTAGCCACGTGTACCATGATGACTGCAAAAAGCGAAATCGTGCAGAAGTGGAAGAATGCGCTGACGGTTACATTCATGATTACTGTCACGTGCAATAAATGTGGAATATTAAAAGAAAAAATGCCAAGTTTCTCATTTCATTCGAATTCAATTCGAATCTGGCATTTTTTGGGGGCAATTTGTTAGCCCATATTTTGGTTAAGTCAAAATATGCCCTAACTTTCTTTGAATATATTTATTAAACCTTTAATTATGGAAATTAATATTTCCATATCATTAAATAATGTAATAAAGGTTAAAGTAAATGTATTTAATATAAATTCTTATTAAAGAATATTCAAGAATTTTAGAAGATGGAAAATTTTCACAAGTCCAGAAGATAAATAAAGAATTGGATCGAATTGAAGACCGTTCGAGTAGCTGCTGAAGATCATTCGAACTCGAATGCTGTTGTAAAACTTAGTACATTTTCAATCTTTCTGAAGATTCAAAATTCAAACCATTGCAACGTTTCATTCAGAGGTGGCAATTCTTGGTATTTTGGAATGAAGATCAGATGGCAGGACATCTGTCAAATGGATGTTAATTAGTCGTTAGTAGATAGCTTTAGAATTTATCTATAAATACTAGTTCATTTGATGTAATTAGGATCACAATCTCTCATACTATAAACCTTACACATTCTGAGTATCCAAGCGTTCGAGTGAAAGGAATAAACAAGGCAACAATGTATGATCTTGTGATCAAACTCTTTTAGATTCAATGCAATTTACATATTCATGCAATTCACATGTTTTCATTTACATTTCCTGCCTTTTAATTCGTTGAATTATTTATTTCTCTTGTCAATACGTACTCATCTTTGAGTATTTTTACTTTTCTTGTCAAACAAGTCATCTTTTTATCATTTACTTTGCTTTAAACAAACAAACTTGTTCATTTGCATTAATGAACATTGCTATTTTCAAACTTGAACAATAAATGCACAAACATGTCCCGAGATTCTCTAGTTGGTCTCTCAAGCATTGCAAACTAGCGCTTGTTTACGTTGTTACCAAAAAACAGTGTAAACAATGTGAAAGAGTTATTTTCCGAAGAAAAAAATGTGGGACTTTTGTGATATGCAAGGTTGTCTGTATATTTGTATTTTTTTTTTTAAATTTACATGTGGATTACAATGAAACAAGTTGGAAGAATAGTGTGAGAATACATCTTAATTTACACTATATTTTTTTTTTTTAAAAATGTAGTTTGATGAGATTTAGTTAAATAAATCTACAATAAATGAAGGAAGATGATTGAATGTGAGAATTTTTTTTACAATAAAATGTGGAAGTTCTGTAATATGCATGAATTTCTATTTCTTTGTATTTTTTTGTTGTTCTTCAAATTTACATGTGAATTTCTGCAAAATATGTTGAAACAAGATGAAAGAATGTTGGGTGTCATTTATGATTTATTTTTACGGAGGTCTCTCTCATGAACAAAATTTTACGAAACAACATCTAATGAAGCAAAGTTTATGTGTGTCATCTATGTCTCTCTCACGAACAAAATTTAGTATGAGATACACGGTTCGATTCCACCAACAACTAAAACTATATTTTCATGATTTTTTTGAAGCAATTTTATGATATTTTATTTTATTGCTTATGAAAAATATTTACACTTATATTAGTTTTATCTTTTTTTTAATAATTTACACGGGATAAATATTTATACTAATATAATAATACAAGTGGCTATTTTTTTTTAGTTTACACGTGATTTATATTTATATTCATATATCATACAAGGTTTATATTTCTTTTAATAATTTCTACAATGATGGGAGAGAAAATATCATATTGTTGAAAACGGAAAGTGAGAGATCACTCTCTACAGTATTATTTTTCATATTTAAATAAAATCAATATAAAATGAACGTCTACGTAATTTAAAAATCAAAACCATATATTAATACGAGAATGTGGGAGATCACTCTCTAGAGTTTTTTTTTGTAATTTTACGATAACGTATATTTCTATGAGGAGTTATATTTCTACCCATATATTAATAAGAGGACTATTTTTTTTTTGTAATTTCTACAGGAGCTATATTTATACTCATGTACGGGGTTTTGTTTTTAGTTTTTACGGAATTATATTTCTACTAATGTTTTAATACAAAATTTATTAATACGAGACGAAAGACTTTTTTTAATAGGAACTTAAATTTTTATTTTTTTGACAAAAGGAACTTAAATATTTATACACATATTAATACGGAAAACCTATTTTTTATAATATGACTTATATTAACACTCCTATTAATATGAGTGTCTTTTGATTTTATAATTTACATGATGATCAATATTTATACCCATATATTAATACACGACACTATCTTTTTTGTAATTTCAATGAGGACTCGAAACGAAAAAATGTATGAGTTGTGTGATATGCAAGGTTGTCTATTTATTTGAATTTTTTTGTTCTAAAAATTTACATCTAGATTACTACTAACCAAGTTGAAACAAAGTGAGAGAATTATGGGAAAATATATCTTAATTTACACTGTATTTATAAAAACATGTAGTTTGATGAGATTCAGTTGACGAAAAAATGTGGGTGTTTCCTGATATGTAAGGTTGTCTATTTCTATGTATTTTTTTTTTAATTTATATATGGATTACTACGTACGAAACAAGGTGAAAAGATGATGAAAAAATATATTTTATTTTACATTGTATTTAAAAAAAATGTAGTTTGATTAAATTAAGTTGAATAAATCTATAATAAACATTAAAATTCGCTGAATGTGAGTTTTTTTTTTGGCGAAAAAATGTGAGAGTTTGGTGATTTAAAAAAATATCTCTAAAAAAATATATTTACTCCAACAATTTATCTTTAAACAACTCATAAGATATAATATCTCAAATTATTATTGAATAATAAAATGAAGTAATCAAATAATAATTTAGAATAATTTAAAAAATAATATTTAAAAAGAAAATGGCTAACATACTAGTTATATGTATTAAAGATAAATTATGAGAATAATTATAGGGACCAAAAATATATCACAATGTGGGAGTTTTGTGATATATGTTTTTTGATACATTATTAAATATATGTATAATTATTTAAACAATTGAACTATATTTTCTAAATATTCATACCATATATCAAACCACAATATATTCACATTACTTATACAAACAAATATTGTATATATTAGATTATAATAATATTTAATGTGCACTTTCAAAAAAAAATATTTAATAAGCAAAAACAATGGAAAAGAAGTTATGCCAAGCACAACCACATTGCCAATTTTGGAAACACAATTTATCACAAAATATCATGGATACTATGTCATAATAGCATTGATTTATCATTTATGTGAGGTATCCACAAAAAAATATGCTCATACCGTTCATTTCCCATCTGACCCGCACCTAACTATCCATTATATTATGAATTTAATTTATACATACTGTTGGTATAAAACTATTTTACACATGTATCAGATAATATATTGATACATAATATATTGTGTGCAAAAACATATTATTTATAAGCAACTATTTTCTACCGTTGTCCCCTTATTTCGATTCAAGAAGTTGTTCTTTGGATCTGGTGGGCTGAGCACTTTTGATTCGAGTTCAGAAGTTAGTGTCTTTTGACAACTCTTTGGGTTGGGTTGAGGGATCTCTGGTGGTATGAAAGCAGAAGAGTAGCTTCTAAGAATGAGATTAGAAGTATATCTCTTTTAGGTAGCGTAGGTTTTGGTTTTTTATGGCGTTCTGCTTATATACGGGGCGCTATTGTTTTGTAACTTCTATTTTACCGTTCTATGTTCGTCTTGTGCATAGATATGGTCTTATTAATATAATATTTGCCGTTCAAAAAAAAAATACCTTTGATTTATCAAAAAAATATCTCAAATTCACTATTTAATATTAAAATAAATTTAAAATAATAATTTAAAATAAATTAATAAATAATATTAAAAAGAAAATAATCCTGTGCACGGCACGGATTAACATACTAGTTCATTCTATTTATCAATTTAATACCCTTGTACGAGTACATTAGAAATTGTCTAATATACCATAGAACTTGACTTATTCAAATATCATTAACACCCCTCTATTTCTCAAAAAACACTTTACCTCCCTTATAATTTAACAGCGTTTAACTACAGTTAAGATAAAACTAAACTTTCTTGAACTTTCCTTTGGTCCAATTTGGGATCAATAATTTACTCCATTGGTGTCCATTTGTCCATCATTCTAGAGGCGTGTCTTCTTTGCAACATCTCTCCTCCATGTTTGTTTACCTAAACAAATAGCTTCCTCACTCAACTAATTGTCCCAACGATTTTGTCGCTAATTTCACTCAATAAATCTAGTTTCTGTTGCTATAATAAAAATATCCAATTTGACAATTTCTCAAACTATTAAAGTTTTTTTTGCGTGTCCCAACCTTCTGAGCCAGCAGCAAACACAATTTGGAAGAGAAATTGCCTGTTCACAATTTGTAAAAGAAAATTTCAGATTTAGTTTAACACCGAGATCTTTTTATTCGGTGCACATGTAAGAGTCATGAATTTTGAGATTGAATCTGAAACGGAAGGCAAGCGGTGGAAGGTGAAGGTTTTGTGTGTTGTTTTTAATCAGTGTGTTGTTTCAAGGATTAAAAATGGTTAAAGTCAGGTCAACAATTTGACGGCGTTAAAAGGAGGTTAGAAAGAGGGGGTAAATGATATTATTTATTGTAAGTATAGGGGAGGTTGTTGACTTGTTGATTTAACAAATAGAGGGGATGTTAGTGACATTTGAATAAACCTCAAGGGAGGGGAGTGTACTTTCCCCATCTAATTTTAATAATTTTTTTACGGATATGCTAATTATGTTAGACATATCTAATTTCTTTACGAATTAAAGCATATATTTTTATTCCTTTATGAAAAGGAATATGTTCTTTTCAATTTTTCATAACGTGGTGTATTTTTTGTACACTATAAATTATATTGAATATTTAAATTTGTAGAGACATTAATTGTAATAACCACATTAATTGTCAAATGCACCACAAGAGAGAATGTATGAGAGAAGAGCTCTTGTGAGGAGAGAAAATGAGAGGAGAGCTCTTGTAAAGATAAAGATAAAGATATACACTAGACCTCAAACCCGTGCACGCACGGGTCTTATATGCTAGTATGAATATCGATGAATTATTTCATGTGTTGTTTAATAATAAAAAATAGTACTATATTATCAATAAAAAAAGATAAGACGATAAATATAATAATAATAATAATAATAATGATAATAATAATAGTAATCAATCTAAAAATAAATCATAATACAAATATATTTTGATAATGATAATACAAATACTTGTTAAAATACATATTGTTTGATAAGTATTCAGTTCTTATTATAAAAAAACATATAAGTTAACAAAAATTGATATATTTAATTTATATTATGGATTACATACAAAATGTTTGTTCCACTTCCATCTTTGTAAATGTCTTCACACTTAATCTCAATCATTCACAACACCAACCTAACAAATAAACCATAAAAGTAAGAATAAAAACCACAAAATTAAAAAAAAAACGATAATCATCAAATGAAATTTCTAAAGAAACCCAATCTTATAAAAATAAAAAGTCTTCCATTTGTACAAAATAAAACTTATAGTTATAATACTAAAATACCCAAAGAAAACAAAATAAAATCCTCATCCAACAAAATATTTTCAATAAATTCAAGTTTATTTGAAAAGATTGAAAATAAGAAGCATAATATGTATACCTCCTTCCTTCGATCAAGCCACATATATATTTTTACTCAAATATGTGTTCTTTAATTTCATTATGCCTACAATGAATAAAACAATTATTGATTGAGACCAAATAACACTCTCACTAAACAAACCATTGAACAAAAATTCGTTCAATAAAAGACAAATAATATATGTATATATAAGCCTCTCTTAAGAGAATGAAAAAGAAAAGGAAAAGAGGAGAAAGAAGAATTGGTGAGAGAGAGAGAGAGAAACAACAGCCAACAAAGATGAGGCCATGAGAGATGATTATAAGGAGATCCTTGTGGTCTGAAATGCCTTTACCTCGGCGGAAGTGGCGGTGGTCCGGCAAAGATGTCTATAGCATGAAATAAGAGTAGACTTACAAAGAGATTTAATGGCGTAGAGCAAAGATATGGCTATTGTTTTCCTTGATGAAGTTTGTGGTCGCCGGAAATGGAATCTAAAGGAGACGATTGGATGTGGAACCAATGAGTTCTAAGTTATGTTTTTATTTGAGAGAGAGAGAGAGAGAATTAAGGTTCTTTTATGTGAAAATGAAAGACCACACTCTTCAATACCATTCTCAATATTCAATGGTATTGGAAAGAGACTATAATAATAGAGGATATGTAAGGAAGATGAAAAGAATTAATTAGTATGTAATTGGCCCAGAATTGCTCCGAGACTTGCACACTTTATTTTTACAAAAAGTAATTAATGATGGTGATTTCCCATACAAACCTAGTTTCTAATAGTTAACCCATTGTAAACCAATTAACCAACTACTTAACTCATTGTTAACTAATATAGTTAGCGCCAAAACAGTTCCAATTAAGCAAAATTAGGGTTAACTTAAGTGGTTGCAACTTTACTTGGATTAAATATATAAAGATAAAGATAAAGATAACGATAGTTTGACAGAGCTCTCTCGTATATTCTCAAGAAAAATTGCCCGTGTCATTCATTTATACCTTCTTTATGTTTTTTAGAGATTTTTTTTATATGTTTTTGTAGAGATATTTTGTCTTAGTTTGTTATTCGATTCTCATTGACAAAAATAATTTAATTTTTATTATATTTTATAAAAAATAAAATTTCTTATTTTTTGTAGAAATTGTTTTTGCTAATTCAATTTCTATAATATTTTATGCAAATCTATTTTATTTTTATTTTTTGTATAGATCTTTTTTAACCCGAAGTAAGGTTCGAGATCTAGATCTCAAAATTTTGCGAAATTTGTGCGGGGTTTTGAAGGGTGTAGGCAAAATTTCGAAATCTGGATCCCCAAATTTACTTCAGGTTCTAAATCCCGAACTTTACTTTAGGTTCTACGTCCTAAACTTATTAACTCCCAAGTTTTTAGTATTCCAAATTCTTTCACTTTTTTATTTTTGTGGTGAATCCTAATCTCCCCTCTGTTTTACTATAAACCACACAATCCATTCCTTATTACTATATTTTTACTACATATTTTTCACAAACAAACTATATCCTATTTGAAAAAGTAGATAACACCGAAATTTACCATATTCGATTAAGTTTATTTAAAACTATTAATTATGAAAATCGAGTTATTACCTTCTTTACATTCGATTTGAGAAATCGGGTTATGCACAAGCACTAGAGAGCTTGTTCAGCCAATTCATATTTTCCCAAATTGCTCAACATGTTGAGGCAATTCCAAATCAATATCCCATTTTGTGCAAATAATTTCTCAAATGAAAAATAAAAAAGAGAAAATCGGAGGAGTTTGAAACTGTGAGGTTAAATGAGGAATGCTCTGCCATACCATTACCCAACAAGGAGCATCCACCAAAACTAAGAACCTACATTTCTGCATTATGCAAAATTTACATTACAAATATTAAAATCGTCGACACCACCAAAAAATATGAAGTGATTCTATCACAGACCCTGAAACTGTACTCTTTACATGCTCCATGATACCTATACAACAATCAAATAGCTTTTCTCCATTAGTAGCCAATCAAAACAAGTAAAATTTCCATTAATGCTATAATAGGATCCTCTCATTAAACACAACATTCAATATGTCTCCGAAATTCAACATTACTAATGTGATGATGTCTTCAAAAATGAATTGTTCATTCAATACACACCATCATTGAATAACAAGCTAAGATTATTCTTTTGAGTCCTCTGAAGATTCTCTAAAGATCGATTGGGGCTGTAAACAATTCAAATAAACAAAAATTCAATAATGTGTTTGTGCAAACCAGACTCCAAGAATTGGAATAATATAATTGAGATTTAGTAGACAAACCTTCTCAAGAATCTCAACCATTGGTGAATCAGCTCCATATCTTACCTAAAATAATTAATCACCTAGTCAAAGATGAGTGTATTTCTCATAATTTCATTTGATTATAAAAAGTGACGGGGCTGGCCGCGGTTACAAATATAACATTGAATTATATTATATAAAGCTCGATCATATATAACAAATTAACTAAAATAACTGATTTCATAATAGAAATTAAGTAACAAAAAGTTCTCTACAGAAACTTGGATATATATATATATATATATATATATATATATATATATATATATATATACTAAATAACAATTGCTATAATGTCAATTTACCTTTATGATCTCATCAGCCTCCTGTTCCAAAGCTTGTTGGTGTTTATTGTCCAATTCTCTAGCATGAGAAACAAATGGTTGCTTCTCCTAAAGAAAAACCAAGTTATTATGCAGATAATTTTCACAAATATGTAAATTAATTATAAGTAAAATGGGGCAGTAGGTAGGTAGGTTGGTAATTATTTTACCTCATCAGACATATTTTTCCACTTTTCAAACCCTATCCTATCAATTTCAATATTATAATTATCCATGTCTTGACCCTTCATGAAGCTTACCCTGATAAAGAAAGCTATGCTATATAGTAAATAAATATCTTATAGCATAAAAACCAAACATGAAAATTAAAACAACAGTAAAAGATTGAATTGAATGTTAATTACATAAAAAGACGGTAAGGCGAAAGGGGTTGATTCTTGATGAGAATGTGTTTAGGGAGATTTGTTCGCTTGGGAACTATTCCGAGGAACCTTTTGAATTCCATCTTGTTGGATTCACAATAATGCATATCAGCTAATGTGATAGCAACTGACACACCACATGTTCCACTACAAACAACATTCAATCAAAGAACATAAAATCAAATCAAAGAAAAACTTTTCATTTTTATTTGATTTAATACGTATATACTACATACCAGTTGAAAAAAGCGCTTCCATCAGGAGCACGAGGAATCGCGCAAACCCTTTTCCTAACTCTTCTTCGTCCCATTAATTACTTTAGAGATAGATAGATTCACTGATGATGGCGACTGGTGATGGAAAAACAGAAAAACAATTAATGTTAGATTCTTTATTTGTATGTTCAAGGAAGATGAAATGAAATTAAAAAAAGGGTAGGAACTTTTCCCGCCAAATAAACTTTTCATCTCATCTTCGCTAATTTAGAACAGAGCTTGATGGGACTTTTTTTTAGTCTGTTATATTTCTAGAAATAATAAAAGGCGAAGGAGGGATTGATTTCACAAAGAGGTCGTGTAACTATTTTAGGAACTTAGAAAAGTTAGAGTGTGATGAATATTATTAGTGGATGTTTATATTGGTCATTGGCCCATGTAATTGGTCCATTATATTTGTCTATATATAGAAGATATGCATCAGTGTAATCTTATTCCTAGTGTGACAAGAATCCTTGACTCTCAAATTTTCTACCATTCCTTCAAATGTTCGGCGTCAATATGAAAACTCTTCAAAATCATCAAAAGTTTTCGTACTACATTTGTTTTGAAAATAATAAGACACCCTCTTAGGATGCTCTTCCACTTCACCCTTCCTATAATTTCCCTTATATGCAAATTCATTGAAAAGATCGTCCACATTCTTGTTATACTTAATTTCCATTCCTCCCTAATAAAGTAAGTACTCCCTTGATCCTTATTATAAGAAACAATTTACGTTTTAGGTTCATTGAATCGTCGTTGAATTATACTTTAGTATTGATCTAGTACCAAATTATGCTTAAGTTCCTCATTTTCTTTCAAGTGAGAATGATAATCTCTCATTAATCCCAAACATAGTTATAACATTAGGCTTATCATCAATAGCAGCAAGAGAAACTGACCTAACAAAGTGTATAAGTGCCAATCACGTTCACGGGTCACGACGAAAGTGTGGTAACTTTGGCAAGGTGAATCATGATCAAACAAAACCTGTAATAATTGAAGCAAGGAAATTAAATAAAATTCAGCTACAAATTTATTAGAAACAACACTGCTATATAAAGCAAAACATTTGTTCCCGAATTTCACGAAAATGACTTTTTTTTTATAGCAATGTAGATGACCCATTCCTCTTAAAATATTTTATAAAATCAATAACAAATATAAGTTGCCGAATATTTGTACTACATACAAATATTTTTCAGCACAGACATGAATTAAAGACAATGTAGTACTAAAGTAGCAAAACTCGGAACAACATACACATCGCAGAAAAAACTAGAAAATCAGCAGCAAACTTCCTTGTTCTTATCAATAAAACACACACTCAACAAAATGAAGGTGAAATTTCTGTAAAAAATGAGAGTTTAGAAATGAGAGTTTCTTATTTATAATTGAATCCCCTTAAGTGGCGTGTCCGGTGTCCATGTGAGTGTTTGTGCTTCATAGCACACAGGGCTTCATGGCACGTATTACAACTTACAAACAATTAACTAGAGCCAATTTATTTATTGAGCTTATAATAGTAACAAATTTCAAATCAACATTCACGTAGCAGAACCAAAATACAACTCTGATATATGAAACCATCAACATTAGACACACACACACTCAATAGACAATTTGCAATATAAAATCCTAAAATTCATACCTAAAATTGAAACCTAATATTAAACAATCCTCATAAAACCCAAAGAAATCGAAAACAAAAAATCATCACAAATTATAGAAAGAAAGAAAGAAAGAAAGAAAGAAAGAGGGAAAGTACCAGAAGAATGAAATAGAGTTTGTTGTTGACGATGAAGAAGCGACGGAGATGTGTGGTGGTGGAACGGTGGAGTGACGGAGGGAAGTACTGCCTAATGTTAGGGTTCAGGAAGGAACAGAAGCAAAGCTATACCGGGTGTTCAGTGGAGAGAAGTGAAATTAGGGAAAAGTGAAATCAAAAATAATAGTAGTAATAAAAAGTATTTTTTAAAAGTTCTCACGAATATATATATATATATATATATATACTAGTATATATTTTCTTTTTTAATATTATTTATTAATTTATTCTACATTATTATTTGATTACTTCATTTTATTATTCAATAATAATTTGAGATATTATATGTTATGAGTTGTTTAAATATAAATTGTTGGAGTAAATAAATTTTTTGACAGATATTTTTTTAAATTACAAAACTCTCACATTTTTTCCCAAAAAAAAAAAACTCACATTCAGCGAATTTTAATGTTTATTATAAATTTATTCAACTTAATTTCATCAAACTACATTTTTTTTTAAATACAATGTAAAATAAAATATATTTTTTCATCATCTTTTCACCTTGTTTCGTAGTAAACCATATATAAATTTTAAAAAAATACATAGAAATAGACAATCTTGCATATCACGAAACACCCACATTTTTTCGTCAACTGAATCTCATCAAACTACATGTTTTTATAAATACAGTGTAAATTAAGATATATTTTCCCATCATTCTCTCATTTTGTTTCAACTTGGTTAGTATTAATCTAGATGTAAATTTTTAGAACAAAAAAAATTCAAATAAATAGACAACCTTGCATATGACAAAACTCACACATTTTTTTTGTTTCTAGTCCTCATTGAAATTACAACAAAGATAGGGTCGTGTATTAATATATGGGTATAAATATTGATCATCGTGTAAATTAAGTCATATTATAAAAAAATAGGTTTTCCGTATTAATATGTGTATAAATATCTAAGCTCTTATTTCGTATAAACTACAAAAAAAACCCGTACATGAGTATAAATATGGCTCCTGTAGAAATTACAAAAAAAAATAGTCCTCTTATTAATATATGGGTAGAAATATAAATGCTCATAGAAATATACGTTATCGTAAAATTACAAAAAAAATATCTCTAGAGAGTGATCTCCCACGTTCTCGTATCAATATATGGTTTTTATTTTTAAATTAGTAGACGTTCATTTTATATTGATTTTATTTAAATATGAAAAATAATACTTTAGAGAGTGATCTCTCACTTTACGTTCTCAACAATATGATATTTTCTCTCCCGTCATCGTAGAAATTATTAAAAGAAATATAAACCTTGTATGACATATGAATATAAATATAAATCACGTGTAAATTAAAAAAAAAAAATAGGCACTTGTATTATTATATTAGTATAAATATTTATCCCGTGTAAATTACAAAAAAAAAGTTATATTAATATAAGTGTAAATATTTTTCATAAGAAATAAAATAAAATATCATAAAATTGCTTCAAAAAAAATCACAAAAATATAGTTTTAGTTGTTGGTGGAATCGAACTGTGTATTTCATACTAAATTTTGTTCGTGAGAGAGACATAGATGACACATATAAACTTTGATTCATTAAAGATTGTTTTGTGAAATTTTGTTCATGAGAGACCTCCATAAATATAAATCATAGATGACACCCAACATTCTTTCATCTTGTTTCAACATATTTCGCAGAAATTCACGTGTAAATTTGAAGAACAACAAAAAAATACAAAGAAATAGAAATTCATGCATATTACAAAACTTCCACATTTTATTGCAAAAAAAAACTCACATTCAATCATCTTCCTTCATTTAATGTAGATTTATTCAACTAAATCTCATCAAACTACATTTTTTTTTAAATATAGTGTAAATTAAGACTTATTCTCACACTGTTCTTCCATCTTGTTTCATAGTAATCCACACGTAAATTTTAAAAAGTAAATACAAATAAACAGACAACCTTGCATATCGTAAAATTCTCACATTTTTTTCTTCGGAAAATAACTCTTTCACATTCAATGATCTTCCTACGTTTATTGTAGATTTATTCAAGTTAATCCAATCAAACTATATTTTTTAAATACAATGTAAATTAAGATATTTTTTCATCGTTATTTCACCTTCTTTTTTCAACTTGTTTCGTAATAATCTACATATAAATTTCAAGTAAAAATACAAATAAATAGACAACTTTGCATATCACAAAACTCCCACATTTTTTTATCAAAAAAGAATTCACATTTAGTTATCTTCCTACATTTATTATAGATTTATTCATCTGAATATGATCAAACTACTTTTTTTGTTAAATTTAAGATATCTCTTTTTCCATCATTCTCTCACCTTGTTCAACTTGTTTCATAGTAATCTACATATATATTTCCAAAACAATGAATGTCATGTTTTTCTCACGATGAATGTGTTTTCTATATATAGTTAAATTATATACGGACTTGTTATGCTAGAGTGGAAACAAATTAAGTTGTTGTTATCCGTAAAATATTATTTTTTGTTGTTATCCATAATTTTTATTTTAATTGTTTAAGTTAATCAAAAAAATCTTTACAAAAAAAAAATTAGTGAAACTCTAATTAAATAACACCTAAGCAAATTTTTCTAAGAATACAACCAATTTATGCTAAAACAAATATCTAAAAAAAATATAATAAAAAGATCTTAGAGAAGCTCTAATTGAATGCCACGTAAGCAAATTTTCCTGAGAATACACGAGAGAGCTCCGTGAACCTATCGTAATGTATATAATAGATAATAATAGATATATATATAAAATAATGGGTGTGTTTGTTTGAGATTAAAATAAAATAGACTTTTTTAAAAAAAATATTTTTAAAAAATTGATTTATTTTGTAGAGATTTTGAAGAAAATTTAAGGATCTGTTTGATTCAACCGAAGGGGAGGTGAGGGGAGAAATTTTTAAGGAGGTGAAGTGAGAGAACATATAATTTCTTATGTTGACAAAATTATATTCCCTTTTTTATTAAAGTCCTAAATTATCTTTGTTGGAATATTTAAAATTTAGGTTTTATTTTTTTGACAACAAAAAAATTTAGAGTTTCTACTCATTAGATTTTTTTTTTGGTTATATATATCCTTTAGATTTTTTTTTGCGTAATATATCCATTATAATTTAATTCTTATTTTGAGTTTATAAAGTTAAAAATAAAAAAGTAAATTATCTATTGCCTCCCCTCCCCTCGTTAAAAAGTTGAACCAAACATAAAAAATTCAAATATTCCCTCCCTTCCGCTCCCCTCTCCCCAAAAACCTCAAACCAAAGAGGGCCTAAAGTTACTTTGTGTTTGTTTATATATTTCAATTCTAGTTTATAATAATACATTTAAATATGTAAAAAATTAATTTAGTATAAAGTTCGTACAATTAAAATTTAGTTTAAAGTTCAATATTTAATATTAAATCATAAAAGTAATAAAAATATTATTAATATTTATTTAAATAGGTCGGCCTAATATGCTTAAAAGACTTTTATTATTGCATGTAGTCTGACCTTTTTAGTTAAATAAGCTTACAAAAAGCCTTAGTATGCTATATTTAAAAACCGGCCTGACCTGGGCCTACATAAACTAGGTCGTATATCCCTGTAGGTCGGCCGGACCTATTCTTACCCTTAATTATAATACAAACCAAGTAAAAGAGGAAAAAATAGGCGGGACATTTGGTAATATTTTTTAAGTTCAAACTTTTAATCAAAACTGAGAAGTGAAACGTGACGTGAAAGAAATAGTCACAAAAAAGAGGGTTTGAATTGTGACCCTTTTAAAATTTTAATCATGCAATCAACTAAATGGATCTCAAGTGTATACTTGAATAAATCTTAGTAAACAGTAAAAGAGATTGGTTTGAGAATGTTCTCTACTATAGAGCAACTTGTTCTAAGAGTGTTTTTTATTATTGAACAAATTATTCTGATAACATTCTCTCTACTATGTGGAAATTCAAATTAAAAGTAAATAAAGTGGTTTTTGTGTTGTGTGTTTATAGAAAATAAATAGTTAAAAGTAAGAGAGATTTGTTGGAACAAAAGTGGTTCTGACGATTATCTGCTTAAGTTTTGATGATAACAAAGTATTAATGAACAATAGGGTATTTTAATATTTAATCTAAGTGTGCAAGAACATTGGTGAAAAGTCAACAATGCACTGAAGCTTAGAAGTTCTGATGATGATCAGAAGCATTAACACAAGTTCTGATCAGAAGCACCAACGCGAGTTCTGATGATCTATCAGAAGGATGATCATCAGAAGTATACAACACCAGAAGCTGTACTGGGAGTGAAGTGGAAGAATTAGTCACAAGAAAGGGGGGGTTTGATTTGTGACCCTTTTTAAAATTCAATCCTGCAGTCAACTAAATGGATCTGAAGTGTATACTTGGATAAATGTTAGTAAACAATAAAAGAGATTGATAAGATAATGTTCTTTACTATAGAACAACTTGTTCTAAGAGAACAAGTAGAGATTGTTCAGAGATCGTTCTCTCAATGTTTTCTCAACTATATGGAAATCCAAATTAGATGTAAACAATGTGCTTTGTGTGCTGTGTGTTTATATAAAATAAATAGTTAAAGGTAAGAGAAATGCACACACAAAATTTATACTGGTTCACCCGAATTCTGGGCTAGTCCAGTCCCCACGCCTGTGAGTTTTCCACTATAATCTTAATCCAAGATTACAATTTTCTTTTGATCTTAAGCCCAAGACCAAAAATTCTGTCAAGCTATACAAGCTTATCTTCCACCTTATACTCAAGGTGATCTCTACCTTTCCTTCTAAGGTAGTTGCTCAACCAATAGTTACGTATTCTTGAGCAAGTTCTTTCTTATTACAAAGAGTTGTTTGGATCTAAAGCTTAACAACAAACCACGCAAGGTTTATAAAGCTTTCTTAGTAACTGTAAAAATCTCTCTAAAATCACTCAATAGAATTGCTGATCCAAGTATGCAATTATGAAGCTTTGGAGTGAAAGAGATCAAAGAAGAGTTTGTAAAGAATCTTGTCCACAAAGACAAGTGTAGTAGGATTGATGTTGCTTGCAAACTCTTGCCTTGCTCCTGCTGTATTCCATGCTATTTATAGTTGTTGAAGAGCCTTTGGAATCTTGGAGAATGTGTGAGAAAATCAGAGAACAATAAACTAGCCGTTACTCACATATGAAAAGTGAGCTGGAGAATGTTCTGAGAATGTTCTCCAAGAGGAGCGTCTTGATGAGCTGGCATTGTACTTCCATTACTTGATGAGCAAGTGTGACCGTTGCTTTTGAATTTTGCTGTCATATGAGAACAATGTTTCAGGGAGAATGATAAGAGAACATTCTCGCAGAACTGTGTACATTCTCTTGAAGGATATTCATAGAATAGTGGGAGAATGGTGTGAGGACAGCTTTGCTTCCAAGTAACCAGCTGTGATCTGATCCAAGCTATTTGAAAAGTACTTTTGCAAGTACAAGCTTGATAGGTAATAGAGTATAGCCTTTGTTGGAGAAAGGACTATCACTTCTTGGAGAATGAACATTGAATGTGTCTTTGCAAGTACATGACAACTCATAGTGAAAGAGTTGTTGTCTTCTCCTCATTGGTCTATGTTCATTTCCATCATAATAAATTCAAATGATAATTTATTATGTATTGAGATCAAAGAACATTCTTTGGCACATGCTCCATGTGATGACTTAGACTAGAAAGTCCCATAAGTTGCTAATCACTTGTCTTGCCATAAAGGAGTATTTTGCTGTAGAGATCTTGTGAATAAATACTCATGGAATGTGCTCTTTTGTCTTGTTCATTTATCACTTAAAATAAATAAGTGTTTTTCCTTTGAAGAACAAACACGTTGGAGTCCAGAGAATGATGAGAGAATTATGACTGTCTTTCTTGTAACATTCTCAGAGCTGACATCAAAAAGGTTCTTTTGCTTTGAAAGAGATTTAGAGGCATACCAGAGAATATTCTGAGAATGATGGCTGAAGCTTTTCTTTGACATAAGGTGTAGTGCTGGACAGAGAATATTCTCAGAATGTTCTACTGAAGCTTTTCAGAATATTCTCAACACTTCCCATAATTCAATTGATGTTTTGCACACATTCCTTATATGTGAATTGAGTATCTTTGAGATGCTTTAGTGGAGGCGTGAGTATACTCATCATGAGAATTATCATCTTCTAATTTGGAGAATGATTTAAAACATTTATGCCCTTTGCATAAGCTCTTTTGAAAACTCATGAATATCGTTCTCAAATATTCTCATCTTAAGAAATCTTGGTAGGATGATACTTTGAGTAGATTTTGAAGATCCTTAGAATATGCATCATTCCTTTTGATGTTAATTGTGGTAGTAAATCCTCAAAGCATGTAACACAAAACTCATTGTGAATTTTGTCATGCAACATCAAATATATCTTTGTGTAGCTTATGATGCAGGTTTTTCCATCCTCATTCTTGAACTTATGACCCTCATAATCTTCCTTGATCATTCAATACCATTGTAAACCTTGTGGTGTAGAAGAAGACTATTAACCATGAAAACACTTTCTTGCTTGAACCTTTCAATGAATCATCTTATGATTCAAACAATATCCTTTGAATATATTCATGAAGCTTGTGATGTTATTGTTATGATGATCTGATGCACTTGTTGATGTGAGTGACCTTTAGCTTGTCCACTTTTATCATTATCTAGCTTTCAACAAAAACTCAAGTGCAAACATTAGTAGATCACCATTCATAAAACTTAACATTTATTCCATAGGTTTGTTGTCATTAAAACATGTCCAAAAGAGATTTTGTCTCAACAATCTCCCCCTTTTTGATGATGACAAACCTTTTCAATAAATCTTATGTTTTATGGATGGATATAATAATAAATGCAAGAATGTTTATAGATATACAATTAAGCTCCCCCTCAATTCATGCAAGAGTTTAATTCTTATGATTCTAATTAAACTCCCCCTAAATACATGCAAGAGGTTAATTCATAACATTCTTCATTAATTAATTCCATCTTAAATTTATCTCTTATAATATACCTCTCCCCCTTTTGTCATTTATCAAAAAGTATGGGGGTAATATAAAATATTAAGTGCAATTTTCAAAAATAAGAGTAGGAAAACATTGCACATAAAAAACATGTAAATGAGAGGATTACTCATATATCAAACTATCAAGTTTGCATTTTAACATGAAAGCACATAGAATGTGATAATCATTCTTAATCAATATGGATATCACAACATGAATAATCATTTAATCACATACACACATATGCAAGCATTTGATAAAAGTCAATGCTAACCATTCTGAGTTTTTTTTAAAAAAAGATTTTGACCTCATGAACAAAGCAATTTGAGAGGAAACAAATATTTTCAAATATTGAAATCTCCTCCTAAGTCTTATGAGATAGAAATTCCTTTAAAAAAAGACCATTCTCAAAATGATGGACAAGACTATGTTGTGGTCATAATGATCATTTGAAAAGAATCCAAGAACTTTAAAGTTGGAGAGAAAATGGCGCACATGAGGAAGTTGTGAAATCAAAGTATGTTGACATTAAGTCAAAAACAAATTTCTCTCTTTTCCAAAAGCTTTCATGATGAAATATTATTCCCTTTTTTTTTTATAAAAAAAATGAAGGATTGTCCTTTACAAAAAAAATATTTGATCACATTTCTAATTTGACAACATAACACACAAGTTGTAGGAACAACACTTTTATGTTAAGAAAAAGTCAAATCAGAGTTTAAAATAAAATGTGCAACAAGTATATTCTTATCATATCAATATCAAATATTATGGAGAGTAGACATATAAATTATTCTCATGAAGACCAATAATATAATCTCTTGTAAAAACCTTTAAAGAATAAATCCAACAAAAAATGGATATTCATTTAAATTTGAAGAAGGATCTTTTACATAAGCCATAAAAATCTTAGTTTTTGAAAAGCCGTATTAAAAAGTTATACTTAATCGTTTAAGTAAACTATAGGCTAATCAAGATGTGCAACAAAATTGGATTCAACCAAATTTTTATATTGAGAAAGTTGCAAATTTTAAAAGACTTATAAGTAAATATATTTTTCATGAAAATTGTGCTATAAGTCATGCTTATGTAAGACCAAAATATGACATATAATTGATTGTCAAAATCATGAGTTTTTGTCATTTTTGTTGTTCTAAAAGTTTTGGTTTATCATGAAGAATAATTTAGAGACTAACTCCACAAAAGTTATTCATTATTGATCATCAAAGACAATTTTTCATGAAGCACACAAAACATGTCTTTCACAAAAATATTGATCAACAATGTAATCAATACACCCTGTTTTTGAAAACATTTGCAAAAGGTCCTTTAAAATATGAATTAAGAGAAATATTAATTCATTTGTCCTTCGGCATGTAAAAGAAAAAGTGATCATTGTGAAAGAAATTGACTCAAACTTATATAGAAGATTGATCTTAACAAAACAATCTTTAACCAATATTTCTAAGCAATTAGAGCACACAAAGATCATTTTCCAGAAACTTTTAACATTTTTGCATATGCATAAACAAGTTATGACAAAAAATATGTTCCTATTTAAGATTTTAAAGTCATATACTTGCATATAGAAAATTCAGAAAATATTCCAAGATTATCCAATCAATCACATAATGCATAAGAATTTTCAAGCATATCATAATGCAAATGTTATAAGATTTAAGATTAGAATTTGTGTACCTCATATAATGAATTTCTTTACTTGAGGTTCAACGATGAGAGCGTCTTCAATTGTATTAGAATTTCACCGTATGCTCATCATTGTAAATTGAGAACACTTGATCAAGGAGAAATGATTTATCATTTGATGCATTCTCCAATGTTGAGAGAAATCACCATCTTCAAGTATATTAGAAGTAATTTGAGAAGATGTTGGTTCAAGGCCACTGTCAATGCTTGAATCAATAGTCAATGAAGTGTCAAGTTTCAAAATTTTGGATTGAGATTAATTATCCTCATATAGAACATCTTTGCCTTTGCACTTGTTGTCTTGACAAGGAGAACATTCTTAGATTAATCCACTGAAGACAACACCACATCAAATAACTCATCCACATTGCTCCTTTTTTAAAGTACTTACTTTTCCTTTTGTCCCAAATCAAAGTAGCAATGTTCTCAAGATCAATCATCTCCTTATTCATATGATGAACATATTTAGAAGTCAAAGTTTGACCATATTCTCCTTTTTGAAGTTAACCTTGTAGATGTGAGAGCTCTTGGTGAGAATCATCCCGAAAAAAGGACTTTCCTTGTTCTAATATCTACTGCAATGTTCTTAGATCAAGATGACATATTGGAGATTGAACTTCATTCATTTAGCAAGGTGATACATGCCAAACATGTCATTCTCCAACAAACATTTTCTTTACTTCATGTGACTGATGTTTTTTTCCATGAAAGGGCAGACAAGTATTTTCACTCTTAAAGCTTGAGAGATCAACATTAAACTTTTCAAAGATCAACATCATTCCATAAGGTAAGACAACTTTCCTAGTTCCGTGTATCCCAATATGAAGGGAGAGTATCACTTGCCACTCCAAGAAAGATAGAAGCATTTTCCTTAGCAGGGAGAACATTCTCTGGTTGTTCTCCTGCAGCCTCATTCACTTATGGAAGAACATTCTCTTGTTGTTCTCCAGCAACATTCTCTTCTGGTGTTGCTTCTCTTTTTCTCTTAACACCAGTTATGTTCTAAGTCATTTCAACCTTTTGTTTCTTTCTTTAAAGTTGATGAGGGAGAATCACCAATTACATTGACCATCTCAATGTTTAAATCATTTTTGTTCATATTATCAACAACACCATTACCATTTCTTGTAAAGCTCATCAAAAGTAGTATGCATATATTTTCAACTTGAAGATTTTGAGATTGCATTAAAGAATGTAGATAAAGTATCCCTTAAAAAATACATTTGAAATATTGAAGCAATTTTCTCAATTTCTTCTTTTCTATGCCAAGAATTGTAGTGACACAAAAAATAAAAGCATGATATATGATTGAGTTTTAATTTTTTTTAAAAAAAACATGGAACTTTACTCAATATTTTTCTAAAAGAAACATGATGAAGAAAATAGCATGCAATGTCTATGGTTTCCTTTAAAAATATTTTTTCAACACTTGAAAATATTTCATCCCATGACTTTTTCTTTAGAACAACACTATTTTGTTGGAGACTTCTAAAATAAGAAAAATCAAGTAAAATACCATCAAAGAATGTTTGAAGGAAAGCTCCACTTAATCATTTTTTTCATAACTTTTAAATTTAGAACCCTTTTTTCAAAGAAGTTAAAAGCCTTAAAACAAAACATTCTTATGCTTTTTAAGAATCAAATCTAAGATGATTTTTGAATAAATCTCAAGCATTTAGAAAGTCATAAACCTTGTTATATGAAAACAAATAAATCAATATAAAGTAGTTCAAGAGATTTATGGTTAAAAATATATTTTAAAAAAGAAGACTCCTCTTGGCACATATCACACATAAGTTTTATACTTTTCAAAACTAAATTTTTCAAAAACAAATAAAATTTCTAGACCATGTTTGGATAAATTTACAAATGTCTTTATATTTCACAAAGTTTTTTTTTTTTTATCCTTAAATCATTTATCCTTTTTAAAAGATATAGAAACATGATTTGGTTTAAAACTCATAAGTCATGAAGATGTTTGTTTCATTTAAACATGTAAGTTTTGATAGATAACTTCAAACAAATTTTATTGATGTTATAAGTTATAACTTCCACAAAAAAAACTTGAAGATGAAAAATCATTTTTCTTATAGTAAATACATGATTTCAAAAACATAGCATGTATAAGTTAAAACTTCTACATATAAAAATATTTTGAATATGAAAAATCATGTTCCAAGATTCAAAAACATAGCATATAATAATTATGGTCTTTTTGAACACTTGATTAAAAATATTTTAACCATTATTTTTTCCTTTTTAAACAACTCTTATTTTGTTTGGAGAGTTCCACAAAAAAAATGTGTAATATAATTTTGATCAAATAATGTTTTGAAAAAGTTTTTTCAAAGTGTTCTCATGACTACTATTTTACATAAAATAATTTTGAGCTTTTAAAAATAAGAACCATTTTTCAACGAACTTGAAAGCTTAAAAGAAAATCATTATTATGCTTCGAAAAAATATATTCAAAAAGGATCTTTGAGTAAATCTTAAACAAAGTCATAAGACTTGCTGTAGTTTTGACAAGAGTAAAACAAAATGAAGTAATTAAAAAAAAACTTTTGGTTGAAATTGTATTTTTTGAAAAGAAGATTAATCTTAGCATAATAAATACAAGTTTTACAAACTTTATCCATTTCAAAACCAGTTTTTGAAAAATAACTTTCTAGATAAAATTTGTCATAGTTTTCATACTTACTTGGCAACCCCCCCCTTTTTTTTTTATGCAAAAAAAGACTTTTCTTTTTCAAAACACATGAAAACATGATTTGATTTAAAGTTTATTAAAAACAACATAATCATGAGGATGAGAGTGAAATAACTTCAATTTCAATTTTCACAAAAAAAAAAAAGTTATGTGTTAGACTTATAAATCATCCTTAAGTTATGCAAAAACATTTTAAAGATACATGTACCTTTAGTTTGATATTTTTCAATGACTTCAAAGGTTGTAGTTTCCACATTCATCCTTTTTAAATGTGAGAAAATATTGTCTTTCTCAAGTCATATTCTTTGAGAATCAATTTGTCAATCCTCAAAGCTTTTTCTTGATTGCTTGAAGACATTCCTACAACACAAGTTAGTAATGATTTTGGTACCCATAGTGATTTGGGTCCTTGAGAGTTAGTATACCTTTCTTTGAAAGGTTTTCTTTCATCTTGATATGAATGTATCTTAAAAGATGTTTTATTGTTTAAAACTTGTGTTTGATTATTCTGAGAATAACTCTGTTGAGAATGTCTGGAGAATGTTCTCCTATTCTGTTGATGACTTCCGAGAACATTATGAGAATGTTCTCTCTCGAGAGTTCTTTCATATTTTAGTTTTTTATTCTTTCTAAAACAGAATTTTTCAAGGTGTCCATCTCTATGACAGAAAGTACATTTGTATTTTAGCACTTTCTGATCCTCTTGTGAAACAAAAAACTTTTCATATAATTTTTGGTTTTGAGTTCTAAATCCTACTCTAGTTTTGTCTAAAGCTCCAACTTGTGATCCCACAATATTTTCAAAGGTTTTTGAAGAGTTTACAAAACATCTTATATCATTTTCTAATTCAAAATTAGTTTGTTTAAAAATGATATTTTCTTCTTGAATTGTAGAACATTCTTGAGACACTATTTTACCTTTAATTTCATCGATTTCTTTTCTATGGTTTTCTTGCATACTAATGATGATTTCTTTTAGTTCACTTATCTCAGTTTTATATTTATCTTTTTCTAAAGTTATCTTAGTAATCTCATTTCTAAGTTGATCATATTTTTGAGTTGTAATTAAAAACTCATATAAAAGATTATCAAAAAGATGTTCAGTTTTTTGACATGATGAACAAGGTTCAAGTATTACCTCTTCAATGTCTGAGTCTTTCACGAGGTACGTATTTTCTTCTTGTTCCTCTTCAAATTTTGAGTCATCAAATTCATCTTTGGATACCATCATAGATTTCTCTTTGGAAGATATATTCCTTTTCACTTTCTTGTTCATAGGACATTTATTTTTAACATGTCCGAACTTTGTGCATTTACGACATCTACTTTGATTTGCAGGTTTTGACATCACTTCCTTCCTGAATCTTTTCCTCTTACACTATTAAGTGCTCAAACCTTAGAGGCAGAGCTCTGATGCCAATTGAAGTGGAAGAATTAGTCACAAGAAAGGGGGGGTTTGAATTGTGACCCTTTTTAAAATTCAATCCTGCAGTCAACTAAATGGATCTGAAGTGTATACTTGGATAAATGTTAGTAAACAATAAAAGAGATTGATAAGATAATGTTCTTTACTATAGAACAACTTGTTCTAAGAGAACAAGTAGAGATTGTTCAGAGATCGTTCTCTCAATGTTTTCTCAACTATATGGAAATCCAAATTAGATGTAAACAATGTGCTTTGTGTGCTGTGTGTTTATATAAAATAAATAGTTAAAGGTAAGAGAAATGCACACACAAAATTTATACTGGTTCACCCGAATTCTGGGCTAGTCCAGTCCCCACGCCTGTGAGTTTTCCACTATAATCTTAATCCAAGATTACAATTTTCTTTTGATCTTAAGCCCAAGACCAAAAATTCTGTCAAGCTATACAAGCTTATCTTCCACCTTATACTCAAGGTGATCTCTACCTTTCCTTCTAAGGTAGTTGCTCAACCAATAGTTACGTATTCTTGAGCAAGTTCTTTCTTATTACAAAGAGTTGTTTGGATCTAAAGCTTAACAACAAACCACGCAAGGTTTATAAAGCTTTCTTAGTAACTGTAAAAATCTCTCTAAAATCACTCAATAGAATTGCTGATCCAAGTATGCAATTATGAAGCTTTGGAGTGAAAGAGATCAAAGAAGAGTTTGTAAAGAATCTTGTCCACAAAGACAAGTGTAGTAGGATTGATGTTGCTTGCAAACTCTTGCCTTGCTCCTGCTGTATTCCATGCTATTTATAGTTGTTGAAGAGCCTTTGGAATCTTGGAGAATGTGTGAGAAAATCAGAGAACAATAAACTAGCCGTTACTCACATATGAAAAGTGAGCTGGAGAATGTTCTGAGAATGTTCTCCAAGAGGAGCGTCTTGATGAGCTGGCATTGTACTTCCATTACTTGATGAGCAAGTGTGACCGTTGCTTTTGAATTTTGCTGTCATATGAGAACAATGTTTCAGGGAGAATGATAAGAGAACATTCTCGCAGAACTGTGTACATTCTCTTGAAGGATATTCATAGAATAGTGGGAGAATGGTGTGAGGACAGCTTTGCTTCCAAGTAACCAGCTGTGATCTGATCCAAGCTATTTGAAAAGTACTTTTGCAAGTACAAGCTTGATAGGTAATAGAGTATAGCCTTTGTTGGAGAAAGGACTATCACTTCTTGGAGAATGAACATTGAATGTGTCTTTGCAAGTACATGACAACTCATAGTGAAAGAGTTGTTGTCTTCTCCTCATTGGTCTATGTTCATTTCCATCATAATAAATTCAAATGATAATTTATTATGTATTGAGATCAAAGAACATTCTTTGGCACATGCTCCATGTGATGACTTAGACTAGAAAGTCCCATAAGTTGCTAATCACTTGCCTTGCCATAAAGGAGTATTTTGCTGTAGAGATCTTGTGAATAAATACTCATGGAATGTGCTCTTTTGTCTTGTTCATTTATCACTTAAAATAAATAAGTGTTTTTCCTTTGAAGAACAAACACGTTGGAGTCCAGAGAATGATGAGAGAATTATGACTGTCTTTCTTGTAACATTCTCAGAGCTGACATCAAAAAGGTTCTTTTGCTTTGAAAGAGATTTAGAGGCATACCAGAGAATATTCTGAGAATGATGGCTGAAGCTTTTCTTTGACATAAGGTGTAGTGCTGGACAGAGAATATTCTCAGAATGTTCTACTGAAGCTTTTCAGAATATTCTCAACACTTCCCATAATTCAATTGATGTTTTGCACACATTCCTTATATGTGAATTGAGTATCTTTGAGATGCTTTAGTGGAGGCGTGAGTATACTCATCATGAGAATTATCATCTTCTAATTTGGAGAATGATTTAAAACATTTATGCCCTTTGCATAAGCTCTTTTGAAAACTCATGAATATCGTTCTCAAATATTCTCATCTTAAGAAATCTTGGTAGGATGATACTTTGAGTAGATTTTGAAGATCCTTAGAATATGCATCATTCCTTTTGATGTTAATTGTGGTAGTAAATCCTCAAAGCATGTAACACAAAACTCATTGTGAATTTTGTCATGCAACATCAAATATATCTTTGTGTAGCTTATGATGCAGGTTTTTCCATCCTCATTCTTGAACTTATGACCCTCATAATCTTCCTTGATCATTCAATACCATTGTAAACCTTGTGGTGTAGAAGAAGACTATTAACCATGAAAACACTTTCTTGCTTGAACCTTTCAATGAATCATCTTATGATTCAAACAATATCCTTTGAATATATTCATGAAGCTTGTGATGTTATTGTTATGATGATCTGATGCACTTGTTGATGTGAGTGACCTTTAGCTTGTCCACTTTTATCATTATCTAGCTTTCAACAAAAACTCAAGTGCAAACATTAGTAGATCACCATTCATAAAACTTAACATTTATTCCATAGGTTTGTTGTCATTAAAACATGTCCAAAAGAGATTTTGTCTCAACAATCTCCCCCTTTTTGATGATGACAAACCTTTTCAATAAATCTTATGTTTTATGGATGGATATAATAATAAATGCAAGAATGTTTATAGATATACAATTAAGCTCCCCCTCAATTCATGCAAGAGTTTAATTCTTATGATTCTAATTAAACTCCCCCTAAATACATGCAAGAGGTTAATTCATAACATTCTTCATTAATTAATTCCATCTTAAATTTATCTCTTATAATATACCTCTCCCCCTTTTGTCATTTATCAAAAAGTATGGGGGTAATATAAAATATTAAGTGCAATTTTCAAAAATAAGAGTAGGAAAACATTGCACATAAAAAACATGTAAATGAGAGGATTACTCATATATCAAACTATCAAGTTTGCATTTTAACATGAAAGCACATAGAATGTGATAATCATTCTTAATCAATATGGATATCACAACATGAATAATCATTTAATCACATACACACATATGCAAGCATTTGATAAAAGTCAATGCTAACCATTCTGAGTTTTTTTTAAAAAAAGATTTTGACCTCATGAACAAAGCAATTTGAGAGGAAACAAATATTTTCAAATATTGAAATCTCCTCCTAAGTCTTATGAGATAGAAATTCCTTTAAAAAAAGACCATTCTCAAAATGATGGACAAGACTATGTTGTGGTCATAATGATCATTTGAAAAGAATCCAAGAACTTTAAAGTTGGAGAGAAAATGGCGCACATGAGGAAGTTGTGAAATCAAAGTATGTTGACATTAAGTCAAAAACAAATTTCTCTCTTTTCCAAAAGCTTTCATGATGAAATATTATTCCCTTTTTTTTTTATAAAAAAAATGAAGGATTGTCCTTTACAAAAAAAATATTTGATCACATTTCTAATTTGACAACATAACACACAAGTTGTAGGAACAACACTTTTATGTTAAGAAAAAGTCAAATCAGAGTTTAAAATAAAATGTGCAACAAGTATATTCTTATCATATCAATATCAAATATTATGGAGAGTAGACATATAAATTATTCTCATGAAGACCAATAATATAATCTCTTGTAAAAACCTTTAAAGAATAAATCCAACAAAAAATGGATATTCATTTAAATTTGAAGAAGGATCTTTTACATAAGCCATAAAAATCTTAGTTTTTGAAAAGCCGTATTAAAAAGTTATACTTAATCGTTTAAGTAAACTATAGGCTAATCAAGATGTGCAACAAAATTGGATTCAACCAAATTTTTATATTGAGAAAGTTGCAAATTTTAAAAGACTTATAAGTAAATATATTTTTCATGAAAATTGTGCTATAAGTCATGCTTATGTAAGACCAAAATATGACATATAATTGATTGTCAAAATCATGAGTTTTTGTCATTTTTGTTGTTCTAAAAGTTTTGGTTTATCATGAAGAATAATTTAGAGACTAACTCCACAAAAGTTATTCATTATTGATCATCAAAGACAATTTTTCATGAAGCACACAAAACATGTCTTTCACAAAAATATTGATCAACAATGTAATCAATACACCCTGGTTTTGAAAACATTTGCAAAAGGTCCTTTAAAATATGAATTAAGAGAAATATTAATTCATTTGTCCTTCGGCATGTAAAAGAAAAAGTGATCATTGTGAAAGAAATTGACTCAAACTTATATAGAAGATTGATCTTAACAAAACAATCTTTAACCAATATTTCTAAGCAATTAGAGCACACAAAGATCATTTTCCAGAAACTTTTAACATTTTTGCATATGCATAAACAAGTTATGACAAAAAATATGTTCCTATTTAAGATTTTAAAGTCATATACTGGCATATAGAAAATTCAGAAAATATTCCAAGATTATCCAATCAATCACATAATGCATAAGAATTTTCAAGCATATCATAATGCAAATGTTATAAGATTTAAGATTAGAATTTGTGTACCTCATATAATGAATTTCTTTACTTGAGGTTCAACGATGAGAGCGTCTTCAATTGTATTAGAATTTCACCGTATGCTCATCATTGTAAATTGAGAACACTTGATCAAGGAGAAATGATTTATCATTTGATGCATTCTCCAATGTTGAGAGAAATCACCATCTTCAAGTATATTAGAAGTAATTTGAGAAGATGTTGGTTCAAGGCCACTGTCAATGCTTGAATCAATAGTCAATGAAGTGTCAAGTTTCAAAATTTTGGATTGAGATTAATTATCCTCATATAGAACATCTTTGCCTTTGCACTTGTTGTCTTGACAAGGAGAACATTCTTAGATTAATCCACTGAAGACAACACCACATCAAATAACTCATCCACATTGCTCCTTTTTTAAAGTACTTACTTTTCCTTTTGTCCCAAATCAAAGTAGCAATGTTCTCAAGATCAATCATCTCCTTATTCATATGATGAACATATTTAGAAGTCAAAGTTTGACCATATTCTCCTTTTTGAAGTTAACCTTGTAGATGTGAGAGCTCTTGGTGAGAATCATCCCGAAAAAAGGACTTTCCTTGTTCTAATATCTACTGCAATGTTCTTAGATCAAGATGACATATTGGAGATTGAACTTCATTCATTTAGCAAGGTGATACATGCCAAACATGTCATTCTCCAACAAACATTTTCTTTACTTCATGTGACTGATGTTTTTTTCCATGAAAGGGCAGACAAGTATTTTCACTCTTAAAGCTTGAGAGATCAACATTAAACTTTTCAAAGATCAACATCATTCCATAAGGTAAGACAACTTTCCTAGTTCCGTGTATCCCAATATGAAGGGAGAGTATCACTTGCCACTCCAAGAAAGATAGAAGCATTTTCCTTAGCAGGGAGAACATTCTCTGGTTGTTCTCCTGCAGCCTCATTCACTTATGGAAGAACATTCTCTTGTTGTTCTCCAGCAACATTCTCTTCTGGTGTTGCTTCTCTTTTTCTCTTAACACCAGTTATGTTCTAAGTCATTTCAACCTTTTGTTTCTTTCTTTAAAGTTGATGAGGGAGAATCACCAATTACATTGACCATCTCAATGTTTAAATCATTTTTGTTCATATTATCAACAACACCATTACCATTTCTTGTAAAGCTCATCAAAAGTAGTATGCATATATTTTCAACTTGAAGATTTTGAGATTGCATTAAAGAATGTAGATAAAGTATCCCTTAAAAAATACATTTGAAATATTGAAGCAATTTTCTCAATTTCTTCTTTTCTATGCCAAGAATTGTAGTGACACAAAAAATAAAAGCATGATATATGATTGAGTTTTAATTTTTTTAAAAAAAAACATGGAACTTTACTCAATATTTTTCTAAAAGAAACATGATGAAGAAAATAGCATGCAATGTCTATGGTTTCCTTTAAAAATATTTTTTCAACACTTGAAAATATTTCATCCCATGACTTTTTCTTTAGAACAACACTATTTTGTTGGAGACTTCTAAAATAAGAAAAATCAAGTAAAATACCATCAAAGAATGTTTGAAGGAAAGCTCCACTTAATCATTTTTTTCATAACTTTTAAATTTAGAACCCTTTTTTCAAAGAAGTTAAAAGCCTTAAAACAAAACATTCTTATGCTTTTTAAGAATCAAATCTAAGATGATTTTTGAATAAATCTCAAGCATTTAGAAAGTCATAAACCTTGTTATATGAAAACAAATAAATCAATATAAAGTAGTTCAAGAGATTTATGGTTAAAAATATATTTTAAAAAAGAAGACTCCTCTTGGCACATATCACACATAAGTTTTATACTTTTCAAAACTAAATTTTTCAAAAACAAATAAAATTTCTAGACCATGTTTGGATAAATTTACAAATGTCTTTATATTTCACAAAGTTTTTTTTTTTTTTTATCCTTAAATCATTTATCCTTTTTAAAAGATATAGAAACATGATTTGGTTTAAAACTCATAAGTCATGAAGATGTTTGTTTCATTTAAACATGTAAGTTTTGATAGATAACTTCAAACAAATTTTATTGATGTTATAAGTTATAACTTCCACAAAAAAAACTTGAAGATGAAAAATCATTTTTCTTATAGTAAATACATGATTTCAAAAACATAGCATGTATAAGTTAAAACTTCTACATATAAAAATATTTTGAATATGAAAAATCATGTTCCAAGATTCAAAAACATAGCATATAATAATTATGGTCTTTTTGAACACTTGATTAAAAATATTTTAACCATTATTTTTTCCTTTTTAAACAACTCTTATTTTGTTTGGAGAGTTCCACAAAAAAAATGTGTAATATAATTTTGATCAAATAATGTTTTGAAAAAGTTTTTTCAAAGTGTTCTCATGACTACTATTTTACATAAAATAATTTTGAGCTTTTAAAAATAAGAACCATTTTTCAACGAACTTGAAAGCTTAAAAGAAAATCATTATTATGCTTCGAAAAAATATATTCAAAAAGGATCTTTGAGTAAATCTTAAACAAAGTCATAAGACTTGCTGTAGTTTTGACAAGAGTAAAACAAAATGAAGTAATTAAAAAAAAACTTTTGGTTGAAATTGTATTTTTTGAAAAGAAGATTAATCTTAGCATAATAAATACAAGTTTTACAAACTTTATCCATTTCAAAACCAGTTTTTGAAAAATAACTTTCTAGATAAAATTTGTCATAGTTTTCATACTTACTTGGCAACCCCCCCCTTTTTTTTTTATGCAAAAAAGACTTTTCTTTTTCAAAACACATGAAAACATGATTTGATTTAAAGTTTATTAAAAACAACATAATCATGAGGATGAGAGTGAAATAACTTCAATTTCAATTTTCACAAAAAAAAAAAGTTATGTGTTAGACTTATAAATCATCCTTAAGTTATGCAAAAACATTTTAAAGATACATGTACCTTTAGTTTGATATTTTTCAATGACTTCAAAGGTTGTAGTTTCCACATTCATCCTTTTTAAATGTGAGAAAATATTGTCTTTCTCAAGTCATATTCTTTGAGAATCAATTTGTCAATCCTCAAAGCTTTTTCTTGATTGCTTGAAGACATTCCTACAACACAAGTTAGTAATGATTTTGGTACCCATAGTGATTTGGGTCCTTGAGAGTTAGTATACCTTTCTTTGAAAGGTTTTCTTTCATCTTGATATGAATGTATCTTAAAAGATGTTTTATTGTTTAAAACTTGTGTTTGATTATTCTGAGAATAACTCTGTTGAGAATGTCTGGAGAATGTTCTCCTATTCTGTTGATGACTTCCGAGAACATTATGAGAATGTTCTCTCTCGAGAGTTCTTTCATATTTTAGTTTTTTATTCTTTCTAAAACAGAATTTTTCAAGGTGTCCATCTCTATGACAGAAAGTACATTTGTATTTTAGCACTTTCTGATCCTCTTGTGAAACAAAAAACTTTTCATATAATTTTTGGTTTTGAGTTCTAAATCCTACTCTAGTTTTGTCTAAAGCTCCAACTTGTGATCCCACAATATTTTCAAAGGTTTTTGAAGAGTTTACAAAACATCTTATATCATTTTCTAATTCAAAATTAGTTTGTTTAAAAATGATATTTTCTTCTTGAATTGTAGAACATTCTTGAGACACTATTTTACCTTTAATTTCATCGATTTCTTTTCTATGGTTTTCTTGCATACTAATGATGATTTCTTTTAGTTCACTTATCTCAGTTTTATATTTATCTTTTTCTAAAGTTATCTTAGTAATCTCATTTCTAAGTTGATCATATTTTTGAGTTGTAATTAAAAACTCATATAAAAGATTATCAAAAAGATGTTCAGTTTTTTGACATGATGAACAAGGTTCAAGTATTACCTCTTCAATGTCTGAGTCTTTCACGAGGTACGTATTTTCTTCTTGTTCCTCTTCAAATTTTGAGTCATCAAATTCATCTTTGGATACCATCATAGATTTCTCTTTGGAAGATATATTCCTTTTCACTTTCTTGTTCATAGGACATTTATTTTTAACATGTCCGAACTTTGTGCATTTACGACATCTACTTTGATTTGCAGGTTTTGACATCACTTCCTTCCTGAATCTTTTCCTCTTACACTATTAAGTGCTCAAACCTTAGAGGCAGAGCTCTGATGCCAATTGAAGTGGAAGAATTAGTCACAAGAAAGGGGGGGTTTGAATTGTGACCCTTTTTAAAATTCAATCCTGCAGTCAACTAAATGGATATGAAGTGTATACTTGGATAAATGTTAGTAAACAATAAAAGAGATTGATAAGATAATGTTCTTTACTATAGAACAACTTGTTCTAAGAGAACAAGTAGAGATTGTTCAGAGATCGTTCTCTCAATGTTTTCTCAACTATATGGAAATCCAAATTAGATGTAAACAATGTGCTTTGTGTGCTGTGTGTTTATATAAAATAAATAGTTAAAGGTAAGAGAAATGCACACACAAAATTTATACTGGTTCACCCGAATTCTGGGCTAGTCCAGTCCCCACGCCTGTGAGTTTTCCACTATAATCTTAATCCAAGATTACAATTTTCTTTTGATCTTAAGCCCAAGACCAAAAATTCTGTCAAGCTATACAAGCTTATCTTCCACCTTATACTCAAGGTGATCTCTACCTTTCCTTCTAAGGTAGTTGCTCAACCAATAGTTACGTATTCTTGAGCAAGTTCTTTCTTATTACAAAGAGTTGTTTGGATCTAAAGCTTAACAACAAACCACGCAAGGTTTATAAAGCTTTCTTAGTAACTGTAAAAATCTCTCTAAAATCACTCAATAGAATTGCTGATCCAAGTATGCAATTATGAAGCTTTGGAGTGAAAGAGATCAAAGAAGAGTTTGTAAAGAATCTTGTCCACAAAGACAAGTGTAGTAGGATTGATGTTGCTTGCAAACTCTTGCCTTGCTCCTGCTGTATTCCATGCTATTTATAGTTGTTGAAGAGCCTTTGGAATCTTGGAGAATGTGTGAGAAAATCAGAGAACAATAAACTAGCCGTTACTCACATATGAAAAGTGAGCTGGAGAATGTTCTGAGAATGTTCTCCAAGAGGAGCGTCTTGATGAGCTGGCATTGTACTTCCATTACTTGATGAGCAAGTGTGACCGTTGCTTTTGAATTTTGCTGTCATATGAGAACAATGTTTCAGGGAGAATGATAAGAGAACATTCTCGCAGAACTGTGTACATTCTCTTGAAGGATATTCATAGAATAGTGGGAGAATGGTGTGAGGACAGCTTTGCTTCCAAGTAACCAGCTGTGATCTGATCCAAGCTATTTGAAAAGTACTTTTGCAAGTACAAGCTTGATAGATAATAGAGTATAGCCTTTGTTGGAGAAAGGACTATCACTTCTTGGAGAATGAACATTGAATGTGTCTTTGCAAGTACATGACAACTCATAGTGAAAGAGTTGTTGTCTTCTCCTCATTGGTCTATGTTCATTTCCATCATAATAAATTCAAATGATAATTTATTATGTATTGAGATCAAAGAACATTCTTTGGCACATGCTCCATGTGATGACTTAGACTAGAAAGTCCCATAAGTTGCTAATCACTTGTCTTGCCATAAAGGAGTATTTTGCTGTAGAGATCTTGTGAATAAATACTCATGGAATGTGCTCTTTTGTCTTGTTCATTTATCACTTAAAATAAATAAGTGTTTTTCCTTTGAAGAACAAACACGTTGGAGTCCAGAGAATGATGAGAGAATTATGACTGTCTTTCTTGTAACATTCTCAGAGCTGACATCAAAAAGGTTCTTTTGCTTTGAAAGAGATTTAGAGGCATACCAGAGAATATTCTGAGAATGATGGCTGAAGCTTTTCTTTGACATAAGGTGTAGTGCTGGACAGAGAATATTCTCAGAATGTTCTACTGAAGCTTTTCAGAATATTCTCAACACTTCCCATAATTCAATTGATGTTTTGCACACATTCCTTATATGTGAATTGAGTATCTTTGAGATGCTTTAGTGGAGGCGTGAGTATACTCATCATGAGAATTATCATCTTCTAATTTGGAGAATGATTTAAAACATTTATGCCCTTTGCATAAGCTCTTTTGAAAACTCATGAATATCGTTCTCAAATATTCTCATCTTAAGAAATCTTGGTAGGATGATACTTTGAGTAGATTTTGAAGATCCTTAGAATATGCATCATTCCTTTTGATGTTAATTGTGGTAGTAAATCCTCAAAGCATGTAACACAAAACTCATTGTGAATTTTGTCATGCAACATCAAATATATCTTTGTGTAGCTTATGATGCAGGTTTTTCCATCCTCATTCTTGAACTTATGACCCTCATAATCTTCCTTGATCATTCAATACCATTGTAAACCTTGTGGTGTAGAAGAAGACTATTAACCATGAAAACACTTTCTTGCTTGAACCTTTCAATGAATCATCTTATGATTCAAACAATATCCTTTGAATATATTCATGAAGCTTGTGATGTTATTGTTATGATGATCTGATGCACTTGTTGATGTGAGTGACCTTTAGCTTGTCCACTTTTATCATTATCTAGCTTTCAACAAAAACTCAAGTGCAAACATTAGTAGATCACCATTCATAAAACTTAACATTTATTCCATAGGTTTGTTGTCATTAAAACATGTCCAAAAGAGATTTTGTCTCAACAGGGAGTACAGGCTTCTGATATCAGTCTTGCGCTGGAAGATTCATGAAAGGAAATCACATGTTTGGCTTAGGGATTAACAACGGTCAAGTTCAAATTCGTGTGAAGGAAAATCAAAGCACGTTATAATATTATCTTGGGAAGATAATATAAGCATTAGTCATTTTCCCATTACCGCTTTTGGACACACATAAAGCCTTAACCTGCAAAGAGAAGTCAACAAGTTTCCTTGTTGAGCTTAATCACATGTGACCACCTAGAAACTGCTCCAGCGGACAAAATAGCTTGACAAGGGTAAAATCTGCAACGTCTCTATCTTGTCATATATATAGAGACCTCGTACTTGAAGTCAAGTGTGGATTACAACTAGCAAAACAGATCATACTCACAAGAAAGCAAACAGCGCTTCTGATAACCAAACAACCTTGCTTTATTTCACTTATTGTTCTTTAGAATCCTAAGTGTAGTTCTTGTGTTTAGTGTTGTAATTTGCCTTGAGTATTTGATTTTATCAAGTACTCAAAGGTTCTGAAAAACCATATACTTTCTCATCTAGTTTAGGAAGTCTCTTGTTAGTATACTTGAGCATTTGGAAGTCTCTTACTATTGTGTTTGAGCAATTGTATCTTAAGTGTTTTTAGTGAACTCCCTTGGAAGTGCAAGGGGACTGGACTACTCTCAACTTGTGAGAGGAACCAGTATAAAATCGCTTGTGTCTCTCTCTCTACTCTCCTTTACTGTGTTATCCGCTGGCAAATCTGATAAGTTCGAAAGAACTTTGAAGAAGTTTTTTAAACTATCTAAAACACAATTCAACCCCCCCTTCTTGTGTTTTTCGTACCTTCAATTGGCATCAAGAGCCCGGTTGTCTTTAAGTCACTTAACAGTGAGACATAAAGATCTTGAAAAACACAAAACTCTAAGTCACTATGTCAGGTGGTGAAACTGAATCCACATCCACTGGTGGTACTGGTCAAAGAACTCAGATTCCATATGACTATGACAATGAGAAGTCTGGAAACAATGGCAAGGCACCTAAGTTCAATGGTGATCCTGACAACTTCAGCTGGTGGAAATGGCAAATCTATCCTTACATCATAGCTGAAGATCCTAGTCTATGGGAAATGGTTGAGGAAGGTGTTAGCTTCCATCATTTGTTTGATGAAGATGGCAAAGTGTCAACAGCTGTAATCAAAACATTTATAGCTGATCAGAAGAAAGAATGGAAGAAGCACAGCAGAGCAAAAACCATTATGGCCAACTGTATCACTCATGATGAATTTCTAAAACTTGGAAACAGGCAAAGTGCTAAAGGCATTTATGACACTCTTTGTTCTCTATATGAAGGAAACCAACAAGTTAAAGAAGCAAGAGCTAACCTGTTGGTTCAGAAGTATGAATTGTTCAAAATGAAGGACAATGAGAGTATTGAAGAAATGTACTCAAAATTTCAAATCTTAGTTGCTGGTCTTTCGTTACTGAAGAAGAGTTATACACCTGCTGATCATGTGAAGAAAATTTTAAGAAGTTTGCCTCCTAAGTGGAGACCTAAGGTCACTGCTACACAGGAAGCAAAGAATTTGAACACATTGACTCTAGAGGAGCTAACCAGCAATCTCATTAGTCATGAGATGGAGTTAGCTTCTGATGACATAAAGAAGAAACCAAAAGCTTCAACAACTGTGTCTACTTCCAAGGCTCTAAAAGCCAAGGCAGTAGAGTCTGATGTTAAAGAATCTGTGGGAGAAGGCCCTGAAGACAACTCTAATGAAGAATTCTTTGCTCTAATGACAAGATTCAGAAAGTGGGACAAATCTGTTGGTAAGGCTGGTGGTAGGAAATTTATTCCAAAAGGTTCTAGAAGCAGAAACTCAAACTACAAGGATAAGAAGGATGATTCTAAGAACACGTGCTTTAACTGTAAGAAACTTGGACACTTCATTGCTGATTGTCCAGATCTGAGCTCCAAGAATAAGGGAAGAAAAAGCAGTGTTAAGAACAACTTGAAGAAAAGCTAGATGGCTACGTTTGAGGATCTGGATAAGTTATCAGATGATGAAGCAAATGAAGAAGAAGCTAATCTGGCATTGATAGCTACAACTGCTTCTGACAATGATGATGATTCTGGAGATGAATCAGAAACTGATGACATTGATGAGGTAACTTCTAATCTTCCTCAAGAAAAGCTATTACCTGCTCTTAGAGATACTATGAGACAATATATAAGCAAGATTGAAAGTGCTAAAAGTTTGAAAAAGGATGTTAACTTGCTTGTCAAGAGGTTTGATCAACTTCAAGCTCAAAATGATGAATCCATTCTAAAAATACAAGAGCTTGAAAAAGGTTGTACCTCTTGCAGCAAATCTCATAATGTGCATGAAGTTGCACTTCATGAATTTGTTAATCAAAATGTCAATAAGAGCAAGGTAGCTTCCATGATCTATAGTGTTACCAAGAACAAAGGTGAATGGCTTGGTTATTCTGCATCTGAGGATAAAAGACAATCAAGCTCATCAGTTTGTATTAGTAAAATACCACCTCCTCTGTATTCTACTTTTACACTAGCTACTAGTAGAGTTGAGAAAGCTGCACAAACAAAGTCTTGAATAAAGGTAAGTCTAAAGTTTCAGAAGTGAGAACTTCAGAAGCTAAGACTAGCACTTATTCAAAGCAGAAGCATGCTGAGGTCAGAATTCTGAAGAGACCAGAACCTAAGGCAACTAAGGTTCTGAGATCATCAGAAGCTAGCACCTCTAAAGCTAGGTTTGTTCAGCCCACTACAAACTCAGGCAAAAAGAAGTATGAATCCAAAAAGACTTTAAAAAAATCATACTTCAAGAAAGCCTATGCTAACCCATATGGACCCAACAAGTTGTGGGTACCAAAATCCGAGTTTGTTTGTCTTTCAGGTCTCCACACTAAGAGACAAGAAGCCAAGTACCTGGTACTTGGACAGTGGATGTTCGCATCACATGACGGGCGAGAAGGATATGTTCCTCACCCTAACTCCCAAAGAGGGAGGAAGTGTAGGGTTTGGTGGGAACCAAAAGGGAAAGATAGTTGGTATTGGTACAGTTGGTAATTCCTTTGCCTCTATCTATGATGTTTTGTTTGTAGATGGATTATTTCATAATCTTCTGAGCATAAGTCAATTGTGTGACAGTGGATATGAAGTAATGTTTAATGAAAATGCATGTACTATAAGCTAGCATCTGACAAATCTATTGTGTTTAGAGGAAAAAGACAAGGAAATATGTATAAAATAAATATCTTTGAATTAATGGAACAAAATGTTTTATGCCTTCTGACACTGAGTGATGAAAAATGGGTCTGGCACAAGAAACTTGGCCATGCTAACTAGAGATTAATTTCTAAACTTAGCAAGGACAACCTTGTGAGAGGCTTACCTGAAATCAAATATCACCTAGAGTCTCTTTGTGGAGCATGTCAGAAGGGAAAGATTTTCAAAAGCTCTTTCAAAATCAAGAACTTTGTCTCTACCTCAAAACCACTAGAATTGCTTCATATAGATTTATTTGGGCCTGTCAGCACAGCCTCAATAAATGGCAAGAAGTATGGATTAGTTATTGTTGATGATTACAGTAGATGGACTTGGGTAAAGTTCCTAAGAACAAAGGATGAGACATATGAAGTGTTTAGTATCTTCTGTCTTCAAATACAAAATGAAAAAGATTTAAAAATTATCAAGGTTAGAAGTGATCATGGTGGTGAATTTGAAAATGAACCCTTTGAAATATTTTGTGAAAAACATGGAATTCTCCATGAGTTCTCATCTCCTAAAACTCCATAGTAAAATGGAGTTGTAGAGAGAAAGAACAGATCACTACAAGAAATGGCCAGAACCATGATGCATGAAACTAACTTAGCAAAATATTTTTGGGCAGAAGCTGTTAATACTGCATGTTATATTCAAAATAGGATCTATATCAGACCTAAGTTGAATAAAACAGCATATGAATTGTTTAAAGGAAGAAAACCAAATCTTTCTTATTTTCATCAATTTGGTTGTACTTGTTACATTCTGAATAATAAGCTCCATCTAAAGAAAATTGACTCTAAAGCATTTAAGGGTATCTTTATTAGATACTCTGAACGCTCCAAGTCATACAGAGTGTATAATTCAGAAACTAAAACAGTTGAAGAATCTATGCATGTTAGATTTGATGACAAAGAGCCTGACAACAAAAAGTCAGAGCCTGTTAAAGAACATGCAGGTAATGAAGAATCAGATGATGAATTCCCAGAAGTGGTTAGAAGAACAGAAAGAACAGAACAAGAACCTGTTACTATGTCAGAATCTACAATTGCTTCTGATGTAATAACTGCTTCTGAGAACAATGATTCTGATGTTCATCCAAAAGTGAAGATAGATGAAACTGAGTCTGATTCTGAAGAAATTCCCAAGAGATCCTTGAAATATAAATCATCTCATCCAGAAGAGCTAATCCTTGGCAACAAGGATAGTCCAAGGAAAACACGATCAAGCTTTAGAGATGAAGAATCCTTGTTCGGTCTAATATCCCTTATTGAACCAAAAACTATTGATGAAGCCCTAAAGGATGATTCATGGATTCTAGCTATGCAAGAAGAACTGAATCAGTTTGAAAGGAATGATGTCTGGAACCTAGTTCCAAAACCTAAAGGGAAAAACATTATTGGAATAAAGTGGGTCTTCAGAAACAAATTAAATGAACAAGGAGAAGTAACTAGGAACAAAGCTAGACTAGTTGCATAAGGTTATAGTCAGCAAGAAGGAATTGATTACACAGAAACTTTTGCTCCAGTTGCAAGACTGGAAGCAATCAGGTTACTTCTTTCCTATGCTGTGAATCACAACATCAAGCTCTATCAAATGGATGTCAAAAGTGCTTTTCTTAATGGCTTTATAACTGAGGAAGTTTTTGTCAAACAACCTCCTGGTTTTGAAAATATACAACATCCTTATCATGTTTTTAGATTAAAGAAATCCTTATATGGTCTCAAACAAGCTCCTAGAGCTTGGTATGATAGACTAAGCACTTTCTTAGTTGAAAATGGATTTGAAAAAGGAAAGGTTGACAACACACTTTTCAGAAAAACCTTAAAGAAAGACATTTTAATCATCCAGATTTATGTTGATGATATAATCTTTGGTTCAACTAATGCCACTCTGTGCAAGAGTTTCTCTAAGCTTATGCAGGATGAATTTGAAATGAGCATGATGGGAGAACTAAAGTTCTTTCTTGGAATTCAAATAAATCAAAAGGAGAATGGTACCTACATTCATCAATCCAAGTACACTAAGGAGCTTCTGAAGAAGTTCAACCTGGAAGAATGCAAACCAATGAACACTCCAATGCATCTTACATCAAGTCTAAGCTTGGATGACTCTGATGGCAAAGTGGACCAGAAGCAATATAGAGGTATGATTGGTTCACTTCTCTATCTAACTGCATGTTCTCGGTATGTTTGTGTGCAAGATTTCAATCAGATCCTAGAGAATCCCATTTCACTACTGTGAAGAGAATCTTTAGATACTTAAAAGGAACAACTAATCTTGGATTACTGTTGGCGTTTTTGTATGTTGGCTATAATTTTGCAAAAACCCATTTTGTCACATGCTCTAGAAAATGCTGTAACATCTGAGTATGTTGTGACTGGAAGCTTCTAGAAGTGTGCGCGTTTTTGTTTGTGATTTCCAGAAGATATCTTTGAAGAAGATTTGTTTCAGAAATTATATTTTTGCTGGAAAGTATATTTTTGTTAGGGCGAAGCTGGCACAGCACGCGCGCCTTGTGTCACAAGTAATCTCTTGTGTGAAGATTTAATTCTAAAATATATCTCATATATTTGTTTGCAACGAAACTTTCCCGTATGGATTTATATATGTATGTGGTGATTGACAAAAAAAATTGGTTCAAAATTCGTTTTCCAAGAGGGTGGTGTAGTTGTATCGTCTGCGTTTTGAGTTTACGATCGGGTAGGACATTATATCAAACTTGATAGAGCAAATGCAACGAAACTTTCCACTAAGGATTTATATATGTATGTGGTGATTGACAAAAAAAATTGGCCCAAAATTCGTTTTCCAAGAGGGTGGTGTAGTTGTATCGTCCGCGTTTTGAGTTTACGATCGGGTAGGACATTATATCAAACTTGATAGAGCAAATGCAACGAAACTTTCCAGTATGGATTTATATATGTATGTGGTGATTGACAAAAAAAATTGGCTCAAAATTAGTTTTGTAAGAGGGTGGTGTAGTTCTATCGTCCGCTTTTTGAGTTTACGATCGAGTAGGACCAAAAACGAAATTTGATCGAGCAAGTGCAACGAAACTTTCCAGTACGGATTTATATATGTATGTGGTGATTGACAAAAAAAATTGGCCCAAAATTCGTTTTCCAAGAGGGTGGTGTAGTTTTATTGTCCGCGTTTTGAGTTTACGATCGGGTAGCACATAAAATCAAATTTGATCGAGCAAATGCAACGAAACTTTCCCGTACGGATTTATATATGTATGTGGTGATTGACAAAAAAAAATTGGCTCAAAATTCGTTTTCCAAGAGGGTGGTGTAGTTGTATCGTCCGCGTTTTGAGTTTACGATCGGGTAGCACATAAAATCAAATTTGATCGAGCAAATGCAACGAAACTTTCCCGTATGGATTTATATATGTATGTGGTGATTGAAAAAAAAAATTGGCTCCAAATTCGATTTCGAAGAGGGTGGTGTAGTTCAATCGTCCGCTTTTTGATTGTTCGGTAAAAAATTCATATTTAATTCACCATTTGTCGAAAAATTCTGAAATTTTGTCCCAAAGGTTGTTTTTATGTCCCTAACAACGCCGCAAAAAATCGTGAAAAAATTCGCCCTCTAACTACCGTAACTAGAAAACGTTGCACCGAGGGAAAAAGGACAATCTGTGGTACAAATGGGAAAAAGGCATATCAAGTATATATAGGGGAGGAGGTCTGACCGAGTGTGCGCGCGGGGTCGGTCAGGGGCGGGGGGCGCGCGCGGAGTGGCTAGATGCCCACACATTCCACACAAATCTAGACCCTTGGCAAGGCATTGCTATGTGCATGCCCTTGGCAAGGCATTGCTATGTGCTTGACGGTCGGGTTGGCACGTGCATACCGATCGGTAGGCTAGGAATTGACGGTTGGGCTGGCTAGGCATTGGCACATGCATACCGATCGGTAGGCTAGGTATTACGAAATAGGTAGGCCATAAAATCAAATTTACTCGAGCAAATCCAACAAAACTTGCAGTATGGATTTATATATGTATTTGGTGATTGACAAAAAAAATTGGCTCAAAATTCGTTTTCTAAGAGGGTGGTGTAGTTCAATCGTCCGCTTTTTCATTGTTTCGTAAAAAATTTATATTTAATTCACCGTTTGTCGAAAAATTCTGAAATTTTGTCCCAAAGGTTGTTTTTATGTCCCTAACAACTGTGCAAAAAATCGTGAAAAAATTCCTCCTCTAACTACCCTAACTAGAAAACGTTGCACCGAGGGAAAAAGGACAATCTATGGTACAAATGGGAAAAAGGCATATCAAGTATATATGGGGGAGGGGGTCTGACCGGGTGTGCGCGCGGGGTCGGTCAGGGGCGGGGGGCGCGCGCGGAGTGGCTAGATGCCTACAAATTGACGATGGTTTTTCAATAATTTGAGCATCATGTGCGGGAGATTTATTAAAAAATGGGGTCAAATTCCCCACACGCGCGCGACGACGCGACGCGACCACGTGACCATCGCGAAAACACGCGACTTGGCGACGACGCGACGCCACGGTAGGTTGGCACGTGCATACCGATCGGTAGGCTAGGAATTGACGGTTGGTTTGGCTAGGCATTGGCACGTGCATACCGTTGGCAAACCATTGCTATGTGCTTGACGGTTGAGTTGGCACGTGCATACCGATCGGTAGGCTAGGAATTGACGGTTGGTTTGGCTAGGCATTGGCACGTGCATACCGATCGGTAGGCTAGGAATTGACGGTTGGTTTGGCTAGGCATTGGCACGTGCATACCGTTGGCAAACCATTGCTATGTGCTTGACGGTCGAGTTGGCCCGTGCATACCGATCGGTAGGCTAGGAATTGACGGTTGGTTTGGCTAGGCATTGGCACGTGCATACCGATCGGTAGGCTAGGAATTACGAAATAGGTAGGCCATAAAATCAAATTTACTCGAGCAAATCCAACGAAACTTTGCAGTATGGATTTATATATGTATTTGGTGATTGACAAAAAAAATTGGCTCAAAATTCGTTTTCTAAGTGGGTGTTGTAGTTCAATCGTCCACTTTTTCATTGTTTCGTAAAAAATTTATATTTAATTCACCGTTTGTCGAAAAATTCTGAAATTTTGTCCCAAAGGTTCTTTTTATGTCCCTAACAACTCTGCAAAAAATTGTGAAAAAATTCGTCCTCTAACTACCCTAACTAGAAAACGTTGCACCGAGGGAAAAAGGACAATCTATGGTACAAATGGGAAAAAGGCATATCAAGTATATATAGGGGAGGGGGTCTGACCGAGTGGGCCCGCGGGGTCGGTCAGGGGCGGGGGGCGCGCGCGGAGTGGCTAGATGTCCACACATTCCACACAAATCCACTAGGATTTTGATTTTTTCACACAAATTGATCATGATTCTTGATCAAGAATTGATTCTCTAGTGAATCAAAATCAAAATTTGAATGAATTTGTGATGAACGTGTGTGCACCTTGTTGTTCTTGGCTAGGGACTGGGGGCTGGTTGGCTATGGATTGACGGTTGGTTGCCTAGGAATTGACGGTCAAGTTGGCTAGGAATTGGGATGTGCCCACACATTCCACTGAAATCCACTAGGATTTTGTTTTTGATGCTGTTCTTCATGCCTAGCGGAGCGGAGTTGGCGTTGTTGGATGCTTTCGTTTGCCCCAATGCCTTGGCTATGGATTGAGGGTTGGACGGTTGGTTGCCTAGGAATTGACGGTCAAGTTGGCTAGGAATTGGGATGTGCCCACTCATTCCACTCAAATCCACTAGGATTTTGTTTTTGTCCCACAA